>OY720632.1:65042392-65642392 GCA_963169105.1 Ceriagrion tenellum
AGCAACTGCAAAGAGCCTTGACCACGATGTTTCAAAAATTTCCACATCTCCAGCTACCGTTTACTGAGCTAGGGCGATGAATAGAAGTAAAATTGGTGAGAAAATCGAAGAGTCACTCTTTGAAAATCCTCCTCATTTGATCTTACATTGGAATAGTAAGCTGTTGTCCTAGTTGCCCATGGGAGAGTCAAAACTTTGGAAGATAGAATTGCAGTTCTAGTGACTGGCAAAGATTTTGAGCATTTGCTTGGTGTAACTATTGCCCTGAAAGACACTGGTGAGCAAATGGCTGAAGTAGTTATTCAGGAAGTGGATCACTTTGGGCTACGTGACAATATCATCGGTATGTCTTTTAATACCAAGGTATCTAATACGGGACTGATCCAAGGGGCATGTACCAGAATTGAAAGGGAATTTGGACGAACATTGTTGTGGTTGGCTTGCCATCATCACACCCATGAATTAATATTGAAAGAAGTGTTTGAAGAGTGTGGTGGCATGCCATCAAGTGGTCCTGACATCCAGATTTTTCTGAAGTTCCAAAGTCTGTGGGCTTCACTTAATGAGAAGTCATATACTACAATGCTGGATGAAGAAAGTTTAGTTCAAGGCTTTCTAGAAGAACAACGAGTGAAAATGGTTAACTACATCCAAAATGTCCTAAAAGACAGAAGTCATCCAAGAAAAGACTACAAAGACTTATTACAACTCTCACTCCTGTACTTAGGAGGTTGGTCTAAAAATGAGTTCCTTTTCAGGATCCTAGGGGCTCTGCATCAAGCAAGGTGGATGTTAAAGGCCATATATGCACTTAAAATTGTCCTCTTCACTAAACAGTTGAATATTCCTCAAGGATAATTGAAAGGAATGAACCGGGTTGTACATTTTGTCAGCCTCATATATATTCGCTTTTGGCATGAGGCAAGTGTAAGTTGATGGGCTCCAAAGAATGATTTGGATATGCTACAGCTTCTGAGCATTCACCCAGATGCAGACGTCAAAAACAGTGCTCTCACAGTTGTTAAGAGACCTTTGGTATCTGTCAGAAACAAACATAGGATTGGCTTTTTTGGACGAACTTATATTACTCAGACTGAGAACGAAAATATGGCTAAAAATTTAGAAACCAAACCTGCAAAGAAAAAGGGAAATGAAACGATTAGAGAGTAAAAAACCTAGTTTTTGAAGGAAAAGACCTGAGCCATTTTGTTACTAATAAAACAAACACGTTCTTTGAATTGTTTGGGATCCACAACATGACAGAGTACTGCAGTGATTCTCTAAGAAGCCATGTGAACGCTCTTAAGGTGGTCAACCGCAGAAAGCAGAATTGCTCTGATAAAAAAGTTTAACGAATCAGTCAGGGATGAACAACAAAAACAATTCTTGTTGAGGGTATTCGAGCACCACAGAAAAGTCATCACCAAGCGAACAAAAGAAGGGATGCATCATTCAAAGTTGATTAATATAACACATGTTTTGCCTATTATACTATTAGAGCCTAGTTTTAACATTATTTTAAGATTGTGATTTCTAGTTTTCCCAACCAAAGTAATTAACATTGAAAATCGTATTTTTTGCTTACTTTTACAAAAGTGATCAAAATGTGCAACCTCTAAATATTGTCCAATTTTGTTGAACTTTGGTATATATAACTTTTACATCACTGAGACTCGGGGCGTAAGCGTTCTTAGTAAAAATTTAACATTTTATTTTTTGCCTTACAAAATGAAACACCCTAGTACGCCCATGGGTCTCATCATATTAGTTTGACTATTTGCTGCTTCTTCACTCTTGACACGAGCACTAAACATACTTCCACTTCAGGTGTGATCTACACTCTCCTAAGCCGTGGAGGGAAATGAGCCAAATCTCCTAGCCTAAGTGACATCCTCCACTTCTGAAGCCACTCAAAGAGATGGCTCTCCACTCCTTCTTAGTGCCCAGAAAAACAGTTCCGATACTTGTTGGACAAACCCTGTTTACATAAAAGTATTGGCATGATACACCAGCATTGAATAATCCATTTACTAGAGAGGTTCACATAGATTAAGAGAAATATGCATGAGGAATATTTTTCTAAGTGTATTAGATGAATTACATCCTTTAGCATTTACCAGGTGAATCTTCAGTTTCAACCTCCAATATGTATACTTTTACCAATAAGTGAAATTTGTATCGTACTTTGGACTCAGAGAAAGCGTTCAACATGGGGGATAAGAAGGACTCAATGCATTTACTCAAGATATCTAGGAGTGGTTATGAGGAGTGCTGGGTAAATTACAGAAATTTTCATTTCAGGTAAAGTACCGTGGTATATTATGGTTATTTTTTTAAGCTATCATAAATTTGCGGTCATTTTTTATTTTCTGCGATTTAAAGCTATGAGGATTCTATTAAGAGAGCCAACAGCAATAGTAAGGGGTTTACGACATTTAAACCATTACTATTGCTACATTAATGTATTACAAATAAAGAAAATTTAAAAACAAATATGGCACCCCACACGTAATTTGGCATTCTAATTTTGGTTGGTATCAATAACAATAAGAAATTAAGGTATACCTGGTAATAAATCTTCTTTAGTTTCTTTATTTTGCAAATCATCACCTTCATTTGCTCTTGCGTCTCTCGGCCTCGACTCCTCCCTCAAATTGAATAAAATTGTTTTTGCGGCATTTTTCACAGCTGTAGACGGCATTAGATTTGGGAACAAGCAAATAATTGCAGCTCCAACAATAAGCAATGCACTTAGACAAGGCCATCCTGCAATAAATTGTGTTTCTTCAGTATTTTTAATTAGAATAGGAAACTTTTCTCTAGCAAAGAACTTAAGCAATGCAAAATATGAATAATAAATACAAGAAATTGTTTTATCCAAACCCTTGACTCAACGTCAGTTCTCAAGTATCTTGAACCTATAATGAAATGATTTTATATTTTGAACGTACCTAATATTACATTTTCATGTTTTATATTATGATAAAATGAAATTAGAACGTTGACTTCCACGCAATCAATTGTAGTGCAACCAAAGAAATAAATGTCTATCTACACAAAATCTTGTATTCATGACATTAAAGCGACTTTTTCAAAATCTCGTAGTACTGCACCAATTACGGCGTTGAAATTGTTATTTGAATGCAGATAATTCCAAAGCAGACTAAAGGAGATAATGACATACCTCATATCATTTCACCTAGCGTTTACCCATGAACGAGACGGGTACGTATATTTATGGTGATTCATGGACGCGGGCACGGAGTAGGATATCCTACCCATGATAAACACCCAACTCTCATCATCCTGGCACAAGCCAACCTTTTTTCTGATGCTAGGTCAACATTTACAGTCGATGCCATTCTACCACCGGCAAATGCTATCATTCCAGTGCTGGGCCAACATTGGTAACTAATGTCTGGCCAACAGAAAACCAATATCAATTGATGCTGGACTGACATCATTCTGACAGCAGTAAAAATTGTTCCAATGCTGGGCCAACATAGTTGGCCAATATCATCTACTACTGGCAAAGGTTATTATTCCAATGCTGGGTCACTGCCATCAGCTGATGTCAGGCCAATGTATATTAAAATTAGCTGATATTTGCCCAAAATCAGAGCAGAATCAAAATGCTATCTGGGGAGTTTGGTTATCCAGTGTTCTGATTCATTTTTCTGCAGATTAACTAGTTCAAGAGGGATGTAATGAGTAAAATTAATGTCTGCTCATTATATGGATCTTTGACATGATATATATATTTTGACATTGAATGAAACTCATTATTACCTAGCCACCATGATCCCAGTATGGATGTGGTTGATGATGAATTGCTTGATAGTGGGACAGAGAGGCATATCCATCCTAAGAGTGATCCCAGTTTTCTCCCGACATATCCCAATCCAAATGCAGCACCTGAAATATCAAGTTGTTTACTTCACTGGCATATAATGCATGTAACAATCCTTCGACTTATCATGCACTATTTAATTACAACTATAATTTCTGTATTCTCTGTTTTCTCTATGTTTTATATTATTGACACATAGAATCACTCATAGTGTCTAAAACTATACATATCACATACTCAGTTATAAAAATATTTCTTTAACCCTCTGAGTAGTACAAATCTACATTTACATTCCCATCCTTCCCAGCCATTCAGAGTACAGTTGTTCATAAAGGTTCTTTTGTTAGAGCCAGTCCAGGAAGGGGTATGCAGGGGTCTCTTCCGAACAATAGCGTTGTATCTCGAGCTGCCATATTCCCTGGAGGCATTAGAGCTCTAATTGATACATATTAAGCTTCTCTGAATACTGGGAACAAACTTACTCCTTGAAGAGTTATATATTTCATGAGATATTTTTTTCTTGTATTTTTATGTTTGAGTAAGACTCATCAGAGTCATCAAATGCTGCTAGTTAATCACAAGTGATGAAGGGTGGAATTAAAATGGGTATAATATGACGACTATTCGGAGTAAAATAGCACTGGCCAAGAAGACATAAATTTAAAGGAGCGAACCAACTGTGGGAACCCTAATGAAAGATGTTAGAATATGAAGAAAACGAGGATGAGTATAGATTTCTGCCGTGGGAAGATTTGAATCACGAGAAGAATGGAGAAAGTAGTACAAAGGGCTCAAAGGAAAACAATGGGTATAAACTGAGAGGGATATAATTTATTTCAAAATTTGGAGCAATTTTGTGTGTTTTGGCAAGTCAGATTGCCATTGCGACTGTGGCATAAGTCTATATTTTAAGATTTTAGTTGTACAAATGTTCAAAAGAATAAAAAAAACATTTTTTGAAAAGAACAAAAATATATGTTAATGAAGTTGTTCAATCTGAGAGAAAAATGAATTCATCACTGTTTGCTCAAAAAAAGAAACAAATGTTTCTTTCTTCTTAAGTACCCTTTTTTGTAAAAAAATCCAAAATCTTAGGGTTTGTCTGGACCACATGGACCTCCCTCCCTCGCCTACAACACTGTTGCAGCCTGGTTGGCAGGGAAAAAAGTTGCTACGGGAAATTAGGGGAAAATCGAATGTGTAGTTAGATGGGATAAACAACAGAAAATGTGGTGGAATACTTAAAAGACTGTTTCAAAAGGGAGAGTGCTGGGAAAGCAGAGAAGTGGCAGGAGGAGGAGTATATGCATTTTGTTTCCCATAAGGAGAAGTGGGACATACATATGTTAAACATGGTGGGAGGGATGGTTTGGAGAAAAAGTATGACTTGTAAAAAGTATGATAGGAGAGAAGCTTTGATCGATGCAAACGTACCCTAACCATGTGGTGATTTTCATGTTACCAGCTTACAGCAATGGAATATCTAGAAATCACTGGAGGAAAAAAAGCTACCTGGACTGGAAATCATACCATCAACCTTTTGCTTGCCTGGTCAATAAACTGGCTGTTTCATCACCCACGTTTCATTATTCTATTGGAAACTTTTGGAGGTAGCAAGAAAACAAGCTGTTATGCCTGTGTGGTCCATCAAGGATGATAAAGTAAGGGAAAAAATTACTTCCAAGAATTGGCAACCCATGAAGTTGAATCCTGCAACAGCACTTGCCAAGTATAGCAATACATAGGACAATTTTCATACTGCCTAATCATAGTGGTGAAATACATCGAAACTGCTATTTGAAAGAGATGTAGCATCTAGTTTCCTTGAATGTTCCCAAAATTACCTTGAGAAGTAGGTTATCCAGATAGCAGAGTGCATTACATTGCATTGAACTGGCAAGCTAAAGGCCCATGGTTTGATGATTCATGATCCAATCTCAGTGGATATTTTTCTCTTGGCGGTTTCTACCTAACTAGACCAGAAAATCACCAAATCATAATGAAGGTGGAGAAATAAAATATATTTCTCTTTCTGGTTTTTTCTGCTAAAAAATGAAGTTAACTTATTCTAGCTCTTTGATACAACAGAGATGAATGAATAAAAAATGACTGGATATGAGAGAGACACGATTTTTATGTTTTATGATGAAAGAAAATTCAGAAGTTCATATTCACCAATGTATGAAGGGCTGTTGACCTTGTCCACGTTGTCATCTATGTATGTAATTCCATGGGACATCAGTGCTGTTGCACAGACTCCAGCCAAAAATTGGTATGCTAAAAGCAGGCCCACCATTACCCAGCATGTTCCATCATCTATGTCAATCAGTTCAGTGCGTGTGTTCATTTGTGCAAAATTGCATAGTTGAGGTCCTTTTGTTGATACTGCATAGAAAAAGATGATTTCAATAATGACTGAATTCACAATCTATGTAACTTTGAAAACACTTAAAACATTCTATTTCTTGTCACGGTGGTCCACCTCCTCCACCACCACTCCTTGGTTTATTCATTCACCAGTTAGAAATATATTGTTTGAGATTGCTCATCACCCTAGCTACATATGTGTTCAGGTTGATGAATAGCATCATTAAACTACTGTATTTATTTGAATATAAGCCGCACCCCGTTTTTTGGGGTCTCAAATAAGGAAAAAAGTTAATACTCCAATTTAAGCTGCACCCTTTTCAGTGCATCCCCTCAGAGTGTAAAAAGCAATTAAAAGACTGCATGAGAGGGCCTTTTCTCGTGCCGTCAGTGTTGCAAATTGTTTACAGCCATTCGGATCATGCCGCAAGCTGCCCTAGAAATACGACACACTGCTACAACCTTGTACCTTGCCCCCTCCCGTCCACCTGCGCGTGCCCACTGCAGACCTACTCTGGCACTACGTCTGACATCCATGGCTCAGGCGAGTTTACCTGGAGTCCGTTTGCTCAAATCTGTCATTATTACAAATTTTTAAGAAAGTTCTTGAATTTAAGCCACACCTTGAATATAAGCTGCACCCCGATTTTGAGGCCCCAAAATCGGGAAATAAAATGCGGCTTATATTAGGAGAAATACTGTAATTATCATGAGCTTGCTCCTTGATTTACCTCTGGATAGATCTAGAATATCTATTAATTTACACATATTATTTGAGTTAACATAGTTGGTTTAGAATCAGACTTCAGAATTAAATTTACCGTGGTTGCGTCAATATAATTATTTGTATGGTCTTCTGAGGAGGATCAATTTCTAGATTTATCTTGCAAGGGCATCCCAAATACATTTGTGAATGAAATAGAAAAGAGACATGAGAAATGATATAAACTCAGTCAAAAAAATTGAATCATTGCACAGTGATTTCTTTTGAATGCTGAACCCAATTATATGTAGCAATGGTGATTTAAGCCAAAGGTAGATTACTTGCTTGATGGTATGATTAATGCTTTCTAGGATTACTAGTAAACCATTGATCATAATATGATGCATTTTCCATTGCATTGATCATTGCTTCTTTGAAAAAAGTTGCTCAGTGGAAGGGATCATAGTAATGGCCTCATTGGCTAATTGCTATCGTAAATCTCTCATGAGAAGCTTCTAAATGTGAAATTTCTCATATCTCTTGGGCTTTGAGGTGCTGGTTATAGATGTGCTTGCTGAATTTCAATTAGAAATGTGTTTATATTATTGAAAATATTAATGCTGTAGCTTGCCCATAATATTGCAAATATTGTAGCTGTGTCCCAATCCAGAATTACAAATTATAGGTGTGTATTCGAGTAAAAGGCTGCTGTTCATTTACTTACTGTCTTTAACAATATTCTCAATGTAATACCAGTTTTGTTTACCAAAGAAGGTAGATTCTCACAAAAGAAGATTTAATCACTTGCTTTTTTGTTATATTATTGCGATATTTACCTTTTGTTTGAATCCTTATGTCACCATGCTCTTTATATGGAATAATCAAAGCACAGCATGCCACTGCAGAAAGAGCTATGATTCCTCCCAAGCGTGCTGGCCTATTTGCATTAGCATATGATGCTACAAAGATGCCCGTTATAACTTGACTTAACTTATGTCCCACAAGAAGCCATTCTGCAAGGAAGCATAATGGCTTACATAATGGCATTGTTATTATGTCAACTTTACAAAGAAAATGTTACTAATCTAACAAAATGGGTATCTTTGAAAAATAAATGAACTCCAAACTTACCGCTTAGTCTAATGGGTATGTTGAACTGGAGGACAATTGTTGGCATTACTTCAAAGAGATAGCTTTCTGTGGCTCCATGTATTATCATCAGTATAATTAGCATGACTGCAAAGGATTGAGGTGAAGCCAACTTTGCATGGTTGCACCTCTCTGGAGGGCAGCAGAAGTTGATACATGATTTTGGTATGATACCAGAGCCACATTCTACCTATATTAATGTTTGAAGAAGTCAGATATGAAGGTTAATGCTGTGGAATGGGTGTAAAATAGTTGGACTCAATAAGATGCTTTAGATTGGAGGTTACTAATGTGTCATGAATGTAAATGGCAAAATGTGGAACTGTTAAGCTGGAATTCTCATTTGATTACATGTGGCAGGAGCTAATAAGAGAAGCCAGAGTTTAGGTATCACATGGACTGTGGGTAGGGTAATTGCAATGGACCAATCCAATCGCAGTTATTGATTCTTCCATGGGGCTGAAGATAAAAGGGAAATTTTAGGCTTAAGGGTTGAATATGAATCTTGCATTGGTTGGTATGCTGAGTGGCAAATGATCACCTCTATATCAGCACCTTGCTGTCAAGAGTAGGAAAATAATACTCTTGGTGTGATTTGTAAAAAAATACTGGTCTGCATTGTATGATATGAAATGTATAACAGGGGTATGACTGATATGCCATAAATTTAGTGCCATTTTTCTGCAGAATGGGAGAAGAATGTGCGTCTATTTCCTGAGAAGTTCACTTACTGATACAGTAAATATAGTATTTTTCTATAATATTCATTGACATTATTAAAATAGGTAGAATTCAGTGGTTTGTTTATTTATATTCAGTAGTTGACTGTGAGCTAAATAGTGCTGCCACGAGACTCTTTGAGTTGTATCCTAAAATTCAAACCCTGAAAGACAATGATAGAAGTGCTTTTATATTCAGGTGTTTACATAGGAATTAATGTGAACGTGCAACTCCAAATGTCAGTATGTATCGTTAAATCAATATTATATTTGCCTACTCTAAAGTCACAAGTGGAAAAACATAATGAATTATTCATCTTTGTTTGCGATATAGCCTCTTTCAGTACTGATAGAAATCTTTATCTTGAATGAAAATTTTAAGAAATTGATGATTCATGTGCCTTGCCCATCAACTTAATGTTTTTGTTGATCAATATCCACCCTGGACACCAACTGATGAAGGTCGAGAAAGACATGGTATATGTTACCTCAATTTTCAAACCACAAAATGTTATCATTATATTTTTTAGAAACAATGCAGATTGGAAGTTATATTGCAGCATTTATCATTATTAATCTAACACATTCTTTTTTAAGGTTTCTTTACTCCCACTTGCCTGACTTATACGGACAGCCTTTGTTGATGGTGTGCGGTGTGGCTCAAAGAAGGCAACTCTTGATAAGGGCCGGGCCTCCATTGAGTTGGTACGTAAAACAGTGATTGGTCTCTGACTCATTGCTCAAGCAAATAATTAGATGCATCAAGACGGAGCATACTTCAAAAATCCTCTTCCTCCATATCAAGTCTTAAATATACACTGCATGTTAAGTATACTCTTAACTTTCACAGAATTTCTTTGGTACTGAGATAATTTTAGGTGATTTTTTATGTTCAGAATGTCGTTAGCATATGGCCAAACTAGTTGAGGTTATCACTTTACCCTATCTTCGGAGAAGGAAGAATATTTTCCGGGCAACTCACATCACACGCGTTTTCTTCCTCTAAGCACTTAACACAAGAACAAATGGCACGGCTTAGGACGAATACGGCGAGAACTGTCCTCAGAATTTTACAAACTTATCTGGATAGTGCTGTTATCTCTTGTGACAGATATCACTCAGCTTGCTCTGGGGGGTTTGCCTCACGCTATCGATGGAAGCAAACAAAACGATGACGCATCATTGTGTTTCGAGTAAAATACTTCATTTGCTGATGATGGAAATGCGCCAAAGTTTTTTTTTGTCTACTTTACCTAAAATAGCCGCATTCAAAAGGTCGAACAGATTTAAGGATCGGCGAATGATCTCCCGTCCACCGACAAACGGAAATAAATGTCACATTGAACTGAAATCTGAAATGTAAATGAGATGGATTGAAATATTGAAGTACGCCGAGTTTTTTCACCGGCTTAAAATTCTCGCGAAAGCTGGTGGTAGACGGACGCTCAGAACGGTACGTCACAGAGGAAGGACGTCTAGGGGGAGGGGTAGTGTGGCAAGACGGAATGGAAGGTGAGGAGGGGGGGTGCTAAAAAGGTTCCTTCTTCTTCCGTATTTAGAGTGGTTTGCGCATTTGACGTTCGACAGTCAAACGTGTACGGAGGCACAAAACCAAGCAACAACAAATCCTTCACCCACCATTATCAATTTTTAGGAAATGGACCTTCTCCGTAATCTCCCAGTAATATCAAGGAGCCAAGAGCGCTATGAGTAAACAGCTCTCAGCAGTCTTGCTCACAGAGAACGTCATACAGCTGATGAAAGGCTTAGGATGAAAACCGTTATAGACTCGGAGGCTATACTTTAGGCTTAGATTACTTGAAGAACTCCGATCAAACGAGTTTCAATGGGACTCGGAGGATATTATTTTAACTCCACGCCGTGTCTATAGAACAGAAAAATAAAAGATGTTCACTGCCAAACTCTTATGTTCAAAATTACGTCTTTCCACGCTCCATTAATGGTTATCGCAAATACAGCGTGACACTGGTTTAAGGAATACCTTTAGCGCTCAATTCACCTCTGTCCTATCCCCTTCCTTTTCCCTATCCCCCTTTTAATAGCCGGTGTCCTAACACTTCCTGCCACGCGCCTCTGCGGCGGATCGCTGGACAGCATTTATATAGTTATATTTATTTCCGTCAGCAGGGAAGCGCGAGGGTTATTCTGGAAGATCCTGACAAAGATGACTTATATTTTATAGGTAATCATATGTTGTTAACCGATTAGAGCAATTTGAGATGAAAGAATTGATTTCCATCTAAGGGTGATCGTCCTAAACGTTTTTCAGTTTTCAATGAGCATTGGGCCAGAAAAGTTGTTTTTGAGTCTCAGTATAACGGAAGAATTTTTGTCAACTACCTTGAAGTTTCTGTGAGAAACACTTGGATGTTGTCAGAATTACTTACCATGATGAGGCAGAGCACCACTTATGATGAGGCAGAGCCTATTCTTCCCTTATTCTTACCTTCCACTTATTACAACTTTTTACCGACGTGACCTAAAATTGTAAAACTTAGTCCACTCGGCAGAACCTTAAAAAAATCCGGAAAAAATCCTGCGCGATATTTTGACTCAAAGACAACTTTTCAGGCCCAAAGCTCGTTGAAAACTGAAAAAAATGTTAATAAGGATCACTCCTAATTATCACCTCTACCAATATTTTTCCAACTGCTGGCTCTCTACTTCCATTAAGAATATATTTTTTTGGCTCGTTATGTGTCCTTTTCATGGAAAGCTTTGAGCCAATGGTTGATTCTCAGGCTTCCGTGGCGACCCGGATTAAGAAGCTCAGTTTTCCCTGTCGCGTTGGGGTGTACTTTTGTGACGACAGTTTCTGATGCTCTTCTGACATGAAGACGTCAGTCGGATGGCTGGAGAATCTCCTCATTGAAGGGCAACGCAACACGGTCGGAATGCCGGAAGCTGAGCTTCATGCTATAAAACCTATTCCCTTTCCCAGCATTCTCCTCCTACTCAACTCCACCTCTGCTCCATAAACGGCCCTCAACATCTCTTCGCCGTAAAGTAAAAAGGTTATTACAATTGACCAGTCTGATGAATATGACCGCCCTTGTGATTGTTTTGCGTTAAAACTGATTTCTTTTACATTATTTTTTAGAAGCTCAAATTATCACGCACGGAGCTTAGCTCAATGTCAGCGACATTACTTCATTTATCTTCGATGGGGACTTCCCGAATCCACTTCCTTTAGGCTTTTCCACGGAAGTGTCATCCATCGGATTCGTCACAAATACTCAACTACTGGTCATTTGTTTTACACATGAGTTGTCAGCCTAAATATTGGGTAGTATAATTTCACAATCAATTTTTTTGTGATAAGAGATTTCAGATACCTACCATGTCGCAAATGTGTTTGACCACTTTCTCTCTCCGTTTAATGAGACAATTATTTTTCCATCGGTTCACATGTCAAAGATTTTTTTGTCATTACAAGCGAATCTGAATCTCGCTAGGCTTTGGGTACGTTTAGAAAAGAGTTATTAATTGTTTAAAAAATTCCAATTCTGGCAAGCATTGGCTTTTAAACTGATATTTGCACTCACACAAAATGACTCATTGCTCCGGAAAAAATCGCTTATAAACAAATTATTGGAAACCACTTTTGGTGGACACAGAATCTGAGATATGTTTTTATAGCCTATAGAGACTTTGTTTGTCGTGTTTGAGCATGGGCCTCGAGGCCTGTGGTCCGATGATGAAGATGTAGGCCAGCCGCAGTGTTAAGGAGTGGGTCTTGGGGTATTTGGTCCAGGAAGGCGATCTAGTTTTTAGGTGTCTTGGAAGGGCATAGTTGCCATTGGATATTTTACTTTTTTGATGAATATTGTGTTGTCCATCAAAATGGTGAATGAAAGAATTGGAAAAATTTAGAAAATGGGTTCAACATATTTTAATTTCAAACTCATCCCAAGCATAGTAACTTCTTGAAGGTAGTCATTAATTAATACTTATTCTGATTCTAAAACTCTCATCACGTTTATTTTTTAGTCGTTATTTTATGTGCAAGCTATGACGTAGTTTCTGTCATTTGTATATTATGGCAATTATAAATAGCATTCTTGAATGTTACGGAGTCATCGTTTCGGAGAGTTGTTGGAAAATTTTGTATTCAAAGCGGAAAAATGTGTACATCGGTGTTGCTACAGGCATGGGAAACATGGGATACAGTCTGAAATGGTCATCGAAATTGAAATTTGGCCTGGAAAGCCTGGAAAAGTCGTGTGCAATGATAAGTTTGTCTGGAAATCAGATTTTACCTGTGAACTTGTGATTTATTTTTCAATAACCGAGGTGTACCATTTTAGGCATTCACTGTCGGTATTGTGTCAGATTGCTAGTTTCATTTTGCCTGAATGAGGCTATGAAGAAGAAGCATTTTTATTTACCTATTAATTTTGCCCCTTAATTAGGAAAGAATGAGATCGGAAAATAGAAAGTTTTAAAAGCATGCAAGGTTATCTAATCTGGCTTCGTTTGGTGACCAGCGCGAATAAAGCTCGAAGCAGACAGTGGGCCACTAATTCCTCGTCAACTTGGGCGACGAGTTCACCACCTGTGTTTGAAATTTCCTCATCGACTGAAGAATAATATGTTATCAGAAAAGAGGCCAATTTACTTTAGAGTGATTTTGGTGGCGTACTTTTTGTTAGGAAACTTTATTCCCCTATAGTGCATGCGTTAATATGTTTTGCTGGCCTGGAAAAATGAAAACATTGGCTTGGAGAACCTGAAAAAGTACTGGAATTTTATTAACTCTGGTCAGTAGCAACCATAATATATATATACATTTTCATGCATTAAAAAAAATGTCTCTTTTTGAAACTACTACCTTAGTTTTTAGCTGTTGATATAAGTGGTTTTAATGGCTACAGCTGCATAAAAACTTATTTATTCTATCTATTTACCTTAAATTATCGTCAAGACTTGATTCCAGGTTTCATATTATATGTTCTAGTTACACAATGAATGAAGTCATAGACTTGAATCAGGTCGTGGACAAATCATGTCAGTCATGAATGAATGTCATGAATGAAGTCATGGAA
Organism: Ceriagrion tenellum; assembly: GCA_963169105.1. Classification (NCBI taxonomy): domain Eukaryota; kingdom Metazoa; phylum Arthropoda; class Insecta; order Odonata; family Coenagrionidae; genus Ceriagrion; species Ceriagrion tenellum. Next base: position 65,056,247 of record OY720632.1, read on the forward strand.
AAGCCATGTAAGTCTTCGTTTTAGGCTCTTTTTTATCTCCGTAGAATTTTGTTTGTTCACTCTCGAGTGCAAAGTACTGATGTTATTTGACACTACTATCCACTATCCACCACATGACATCTAAAACTGTGTTACTTAGTTACTGATCTGAGAAGAATTTGGTTTCGTTATGTCCCTCTCCCCATTAATATTAGTATTTCCACATTTTCATTGCAAAAAGCTTCACGCCCTGCAATCTTGGGTTAGTATCTATGCTTTTTCCCCCTACACGAATTTTAAGTAATTTATCAGTTGATTTTTTTGGTTCAAAAGCTGTTATTGGTGGGGTCTTCATCACCAGAAAAAGGTCATATGCTTTTTGCTTGCGTTTCGTATAATTATATCCACATCGTAAGGGCATGAGGTGATAATTTATTTGAGTATACAGAATATTCAGACATCAGATTGCTTTTTGCAGCTTGCTTTTTGGAGCAAGCGGCATTTAACAATTCGATATGTTGGGTATGATACACATTTTTTTACACCCTAATATAACCGTTATTCTTGCAATCTTTCTACTCATCATTTCTTAAAAGTTTCCTTTGGAGAAGTCGCCAGGTTTTGATACCTAGTTGCAAAATTTACCAACTAATGATCGGAGTAGTGGAAAAAACAACGATGGACAAAAGAACCGCCCTTCGCAATGGTGCGCCGCGGCGGCGATGATGACATCAGTGTACTTGCGTTGGCGGGATTTTGTCAGTGTAGCGTTATTCCATACCATATCAAATATTTTATTCCTCAAAACGGGTATTAATGACAGCGAATTCGTGGCGGTTCAGGTGCTCCTGCGCAATTCCCTGCTTGAAGAGTCCGCTTATTTCCACTACAGATCATTGGAACATATCTTCAAGCTGGGGATCGCAGGCGGATTTTGTCCATGACGATTCTCATTCTGAATTATAAATCACCAAGTTTCTCTCCTCCTGTATGTATTTTCTTCTTTACCTCTCTGTGCCAGAGTGAAAGACTGAATGACTCATTTTATGAGGATGGCATACTGATTACTGTAATTCTGCCGCATCCAACTGTCCTTTTTCATAACCAGAAGTGCGGTAACATCAAATTTACAACAGATTCTGGGAATGATTAATACTTGTCAATGCAGTGTCTTCAACCAAGGTGGAGATTTCCTACAATTAAGTGTACTGTATCAGGTATAGTTTACTTAATTGTAGGTACCCTCATTGTAGAGTCCTTGAAGCGCCAAGAAAGCCCCGCAGAGGTTGAGAAGACTAGTAGGATTTGCCCTTAATTAGGACTGCTCCCATTTGTTATAATTACGCTTATTCAAATGTTTTGCGGATTTCTGCTTGTTTAAATGTCCGCTTCTTTCGAATCATGTACTTGCTTATATGTCGAACAATGACTATGATGAATACCGAAAGGCTATGCAAAACGTAGGCAAGATTATATTTAAGGTGCTTTCGCTAAGTTACATTTTATTGGCAGTTAGTTTTTTTTATATGCATACTTTATTTTCGGCAACCACTGAAGGAGTTGTGGGACTAAAAAAAGGACTTTTCTCATTTGCGAAATCCATCACATTGACGAATTCCGTTTTATAGATAACAAGAAGATAAAATGTGAGACTTCCTAGTTAATCATAGAGATTAGGTGACCGAGGCGGACGGCTGGATTCCTAGTTTCTACCTTTAGTATTCAAAGAATAATTCTAATGACAACCTTCTCTCATACTGGGCATGGAAAAATTGCTCTGGCCTATAGGAAGATGAGAAGCGCCAAACTCATCCTTTTCGATTTGCTCATTGGTAAAATAAAATGAAAACTCGAAGCTTTCACGTGGTGGAAGAACGTCATGATAATCAAGACAAAATTTGTGACTTCCACCTGATGGTGGCGTGACAGCCGAAACTGTTCGAAAGTTATCAATAAATTGTGGAAATCACAAATTTTGTCTTGATTGCTCATTGGGTTAACAATAAAGCCACCGAAGTATTCCGCTGCGGAATCATAAAGTTTCTAATTGAATCTCGTGGTGGATTGAGGAACATTATGTTTCTGGAATTTTTAGTCGCCCGATCGCGTCAACAAGGGTTGAATTTCGAGAAACCGATATCAATTGAACGCGGCTGATGAAAAATTCAAACAGTGAGGGTTCGAATCAATTAGTTCAGCGAGGGTGGCGCGCATGTCGCACGCCTATCGGCATGCATCCAATCTTCAACATCTCTTCAAATTATTGGATTTCACATGGCACTGATACATTTCTGCGTTTTCGCGCAGAAATGTATCTGCGCTCGCGCTCGGTGTGTTTCTCCTGTTGAGGTTGTTAATAGTTGAAAAAATTCCATCCGCAGGCGTGATTTGGTGAGGGTGAGCGACCTTGCTCAATTATATCTAGTTTCTACTGAGTGGTGAATACACTATCGAACCGATTCGGATCTCCAGTTTCTTGATTATCAGAGAACCGATGACCGTAGTATTTCAAGAGATAACAAGGCGCAAGATACCGTAAGAAGCTCATCTCACGCTAATAATATAACGTCACTCCCTCCTTATTAGCTTGTGATTTTCACCGTTGAATAGCTACTGAAAATAAATATATTATGAAACTGTATTTGTAACGCATTTGATCGCACATCATCGACGTTCATGACGAGTTACGATGGCGACGCGAGTTAGTAAACGCGCTTTTTAAAAGTAAAATAAATGCGTTGTTTTAAATGATACCGACGAAAAATGCCACCTGGTAGTATGTTTCCATCATTCACTTAAGATGAAAAGCTTCTTTACATCAGTACATGGGTCCTGTATGTTCGCAAAGCCATTAAGAGCTGCTCATTTATAATTTGTCGTTCAATTAGTAATATTGGTTGATTGCAGCCTTATATAGTTAATACAAGTTCCCTTACCTCCTGGTATCTCTTCCTATGTACTTTCCTCTTTATTTAGTCCATAAACTAATTCCCGGACCTTCCGCTGTAGACCTTTCCCTCTATTTTATCTTCAGTTATGCTTTCCATAAACCCATTGTGTCTCAGAGTGTGTCCAGTCCATCTAGTTCTTCTTCTCTGTATGGTGTTTCATATGGTCTTTTCTCCTTCTGCTCTTCTGTAGAATTCATCATTTCTTATTTTGTCCGTTCATTTTATTATTATTGGCTTATTATTTCCGTGAGTATTTTTGATGCATGTATGTGATGCATTTGATACATGTAGAGCTGTAGAGCTATACTAAATATTTTTAAACGCAATAAAAATGGATGGGATATAATAGTGTGAGGACTGGAATATTAATAATAGTGCGAGAACTGGATTGAAAGCCATGGTAAAGGGATGATGCATGTCGGTTGGTGAATACCAAGGAGGTTATAGAGAAATTGAATTGGGTAATCCGCTTGATTCTTGAAGCCAATTTGCCAAAAGAGTCAGCACAGTTTCGGCCTTGCTTCTGGCTTACATTTTCGGCGTTCGGATTTGATTCCCGTCAGATCTAAGTTAAAATGCTCAGGAAATGCCATGTTTTATATCTTTTAAACTACACACTGGCACAAATCCTTCCCAAGTGCCCCTGCTCTTGCTTCACTTTCACCCATTAGCGTTCTTGGCCATGACACCTCCATTTCATTGGTGAGCATGGAGAGTAGTAGCTAAGCGATGAGTGTTTAAGGGGGCACGTCGCTTTGCCACGTGAATAGATTCTATCCCGTAGGAAGCACGAAGTTACCATCGTCGAGCGCTCACCATACACATTGTGAAAGACAGTTTACTAACCTTTCCCTGCTCGGTATGCCGCCAGATTCTCTTCATTCCACCCAAAGTTTTGACCGGATCAAAAATTGCCGCATTTTGGCCGAAATCATCTTCCCTAAGAACGGTGTTCGAGTCGAGAGTCAGAAAGTTGACCAAGACGCAGCCCTCGACCATGTGGAAGATCCAAGAAGAATTTAGGGACAAATAAAGGCTGGTGGGTAATTCTTATAAATTAATGTAATCCAATATTTTTAAAAATTTGCACATTCACGATAAAAACGATTTTATAAAGCCAATTTTAATAACATATTTTGTCCAATTTATGTTCTAATTGTGTAGTTGGTGACGTTGTTCTTCATCTTCATAATTTACTACTTTAGGATGGTAAATCTAGTCATGTATTTTTTTTTAGATTATTGATTGATTTGAGAGACTATGATTTTAATTGAAATCGATTCATCATATCATAGTCATTTGCATAGTATTGTTTTTTCTTACTGGAATTTCATATGCATTGAAGGGAGTATTTATTTTCTACTCCATTTCTTTTTCTTTCATTTACCTCTCTTCATTTAAAAGATACTGTTACAATTTTAGCTTTATTTAGACATACTTCTTTAGCTTTATTTAAACATCACTGAGGTCTGCACGAAAGATGTTAGCGCACCAGCGGTAAAGATGTTCACTAATTCGTTGTTTATAAAAGAGAATTTGGTTGTTATGGTGGCTTAAATACTGACCTAACATGTTGAGGGCACTCGCTTGTAACTCAGGGGTGGTGTAGATTTTTCTGGCAAATCCAGATCTCTACTTGGGTGCTTTTGGTACTTCTGATACACTTCAAGAGTACAGCGTTTTACCTTTTCCGTCGGATGGAGCGTAGGACTGTAAACCCTTTCCCGAACCCCCAACAAATTTTTTCCTCACCTACCCTCACTCAACCTTCTTCAAGGCACAAATGACCTTATTTTTCGTCCGCCTCCACAAATAACTAACCGACCTTGTGATGGAAAAGGTCACCCCTGTCGGCGCCTGCCTGTTTTCACACGGTGATCTTTTACTGGCGTGTAAGTTTCCAGCCTAGGATGCCGATCGGGTGGACGGTTCAACAGCGACCGATACTGGATCACAAAAATTATGATGACAAATATTCCAAATGCTAAATTTTCAGGAAAACCTTTTGTACTGTTGTGCAAAATTCACTGAGAAAAAGATTATTTACCTTGCTTGAGGTACGAATACCATGACTTCGATGTGGATACTTTAGCCCGGGTGATGAAAATTTCTTTGAGATTTTGATGAAACAAGCTATTGTGTCAAGGTACCATACAAGTGATGTTTCAAAGTACCTGAACTCGTGCGCATAGCTCCATATTCCACTAAGTTTAGCTCCTTTTAAAATCATCGGTCATGACCAAAAACGACCTGAAAGCATGAAGCTTGTTTGGGCATTGCCCGCTTTGGCAGAATGTGTAAATTTCTTTGTAATAAAACATTTCGCGTGGACTGGGATCCCAGTTTAGGCGATTAATTTTTTTCTTTGTTAATTCCTCTCATTCATTAATAGCGAGTTACGCCTTAAGATATTTGATGCATTAAATTGCTCGGTATTGCACTCTGAATTGAACTAGCACTTTTAATTTTTTTATTTTAATGGAATAGAATAAAGTCGCTGTAAATGTCACCAATTGGAGACTTTACTGGACTTAATATAGGTCAAAACATACTGATCTGAATCATTGGCCCTTTCTTTCACCAACACGACCGTAACAGCCGCAGCGTCGAGCCTATATTAACTCGTAACCCCTTGACCCCATAACCGCGGATACATGGCCGCTCCACAGCCCTCGTACCCTCACGTGCTCACAAACACACACTCGCCCGCCCGTTTAAAGCCTTGCTCACCCTGCAACCCACTCTCGCCCCCGTTCAACCGTTACGTCTATTCACGGCCTACCCCGTGTTGTGTGTCATCTCGAATATTATCCCGCCCTCCTCCTGCTCGCGTCGTGGGGACTCCCGATTCCGGACCCGGCCACGACTGCGGAGCGGCCATCCGTGCTTGGGGAGAGACGCGACTTGGGGTTGTTGACGCTTCGAAAACAGTGTCAGTATGAATTTTGCATCGTCGCGACGCCCGTGGAAGTCCAAACCAACCGATGGAATGGGAGCGCTAACATGCATGATTTTTTTCTTGCAGTTTCGTTGGTTTTTGTTTATCCTCGCATGCATGACTGTAATTTAGAAGTAAAGCGAAGGATTGTCGAAACGTAATGAGAGGTAGTTTCAAAATACAATGGAGACATTGTTCCGGAAACGACTTCAGCAAGATGCAGATGCGAGCGGAAATCGTGTGTGTTATGTTTTTGCTCCGTGAGAAGAGACATATTCCAGATTTTCTAGAGCCATTGGTGCGTTAAAGGTATATATTTTGACGAAGCATTCAACTGTTTAATGTTCCACCTTGGCCTCGGTGGTGACGGGGTAATTTCCGCGCCTGCAGTTTGTGGGTTCAATTCCGCCTAGGAAATTTTTCATCACTCAGCATTTAAATGCTTTTTTGGTAATGGGTTAATCGCAAAAAAGGAATATTATGTCCTAGATTTTCTGGAAAATAAATAGCAGTTAACAATATTGTTAGCGCATGACGTACGCCAAAATTTTTAACAAAAATCAAAGCGAAAGGTTATGTTTTTCTTCTTTTTCATTACAAAGGTTATTTTTGGCTTGTGATGAAAATTTAACTCTGGTTGTATTTTCGATTACATGTACATTAGCCGTGAAAGTCCAAACCAACCGATGTTTGATGCTTTTCTTTTCAGTTCGCGGCCTACAATTCTTTTTGTCTCTGAATATTCAATGGATTTCAATTGAGAAGCAATAAATTTACCCATTGAATGGATGGTCCCTCTAAATGTTTGAGAGTTTGCCACGATTACCTTCTCGCGTCTCGAAACGATTAGCTACTGTTATGTTTTAGTTCAGAAAAACAATAGAAAAACTAGCGATAAGCTATTGTAAAGCGATTCTTGTGATTAATCGTATCATTAGTCCTTGCTTGCAGCTTATGGTGAATCCCTAATATCAAAATAAGTAAGTGTTGGCCATTTTAATTAATTACGAATAAAAATTTTGCATTCTAATGCGAAAGAGTGTTTTGCGATAGGTTTGAGGGTACGTGCCCGTATCCAGCTTCATTCTCATGTTTTGTCGATAAGCAACAAAGGTAAATTTTATTGAGCATGAGGATAATGGTCCAAAGTAGTCAAAACTGTAGTTTGTTTCTAAGACATTATTGGGGAAATAGTCAATATTACCTCAATACCTCCGCCGTCTTTCTTGAGAGTCTATTATATTTGTATGGGAATGGAATTATTTGTTACATCGTATGTAATTAAGTATTGTGGGTTGCCTAATTTCAGGGACGGACGTGAAAAAGATGTCAGTCTAACATTTTCAGCCTCTGCCTGAATAATTTCTGTATGACAGAATGATTATCTTTGGATTGCACCCTCCTCTACACCTATAAATGTTAGCACTGTTTTCCACCCACTGTAAGATGCCAGTCATGAATAATATTTAGGCGTTGGAAGCATACAAGGATATTTGATGCTTCGTCTTTTTTGTCGGACCTCGCGAATCATTGTCTTTGCGTGTTGTAGATACATCTTAACTGCAAAACTGATAAAGTGATAATAAGTAGTGGAATATAATATTCCTCTACCATTAAAAGTTCGAGGAAAGGTTGAGGATGTAATTTTCTTCCGCAATATTATGATAGTGATGGGAAGCTTTAACTTTGCATTAGTAAAGATTAACGTTCCGTTGCGGAGAACCTGACATGCCTATTCTTCCAAGATCATTTTTAAAGAGTGAATTTCATATTGAATATACGTTTGGAAAATGAGTTCATAGTTTTAAATGATAATTCTTACCTAAATTCAGCCTTAGTGACCTACTTAAAGAGCAAACCATTTCGGTAAGGTGCCACTTGTGATAAGCATGTAGGTACTCTGATATTTCTACGTTTTTCTTACTCACTGATACGCATTTAATTGAAGAAGTATGCTTAGTTCTAATAAATTATTATTATTTCGATCATCAGTTTTATGTGGCAAGAGTACTCTTGACACCTTCGTAAGGAAATTATGTTTTGGGCTTCTAACTCCACATTTCAGATCTTGTTGGCGCGGCTATTCAGTTTTTGTTAATGACTACTCCTGGAAAAATACGTAAACGATGAGAGGAATCAAAAGGAAAAGGGATGGAAAGAAAGAAACTAAGTTCGGAGGAAATGAATGCAAAAAATTGAAATAGTCCCATTACCATGTCGGAATATCGACAAAATTACGTCTGGATGAAACTTGCTTTGGCATCAAATGGTATTGCCGGTCATCCATGAGGATCTGGTGAGTCTGTCCTTCCCTAGACCTTCGATGCCATTGGAGAGAAGACTTAAAATCCATCCCCGGATAACCAAAGTCATGGTACGATGCTTGTGATTGGACAGATTTTCTTGGATCATTAAAAAAAGATCAAATACCGCCATGTCGTCCGTAGTCCTGATTTTGCGCCAGTTATGACGGGTGTATATTCTTTTTTTTATGAAAGCTAATGAGCCAGAATAAGCGAGGGGGACTTTAAATTTCTCATTTTCCACCGAACACGGTTCCGTCGCCGCTTTCGACGGATCCTGTAATCCCCTTCCTGGCCGTCCCGCGCGCGGGAATTGATTCGTGTGTGTTATGTGTATATATCCCTCCATCGCGCGGTTAATCCCTCATTTGGAAGCACACAATAATATTCGTCCCGTCAGGCGGCGGTCTGCGAGAGAGGAGGCAGGGCATCATCTTGTGCATCCCTCTCCGGCGCAGGAGTGTTCCGGCAGCTCCCCTTTCCTAGCGCTAAAATCCTTTCAGTTTGCTCTCCCTAACATGGCGGATCAACGCTGTCCTCCCTATTTCCCCTCTCTCCCTTCCCTTCCCCTCTCTTCCTCCTCTTCCCTTTCCCCCCTTTCCCCTCCTGCTTCCCCTCCTCCCTTCCAACCCCCTACCTTTGGAGTACTCTCAGGGCTCGGAATCGACCGGGGGAGGGAACGGAGAGAGAGAGAGAAAGAGAGAGGGAGAGAGGAGAGGGAGGGTTGAAGGGGGCGTAGGGGGTTTTGGAGGGAGGCAGTTAGGGCTCAGCAAGGGGAAGAAGGCTCGGGAGGATTTTGGCTTCGCTGTGCGATATTTTACTCGGAGAATCGGATGGGGATATTTCTTTTGCATCGCCAAAGAAACGATGTTTTTATCTTATCGTATACTTTCGCACGATGCCAAATATCTCATTTTACTACACGAAATTCATGCAATGTTTATCATTGTGAGGAATACCAAAATGAAATGTTTTCTGGGTAAAATCATGAAGGAAAAGCCTGGATGAGACTTGGACAGAAAGAACTGGAACGAGAGTAAAAATTTGACTATATGATAAGGAAAATCACCAGTTTTGGAAGACGTACGAAACATACATTGGATAGAATAGCACATGCAAAGAGGACATTGAATCAGAAGAGGCTGCTGAAACATACCTATCCAATCTTAATAATAAGGAAGAAAGGAGATAAAGAAATGTATGGAGCATGGTTTCGTGTGCAAATGAAGCTTGGACGATTGCAGGAAAACAACACGAAGGACCGGTTGCAATGGAATAGTATGCTATAGAAGAATGATGAAGATCTAATGGATTCACCTTAATCCTTCTAAGTGTTGATGGGGTGTTAAATGAAAACTATTCGACATAGTTGAGATAAAATAATTTGAGGTAAAATTTAATACTGCAGCCTTTTGAAAACAAGAATATAAAGAGAAATTAGTGGGAAGGATAACCAAGGGAGACCAAGGAAGGTATATCTGCACCTGATTTGTGAGGAATATTACATATTAGAATCAATGAAGGAAGGAAGTGATTTCCTGTAAATGGAGTGAATAGGGTTAAACTGATTACTAATAATGATAATATAATTAAAATGGGGCATCGTAAAATACGTGGTATAAACAGCGTGATGTCATGTATATTTAATTGCATGAAGACGTAAATTGGATTCATCTCGTATTTTTATCACATCAACCTGTTATAGTGTGGTTCATAGCTAATAACTCTCGTTGAAAAAGAAGAATGCATTTCTTTTTTAATTCATCATAGTTCGTTTGCTCCTTCCTTACTCCTTAATTGAAGAAAACATACTTAATATTTGTCCAGTGGATTGCCAGAGGCAGGGAATGGCATTGAACAGAATACCTAGCACGTTTGCATTAGCCTCGCGTTTTATCCCAAAAACTTCGGGTTTAAGTCATGTACGTAATCCGTTACATCGGAATCTATTCTCTTAATGAATTGATTTTTTATGTCGATTTTACATCGAACATAATGTATCTCTATCACTTACTTTTGCCCGGCGATGTGTCTTATAGTCGGATGGATCGACATCGCATTTCAAGTTCTCGCGAATATCGCAAATCGAATTCGATGCATCGCAATATCGCTCAGCCCTACGGTGTTGTGTGCTCCGAGATGAGGGGAAGGCATCAGTCCGTGGGAGTGGGATGGGGATTGTGTTGGGAAATATGTGGGAGGGGGACGAGAGGAGGAGAGAGGAGAGACAGGGAGAAATCGAGGGGAGGGTAAAAAGGATAACAAGGGAGCAAGTGGAAGGAAGAGGAGGGGTAGGGATGGTACACTCACTACGGTAGGGAGGTGGGGGAGATCTTTTTTTTGCTCGGGGGAAGCATCGGGAGTGAGCGAGGGAGGTTCGGTGGACTATGCTCCGGGCGAAGTGGGGGGAAGGGTTGGCGGGGAAGGTTTTTGGAGGGAGGGGCAGGGCAAAGGGGCCGGCGTGCTGCGGGGGTGTGGACCCCTTTTCCCAACACTCCCCTCCATCGAGGAGCTTAGGCTTCCCTCAGTGATGCGGCGCCCGCCGCCAGGTGATGGGTCCAGCTGCTTTCGAGGGGGCGTCAGCGTCTACATCTACAGCGTTACCCGCGGGGTCTTCTGAGGAGAATCGAACGGACGCCGGCAGCCATTCAACTGAACGAGGATTAGCAACGACTCCTTCTGTCGCCGACCTTCCTGTTTCTCCCTCGCCGCCTTCTCCCGGAGTCGTTCGCCGGCGTCGGAGTGAGGAACAGCTGCACCCCTCAGGGAGGAGAAGAGAGACGTGCCTGGGTGTGCGGAACAGTCCCGAGAGGCCGCCGTGGTCTTCCGGCGGCGTCGGCCGTCGGCTACCTACTCGCGGTCTCTTCCTCTTGTTACTCCTCGCCGTGGGGAGGCGGGAGGAGGAGGGCGGGCGGTCACGGTGGCCGCCGTCGCCACGATGCAACAGTTGCAGCCCGTGTTCCTGGTGGCCATCACATCGTGCCTCGTGGCTCTCTCCTGGGAGCGGGATGATTACTATGAGGAGGAAGAAGAGGAAGATCAGGATGCCCTGGAGCCCTCGCTACCCCCGGACCTCGGTAACGGAACCGGTGAGTCCTCATTCCCGGAGTTAACTCGTGCGCGGAAACATATTGTGGGTATCCGTAAGGACTCTCTCAAGTTTTGCATCACTCGCTCGCCACATTTGACGCAAGGCTCGCTCGCGTCAGCCCTCTGCAGCTTTCGGTTTGATGCCATGAGGACGTGGGAACAACTTGTTATCATGGCCATGTAATGTGTTCAGAGTTCCCCTTCATCCGTGAGTGTGGAAACACTTTTTATGGCGGCGGTCAGGTAGTGCACCTGTAATCAATTTGACTTTAGTGTTTTGGATACAAGTGAGTGATCTATCTGCGACCGGTGCAATGGCTCGTATTGGATAGGCAGTTATGCCGGCCGGTATTCGTATGTACTTCAGAGTATCGTGATGATTTGAGGCGTAACGTGGTTGGAACTTTATGATGACTTAATACGAAAAGTATGCTGTTCTTCAAAGTATATTATTGCGACCTAATTCGATGCATGATGGCTTATTATGACTAGAAGGTAATGCATTGTGTCTAAACTGAAAAATAATTAGTTGCTTTGTGAAACACAAAATTTTCTCTTCGAATAATCTTCAAATTTTTGTTTACTGACGTTGGAGGCGTGACTGGCATCACTCATCCGCAGCTTACGACCTGATTGTATAAATCCAAGCATGGATACCATTTGATAGCCATACACTGTGTAGTATATGGTGATTTTTAATAAGATCTTTCTTATTCCATCGTCACTTCCATTATGTGTGTAGGAAATAAATTATATCATTTTTACGTATTAAATCTTTCATTGGCTTAAGTACACCTGTACTAATTAGGTAAAAACGTTTTGACTTTTAATTTCATGAGTTACCCGTGGATCTAATTCATTTTATTATTACAAAAAGTTTTTCATTGGATACTTTTCGCTCCTAAAAATCATATCAGAGATTTATTCTCCATTGGGGAAATTATTAATTAACAACAACGGCTGGAATAATTAAAGACCCTTATATGACTCTTCGAGGATGAGGAAATCAATAAAGTCGTAAAATTTGATAGGGAAATCATTAGATCATCGAAAGGCATACAATATTTGATCGGGATACGGATTTTAAGATGAGATTCAACTCTGGGAACAGCCACTGTTCCTGATCGTTCCAGAAATTTCGGTGGGAAGTTAAATAACGGCCCCCTGTGAGCAAATTCCGAGGAGAGAGATATTACGAATCAAATTTAGTTTATCTCCGAGACGAAAACACATGCGAGTCACCATTAATCAGCCACCAGTGGATTCCATGGAAAAATAAAAAAAACAACTCCATTATTCGCAGTAATCACCACTGGCAAGCGCTGCGGAGAGTCGCCTTGGAATGGGGGCGCCCGCAGTTTTTCAGTGGTGGTACCCAAAAAATCAACCTGGAGTCCGTGAAAATCTTCGCACCGACGGAATTGCGTCGAGTTGGTCATAATTATGAGAAATCCTCCCATTCCACGGTTCGGAGTCTGCGTCGTAGTTCGCTTGATGGTCGGGGGGAAAGCCTGGGTTGGGTCTCGGATGAGAGCCGGGACTGGAGGGAAGCGGGGCGGGCGCGTGCGGACGGGTTTTGAGACGGGGGTTTGGTGTGCGGCGCCGCGGCGAGGAGAGGTGAGGCGGCGTGGGGGTGGCGGCTTGATTTCCCGCAGCGTGGTGGAAAAGGAGCACTCCCGTGGAAGACGTGGGAGTGGCGGGACGCGCTCTCAACACCTTTCAACCGGTATTCGGCAATCAATGCAAAGGATGTTCTTTCTGTTTTTCGCCAATGGTAGATATTCCATCAGCATCGGTACTTTGGACGAGATTATTCTCCGGTTGAAGTAAAACCATACAGAAAAATTGTACTTTAAAATTTAAACAGTTGGAACCACAGAATGAGCTAAATAATGCAATATTACTGGATCAACAAATTGTATTTAGACTAAAATTCTGTTTTTTATTTACTCTATTGATTAAGGTTCGAGGCTTGAGCTTGACTTATTCTTGTCACTTTTAATGCTGTAAGCACCTTTTAACCAAAGCTTTTTATGACATGTCTTAAGAAGTACATATTATGGTGAATAATTTTAGGATTCTTAAAAATAAATGAGGAATCATAAGGAAACCATACAACTTAGTTTCCGACTCGATCATTGAGTCGGAACTCTCTCATTTAAGAAATAAAATGAAGTCTCTCTGGAGCCCGCAGCCTCAGCACAACCAATGGAAAACAATAAGCAAATATAGTAAAAAAGTAACTTCGTAGGTGGTTGATATTTTTGTTTCATTAAAATGATTAGATCTTTTGAAAAATAATGTGCCCCAAATTCATTTTAATTATAGAGTACTGGTCTCTCGCTAACACTACGATAAAAGGAGATGCAAATGCATTTTTTATGAGTTTACACCTCTGGGAATCATTGTTTCTCGCCAAATTAAGTTTGTGCCGTCGCCAGTTCAGCATTATTATCGACATAGAAACGGTCGAGTAAAATATATATGCCCGAGACGGGAGTCGAACTCGCTACCTATCTGTTGCCAGACTGAAGCGTTAGTCTATAGCCGTCGGCTTTGGCTTATTTATTCTTTGCCTCTCTATGTCAGCGAGGTTTCACCTATCTCCGTGTTATCTAGAAGGCTTGGAAGCTTATTCACCCGCTGCAAAAAATGAGTTGATACAGTTTAATGACGATATTTCCTCTGTTTTAAAACAAAATTGGAATGAGATAGGAAATTTGAAGTATCTTTTTGTATTCAATGGTTTCCAAAATTACATGTTCTTCTGCAAACTGAAAATTTTGTTTCTGCAATTAAGTAACATTTATTTTAAGTAATAAATCCGAGTTTTGAAGAATTCAATGACTGTAGGTCATCAATTGCATGTTTTATTGCAAGCAAGATTTTTTAAAGCAAGACTTGAAAAATAGTGCCGCATGTGGTCGCTATGACAAATTTTATGTTACTTATAATGTAATAGAATATTTTGAAGCAAACACTTTGAAATAGAAAGAGATATTAAATATAATGCTATTTATTAGTCTTCAACACGATTGCCACTAATTCTGCTGAATGTTACACATCATAAATTAATATTTTGTGCTGTTTGTAAAATTATCGAAACCTATTCCTGAGAACAATTAAAAATTATCTCCACTTTTGCTGCGCTTGATGGTAATGTCAGGCATTTGGGTTTGGGCAAAGATTTATTTTTCATCTAGTTACCTACTTTTTGATTTATGATCTCCCTGGATGGATAATTCACCTATATTTGACTGCCTTTCTCAAGGCACCAAAGAAGGTTTTGCGTCGACATGTTTCTTTCTTAAGAAATCGAGCCCTGAGCTTTGATGGCCAGTCTACACTCTCGTAGACCTTATCTTAAAACGGATATATTGTTCGTTCTATTTTCAGTCTTCGAATGAATAAAAAATCTGGTAATAAATTATTTTTATTCAATCCAATATTTTGTACCAGAAACAGGTAATTCTGCTTTCACTCCAGTAAATTATCCCTTCATATATTTAAATAATTTTTTTTGAGTCTTTAGATCGAAAGAAAGTTATAATTGTCGAAGAAAAACGTTTTGCGGAATAATTTCAAGGTATAATATTTATGTAACGTTTGTTAACAAAAAATATCGATTATTTAAGGACACTAATGAACCAATTCACAAGTATTTGAATAGGTGAGGTCTTTCAATACCCACGCAAGAAATCTCAGGAGCCATCAACAATTATATATAACATATATCTAACATCCCAATCATTTCAATTAATGACATCCTCTATTTGATTTTACAATTTTCGACAGTAGCTACACCCTGCTAGGTTGACTGTTGTAACATGTAACCTGAAGCGATTTGTGAAGACATCGATTGCAAGTTCAGCAGTGTTCTCCTGTGGTGTTTCGACCGGGGAGTACTGCGGCGATCCATTGTTTCCGGAGACCGCGAGCCCGGGTGGGAGGTGACCTCCATCTCGTATAAAGCGGGGAAATTTACGAAAGGAAACAGCTCGTGGTAATCAGCGATGGAATCCTCGGCGCAGCGAGGAATGTGAGGATAAGATCTCGCGAGGTTTGTGAGCCGGGTGAGGGAAGGGGGAAGAGGAGGAATTCGGTCACTGTTTTTGACAGGGTTACACAGAGAAGGTGCTTGAATGCTCGGTTCCAATAGATCGAAAAGAAATTTAAGAATCCCTTTTGCGAAAATCTGGGTGCAATAAAAGGAAGAGAGAAGCCATCTGAGTCATCGGACACAGAGTTGGTGGCGCAAGTATTAAAAGCGAGCTGGTATCTGTCCGATTCACTCGGAATGCGTGGTATTTCCTCGGCTGGAAAATTTGAAGGACGTTGAAATTCCCTGACAACTGGGCCTTTAATACTCCAAAATTAATTCATAACAGCATTCTTTTGGAATTCGACTCAGATTATGGTTTTATGTTGGTCAAATAAATTTTCCATGAATTATTACATTTTTATTGTTTGCTTAGAAGCTACTCACTGTGTAAGATTTAGAAATTTTTCTAGAATTCTTGTGTAATTCATTTCTGCATTTATCGGCTATTTATGAGGTGTTTAGCTTTATACTAGTGCAAATAAAATGCTCATGCGATTGATCTATGTTTAGATCATACATGAGATATCAAATTGTCGGCGGCTGCCTCGGTGACAGCGGGTAAAATTCCTCGCCGTTCAATGCTGAGGTCGTGGGTTTGAGTACTGGATGGGTAGTATATTTATCCCCCAGGGCATGGGTTATTTAGTATAATGGTTTATATTTTCGGTATAGAACCCCCAGTTATACAAGGCATATTAGTGCTGTTTTCGTTGAGGGAATAAAACAAATAGATTTATTAATAGATATGTGTAATGATTATGCCTTCTATTGAATAGTGAAGAGATTTACTTTCAAGAGCCTAGGGACATTCAGTGGTATCTTTCAACAACTGAGTCAGGTGTAGTAAGTGGAAATGTCACATTTATTTCATCCCTCAAATAATTTCTGCCTGCTGGTGGAAGGTTTAGCTTTATTGGGAACTCTTTAACCACATTTAGCTTTTGGATGAAATTGACAAAATTTATGTTTTACTTCTCAAGGCATTAAAAAGGTTTATTGTGTTTGATTGGGTTCTATTTCATCGATTTATCATATAAGGTTCGAGATCAAGGTCCTACAATTTGTACTTCACGAGTCATTGGAAGAGCAAAAACATCAATTACAGCTATTATTTTAAAGCGTTTTTATGTGTAAATCATTCAAATCCCAACGATATAAACCCTTATATTTACTACCACAGCTAGTTTGCCAGTATATGTGGCAAAATTTTAGGTGCGACTAAATATCGACTTAATGGCTTGTAAAACCGGACTCAAACTGCTAGTCGAGCGAAAATGTTTAAATTATTATAGCTGAAATGTCTAGCGACTGACCGCATATTGTCGTACAACTATCGAGATGGCTGACAATGATCACGAGCTGCTCCTTAAGAATAAAATTTATATTAAATTACATCATGAATTAGTCTTTTTGAAATATATGATCCCATTTGAATGTCCGTCATATTCTATTAGTCCTTGGAATTTTCATAGTTTTCTCAATTTTTTTAAAAGCTTTATAACACAAATTTATGCAATAATTGAATAGTTATGACAAACTATAATACGGTCGCCTAAAGTTCCTTGGCGGAATCAACTTAAAAATGATGTATAATTGGAGTTAAATTAATTTTTTTTCTTTAGAAATATTGAGCCTTTGGGACTTTTTGTTACGATGAAGTTTACTTCTCTAAAACATCACTGAACTTTGCTTTGGATCAAAGGTTTACATTGTTTTATCTTTCAATTTTGGAAATCCATCTTAAGTCCATCTAAAACGAAGCAATTATCAATGATTAATGGTGAGTGAAGGTCGCATGGTGTTGCCATACCTAACTGAAAATTTTTTTAGAATGATAAGAGATAGAATCAAACCCATTATCATCAAACCCATCCCATCAAGAGACTAAGTATTAAGGGACTATTCCACCCATATTTCACCATAGTTTAAATTATTGGGCTTCAATACCCAGTATTGGGCATTTAAGGTGTCAAATTGTCTTGGGTTTCCCTTAGTAATACATAGCTTTTTTGAAGACTTCTACTCCAACGGAGTTCTAGTGGCGCTGTAATATTTGATCAAGGTTAGGTCAGTGTAATTATATGAACCAAATATTTCACTTAAGGATGCCATTGCTACAACAGCAACTTTTCCAAGGCTTCAAAAATACTCCTTAGGTACCGCTCTTCCCATCAAGTGACTCAGTATTAAGAAGTAACTTCGTCATCTAATGATTTTCAGGACAAAAATTGTTATCTGACGATTCCTTCGTTATTGTTGTAATTGAGTGAGATCTTGTTCGATGGGAATTTCCGAATTCGAGTGAACTGTTGAGAGATTGATAGGTGACGTGAGTGAAAAATATAAGGAAGCCGTTGAGTGTCGTCATCATACAATGGATGAATTGAATTCAACTCGTAGTATGTCGAGTGATTCTCATAAAAGGAGAGTTTTTGAAACTATGACTCTCACAAAGTGATACCTTATTCCAACATCTTCCGTCTGAAACCCAAGGCTATGGGTTGAAACTCTCTGGGACTCGCCCACTGTAACTCATTCTTTGTGATTTTCTGGGCACTAAACCTTCATAGAAATTCGAAGGTGGCGAAGAAAAGCAATGAGTTTACTCTCCATTGCGAGGAATTAAATTCGTGGCGAGCATCAGTTGCATTAAAAAGTGATTTCATACGATTTGTCCACCTGCAAGTTGTTTCTAGATGATATAAACACAGCTCGAATAAAAAAGTGCCAAAAAAGTGGTCTGCGCATTGGTCCGGCAAACCAAAGATCCGTGGTTCGATTCCCGGTCCAGGTCGAATTTTCTCATGAAAATTTCTTCACGGCTTAAATAGGTTGAAAAAATTTTCTCACGCAAATAATACTTCAAGTTACCTATATATCCTATCCGATCGTTCAAAATTATTGTTATTATATCCGCAAGCTAGAAATACGATGGATGGAGAAGATGAATTGGCTAATCTTGGTTGCAGTTGCGTATGGTCCGCCTAAAGTGTTTCGAAAATTAGAGGAAATGGAGAACTTACTGGTAGATGGCACGCCAGAGAGAGAGAGATAAGAATCGCTGGATTGAGGTGTTAGCCTATCCGTATTTCTCTACCATATAATGTTTGGAATTGTCATGCATGGGAAATCAGGGAGTTGTCAATCATTTTTTAGAATCAGTGCCGAGTTGTCACGTCATTGGACACAAAAGATAATGACGGCAGATTTTTATCGAATACTTGCCTTACTTGTTACCGTGGAGCTTTAAGGGGAAAATAAAACAAAATCTGGCTCATAATCCAGTGGAAGAAGCATTAGATAATTTTATCTGCATCGTTCTCAATTGGTGATTTAAGTGATGCGGGCAACCCCATTATCCATCCACATAAGCTATTTTTGAGGTAGATGGTTGTGCCACGGCGGTTCTGTTTAATTAACCACCAAAAAGTTTTGACTTTATTTGAGGAAAATATAAGTAGTCCTCTCATAAATATGGGATAGTTGTGTTTTCCAACGAAACTACCAAATAATTTTGGAGGGACTTTCAGGTTTTCCTAAAATCAGAATTCCAACGAAACCTTGGGAGAATATTCTGCAGGTTTTTTTTCCTTTTTCGTCATTTTACTAAAAAGGCTAAATGAGTGAAATAATATTTGTGTTTCCAAGGTCATTAATTTACATGGGTGAGATAGCAAGGTGCATCAGAAGGCCAATGGCAATCAGCGTGTTTTCTATGAGCTCAAATCGTGGTTATACCATACTACCGCGTGGAGAGTTAAGTCGCTTACAATGAAGGCTGTTTAATAGGTTTTTCTCATTTAACTCACCATTCAAATTCATTCATCCTTCAGCTTTACCTCCAAGAGAAATTACTTTTGTTTTTCAGGTGGGTAGGTAATGAAGTGCTATCAAAGGATATATGTTGCATTCATTCCTCTGACTAGATACCAAAACCAATCTTGCCATCGGAAATATTATGAGAATCGGATAGCTTTCAATCATGATTTATGAGAGTATGGGAAAGAGATTTTTTCTGAGTTTGTCCATTAAAGGTCACCCATAAATACGCCTTACGTTTAGTAGGTAAAATTGTCACGATCGATGTTCCTATGGGGGCAGCCCAGTATATTAAAGTGTTATGTAACACAGATCACTTGGGATAAGTTTTAAACTCTTGAAGACGGGCGGTCTCGGCTGAACCGCGGACGTGTCTAGACTCGATACGTTCCTCTTCCTCATGGGACATGATTTGAAAGAGCTACTTGATGATCTGTTGGACAATCGGGGAGAGTCATTTTTTTTAGATTTTGAACTTTCCAGATAAAGAGCGAGATGTTCAAAATCCGCATTCCGCCCGGTGTCTACAACTTTATTTTTTTACCCATTCTATTACCTAAACATCCTGAAAACAATTGTAAAAGTTTGCTTGGATATGTGATATCATAAAAGGGAAATACATGGTGCTTTTGGTTGATAATCCAATCCTGAATATTGTTGTTTCTGATATTTTCCTACGGATTGTTGATAATATGGTTGATAGATAGTATTATGAAACCTCTCAGAATCAGTTATTACCAATGATCCGAATTTCCGAGTAGTGGAGCAACTGTTCGATAGGTATCGGGATAGTCATTTGGCAATGGAACTTATCCTGTAAGGTAGGCCTAGTTCACTTTCGGTTATTTTTACATTTTAGTTTCCTCATTGGCACATAGCCTAAAATGCTCCAAAAATGATCGGTACTTTGCCTAAAAAAGGTTATAAAAAGGTGATGAGGTTGCCATAGAAGTTGTATAGCCTCAAATGATCAACGTTACGTTATCACTAAAAGGCGAATCAACCCTTGACTTGAGATAACACGTTGGGCTACGAAGCTTTTATTAGGTTCACCCGTCCAGGAATGAATATGTTGTTTCAAGTTAATCTCTTGGATTTCAACAAAAATGTTGGTAAAATATGTTGAGTTGGTTAATGTATAGTTCGACGATTAGATGTTGTGTGTTTTCCGGATGTGAACGGAAACATCGGGCTCGTAGCAGTGGCTGATTGGCGATTTTTAGTTTTGTGATGATGGGTTGACGGTAATATACACGTAACTGTTTTACATATATTATGGAACTGTTGTTGTTATTACAAAAGGTTGCATGGTAATTGATTTTTCTTGCGGTGTAAAAAGATTAAAGAACTTACGTTAGGAATGAGGACTTATCAGTAGGTTTGAATTTACCGGAAACGTTTTCTGGTGACATATTAATGAAAAGTGAGAAATATTATACATGTAGCGATGTAGTTGGTGTGCCAAATGGGTTGATTTACTTATTGATTGCAAGGATTATTTACTTACCTTCCAGTGAGTCCATGGTGTACCGTATTGTATTGAGGCCGCTATTTGTGCAAACCAATGCATGAACTCTTTCACGAGGAAAATTGTTCCGTGTAAAGCAGCGAATTTTATGATTGTCTAAATGAATGATCAGAAAATAGAACCTGCTCTAATTCCATTCATTTTTTTGTACAATCCCTGATACATGCGTTTGTGCAATAAAATGTACCATTAAGAGCGGCCTTTGGAGGATGAAGTGTAAAATAGTTGATTCAAAACAGTCCTATTCGACAGGTGAAATTAGAAAAAGTCGAGTTTTGCTTGAATATAAAAAAATAGTTTTTATTGAGACCCAGAAAAGACGGGTGACTGTGATTTATAAAAGAAATATTTGATTCAGAATCCCGCGATTTCGGATTGAAGTAAGTAGTACACCATTGCGTGATGCCATTAAAGTTATTAATTTTTTTCATAATGGTGATGTAAATGAATGCTGTAATCTGTAGCGTGTTTCTATAAGGATAAAAGTATGGGAGTTTTTAATTTAGACACTTTGGACTTATTTTTGAAGAACCATGGAACTAGTCGCGCAGTTACTTCAACGGAGTTACCCGTTAGTAATCACCCAATTGTGTGAAATTCACAGTGGAATGATCGTTCGCCTGGACTGGGAATCGAACCCATATCCCAGATTGTGAGGACAACTTGTTCCCTAAAACCCCCATGAGATTCAGTGGAAGAGGGTGCCAAGGAAGCTTAATTGGTTAGAGCACTCGACGCGAGATCGAGGGACCTGGGTTCGAATCCTAGTCCAGGCGAATCCACATTTTTCCACCCAAAATTTGAGTTGCTTATTATGTAGGACTGCATAAAATGAGAGGTAAAAGAAGCATTATTGACGTTAATATAAGAACAATGTTGCTGAAATATAGTAAGATAAAAAAAAAGAAAATGTCATTGCCAGCAATTCAGTCGCTGACATTGGAAATAGGGAGTGACGTTAATCATTTTTTATTTGGCAGGAAAATGGATACCCGATATTTTCACATTATTGATAAACATAGGTACGTTATTTAAAAAAATTGGGATGAGAGCAATTTTCAATCTAAAATGCCAATTGTAATGGATATATAATAACTATTAGGTGGATGGATAAGTATGCTTTTCGAATATTTTTATCGCAATACCAATTTCGAGTTAATCGAATTAAAATATCCTTTTTACTCCTGATGGAATTAACGTTTTAGTATCACTTGTGCTGCCCCGAGGTTTGTCGGAGATATACAAAAAAATCCAGGTAATTTGTAGCAAATGATTTTTTAAATTTTGATTATACCTAACGTTTGATAGTCGAGTGGGCTATACCTGCATTCTACGTGTCATTAATTTTTAGAATTAATATCTCTGTTCGACTAGCTGCCCTTGATATTAAATTAAAAACAAAATTGTATTTTTAAAGTGGA
Organism: Ceriagrion tenellum; assembly: GCA_963169105.1. Classification (NCBI taxonomy): domain Eukaryota; kingdom Metazoa; phylum Arthropoda; class Insecta; order Odonata; family Coenagrionidae; genus Ceriagrion; species Ceriagrion tenellum. The sequence goes on from OY720632.1 coordinate 65,078,378, forward strand.
TTAAAAATTAAAATAGCCTCCCAGATATTGAGGCAGGTTTATCAAAATATTCAATACGACGTTAAAATTGATGCCCGCGATTTTTCATGTCGTCTAAATTACTGGAATGTTCCCGATTTTTCATCAAGGTAGGTTATTTTTCACTCATCCCGATCCGAGAGGAAAACGTGTTGCTAGGATTCTAATTCACGGAATGCATTTAGTAAAGGGCTTAATACTCGATGAACTGAAGCTAGAATTATATCTAAAAATAGTGGTAGTAAAACAAAAATAATCTAAAATTAACGAACGCGTAATCAATGAGAATATAATGTTCTCCGGCGAAATTCCTACGAAAATGAAACAAAAAATATCGGCCGACTTTTAACGGTATCATGTTTGCATAAAAGATGATAAATCCATTTTGGATAATGGATACAGAGGGCTATTCTATGTTAATATTACTAACTTAATTAAATCGTCTGGGATTTACGGACCCTTTTTGCCGTATTATAATTGCTAGTATGCTTATAGTTGAATAAATCCCTGCGCGGGGACTGAATGAGCGTTTTGGAAGATATTGAATCCCCGTATCTTGACAACAAGAGTTTGAAATTTAAAGTGTTCGGGAGTGAGAGAGAATTACCAGAACCTTTTTTCTGAAATATTTTAGCTGCCTATGATTTTCGGATGAAATCTAAGCCTTAAAAATCTCTAGAAATCAAAACCGAGCTTACCGGTGTCGTCATTTTATATTATGGGTCTCTATCATTTTTATATCATTCCAGTGCAGATATTTTATTTAGTGAATGACGAAATTGAGGGAACTGCTGTTATCGTTGAAGTATACACCCGTTATTGTTCTATTATTTCAATGTATTCTGAATGATGTCTCATTGAGCGAATGGTGATACATGACATGATTAATTGCTATGTTTAATGTTCTTGCCTAAGTTATGTGACATATTCTTGCCTATTTAGCACACAACACAAATAACAACATTAATAAATATAACAAATTGTACTCAAAATCGTAAACGAATGAATATTTGTTCCCGGCGTTTTAAGTCCATTGGAAAATTCAACTTCGAAATGGAAAGATCTGTAGTGCCATTTTGCAATAGTTGTAGCCTATGGAGATTTATTTTTTTCCACGAATGTCGGATCTTGATCATAATAAGTATTTTCGGGATGACTTTGAATCTTTTGAATGAATGTTTTTATGCCCACTGCAATGAGTATACAATAAGCTGGAGCACTATTTATGGCATTGCTGCGAAAAAAAAATCCCGCAAATGCAGAAGCCATGGGCAGTTAATAGAAACGATATGCGTGAATGTACTTGAACGTGGACTCTGCATGAATTATTTACCCCTTCAGAATGGATGATATTTCTTTTATCTGCCCATTCGCAGTTTTGTACTGAAATTTTGTATGAAAAGATGTGCTCCCTTTGTATTCTGGTGAAGGTTTTTCAGAGCCATCACAAAGTTCCAGCAATAGCCTACTAGTCCATCAAATAAGTAACTTATTGGCTTTCCATGCAAAAACTCATACATATAAAATAAAATATACGCTTAATCATATAGATTATATATTTTGTATTCTAGTGGAGGTTTTTCGGAGCCACCACTCAAGTTCCAGTATCAGCCTACTAGTCCATCAAAAAAGTAACTCTGTGGCCTTCCATCCAAAAACCTATGCATATAAAATCAAAGATACGCCTAATCAGATAGGTAACATAGGTATAGGCAATAATAGGTAATGTTCCACGCTATGACCTGACTTACTCAACCGGTTTGCATTTTGCATGCAATTTCTTTGCATTAGATTTAAGAACAGTTACATATAAATCTCATTAGGACCTTGTATGGTGGAATTGGCGAGGAAAAAAAGGTTGAGGATATGGCTGCGTTGGAAGTATGATGGGGATTTGGAATAGTATTTTTTTACGGTAAAAGTAAAAGTTTTATACCTAGTTCTGTAAACTCTTTTTTTCTATGGCGAATGATTAAACACGCTGAAATGGAGTAAAACGAAATTTCGGGTGAATGGAATTGTTTCATCTCCTTGAAACGTCCTGAAAATTCAATTTCAAACATCTGTCAAGTAATAAATGCAGTATATTCAGGCAATATTGCGTGAAATCGTAACCATCTAAATCCGGTTCGTAATTAAAGTTTTTTTTTATTTTCTGTAGAAAATATCACTCAGAAATTGCACAGTGGCCTTTAATATTTGTGTAAAATTGCCCATTTAACCAGTCTCAATTGGATATTTAGCGAAATGAGCTATGCTGTTAACAAACCGTTATCTGATGCTGACCTAGCAAATGAAATCGAGCAATATATATTTTATCTTTTCTCAGTCCAGTTTCCGGAGACTCCTTTACGCGAGCGTGGCCAAAGTGTGAAACTTACAACACGTGATGGAGAACTTTGGCGTGTGGAAGTCCGTAGTCCTCTTGACGCTCGCATTAGGCTTTTGGGCGAGAAAATTTTTCATCCCGCGGATGTTTGCGAGTAAACTTCGGTCAACAGTAGTTTTCAATAACTTGGCGTCGTAGAAAGGCGACCGGGCGTGAGAACGAACGACCGGACGGGGTGGCCAAAAATGTATTTGTTTATTTTTCGAAGGAAAGAACTTATTTATTTGCAAATATATTTAGCTAGTGCTTTAATCCTGTTAATTCTCCCAATCGGCTGACCCTTCAAAAGTGTGCAAAATCGTTGGATGAGCCCCCATGATATCCCGATGCACAGGCGTCGTCGGGCAGTATCTGATTAAATAGAAGCGGTCTCGGGTCGCCTCTGGTGTGGAAGTGGGCGTAACCGCTGTATCGATTGTTCGGCGCGAAGGATCGTCGGCACACATGCCGATGCCACATACACATCCACATCTAAGCTCACCAATCCTCCTCACCCTCCCGCCGCCCTATTCCATCCCAGACCACGCTTCTCTCTCTCACACCCTCGGTAACCACTCCCTCGCCCCCCCTCGCCCTGCCTCCCCCGGAAATTTCCCTGGTCGATACAATAACCTTCTCAAAGCGGCCAGCAAACATCCACTTAGTGATTAATTTAGTGTTTCGTCGTTTGTTCTCGGGCAGAAGGTCCACCACGCCTGCGTGGGTGTAGCTAAAACCGTCTGTCAGCATGAGCACGTGACTGCCAGCATGGTCAGTGAGAGAAGTATTATCCTCCAACAGATGCTAGAGTTGAGGTTTTCGCTTTTTGCTCTGCACTTGAATTGTTATGCATATTGCGCGAGATGTCTCCTGTAGGGGAATAATTACCTATTTGGACTCAACTGCTTTGGTGATCTCTTGGAAAAGCAAATTATTGCTAATTACTCCAGCAGTAAATATGTGGAGCAATTAGCAGATTGTTGTTTTCATCACAGAAATATCTTGGTGTCTTTAGATTGCCTCGCATTTTTCAGAGTCAACAATGAATGGCCAATCACACTGAAGAAGTGAATTACGGCCGCGACTCACACCGTACCGTAATTTTTTAACCGTAAAAGTTAGTATTTTACGTCGTGTTTTGCTTTTTAAGCCGGATATTTACGATAAAAGTTATATCAATGTACATCTCTTTAAGGGTAAGCGAAAAAAATCAATTTCTTGGAACCAGGGTTGAAACTCGCTATGAAAAAATCATTTGACTTGACCGGGATGCGAACCCAGATCTCCCAGTTGCCGGTCAGGTGTATTAGCCAATTATACCACCAAGCCATCTTCCTTCAAGGCGAATTTCGAGGGGGATTTATGCGAACTAGATGTGCATAAACCCCCCCCCGAAATTCGCCTTGAAGAAAGATGGCTTGGTGGTGTAACTGGCTAACACACCTGACCGGCAATTGGGAGATCCGGGTTCGGATCCCGGTCAAGTCAAATTATTTTTTCATAGCGAATTTCAACCCTGGTGTATATGCACCCGTGCGAGTAACTTCGTACCACATCATTTGTTAAATGCAATGTTTGGAAATTTCTTAAAACTTTTTTTTCTTTTCTTGGAAAATTTCTTGGAAAAACCTACAGCTTTCTTCTTTAAGATAATTAAAATGTTTTTTTTTCTGTCTTTTCTATCAGATAAGATACCGAATAAAATTTTACAAAGCCATCCAAGACTGTATTATATCTTCGCGGTCCGTCTTGTGCAATAATACATGGTGAAATGGCAGATCTTTTTATTTTGTGGGTTTTTATGATATACATTTGTAGTAAAATAGCGAAGGAAATTTTTTGCAGGGTAACTAAAGATAGTCATGGTAAAGGATGGAAGGAATTACATGGAGAATCTACAGTGAGACATTTTCCGTAGGAAAAGGAAACGATGAGAAGCCGTGAGTCTAAAGAAGCGGACGTTGTACTGTAGTCGGAGGGACCCCGTTCGCCTGGAAAAATATGTAGAGTTGCTAATTTGACGGTTTAAGCCACTTTATGAATTTGTTTTTCATAGTGATGGGACCATGGAGAAAAATAACTTTAAAAATGAAAGCTATGCGGTCATTTGACGAGAAATCATTGATTCCAAATCCTTCATTCTAGAATGTGTAACTTTTTCATTCACAGGTCAGTAAGAAACTTGGCTAAAAAATATATCTACATTGATGCGTTAAATTTAATGCATTAGCCCTTTAACTATTTGGAGCACATTTCATGTAGCTAAAATCAAACCAAACAAGATTTATAAACAGCCGTAAAACAATTATTAACGCAGCTTTGTTATTTAACGAATATTATATGGTCCTTCTGGAAAAAACGTTAAAAAATGGTGCAACACAATTAGAACTTCAGGCTACTGAGAGTAAATTGTGAGTCCGGAATAATTAGTTTATAATTTGGATCCGCCTTGCTTGTTTCCAGATTCTGCTTGAACTTGAGGGCGAGGCTTTTGTGATGAAATGCTGTCAGGGAGACTACTGCAGGCTCCTGAATGAGTACAACTCTAATATTTGCGTCCTTTGATGTAGTAAGACCTGCAGCTTCGATTCGGCAGTACTACCTGTGACGGCAATCTCCAACTTTCCAATGGGTAGCATCTTTTCATGGCAAAAGAACCTGATCATTCGAGGGTTATAGACCTGCATTTTGGCTTTAGATCCTCGTCTCAACTATGCGTAATGCTCTTTTGTTAGATTGGTGTGAACCAGCATGTTGAGAGCTTTGTCTTCAAGAGGGATGTTAGAGCTTGCCTCCGCAACCTTTACCTTTTCGGTTGCCCACGGTTTTCTCATTCTGAATTCTCTTTTACGTCCATCAAAAACTAGCCTACTGTTTCAGCAGCGGTGTCCTTGACACTATCACGCAGCTCTGTTGGAGATGCAAATGTCAGCTCCTGTGCGGATGAAACTGCCTGCAAATCCACGGTCCTCCTTTTTGAATGTTCATTGGGTCTTTCATAGCTTTTCCGCGGTCGACTAACTTCCGTGCCGAGAAATGTGTGGCGATCGTAAATTTTCCAGCCAAAGAAGCTCTGCCCGTTTAAAAGAGATGGTCACTAAATAATTTCACTTCACTTGAGGAGTTCGACTTGGTCACGTTGCAGCCTATATAATCGAAAAGAGAGCTCTGCTCTCTTCTCCATTCGGAATTTCTTTTAAAAACATTTGCAGCTTTCTGTCTCTCTCTTGCCATATTTCCCAAACGTGAGTAACATAGACATTGACACGTGTGCGAACTCTCGCAATTTTTCCCATGATTCACCATGAAGGCCTTTCCTGAAACAGAAAAATGGAACGATCGGTTGTAAGTAATTAATTTCACGTATGATCATAATCAGCTAAAAGAATGTGTTGCCAGGATAACTTGAGAGGTTTGAAGTTTTTCATAAATTATCACAAACTCAGAGAGATGAGCATGATCATTTTGTGACTTCCGGACCTTTTTTATTGCCTGGCGATGAAGTACTCTTAATAGCTTCCATCTGTTATTGCTATATATATATGGTGGTTAACGCGTAAAAAGTCACAATTTTTACACTTCTTTTTATACTTCAGCCAATTTCCCACGATGTTGGTGCTTTTGTAGGGCAACTGGTACATTTCCCGTAATATTGTGTCAGGGCACTCCTCAGCAGAGTATCAGGGAGATACTTAATCCATTTCGAGTCAAAAAAATTTGTTGGATTTCAGCTGTTAATGGTGAAGTATAACCATTTGTAATCATCTATTCGGTTATTTGGCGTCTAAGAAGACTGAGTCTACAGTCCCGGCGCGTCACCACTGGCGGTCAGCGCCGTTGCAAATTCTCCTCTCATTCAGAAAGGTGCACTTGGACGCTGCTGTATCCCTATGATTTATTCTTCCAGCAATGAACTAATTTATTTAGGTCGTACAGTAGTGCACCCTTATGCTCAGATGATAAGTCAAATGAAAGATGTGAGTTGGGGCTGCTTTTTTATATTTCTTGCCGTAAATTACTATGAAGAAAATCTATTCGATTGATTCCAGTAGGATGAAGACGCAAGACATTTACGCATGATGTAAACAGTCATCATGGAATCTTTGGAGAGATTGATGTGCGGTGAAGAAATTGCAAATCATGACTGTGAAAACTGGAGGAGACGCGTATAGGGAAATGTCTGTTTAATATACACTCCTATGTGACGATGAGATGCCTGTGTGATCAAAATCTCGTTAACTTTGGAGTTACCTTTAACTGTTGGAGTATTTCTGTTCATTTGAATTTCACGGATGGCTTTGGTTATCATGTTGTTATTTCAGTGGACGTCAAAAATCTAGGATGCCTGTGTGACCAAAATCTCGTTGTTTATATAAATTTTAATATTGAAAGTCAACCTACTATCGCTCTTGAACTGATCAGCGATGCTTAATAAAACCGAATATTGTCCGGCTTTGGAGAGGTTGATATGCGTTGAAGAAATTGCAAATCATGGCACTGAAAACTGGAAGTGACGCGTGTATGAAGTACTTAATATAAAATAAAGGAGTCGCAGTTATACTATGTTAATAATGAACGAGAAAGCCTAAATTTTTAGTTGGTATTCGTAAAAATAGGTTTAAAGATAGTGTTGTTCGCCTACGACCGCCAAAACCAACGTTAAATTGGTCCGAGAAATTACACTAATTGTTAGTAATCGCCAGCAGCCAACTAATTATTATTAGACTACAACAGCCAAAAGTAAACGGCTAACTAATTATTATGTGTCGGATACAACCCATGAGTTTTCATTAAACAAGTATGGCATGTGATAATGATCAACGCGACCTTTTTGTTGGAACAGAATTTGGCGCAAAAGACGGACCCAAGATCAGAGACCACTGGGAAGTCAGCCAAAGCCGCCCATTGTTATTTCATTCAATTTCTTGCGTCTGCGACCTGTGGCTGTGGCAAGTGTTCTGGATACGACTCTCATATCAAAAGTCAAAACTCTGCTATGGTGATGAATTAATTTGGGTTCCCATTAAATGAAAGGCGTGACTGTTGGAGAACTGTTGGAACTGGTTGACTGGAGGAAAATTGTTGGAGTATTTATGTTCATTTGAATTTCACGGATGGCTTCGGTTATCATGTTGTTATCTCAGTGGACGTCAAAAATCTAGGAAATAACGGCACTGAGTAAGTAAAGAGGTGCCACCATTTTGTGTTCCGGCTTCCAATCATTTTGGAAATGGAAATGGCTCGGAGAAGAAGCTGAAGCATCGTATTCTCGACGGGGTAATGAGGTGCATCGACCTATTCCCGACAAAAATTATATTTTTTCTGGCCATCCAATGACCGTGAGCCACTGGATAAGTATGTAGAGGAGGAAATTATTTAAGTATGTAGAGTAAGAGTAGAATTAAGTATGTAGAGGGGGAATCCATCTTCTTTCTTTCCGAAAGATCGACTGTTTGTACATTGTGGTGAAGAATCCCTTTTCATGCCCAACTAAACTTGTACCAGTTTCTGACTCTCGACTTCACAGTTTACTTTGTCATACATTTCAGAGAAAGCTGAGGATCATGCTAAAAATTGCCATAAACTTGGGATGAAATACACAGAAATACTCAGAAATAAGATCTTTTTCGATTCCGATTTTATCTCCTATCTTTGTGATGCAATATACATCCAATCCAAGTGGTCGAACGTTTCAGTGGAAGAGAGACGAAGACTACTACGTATGCTCTCGTTTTCTTAGGCTCTTCAGTTACTTCCGTGATGAAAAACCCTTCAGAATTGAACTAAGCGGAATAACTTATGCAACTCAATTAAAGAGCCATTTTTCTCATCGTGATGTGTGAAATGTTGATTTAGCGTAGAACAAAAGTTCGTAGCTGAACATTGAGAACACGAGTTTGTTCTCTTTCATCAAAGTCAACTATTGCTTTTTTCCTCTTGAGACAGAAGGGCAATTCTCCTCTTCGTCTCGAGTGATGTTGCTCCTGTCTTCTAGTGGCGGATAGCGAGAGCTATAGCTTTCAACCGGAGCAAAAGTTTTTAATTTAGTAAGCACGTTAAAGTTAGCTATTACCGCTATGGTATTTCGTTGAAGATTTTAGTTTTTTAACTTGGTATAATTGATTGGTATGAATTCTCGGACCAAGTTAATTTTGGTTTTTGCGGGAGAAGGTGGAAAAAATCGTTTTTAGACCCATGGTGGTGTACACCATACTATAGATTAACGAAATAGTGTTTACTTTACTAACTTTAAGCTATTATACCAGGTACGATGTTATGTGCCGGGCTTATTTCTAGCTTGTACACTTGGCCTTTTTTATATGTATGGTGTGTTGGCTAGAAAAAAGTGTTAGCTTTGATGTATTTAATGAGGAATTGATTCGTCATGGGGTTTCTTTTCGGTGTCTTTTCTAAGTCTGTAAGGTTTGTAAATCAGTGTTTTTTGGTACTATCAGTGGTTGAGTGGTAAGGATATAACACAATATTGCACATTCGTACAACATTACCATTGCACTACTGCGGTTCGGGGAGGGTAGAGTAAAAAGAGCTTTTTTATTTATAATAAAATGTCGATTATTCCATATTAGATTTGGAATTGATGGATGATTTTGAATGCTCCCGAGTTAATTGCAAAAATTGGCTTCAGATATGAATAAATCAATATGCAATTGGTTTGAAACACTTCAACATGAATTGATTATTTATTAAGGGGCGTCACTTGGATGTTTTTCGAAGGCGCAATCAGTCTTGTCGAGTCTATTAAGCGCTTAAGTGAGCCGCGAGGAGAGAGAGCAACGTAATCGTTATACGGTGCACGTCGTGAAATTTCACGCGCGCGAAGCATTCACGAGTTCCTTTATTACGCCGCCCGACACTTTGGAGACTCCCTTTATGATCATCCTCGGTCGATGATTCGGAGACCGTTGGATGACAATCTCATACGGCGACGGGCGGCATGTTCTTCCGCGGGTCACCCGAGGAGCAAGCGTCAATGCCGCGGAACAAGCTTAACGAGAGAGGAAGATGGGATCAATGATGTCGGAAGAGTCTAAAAAATGGACTAGTTACCAAATCTTATCCGTGAAAGATTGCTTCCCTACTGAGAGTCACGGAAATAAACCCCCTCTACGGAGAACTTTAATTTAATGGGAATTTTTGTTACCGAATATTAAAATTATTTAAAACAATTCTCATATTTTTAATTTTACTTGGCATTACATGGTCAATTTCGTGTCAGTCTCAAGGTGAATCATATTTTGTGGGAAAAATTTTCGGATTTCAGACATTGTGGTTGAAGATGTTTAGGTAGGAGGAGAATTTTGAAGGGATTAAGAAAAGAGAACGGACAACCTTAATTCACAGCTTGTCGACGACGGGTGGACAGGTACTTAGTGAAGTGGTGACTGGTCCATTCGCACCGTTTCATGTATTAATTTTGTCCCCAATAATTTATTGATGATATTTTTGTACATTTTATAAAAACATTCTGCATGCACTTTTGCGCTTTGTTCGTTCATGTCAATCGCATTGAAGTAAAATTATGATTACTGACGGCAGCGTCATTAGCAGATACTGACTTTTAATCACCAATAATAAAAGTGATGATGTTAAGCTGTTGCTATTAAACCAGATTTATTCTCTGTCTGTCAATCAAAATCATTGCAATCAGGTATTAGGCATCTTCTAATCATCTTATATATAAATATAACATGCTCGGTAAGCACAAACACCTTTTGTCCCGGATATTAAACCAGCGCCCATTCCGTGAGACCCTTCTCCGATGTGTGTGTGGGAAGTGTGTAACACGTATTCTCGGGTGACGTTCGTTCCACCCCCTTCCCTCTCTCCAGTGCCACTCGATTCCCGCCCACCAACAGCCTTCCCCCGTCTCCCAAGCGCTCCCCGGCGAATTGTGTGCGGTCGCGACACCTCGGCCAGCTGCGGCCTCGCAATCGAATCACTGCATCGCTCCATCATCCCCACCACATCTCCGACTCCGCCACCCTCCCCCCATTCTCCACTCTAATAGCATCCCGCCCCCTTCTCCCGACCTCCATCCCCTCCTCCTCACGAGCGATCCATCTTCATTTGCATGTCTAGCGTGGTTCCGGTGATCCGCTTTTTGTGAAAGCTATCGCTTTCTTTGGATACATCTATAAAAAACGCTATCAATTTAATTCATTGAGCGCTCATTGTATTTTGAAAGCAATAATTATCATAATGACTGCCTTTTTTACGCTTATCCTGTTTGATGAGACGGCTGAGGAGACTCAGTGGGTAATGTTTTGAGTTACTGTCTGGATGATCCGGGTTCGAATCGAGGAGACGCATTTGAGCTCGCCCAGATAATAAAGTCGTGTGAAAATATATTAATCCAACTGGTTTTTATGAACGGCTGAATTGGAATCAATTGATTTTTTTTCCAAAAATGTGGTCTAGTGCCTGTTAAAGGATATGGAATCGAATTATATATTCTTCGGGCTCTGATTTTCGGACGGTATCCACTCAGATTCGTTTGTTCAAAATCTTCGTGGAAAACTTTTATCGTGGGGATCGGCTTAGCTACAGGTGCCGCATATCTCTCCTACTATACTTTATATGATAATCTCGTAGACATTTGGGCTTCATAATGTTCTAAGCTCATTTTTGACGTTAGTGTATACAGCATTCTCAACTATGTTGGCTGATGATCAGGATAGAACTTTGTTTAGCTGGCTGCTAAATTGACAAAATACTATCGCAATTCTTGTCGAGGGTCGACCTTGCACCAGTTGGTAGCAAATAGAATGCACTTCCGTGATTGCAAAGTCCACCCAGATCATTAGGATAATATGTTCGTAAAAAGCACATTACTATACGACAATCGTTAAAGTGATTAGTTTTGAACGGAAAATGTTGGGGATTGAGAATTTGGTTACGATAAATCCGATAAATATCAAAAGTCTGTGCTCCACCCTGTTCAGAATAATTTAAATACTCTCTGAAGACGTACGATGCAATTTGTGGTCATAAAACGATTCTGTCTTGTCTGCGCGGCCTTTTTGAAGAAAGATATACCTATGCCAAACTATCGAGCCTTTCGCATTCCGATACTGCTATAATTCCTTCCCTTTGAGTAAAATTCTTCAAAAATCACATGGCACCCGTGGCGTTTTTTGAGTCCAATTGGCTATCAAATTCTTATGAGAAAAGGGGGGAAGAGAAAAAATGAAGATGATGATTTTTTAACAGAAAAATGGTGGAGTATTTTCGAAAGAATTTTTCCTTAACATTTAAAATATATTTTTGACGTAAATATATTTAAAATAATAATGCATTTTCCCTTCTTTGAATTTAATTTTTTGGTTGCTTGTTTGTTTAGTTCAAGTTTGTTCTACATATTTGAAGGAAAGTACCCATTGCTTCATTAATTCTCCATATTTTTTACCTAAATTGCCTTTTTGAAAAATTCTACATTTTCTTAAACTTAAAATGTGAACAACAGCTAACTTACTGCTGGCTTTACCTCTGAGAGATGAAACTCTAATAATTATGAAGGGATTATTACGTTCGTATAACCTTGTTACGTGTAAAACTATGGAGGAATTCCTTTTCTAGCCGGTGTTAGTCTTTGTTGTACCCTTGAGATTTTGCAAGGCTGAGGATTAGCATTTAGATGAATTTTGAAAAAAAAACTGTTCTAGAACGAGGGTGTAAAGAGAAGGTGACAGTGATAAAGTCTGTTCGGTCTCAAGGGCTAACCGCAGCAAATTTAGAGATGTTATTTTTGTCGGACGAGGAGTTGACTTCTGCTGTAATCAATGTGGAATACCGCGCTCGTATCCAGTGACCCGTCAGCAAAGCGTATCGAGGTCAAGAGAAAAATGCATGCCTAGCTTTCGCCGATTCCATCAAATTTTTTACGTCGCTGCATTATCGAGTGTGGACGGGAGGAGGGAGGAATGGAGCACTCTTTACTTCGCGTCCGCCGCATTGCATTCAAACAATTATTCAAGTTCCGACTCTGATCACTTTTGCACGGCGGGCATTCACATCATGGGAAATGAGGCCTAGATGAGGTGAGGCAGGAGGTGAAGGATGAGAAAATGCTCATAAGATGTAGGATAGAAGTTAAGACTAGGCTTTTCTAGAGTAAAAAGAAAAGATTATTCATATTGAACCGTTTGCTAAATTTGCGTGACCATTTAAAAAAATCTTAAATCAGATTAAAATTAAATCGTGACGTAATCCGTCCAACTTCTGCAAATTAGTGTTCATATTAAGAATTTTCGACGGCCGAAGAGAGAGAAAGGAAAAGTTGTGCCGTCAAAAGGATATATCCCTCTAGTGATTAGCTTCTTCTAGCAAAGTCTTGCCCGTTTGGAACTAGGTAAGAATATAGATTAGACAATTTTGGATTAGATTTAGTTAATGGGGTAAAATAGTCGTACTCTACCCAGCCTAAGGCCATGGAGACTCTTTTTAGGCACAGAAAGGATTTTAAATTACACATAACATGTATATGTATTTTACTTGCATTAGGTGAAGTTATACAGTCATTAGGTTACATTCATGGGATTATTCACTTTTTGTTTCCATTCAGTTTCTAATTCCCATAATATCCCATATACATATTTTAGGGGTCAGTTTTGGACTTGCATAATAAATACCTTGAAAAATATTGATTACAATTGAAAGCTATTGATTTTATACCCTGGTCCATTTGGACTACATTTTATTTAAGATTACACAATGGACGCTAGTGGCAATGTATCCGAAGCCCGATATCCACCGGGTCTCCTAAAAGCAAGTAATGTTTTACCCACGTTTTCTCTCCGCGGAGAATATTTTTCTCGTACAATATCATTTACAAAGAGGAAACATCACGCTATAAGAAAGAACGACTTTTCGTTTATGTTCTTTCGATCATCCTCCTTCGACCAGCTTTTTGCTGGCCCAGTTTCCGTAAGCTCGCGATGTGGGACGTTTAGGATATTATTCTTCCGTTAACTTTGTCATTTTCATAGTTTGTATCTTTGGAGTAGGACGCAATTTCTAAGGCTGTCGCAATTTATTCTAGGCTAGTTGCCAAGCGTTTATGGATTTTTGAAATGGCTTTTTCTCAATGATCATCTCAAACTTCGACCATAATGGAAGTGCTCTCATAAGATATCGTGTCAGTATCCGTTTAACGAGCTCTTTTCATGGGTGCCTTATTTTGACGTTCAGTTGCTGCTGTAAATCTCTTATTTGAGCCTCTTGTGAACACACACCCATTTCAATGGCTTTCGTACCCATAAATCCCTTGAAGAAATCTCTGGTGATCAGTACTCTCTTATCAGTAAAAGACAAATAAGAATTTTTATCGATAATGTTTAGTATAAATAAACTACATATGAGGGATGGATATTTATAGAAATAGCAAGAATCATTGAACAAATGGGACTCATAGGAAAATATTTGAGCTTACTGGATTACACATCACTCCTAAATTTAGGGAAAGCCTTGAAAATCGATTATATAGAGGAGACATTTACTGGAAATGGCTTAGCTTCAGTTAAAATTATGACACTGGATTACTATCAATATCGATAGCTTATTAGTATTGATGAAATTATTTATTTTCATGGAATAATGATAATTCAAAAAAATTACAAGTTATTTTACTCATTAAACATAAAATGAAAAACAATACATTTTTTACAGTTTTTACAGTTAGTTTCACAGTTACAGTTTTACAGTTGCAAACAGTTTTTATACACATAATGTGTATAAAAAAATTAAATTACCTCTCATCATTACCGGAATCATGATTAGATTGAATAAAAGTGCTACATTTTTCCTACGCAGGCTTTAACGAGTATTTTAAGGTGTTGACTTATTGTTACGTCTCCAGGTAAAGAAATAGCTATGATGTTGCCCTATAAGAGGGAATTTATACCCATTCGGCTCAATATACTTCACGTATCCTTAATTTTGAATTGAATTCATTTGATTGCAAAAGCCATCCCAATGGGCAATTTATGTGATTTGCGTATTAAACGGGATTGGCCATTTAATTCATAATGATTTTCTAAGTATTGTTTATTACTATTCTCTTCGACTATTTTTATTATAAAATTTTTCATGGATCATGAAAATTTAAAATATGTTAATCAATAAAATTGGATATTTGAGATTTTAGTAAATTACGTGGCCATTGGGAAACGACACTTGGGAACGATGGCATTTCACTGCTCATAATCTCTTCGAAATGTACAGTTTGGATAGTTTTTTCTTTTGGTTCTTACATTTCTGTAAATCATATTTTTTTCTGAAACCCATCGCCGAATATATATTATTATTTAATCTAGTAGAGGAGTGACAGCCGACGAGCTTAATAGTTTTATATGTAGGTGGGAAAAATAAAAAGTAGAGCCATTTAGTTTTTGCATAATTTTTGACAGATATGTGGCAATTTATTATTTCAAACAAGGCATGATGGTGAATCACGTGTTCCATAATGGTGATCAACTGGATTTGATAACTTATATGTTCTGAATATTCATGAATTCTTCGTGAGATTCAGCATATTTTTGAATGAAGCCCTCTTCGGTTAGAAAGTCACTTTAATCACTCCTTTGCAGTATCTCGGGGTCTTAGTCTTTGACACAGACGGATTAGGAATGGATATAAGTCACTTCGGAACCAATTCACATGTTCTCTCATATTGCTTACATATTTCATGTATTTTGTAAGTAAACTTGGAATATATTTGTTTTCTTTTCATATTAAAACACGAAAGACCTTATTTTAGTGACGGTAATGATTTCATTAATCACGCTTGCAATTAGGCATTGATTGCGCTATTTTGACAGTGAGAAATTTGAGTTGAAGCATAAAAGACTTCAGGACTTCATGAAGCCGATGCGCCGAAAAATGTATCACACTACGCAAAATCGGAGCTTACTTTCCGAATAGCCCTTGTGTAACTAGTTGATAGAATAAGTGATAAAGGGCAAAGGTAATCTGAAGGTCTTAATGGAGGGGTGAATGTTTGGCAACCCGGGAAGGGCAAGACGGAAAATTGGTTTTATGTATGAGATGAAGATATTTAGGATAACGTTGTTAGTGTCCAACAGAGAATGCTGAGCCAAAGAAAGGAAGCCGTTACTTCTTGTTGTAACAATGGCAGTTCGAGAGTCGGTAGAGGTAATTTTATCTCCGTATATAAATTAGTCTACGGATTATCTCAAATTATACATCATACCCAACAGATTGAAATCTCACATAGCTCCAGAGTTCCAGTCCTGAGTCGTGCTATTATTTTCACTTGACTGAGGCTCATGTATTGAAATTCGATTCGATCATTAAGCTTCATTCCTATTTATTGTCTAGTGATAAGTTTGATACGGCATATTGCTCCCAATCACTGCGTTCCGGCTAATTATTTACCTTCAATATATTCATATTTGCTTGTTTTCCGAGTAGGGGTAACTTCCATCCTAGTGATGGGGAAGAAAAATGAGTCCGTCTCGCGATTGAGATTTGGGCACTGGGCTGAAGCACAGTCTCATATTTTAACTGAAGACGAAAAACACCAATTCCAGTGAAAAATGCATCTACTATTTCAGTGTGGGATACCACTTGGTAGAATGAGTTTAGTTTCGGGTTTTATTCGTGGGGCTAAGCGTCTTTTAATCTTGAGCAGCCACGCTCTTAAAACACCGAATTGAACATGTGGCACTTTGTTTGTGGATTTGGTGGATTTGCCAATAATATCAACCGTGTTTACAATTTTTTACCGTAAACAGACATCTCACTAACCAAACTGTCAATCAGGGTGCTTTACCTCATGAAAAACCGAATTTAGGGCAGAAGAGAAACCGAATCCGATCTCCGCGACCGTCAGAATTCCCTTGGGGAGGGGAGGATACGTCGTCCTCCCAACCCGCAGTGTCAGCCATCTTCCGCCGTCATTTTGAGTCCTCCTCCCGAGTCTCCTCCGCGCGGGGAGACCCTCCATCCTCCCCCTCCCATCCTCTCGACCTCGCGTCACCCGGCGTCCTTTTCCTTCCTTCGACGCGGATCGATTTCCTTCCCTCCAAACCTAATTCCGCATCCTCTTGTCGTCCTCATACTTCTCCTCCTCTTATTTTGGGCGAATGCGCGACTGTTGTGGAGGGAGGAGACATATCCGAACGGCAGCCGCATCAGGGCACTCATCTGATTTGACGGGAATAGGGAGTTGGGCTGATGAGGGGGTCGCGAAGAAAGTGGAGACGGCAGTCAAACTCGGCGAAGACACGAAAAATTTGCTGTCGATAAGAGGTTATATTTGGGAAACTTCATCATCAACCGCCCCTCTGACTCTTCAAACATACAACCTTGTGGATACACAATAGTGAAACATCGAGTAATTTGGTAGATACTGCGACATTATTGCGGTATTTTTATTTTCAACCTGTGGAACTACCCCATATTTTTTCCCGATGTATATTTTATTACGCGCTGGGATATTTATCTGATCTTGTCTTAGTGAATTACCAGTGTAAGGAGTTGTTGCTTGGGTAGTGACTGACAACTGCGGTCATTAACCCCTTTCCATTCGGTTTAAGGATGATAAGGGACGGACCTTTGAATATGGGGGATGTGCAAAAGTAAACTCGGCGTTAATTTTACATTTCTTACTGTGGACGGAAAAGTAAAGTATTTTGGTATCGGGAGTTTTCTGAAAAACTCTGCCACGATCGAGATTCGTACCAAGACCCTTAGGATGGGAAGCCAGTACACAAGATACTCCGCTTGCACAACTCCTTTTCTTTTTAATTTTGTGAAGTCGCTAAGAAAAGTGTTTATTTTTAAATGGGTACGTCTCATTAGCTCTGAAGGTAGGATTGAGCCTTCATTCTCGTGTTTGGCGAACCAGGTAATTCAACACCGAGGTCCTAGGAGTATTTCCTTGGGTTGGTCGTAATCCCCCTGAATGATCATCGACTCGGCTGAATTTTGAAATCATCAGCATATGTAATTGGATAATAATCAGTTAGATGCAATCACGGTGAATCCTCATCTTTAAATTCTTTTTGGAATTTGAGTTAAAAACGTAACATTGCTGTGATAACATCGCAATTAGTCCCCAATACAGAAAAGTAAATGGTAAAGCAAGTACATATAGAGAATCCTAGCCCTCAGGCTAGATTGTAGAGCCTCTGGACTTTGTTGATTTTGGAGTTCATGTATGACACATTGGAGGGTAATGGAAAAGGGTATCCGTATTAAAAGGGATGAAGATGGTTACTGCGTTGGAGTTTCTTTCATGAAATATACGAGGTAGTCAGCAAGTCCAAGGCTGCTGCAATAGTCTTTGTGCCAGAGTTTTGCAGTGCTTTGAGAGGGACTGTGGCGAATCTATTGAAGAGTTCTTTTCAAATCTGTGTTGTCGGGCAAATGGAATTCTTTTTGTGTAAGCCCGCTGTCTGTGTAAGTGGAAATGTTGGATCTCGGATGGATGCTCAACCGCGTTGCATCGTCGAATGGGAAACACTATCCTCTACTTTTATAGAAGTTCGAGATCTCGAGGCGTGAATAATGGTCGGTTTTCGGAGTTAAAAGAAGCATGCAGCCCTCAAATTCCTCCTCCCGCCTTGCTTTTCCACAGTGGGCGTTGGTTTAGTGATTCATCGCCTCCCTCGTTTATCTTCCCATTCATCCCCACTTGGCATTCCATACGTGGTGTGCATCTCGCGCAAGACAGTGGAGAGAGTGTTATGGGAAGTATTACTTTCTTATTTTACATTCTTACGATTTTTATGTGTTTTTTTATTACTTCGAAAGGAAACCATCGACAATCCGTGGATCGAGTCCAAAAACTCCCTTTCTTGCTCTCCTTTATTCCTGCATCGTCTTCGGAGAGGGACGGTTGGACCTCTCAAGACTCCTCGCATTAAGGAAGACAGTGCCAGGAGCTGTGCAAGGCCGAAGTGTTCGGGAGAATGGTTTGCGGTGGAGGGAGACGAGGGGGAAGAAAGAAATAGTGCAATTTCCTTCCGGGTAATTCTCCCCTCTCTTCTCACCTCCTCCGTCACAAACCATCATCTTTGTTCTCTCCGACTAATGAAATCACAAGGTGCTCCATTGACTCGTTCTGCAGCCGTTCTGGCTTTGGATTAATTTATTTGACCATGTGAATGCTCACCTACACAAATATTTCGGGTTGAAGGATAGTATTTTTGGAGTGAAATTTTATTCTCTGTCCTTCAACCGCAATGTATGAGGTGGTAACAGAGGTTTCTATGGTTCATATTTAACGGATAAAGTTGTGGGAGGTGAAACTTAAGAGAATGGTCTGGGCGTAACTTGGTGGAAAAATTGAGTGCTCGACTTGTTTAAACGGGGTCCTTTTGTAAACATTCTGAGCTGCTTTGGTTAAAAATATTGTTTTATTTCTCTAATTTAAAAAAGGGAATCGTAGTAAAAATTATATATAAACTGGATTAGCTACTTAGACCATAATGCCAACAGTAATAATAAACTACTGCTTCAGATAAGCTGAAAAATGTTTACCTACATTTCACATACCTAGTACCGTGATACGGTCCCGTGATGTATCCGTTGTAATTATTCTTATGAACTATTTTGCATTCTCGTAGATTATATGCATAAGAGGATAATGACTAATAGTACATATATATCGGGTACAAAAGTAAGATATCTCATTATAAATAACTTTTTTCTATATTTTTCTCGGCTATATAATGAAATGGTTTTACTATGTGCTAGGTCGTTCTTATAGTGGTGATATCGTTGCTGATTCTCCGTTTCAAATAGCAAATTCTTGAGTCTCTCAATGCCTAAGGCATCATCAATCTATTGTTTCATTTTGTAATATTTGCCTAATGTTGTTTTATTCCTAAGTCGGAAGATGGCTGAGTTTACGCTCCTTGTAGTACTTTTCATGAATACTCGTACCTTAATCCATGCCTTGAAAGAACTTTTCTTATAGTGGCTAATACGAATAATTAAATTACCATAAAATACGTCCCTCGCGCCGGTCTTTCCCTCGTATGATCTCGTTCGTCTTAAAACAGAAATAGAAAAGTTTGTAGAATATCTAGATTTTAAGCTAAACGCAAATAAAATCTCACATGAATGTGAAAAGTAAATAATTTAGATAATATTTTAAGTATTAGTGACGTTGATTAAATAATATATTCAATAATGCCATTTTAAAATCGCAACGGGATTGCATTTGACTCTAATTTTCGGATTTCTTTGGAAGCTGGCTCACATTTCTCGTTTTACTGTTCGACTATTGTTAAAAAGAAACATTTCAAATATATTCCCTTTTACCCACTACCTAGCTTTTTATCTTTCAGATTAATATAAGAATATTTATAGCTGTATTAGACTCATTGATTTTTTATACTTTAAGTAATAGGATTCTTAGCTGAGATAATGAATTGCTTTAAGCGTTTTAATATAAAAAATGTACATCGCTACTCTATCAGCTTAGTGGACCAATCGGTACCAGCACAGAATTTTTTCCGTATTCATAACAGAAGCTTTACTTATACCTCAACACGAGAAATAAAAGTAGATTATAACTATAGATAAACTGGTTGCAGCATACTTTTATTACTGCCTGGACTGTTGGCGTTTACTCCTCGCGCACAATAATATGGCAGGCAAAAATGGATTTAGACTTCGCTCGTTCCACAGATGTATTCGGACCGAAATGGCTTTACTAGAAATTTCATAGGGTTTAAGTCTCATCGAATATAAGGCTTGAGTGCTTCCGAAATTCTCAACGCCGAAGACCGCGGATTCGTTACGCTTGTCGCTTTCTCAGCATGTTACGCGTATATCTATGCCAAAATCTCCCACTTGCGAAGGACGTACATTGTTCTGTTCGTACTCTCGAATGTTGGTGTGCTCGTTGCTGCATCTGCGGTGGATGTTCTTGTTTCGATTTTGGAAGTAATGCTATTCATTCTCGCTGAAAGGGTCGTGAAAGCTCGGAGAGTGGTTGCAATCTGTCTCCTTGGAAGGGGATTAATGCATTGTTTCCGGTGACGTCGATTAATTGGATCGTTTGAAGTTCATTGCGCATTCTATCGATTGCAAGCGGCTAGGTTTTTGGCTAGTGGTTGGCGTGATATATTTTCATTATATATGAGGTGGTATTTGAGAATTTTTATGAAGACTCCGTGGTTTAAAACTACTGTCAGAAGAATATTTAATCTTTGCTTCTTTTTGACGCTGAATTCTGCTACATATTTTAAGCCATATTCATAAGCCATATCTATAGTCTTGACTTACGATCCCCATTAATTATCTACAAGTGTTCTAATGCTGTCCATATCCAATTAACCCTTATCAACTACCGTTTTGAAATATGAACTTATACTTTCCCTACGTATGATATTATTAAACTCTTATCGTGTAACACTTCGGTTTAAAATTATTTTTCAAATCTTAACTGTCCGAGCAATGGTAAGCGATACGCTTATTGAAAATTTGGCAATATGTAAATACGCTTGAAAGATTTGCATTAATCTTATAGCAATTAAAAAATATCGGGTTAATAGTTGCCTAGCGCATAGTCGGTGACGGCAATGACCCTTTTATATCCTGCTGTATATGCAACTTACAACACTTTAAAGTAATGTGCGTTGCGTCTCATAATAAGTTAGGCGATTCATTTTATTGGAACCTATTTCCATTATTATCTCCTTTCCGGGATACCCCTTAATGCCCACTAGTTAATATAAAAATCATAAAAGCTGCAAAATGATTGATGAAGTAAATACCCATTACCCTTTCTTCTGGGAATCCAAGTTTTTTCTTTAATTGTAATGCCACTAGAAAGGAAATCAGTGATGGGCATTGGGCAACAGTTTCAGCCTTTTTCGACGTCACGCCTCCGCATACTATTTTTATTTAATTTTTAATTCTCCAAATACAGCGCATTTGACCAATTTACGTCGGGGATAACAATAGAACCAAACGAACACAAACACTCATGCCCTGAGCGGTGAAAATGCCGCAACCACTCCCACCCAGGCGGGATTCGAATCCGCGACCCTTGGATTAGCAAGCGAGGACTTTACCCCATCGCCACCGGGGCCGGCTAAACTTCTTTGAAGTACTGCCATTCTTTTTCATACTTTTTTGGAGTATCGATGTGGAGTATGTAATTGTATGTTAGTAAACCTAGGGTAATAATGTAAGAAGAAGATGGAGGATTGTAAGCTAAGAAAGTGTGGTACAATTGGAGACTGGTATTAAAACATTAAAGAAGACGTTGCGAAGTTGTGGGAAATATATTATACTAATATGATCAAGGAAAACTCTTTAAAATTGGATATTCACATATTCAATGCATGAAATGACGTAAAATTCTTCTAAAACCATAGTTGAAAGTTCAAAGATTGGGAATAGTTGCCTAGGAATAATTTTATTTATTTTTTACATTTATTGACCAGCAATTGCAGGGTTAAATACTCTGTACAATTTACTGGAAAAAAGCCGCCGTAAGATTAAAGTAACTCATTTGTTCCTTTCCAGTATTTCTTTCATTTAAAGTTTTTCTAAAATCGGGAGTATATAACAGAGCTTAGGTTATAATTAGTGAAAAGGTGTTATACTTTTATCTTTTATGACTTTTAAAATAACATTTTATGTGTATTAATTAGTAATAAAAACACATATATGTGTATTATATAAATAGTGTAGTAACCTGTTGTTTGAATGAATAAATATTATGAGCAAACAGAGACTCATAAAGTATATGAATCCGATTTATCGCTGTATCCTCTAATTAGAGAGTTAACTTTGGTCCCTACTATGTTCAATACGGTGCAAAGTAGAGATTTTCGAATGACTAATTTATATGTTACATGGGGCGTACCAGCGAAAACCGGTCCAGTATATATTTCACCGCCACCATTCGCACGGATACGCACACCATTCCTCCCTCTTTTTACAGAAAAAAGGGTAGCTTTGAATTAATTCACCGAGTTCGCGAAAAAGGACAGGTGCGAGCGAGTGGCAGTATGAGTGTAGTACATGTATATGTGCGGGCAGAGTGGGCTGTTGGGCAGAGTGGGCAAAGGGATGTTGCAGCAGCGGGCAGCCCTAGGGTTAGAAAAGGGGTGGAGGGGCGTCACCCACATCGTACACATTCAGAGAGGGCACGTGTGTGTCGGGCCGTCGTCATGGAACCCCATGCTCTTTGATTCTGTTCTCGGGTTTGAATTTTTCCGCTCGGAATAGCACTCTGGCGGTTACGCAGCAGCGGGAAATTTTCCAACTGGATGGGGGTGGAGGACGGATAAGAAGGGAAACAGGTTGAGAGCGAACTTTTTCTCCTGGTTTCATTTCGAAATCAAAATAATTTAATTACATGTATATATTCCTGGAATTAACAGCTTTATACGAGGTACGTACATACATATGTTGACTCTCGTTGGTTAGGTTCCCACCCCTCACCGGAAGAAAACATATGACTCAAATGGTAACCAGTCACAGAGAACTCCACCTGGTACGGTTCTATTCCACGGTTATGTTCAATTTTTACGATATTACTTCTGAGTTGCTTAGTAGTTTTATGATTACTAATGAACTTCATGTTAAGTTCCTAGTCCCATTTTTATGTTTATATTCAGGGGTCCTTTTTACCAGTACAAAATGTATGTCTCACTTGGAACAATTCCATGGCCATTTATTCACGATACCACGCCAGCATTTTTCGTATTATCAGTTTTGTACGATTTGGCATTTTATAAACCTTATTCGTAGTCTATTTAATGCTAAATAATTACCTTTGTGCCATTATAATTAATATTTAAATTAATTTCTTTTTTCATTGAAAATGATCACATTGTTACAAAATCAAAATATTGTTCATTCGTCAGTTTTTCTGTTAATTAAGTGCAATATAAACACTTCTAAGGATAAATTCATGGGATTTATTGATGACAATCACCTCTATATATGATTTGTCATAAATTCAAAAAGTTTTGACGAATTCGTTTTCCGAATTATCAGTAGAATATTTGAGGAGACTACCCGACAGCAAAGGTTATTTTTAGCTATTGAGGTTTGGCAAATAGGTTGATAAGTATTTCGGGGAGATTTGGACGATAGGTGGAGAGAAACCTACCTCCGGAAATACCCATCTCTTAATTATATGTTCCACAAGGGATCCACTGTTAAACGACTTATTCGATGGACGGAATACCACACTTGTAGTTCTTCTCACATTGTGATGAAGTTGGGATACTTTTTCCGCTGAAAACTCCATGAGGACTCGAAACCAGGCCTTCAGGGTAGGGAATTCTCGCCCCCGCACCAACCCGGTCCACGCCTCATTATCGATCGTAATTCAGACCTAAATACAAATAGAGAAAATGATGATGCTAGCATTAATCTTACATGTGTCCATTTTTTATCAGTGAACATGAATTACTTCACATTTTATTGGTTCTTCGGATTAATTGGACATGTGTTTGAAGGCCCCATAGTTTTACCTTTCCCTTGCTTTTGTTAGCGTGCCGCAGTTATATTTCAGCGCGTTTTACTATCGTTTCTTTTTATTGGTATCCAATCGAGAATTTACCGAGGGTAATTCCTCAACGCCTTAATCTTCCTTTATGACGCAAATCTAACAGAGCAACGGACCCACTCAGACGCATCGGGGATTATGCGCGGATGAGCGGAGAGGACTTCTCTTGCAGAACACGATAAGTCTCCAAATATGCATTTCTTTTATTTTTGCCTCAAAGCTGGATTTATGCATTCCGGTTGGATATGTCGTAGCAGATACGGCAGCGGTGAGTTACAAACTGCCTGGCTGCCCCTCCGGGGCCGGGCTTAAACTGCCTTGCAAATAGAAGTGGTCGGCTGCGGAAGGCTTCTTCTCATAAGGGGGTCGGAAGATGGGGAGGACGAAGCGTTTTTCACTCGCCGAACGTTTTTTCGACGCGACGTTTCGATAAGCACGAACAGGACGTGTTTGTATTGTGCTTCAGGGAGGGAAAGGATAGGCAGTCGCCCTGTTCCGTCCTCCGCGGCGCTTGCGGCGGTATCCAACGAGAACTGCACTCGTCCGCCCTTTGGGGCTGCCGTCGCAACGCCGACGCGGACAAAAGCGTCGGTATAATACATTCCCGCCTCTGCCATCTATTTGTTGCCTCTGAAATCCACCAACGATTTCTCTCACTCACTCTCCATTTGTCAACATTTTAGTTTGCTTTTCATTTTTACTTTAAATGGGAAAGGTCCTAAACAAATGTAAAACTAATGAGTGATCTGATTTTAGATTCAAACCTAGTCGTCATATTTTCCGATCATGTGCGTTTGCAACCTGTTTAGGCCTCTGGTCCCAAAGAATATCATATATCAGCTTGTATGATCGACACAAAGAATATATTCATGACGCCTCACTGTATCTCTAGGTCTGGCAGAAGCGATAAAATCAAAAAACATTACCAAAAAGTTAGGCACAAAAACAAGTTCTTTTCGTGCACAATAAGCAACAACAATAAAAACTGATCTCGACGAAATACTCTGCCATAATACTCGTCACCATTTCTCCTCCCAAAACCTTATTCCTCACATTTTTACACGGCTGGTATCCTAACACCCCGTGCGACACGCTCATGTGGATGCTCGAAAGGTAGAATGTAGATGTAAGACTGCCTAGACTTTACTTTTACTAGATACAAATTAAATTGTTTGAGGTTTTCACTGTACAGAAAAATAATTATAATTCAATGAGTACGTAGAGAAATGAAGAATAACTAAAAAGAGACATTTCACAAAAATTGGCCAGTGAGAAATCTATTAATACGAAAAGTACACGCTTGTTTAAATAGGTTTTAGTAATAATGGAAATTAACAGAAATAAAAGTAATGAAACGTAGATGAATTCAATTGTTAAAACTTCCCATGTGCACGAATTAGGTTATTTTTATAATGAATATTAAATTTTATAAAAAATGTAAATGCGTGAGTGGCATTATGACTCCGGCACAATAAAAAATGGGAATTTCTAAATGTTCAACTATGCATGACATTGAACAACACCGTTGTAATCTGGAACAAAATGGATTTTTAAGAATCATAGCAATCGCAGGTTACATACATGAAGTTGTTAGTCCTGCCATAAAAATAGCTACGATAATCCGCGAAGTGTCATTGGCAAAAATTTGCCAGGCATTGGTCCTTCTCCTTCGGCTTGATGGGCATGACAAGAAGCTACCTATAATTCATTAATTATTTGCTTTTACATTCCCAGGCTTTTATTTCTGTATCAAGAACCCATTAAATCATTTTTACTCATGTGATTTACACCTCAGAGGAAATAGAATTTTAGTAGCTTTAATGATTTTCACGTAATATTCTTTATAGTGCTCCCTTTTAAGTTAAAATTTACCTGTAAGATTACTGGAAGAATATGTATGTTTTCAAATTATGAAGATTTTAACTGGCGTTGTTGGAAATGAAACTTTGTCACTGTAACCGTTCAGGGGTTACAAGTCTTTTACTAAGACAATGATACTTCTAGAATTGCTATTCATTGAAGCTGGCTTCAATGGGCTTTCATTCTCTAGAACTGAACGATCTACACTTCGGGAGATTTTTCACCCATGTAAACAGGTATTATATATCTTTGAATACCCGAATGCTTGGAGTTATTATTAAAAACATCGACGCGACTTGAATCTGGTATAATTA
The DNA here is from genome assembly GCA_963169105.1 of Ceriagrion tenellum. Classification (NCBI taxonomy): domain Eukaryota; kingdom Metazoa; phylum Arthropoda; class Insecta; order Odonata; family Coenagrionidae; genus Ceriagrion; species Ceriagrion tenellum. Next base: position 65,104,464 of record OY720632.1, read on the forward strand.
ATGACGCTTTTCTAGTTTTTAGTGCACTAATCTTTAGTTTACCATATGAATGTTTTTAAAAAATCCTATTACCTTGGGAATTCAGACTGTAGTGGCAAGTACAATAAGCTATACTGTCAAGAAGAAGGGTTCAAGAATGGGTTTTTCTCTTTATTTGGACTCACTGAATAAACAAAAAGGAAGATCTAGCATAATATAGATATTTATTTCGCAGATTTATTAATCTCTTTTTTTAGGCTAGTGTCATACTACCAAGTCTCTCCCTCTGTGGTAAGTTGAGGGTGATTAGATAGTTGATGATTGCCTTGAGTTGCGGCCTGTCAAAACAATAGCTCGAAAAGGTCAAATTCAAATCTCAAGCAACATTAATATTAAAAGTAGATCAGAGCTCTAACCACCTGAATTTAATGGACGTTCCGAGTTGCCAGATATGGTGCTGAAGCAAGTACCGAAAAGGTTAACATCGTACCTGGGTTCCCGGTCAACCTTTCGGTGACCCCATGGGGACATTGATTCTTCCATCGTGGTGACGTGTTGGACGTTAGTAGTTAATTGTTATTGCTCTCGTAAATTGTGGTTTGGAGACTAATTGTATCTCCAACATGTACGCGCTCCTTCATACTTGTGCGAATTTCCACAGAGAAAAATCATCCGCCTTGACCGGGATTCGAATCAGTATCCCTCGATTTCCAGCCGAGTGCTTTAGCCCGTTAAGCTACCGAGGCGTCCTCTTCCCCTGAGGATTTTTGTGACCTTTACGGGACTAGATGAACTCGACTGCCGGACATACAATGTAACAATCCGTCGCTACTGAGCGCTTAGCGCCACTGCCCACGAGGAAAGATCGAACTTTGAACACAGAGAGGCGTTCACTCTTATTTAACAAATTTCAAGCTAATAGCTTGAAATTTTGTCATTCATACTGTTCATTTTTCCATTGAAGTTAATTTATTACGTACATACCGATGATGTTGGCATTATTTTTAAGCCAAAGCAATATTTTTACTGGCTTTGAGCTATATGAGCGAGTTGATAACTTAAAAAGATTTGAATAATTTGATTTAAAAAGTGAATAAATATTTAGTGGCTGCACAAAATTGTTTTGAGAAAAATTAATATAATAAGTCATTATTTGAAGAGGGAGTTTGTAGTTCTCAGATTGAGGTCATAATTGTTAACGGTTGTCGTCTATATCAGATGGAAAAAGATTCAAGTCCAAAATTTTGAGAGTCCGTATCAAATGCTTCATTTTTCGAGCATGAAACTAGTTTGTAGTATCATCTCATGTTTTGCTGTCTTCTTAAAAATACCGGGTTTCCATTATTAATACTCCATCTAAATTCAACAAATAACTATTCTTCTACCTCATCTCCCTTTTGAGTTTAAAGATCCATGATAGAACTATTAGTATCATTTACCGACTATTTAAAGATGAAAATAGCAAAAAGCCGTACATTTTTTTTAATTTTTCAAATTAGGATAATACTTGACAGGATATTCTTCAGTTCTGGAGAAAGTATACGGAAATGTCATATAGTCTTATGCCAAGGATTGCCGTTGTAATTAGCGGAATTTTTCATGTTTGATCAAATTTATTGTCACGTGAATGAAATAGAGTGATGCATAGTTTGAGTACACACAAGATAGTTCGAATTGAAGTTCTTTTCAATCATTGATGTATATGAAAAAATTCATAATTTTAGCAAACAATCAAATTAGCCGACGATTTTAAGCACCGTGATTTACATGAAGCAAACACTACGTTCTATTTGATAGTAATTATGGCCATGTTGTTATAATTTTTTAGCTCTCGTATTTAGTCATTAAGCTAAAGACTCCTTCATGATTACGCCCGCCATTGTTCACTTTTTATTTTATGACATTTTGTTGAATGTGTCATTGTCTAAACAATGATCATGCTGAAAATTCTCGATTGACCAATCAGTACAATAGTACTTCCTCTTCCATCAGATTTAGATTCCATGGATTCCACTCCTTTATGCATTTGAAACAACTTTTGATCTTCTTTTAAATATATTTGATGGTATAATTTAAATTTTTTATGCTCAGTCAATTGTCTAGCTTTAACTTCAGGTTCACTGTTATCTCTCTCAACAGATACTTTACCAGCAATATGACTCTTTCTGACAAACCTTCATTCTATATATTCTTCTTATTGTGCCGCTCTCCCCTCAACCAATCAGGGGCGCATTACTCCGCTCAGGCGACAGGACGGGTGGCTCTTAGGATTTTCGAGCACTGTAGGTATTTTCTAGGCTAGAGAGTAAGTCAATTAGTGGGATTGACATTCGGAAACATAGACGTGATTACAGCCTCCTAGTTAATCATTGTAGCGTAGATCTGCATTGCCAAACAACCTGTGGGGAAGCTCAAATTAATAATTGTAACTCACATAGCAAAAATAACTCCAAAAAGCGCACTAAAAAGACAGATAACACTCAGAATCAAAGAAATAGCTAACCAACAAGCATATAGCTAAATGCACTATACATTTTGTAATAGTAAACTTACGTAGCGTAAATAACAAATGAGCCGAATTTGAGCTCATATTAGGAAAAAAAACCTACGAGAGGTAATAAAATATTAGAGCTTTTAGGTGTTAGTCACCCTGCAATGATTAAACACGTCGATATTCTGATATCCTCGAAGGCATACGTAATCATAAAGAAAGTTTTAAGACTGAAAACAACAGTAGAGTCCATTGTAAAACTTAAACGTCAAGTCTAATTATTTGAAAAAATGCAATTTCATCAAATTTGGAGAGATGTTAGAAGCTTCATTTACGGAGTTTGTTGCTACAACAAAATACGAGAGCACCGAAGTATCGAAGGAGATGTTTTTTGAAAATTCTGCGTAAAAGAATAGATGAAAATATTCCACACAAATCCAAACGTGAGAGTAGAAAACCTCATTGGTATCACCACGAAGTCAGGTTGGAGCTCAGTATACTCCGGCAATTACCCAACTTATAATAAATTCTATTAAGCCATTTAACACAACAACAGAACTTGTGATGAGAGAAAATTATCTTTCTCAACGGTCAAAAACGAAGAAAATAATACATTCTACTCTACAAAACTTCAACAAAAAAATCGTATGTGAATTATTGGATGAAAATCCCAAGTCATTTTGGTATTTATTGCATAAAAACGGCAAAGAATTTACCAAGAGTACCGACAAAACTAATCTAGTAAACCACTACTTTCAAAGAGTATTTACAAAGGACGACACGGTATATAATTTGGACATCCAGAACATTAATGAACCGATGGCTGACGTAATTCTTTATCATGACGGAATAAATAAATAGCTACGATCAATTATAAGTAGCAAGTCCTCATGTCCGGAAGCATTATCTGTCCGCGTGCTCAAGGAGTTACCGCCACATATGGCATCATTCCTAGAAATAATTTTTGGCAACTCATTATCTGCAGGCAAGGTAACCCAAGACTGGAAAATAGCCAACATCTCCCCAATATTCAAAAAAGGAATGAGGCATGACCCTGGAAATTTCTGGCCTATATCGTCAACATTACTCTAATGCAATATCCTCGAACACATTGTTATTAGCACTATCATGACCTTCCTGGATAATTGACACGTTGTATAGCAGTCAGAACGGCTTCAGGAAGGGGAGATCCTAAAAAATTCAGATTGCACTCTTCCTTCACGACATCCTAAAATAAGGTGACTCGAAGATTCAAGTTGACGCGATATCCCTCGATTTCAAGAAAGAATTTGAGGTGTTTCTTCACAAAAAACTTATACAAATTGCAATAATGTGGATTAAATGAAAAAATAGTGAATTGGACACGAGAATTTCTCTGGGACTGCAAACAAAGTTGTTAATGACGGTATTAATTCTGATATCGTTACAGTCACATCCGGTGTTCCACATAGAAGCTAAGTGAATCGTCTTTTATTCATTATTTACATGAAGTTCTCGTGTTAGCAGTAAACTAAGGACATTTGCAGATGATACGCTCATCTATTGGGAAGTAAGCGAACACGTGGACTCAGAAGTTCTATTATCGGACCGAAACAACATTCATTCGTGGTGCCAGGAATGGGGGCTAGAACAGAATAATAGTAAATGTACCATGGTACACTTCTAACGGAAGTCATCTCATGAATGCCATGCCTACACTGTGGGCAGTGTAAACATAGGTCCTCAGAAAATGTCAAATACCTTGGAATTACCTTTACTTAAGATATATCGTGGAGATCATACAGCACATATGTAGCACAGCATTATAGAGACAAGGATTTATCAAGCGAATAAATAGAAAGGTCCTAAGATAGGAAGTAAAAGAGAGGTGCTACCTTGCTCTGGTTGGGCCTCTCCCATAATACGCCGCGAGAATTTTGGACCCTAGGCAGTAAGATTTAACCAAAAAAATAAATAAAATACAAAGAAAAGCTATGCGTTGCGCTAAAAACTGCTACGAGCGAAAAAATAGTGCTTCTCAGCTTTTAAAGGGATTAGGTTGGGAGCCGCTAGAGACTCGGAGGCTACGCGGTAGGCTTAGGTTGCTTGAGAAATTCAGAACAGATGTGTTTCAGAGGAAAATAGAGAACGTCACTTAGATGCCACATAGCATTTCTAGGTCCGACAGAAGCGATAAAATAAGTTAAACACATTACTAAATGGATAGATACATAATTTTGTTCTTTCCACGCAAGATAACTGATCGTGATAAAACCGGAGCTCCACTTAATCACACCCATAATGCACTTCACCATTTCACCTCCCAAAACCTCATCCTTTACTCTTTTACTGGGTTGGTTTCCCAAGACTCCATGCCAAACGCCTATGCACGGCTCGCAGGGTAGTATGCAAGTATATAGATGTAGTTATTTGAACCGTATCGTTTACTTTTCTTCCCTCAATTTTTTTCATTTAAAATGACGACGACAATGAGTGGGAGAAAATTATAGATTATACATAAAAATTCGAGCAGTTAGCTGAATCGAGACAGTAGAGGAGATTTATCTTTGGATTGGTGATTGCTGATGGTGACATTTTTTTCTTTCCCCATCCTTTATGCTTAATTTTTACGTCTTTTTTGGATATACTTATATCCATTTGATATTGGTGCTCATGGCTTTATAAATTCTTTATAATCTCTGTAACTCTTTCGTTTATCATATTTTATTTCTCGAAAAAATCTCCCCATCTGCTCATCATATATTCATATCACGTAACTTTATCAGGACAGCGAGTAATCTTGTTGATCCTTCTTATCGTAACTGTATTGTCTGCAGCTAGTGGAAGAAGAAATTAATATTTTGCTTTTTAGATATGTTTATCGATGAAGCATCGACTAATTTAGCGTTTTAGAGACTTAGAATTCTATCCTTCTTTTTTCCATTGTTTCTTGCGATTATACGTAAATGATAAAGTAGTAACTTCAAACAAATATCTTGCACATATTCGTCATTTTCTTCTTCTAAATGTATACACTGGATTTATAGAAAATCATGTTGGTGTGTACTCATCAAAATCGCTCCTCGTATCATTTAATGCTGCTTTAGAAATGTAGAAGCGTCCTCTAGTTTAGAATCAAAGCGTTCTGGGGTGTTATTTACGTATAAACGTATATGAAATGCATCTTTTTTTATTTCCATCATGACATCCGTCGTAAATAGTTTCTTATTAATCTCATAGTGGTCATAAATTTCTTACAAATGATCTTACCGTGTTACCACTGACTCTTCACATTTTGTCTGAATAACAGCATTCGCATTCCGTTTTGCACAACGGCTCGCATTAAGTCCACCAAAGCGGCTACCAACGTTCCCCTTGCAAAGCTGTTTTGCTCTTCTCCGCATGAACGCTTTGCCCATTTCTCACCGCCACTTCGAGCTTTTCGGCTAATCCAATTTCTTATCCGATTATGCCTGCGCCGCCCTTATTCACTTCTCGAGTTCTTGCATTTTCTTGACTCCTCAATTAGTTCCATTATTTTCCACGTGCCTCGGGTATTGCTTTGACGGTTTTCTCTTTGAGTGAGGCTTCTTTTAGAGCTTTCAGTTACTCAACTTTGTTAATATACCGCGCTCTTTCTTAAATTTCTGAAATATATTGTTTACTCATGCTAATATCCTATGCCCATTAAATGACTAGCCCACGTTGTGAGCCGATAAGGTTTTCTTTCATCTCAACTCATAAAGGCTTCCTTTACTGAATTGAAATGCCATGGCTAGTAAATTTCTGTAATGTTACCGTTTTTATTAAGTCGCTTTCTTGTTTGTTTGTTTGTCCTTCCGGGCAAAGTCTTGCAACTCAAAATTAACCCACTTCCTTATTAGCTATCGACTTAATATTTTCATTATAGATCAGATCAAGATGACAATGCATTCTTACGCTATATCTAGCTCTTCAGAGGCAATATGAGCCGCTTTTTACGACAATTTACATTTGTATTAATCGCTCAGCTGTTTGATTTGACAGCCATTTCCTCGCGTTGCGAGGTGGCCCAGGGAAAGGAGCTGGCCACCCTACTCTGAGTGCGTGAAACTCACACGCCTTTGGCTTAGTCTGAGGTGAGCTCTACACTCACCTACCCCAAACCAACCTTCGGGTTGAAGCACTGAGTGAGTGAGTGAGCAATTTTACCACGTTTTTATTAAGTTCGCTTTCTTGTTTGTTTGTCCTTCCGACTTGCCACCCGACAAAAAGATCGCGAGCGGAAGGCGTCTGCTGCTCGAAATCGAATTGAAAGCGATCAAATTTCTCACCTTGCTAAAGATCGAAAGCGAAAGTTCTTAGCTCGAGTGAATGAGTTTCCGGATGCCTATGTTTCTCGCCTTGCCTCTCAGTGAGAATACGCTGCTGAATACGCTGCAATAATTCTTTGTACAATCTTTGACCATCAACAACTTAGCGCGCATGGAAGAAACGGATATCGTCCGCTACATTCCACCGAAAACACCGGAGCAGCCACAACGAGAAGAAGCTGCAGAAATAAGGAAAGTAATAATAATATAGTGCATATTGAACATCAGGACAAGGTAGGTTGGCAAGATGAAGAGTTGAATTTTTAATTAGGGGTTGTATACAGGCTCAGAGCTTCCTCTGCAAACACGTTTTTATTTAAACTAAAAAGAAGAAAAATGTATAATACAATAGATTTAAAAAATAATCTAAAAAACCACGTTTTTATTTAAAGTAAAAAGAAGAACATAAACCACCCTGCCTTGGCCCAAGGTCCCACGATTAAATTTTACAGATAAAAGACTACATGTTCAAAACCAAAAACGTGGTGCGCACCAATTTCAATCTCTTGAATCAAATTCTTTTTCTGTAAATATTCATTACAATAGTACAACTAAAATCTCAAATATGTGATGATGAATTTATATTACTCTACTGTCAAATTTAAAGCGTCATAATATTTGCTTCAGAGTTGAAGCATAATTCTAATACTTACGACCTTTATATACCTTTACGACAATACGCTTTTAATAGAGACAGGAAATGAACATGAGAGAAAAAACAGACAACTCGATTCCTTAAAGCTACTTCTGGGGAAGTCACTTAATCATCAAGGCAGCTCAGGGCTCCATAATAAATAAATATTGAAATTGATGCGCACCACGTTTTTGGTTTTGAACATGTAGTCTTTTTTCTGTAAAATTTAATCGTGGAACCTTGGGCCAAGGCAGGGTGGTTTATTTTCTCATTTTTAGTTTAAATAAAAACGTGGTTTTGTAGATTAATTTTTTATCTATTGTATTTTAATGTGTGAAAACGACATTTTAATCAACTAGTGCGTGTTCAATGTTTATCAAATAATTTTATTAACTCAAAACTCATATTCTGATTTTCCCATCTTTGAATTACTGTTGCTTTTCCGACGTAGCCGGATTCAAAATCTCCAGTCCTAACTCCAATAATTACTAAAATCATATGTTTTGTTCTTTGTCAAAACTCTGTACACTTCTTTTCCTCAACGTTATCGTAGCCAGCCATAGGAATATACTTTTTTAATATGTCATATTAAGATATCAATTGAGCAGATCTTAGCCATTTAACTCCTGATGCCAGGGATTTTTATTGTCCTCACGATTGTTCTACTGACGCCTTAATTCGTGAGGTAATTTTTTTAAAGAGATCTCCAAAATATCCCAAAGTCAAATTACCCGAACTACTGACATGCTATGTGCTGAAAGAGGGTTAACCTAATGACTGCTAAGTCGTACAATCTCCATGTTTTTGGAGCGTCTAACTCAACAGCAGGTCTTTATCAAACGCTGCCGAGGGTTATCAGCGACTGTTAATTCATCTGTAGAATTTTCTCTGATAACCTCTTAATTTCTAATTCAATCCATTTCCGGCGACAACGTGAATATGCCATATAGGTTTTATGCTAATTGACAAAATGATGAAGATAGGCATAATGGAAACGAACGAGATATAATTTATAAGTCACTGTGGTTTCTACCATTTGTAGCCATTTGTATTTGTATCTTCTTCGATAAATCCCTTAATAGCCAGCTACTTCTGCGGCTTGTGCACAGGTTTAGCGGGCTGATCTTTGTTTGGATTAAGTAGGACATTATTATACTTGTTTACAGAGCTATTACGTTAAACTAAAATGTATCGTGAGCAGGTGCACTCACTACTTTGAAACTATACTGGATGTTTAATCTGCTTCGGCTATCTATCAACATGCTCTTCGATGACATTAATCATGCAAACGCCTCGCAACACGTGATAGTGGCGCCCAGGATTCTCGACTCAGGAATTACAGCGGCCTCTGAGATTCTACTACCTCCCTCTTAAATTTTCTTGATTAGCGCTCTAAGGAAAATTGGCTTGTGTATATTCCAGCTAGCAATACAAAGGAATCCCATTCAGTAAGGATTGGAGAACCTCGAACATAAAAAACATCGGAATTGTGACGTCATATCCTGGAGTTATTCCAACCTCTTTGTTTGCCAAAAGTGGGACTTCTTTATATTGTGACGTCAAAACTTCGTCATTGTCGAGACTTGATCGTTCCCGTATCTTTCTTAGATGAAACATCGTTTTCGCTGCGCATAGTGCCCATTCCAAGTAATGCTTTCAGTTGGAACTTTTGAAGTAATAGCTCTTTTGTTAATATCGATGACGATATATTGGTCTGTCTCAAGATATCGAATGCTCACCCAGTTTCATTATGTCTCCAAGGAACGAGTGACAGCTTGTAGACTATTTGCATTGAATTTGTATGTAGTCTTAGTGATTATAAGAATGGAACTGCTTTGATTAAATTGGTGCTACATGTGACAGATGTGTGGTGCTACAAGTGAATTATTTTGACCGACAGACTGTTATCAATTGCTACGAGTCTATTAAATTATATCATGCATTTGATAGTGAAAATGGTAATATAATCATTACAGTTGTGGATTATGGAACTAAGTAAAACAGCTGAAGGAAAAAAGTTTGAGGCTTGATGTAGTAGTTGTTGGCCGTAACGGAGAAATTAAATAGCTTTTAACTCCACTTTATACTTATTTTTCTGTAAGTAAAACTATTTTACTATTGTGATACTAGAATATTAAAATCTCAGAATTACGTATCCCATTACCTAGCATGAAGTTTACAAAACTAATTTTGTTTGTGTAAAATTATCATAAACAAAGAAATAATTAAAGGTCAAGAGATTACAGAAACTATGTTTGTGAACTCAACAGAAGAACCAACGTAAATGCAATTGTTTAGCCAAGAAATTTGGTCGGTGGGGGTAGTTTTTACACTTGTATGGAGTGGAATATGTCCATAATGCTGGTGCACTTACTTTAGTAATATTTAATCGGCGTTTTCTTTTTTTTATATATTTATGTCTCAGTCTTCTTCTTAAGCTCAATTTTTACTTTATTTTTCATTTTGTTAGTCTATCTTTTTATTGATTCCCCATTACTTGAAATAGTTGAAGAGATGCCCGTTGATTCTCATTGGGAGAGATGAATGTAATAGGAGATAAATTCTCTTCTGTATAGACAGTACGTCTCTTTATAGGGCAAAGAAAATGACTTCGAAATTCTTAATTTATTTTTTCTACTAAGTAAAAATTTCTTCTAGAAATAGCTTTTTTCCTCTGTTTAAGTTCACGCTCACTTGCACTTACGGGTGACTTTAGAGGTAATACAGTGTCCTGTACCTGTATCCTCTAAATTTCAAAACTTCCCGCTTTGTCCAAGAATATTATAAAGCAGTTTTACCTGAATTGTTTGCAAAAAAAAATCACTAAGCCTCCGTTTATGTGATAGATTTTTTGGTCCAGTATATCAGACTTTATGAGAGAGTATCTACTTTGTACATTACTGGAGAAACTAACGTATGAGATTACCACTTACAGCCTTCATATTTCCCAAAAGTAACTAGGTTATCATTTATTGAGAATCAAATTTCATTTCGTATCGGTATTATTTTCCCTGTGACTCTCTTCTCATGACACTATTTTAACTTTCACTCTACGCTGTAACTCTTATCAATAAAGTAGTTGAATGACTACCAATAAATGAATGAGAAGATTTTCGTAGCCAAATGAAATTAAAAAAAAAAATGCTTTTAATATTGCATAAGACGTTATCAACACCCCAAATCAACCTTCTCATTATGATATTTTTTTGTCAAGAAAAATTTTTCAAATAAAGCCAAAAACATTTTTCGGAACCGTGTAAAATTTTTTCATAACCGAAAGAAAACATATCGTAAATAAAAAATAAAACGTTTTCAGAAGGACCTATTGGCTGATCTAATCCTTCATTTCCGATTTGAAAACTTTTTTTCTAAATTTTTGAATGGTAAAAAACGCTTAAAATGCATGCAAATACCAACACAGGTATTAAGACTGCAGTAAAGAACACAAACGAAAGGCTCAATCTAAGTACCAGAAAACATAGCACCACAAAATTTGAGTCTGAGATGGTGGTGGACTCGTTATTCAAACGCAAAGGGAAAAACAAACCAAAACCAATATTAACGTGGAAATAACCGTCCAGTAAGTGATAATTTGCAACGTTGATGTATTAAATACTTTAAAAAATTCAGCATGGAGAACGCTATTGGTGGACAGATTCCATGAAATGCTGAACCAATATCAAGCGACGATACAAACAAATGTAGTGACACAGAAAATGTATTGACTCAATTAAAATACAACCTTCATGAAATGTTATAAGCCTTAATAAACGATTTTAAGTTGAACAGAAAAACCAAAGAAAAAGGAAATCCCATTCGAATTGGCATCAAAAAGTGAAAAAATTGAAAAGCGAAGTGGAATTTGTGATATTTAACCGATGCAAATACAAATTGAAAACCTCCTCAGAAAATGATGTTTTAAATGAATGTAGTTATTGTGTTTTGATAGCTTTTCTCCTGCAAAGACACTGTAATCAAACATTGCCATATTGTAAGGGAATCCTACAAAAGCTCTTCGGTTTGATTTCTAATGGGCCTATTTTCCGTGTTTATTATTATGAGAGGCAAACTAAACAATGTCTTTGGTGGTCAAGGACACGGGCATTTGAAAATTAAAAATACCCCCACAAATTGCCACATTTTGCAAGATTTACAATAACAACTGAAAAGACTTTAATCGAAGTGGCGCCAAGGACTGGGTGAACTAAAAGTGGAAATTAAGGCAACACGTAGCCTAGGCAACAATTCCAGACATCTAAATCGATAATATATATTCATGGTTGCGAGTGTAATAAAGCCAACAAGCGGTGAGAATGAACTTTAAATGCATTTCTTGACATATAAGATCGTTTTGATTGGCATGGATTCGGACTGGAGAGACCAGAAACTGGTGAATAGTTACAGGAAAAGTAGCCTACTATCTGCCCTAGGAAAATACTTAACATTCTCTGATGTATGAAGGATTTACTATATTTCGTTCTCAAATTTTTGACAAACATACGACTATACATGGTGTACGTACATACATTGTACTTTATTCATTAGATTTTATAAAACCAACCAAGAATTATTAAAATTATGATTCAAATGAAGTAATTTGAAATGAAAAAACAAAGATTGCTTTAATTTCCATTAGTGTGGCCACTTAAAAATTATTTATCCTAAATTTGTCCCGATATAATTATGTAAAAGATGGCATTTTATTTCCCACAAGAAAACTCTCTGGATTATTGCTTCATTTGATTTCCTCCCAGGCAAATACCAGTTCTAAGGGATCGTTAATTAACGCAGGCAACATTTTGACTGTAATAACGAGATTTTTTTCCCGTAAATATGCCTACCAAATGCATTAATAATACTGAGATAAAATTATTTGCTTTTGGCCATCCTGATTGAGTATTTTTCCTCCCTCCATCCGTTATAAATTCCTATATTTTCGCCTTCTCCTTTTTCATTCAGTTTCCGCTACCTTTCATCTGGAATGACTTGGGCCTCTACATCAATTAAGAAAGAATTCCCCATTTAATGCCACCTTGATTCTTTCTACTGTATTGTTAAATAAAAAAACATATTTTCCCGTTTTTTGTTGGGATGAAATGGAAGCATTACACCTGATGACAAGTCGTTAAGAAATGGCTATCTATCTAATGGCAATCTAGTTTCCTGTATGTACTGTTATTCATAATTGTGAGAAATTTGCATTTAACATGAGCGCAGTAACATATTGTTTATATAGCCTCGACTAGGCCATTAACAGATAGTTAAATTCATTTTAATGAATATGCGCCACCTTTTCTAGAATGGTGTAAGGCGGGTTTCTAGGAGGAAAAGCTTCTCAGCGGCATTTTTACCAGGGATATTAATTTTTTTTACTTTGCTATGCTTTTAACTGTCCTTGAATTTGCACCGCGTACCAGACAAAGTGAATTCTCTACCTTTATATACTTTTTCAAATTACGATTTCAGTGAAACTTCTTTGTGACTGTGATGCCTCCCATGTGTTTTATAGTTTCCTTTTTTCCCATGGCTTGGCTTAGAAACTGCCAAACACTCATCTTAATGACAGTGGTTTTGAGTTCCCTAGCGATCGTCAACTTTGTGTGAGGTCTGGGATTTTTGGAATTGAATTATGATCGAAGAAAGCTACTTGGAATGGCCCCAGTTGTACATTAATCTTAATACGGCCACCATTCATTTCCTCTCTCTTCTCCCTACCCGCCACAAGCTATTTTTACTTTGCCGCTCCATACTCCTCCTAGTTTCGCTCAGCTGGCTCTGATCTCCATCTCGACCATTTCCCATTTAACGACTTGTGGTGAAGGTGACGCCACGTTGTTTTAACAGCTCTAAGCTGTACCAAATGCCTACCGCAGGGGTTTTCATTGCCAAAAAAGACGCCCACTCATTTCCTTTTTTGTTTCGGTGGTAAATGGCGCGACTCGCAGCTGGTTTAGTCTCTTGTCGACCACCGGTTTGTATATTCTCCTTTATATATCACGGAGAGGCATGAATTCAGAGAATAAGAGGTGATATTTAAGGGCAGTTCTTTCTTATACTAGAGCTGTTGGGCGATTAAACTAAACTCGATGGATGCAATGGGAATATTATATCGTTATCAGCTATCATCAATCCGAATATTAGTGTACTACATCTCTCTATTCCCTATTTCCACATTATTTTTTTTCTTCTGCCTTCGGTAGTTGTCAGTATAATCTTAGCCTAATGGAATTTATTCTCTAGTTGGATTACTGTGTTGGACACGTGTAAAAATGCGGCAAAATGACCAATTGCATAAACCAGAGAAATTCATTTAGTTTGTATTTCTCGCCGCAGAAAGTATTTTATCGCCAGTGACTGCGTGGGTGTGAATTGATATGGCGTCCAGAAAAATGAAAGGGACACGGTAAAAGAATCACAGTGCCTTTCAATTAGCTGAGACCTCTCACATGACCTTGACTTTGGTAACAAATGGAAAATCGTAAATTTTTGGGCATATCCCTGGGTCTTAATTACTATCCTCTTCTGTGATTCAGGGAGTAGGCGGAGAATATAGCCATTCCCTGTAAGAATGCGTATGGGTTTTTAAACCAGTGCGCTACTTGTTATATTAAATTAAAAAAATCCTTTCTACTCCTTAGCTTCAAATACGTTGCTGATTTATCCATTTATGGTCTATCTTGGTATGTGGTTGCCTGTTATTCTTTTAGATTTTTCAAGTGCACATGAAGTATCAGTTTTCTCGTTAGTACATGGGAAGTATAACAATCATGTACCCTAAACATTACAAATCAGATAAATCGGAGAAAAACTTTCGAAAAGAGGGTAAATGAATGTGAATACGGAAGCGCTAAAGATGAAGATTTACAGTTACCAAATGACTTATAGGTAATATACATAAAAATTAAAAGTAAATCACAGAAATTACGGAAAGCGACAAGTACGGTTTAAAATGAGTTTGTATCTTGCGCTATTTCATTACGCGTATTTTCACATGATTTAACCCCTTAACGCTGTTTTAGGTGCATATTTTTTATCCCTTATCCCATGTTTACAATGTGGATCCCCCCATTTAACTTGAATTACTTTAATTTGGTAACGAATGGAAAATCGTAAGTTGTTGGGCATATTCCTGGGTCTTAATTGCAATCCTCTTCTATGAGGCAGGAAATACGGCGGAGAATAAAGCCATTCCCGGTGAGAATACGCATGGAACTTTAAACCTATCCGCCTCTTATTATATTTTTTCATCCATTATATACTTTAGCTTCGAATATATTGCTGATTAATCTATGTACAATCTATCTATCTTTGTATGTGATTGCCTGTTTTTCATTTAGATTTTCCGAATCCGTTAAGCTCTCACTGCATCTACCTCCCTACATGCTTATCGTGCCTTTTCCGAATTCCTCTCTGCATTGTTAGGTCTTTCTGTGATACGTCTCTTTGTCTTCTCTGGCCCTCCTTTTTCAGCTTATTCTACACCAGTTTTCTTTACCTTAATGAGCTCATTCGATTTCAAACTCGCTTCCAAAAGGTTTCCACGTATGCTTTTCCAAAGTTTTATCTTTATATCTATATTCTCTGTTATCTCCTTCACAAAAATGCTCTCTTCGTCAACATTCCTGTCCCAGTTGTCGTCTCTTCTATCCTTTCTTCTCTTTAAAACGTAATCTCAGCCGATGTTTTCCCTTGGCCATCTTTGCTGGGCCAGCATCAGGAAATCGTTGAACAGAACCTATACCGAACCTTTTTCTCGTACTATAATATAAAAATAATAAAGGGTAAGAATCTCCCTTGTTATCTCATTACCTTTCATTACCCTAATAAATTCAAACCAATATCCTCTTCTTTTGTTCTATCTTTCGGTTCACCGAGATTGCTGAGTGTAGACTCGGAGATTTTTGAAGGCGATGCTGAGGCCATTTTTAAGTTCTACATTTTGGAAGTTCTATCTTCAAAGACTTTTTTTTAGTAATTTACTCAATCTATTCCGCCAAGTTTTTTATCCAGTGAAACCATCAGACTTTCTAATAGTTATATTTCTATTGGTATTGGTATTTTATTTCTATTTATTTCAATGTTTCAGAACTTGTTTCCCTCCTTTTGATTTATCTCTTTTTTTATCTTAGTTGACCAATTACCTTAGCACTTGACCTGTGCATTGGTTGCTTTGTATTTAACGTTTTACTTGCGCAATCAAGTCCATTGTTTTATAGTTCTATTATTTCTAAATTCTGACTTATATGGGTTAAGTGGTATTCCTTACGAAAATGTTTTATGAGCTATCTTTTCTTATTTAATCACATAAACATCTTGTTCTAGGTTTTCTCATAGCAAAAATAATGTACCCATGATATTATCAATTCAGCCTCCCTCATTTGTTGGAATTAGCATTTTATCCAGTTATTCCTTTTACCATCTCAATAAATTGGTGTCTGCGACAAATTTTGTATATGACGTGTAAAAATAGGTCAATATTTTTCAAAGGTCTGCATTTAATTGTTTTCACCCTTACTCCTCTGAATCTCTTTTTTAAATGATTATTTCTGTCAAAAGTGGTTTCCAGTTTCTATAAATTATATTTATTCTTAAGTGATTAACTTGCTTGAACTATGACATGTTTTAGAATAAAATAATATAAAACATCAATAATATGACAATTAAATCTTTCAAATTATATGGTCACATATTTCAAATACGCAATTCATTTAGTGGAGTTTTCTTAAAATTTAACATTGTGAAGAATTTTTATTTACCTCTGATCTTAAATTTACAAACCTTTACTTTTTATGGCCACAAAAATTAATTTTAAAAATCTCGTAAGAATTATAGGGTTCCTAAGGGAATTTGTAACGTAAAAATTCACTACAAAATGTACGAAAATATGTCGAGTGAAGAATTTTTTCGTCTTAAAATGCTACTTCTGTCAAAATAAAGGTTTTTGCCTCTAAGATTTTTTGGTTAAATTTATATTAAAATTATATTATATTATCTCAAAAATACTCATAATCTAGGCTCGTTTTGTTAATGCGAGTAGGGATAAAAGTAGTTTCACCTGGAATGCTGGCTTTACTCAGCTGCTTTTCTTTTGACGATCCAAAATTTCTTATACTTCCTTCCTTAGATGCCTAGATGAAAGATTAATTAATGGAATTTAGAAAAAGTGGGTTTATTTCATTATAATTTTTTAATTGAGTAAGATTAATCTATTAGAAAGCTCATCCGAGGAATTTCCTACAGTTTTTTGTGAAAAAGCAAACAAAGTACGTAAGGTGTAAGAGTCCGGAAGTCGTTCTCTTTTTTAATTCCTGTCATCAACCTTAAAAGAAATAGAATTATCACTTGATTCATCACGGATCCCAAAATTTTCACCCTTTCCAATTTAGTTCCATTTCTCAGACTCTACCAGGCGCCATAGTGCGCTTGAGAACGGGCAGTATTAGAGACTTATGCATTACGTTTCCATACTTTTTTGGGGGAAAAAAGTGGGCCAATCGATAAAGCAGGGGACCGAGGTATCTTTTTGTTTAAATTCCTCTAAAATTACGAAAGGAATAATGGTCTTGCGTGGCACGAGTGCCGGGGAGTGTTACTTAGTGGTAAGTAAATCGTTTCAGGTGGTAAATCGCGGCTCGACTCAGGAATTTATGACCTAGAGTGTGGCAGGGAGGTTTCACCGAGTGCTCCCTGACTGTAAGTCGGTCACAGGAGCTCGTTCGCGATGATTCCCCGATGGCATCTCTCTGGTGCAGGCCCCGGCACGCCCCGAGCGCCGTTAGTGGTCCAGCTGCCGGGACGAAAATCGCCTCGATGACAGAATTCTCTTCACGAGCACCCTTTATTACGGACATCCGCGCCCGAACATCTTTGTCCAATCGCTATGGGTATGTGCATCCATCCGCCCTGAGTTCTTCGGTGATGCGACGGCCGACCGTTGAGTGCCGCGCTGACGCAATGGCGGACTGTTGTGGCCTGATGACGCGAAACTAGGTAACGTGTGCAACAATAGAGCGCATGGGTCCAGTGGCTACAGCTGGTATGACGCATGAAATACAAATTCCTGAGGATAAACTGTGAATTCATAAGCTGCAGTACGTGAATACCCGGCCTATGGATCAGTAATAAATACTCTTAAATAATAAGTCAATAAAATACGTAACAGTGAAGAGCAACGAGCTCTCCATGGTAACAGTCTCTTGCCCGCAACATTTCACTTAATCGATATCCTGCTGACATACCGGAAGCCTGCGTGAACTCCGGAGGACAAACTCTCAGGCATTGAACACAGCTGCTGCCATGCGGTTGAAATACATAACTCGGCTACATATGCTATAATGACGACACATATAACATAACGACTACACATGCTATAATGACTTTTTAGTAAGGACGCAATGGTAACTTGGATTACGAAATGAAAATTTTTGCACGACATAAGAAACTGCGAAACATAGATACATTGAATTAGGCTCTTTTTTTAATAACTCCATTTTATATTCAAAAAAGGATTGCCATTTTGTCGAACGACGGTTTATATATTGTCAAGTGTATCTTGCATGCATCACATTCAAATTCATCTACCTGTATTGCTACCCTTTTACTCGGGGGAAACTGCGGTAATAACTTCTGGTTATCTTTTTTGTACTATCTGGAAATATCTATGGTGCAGACAGTTACTTGGAGGTGTTTGACCAAATGTAATTGCCTTTATAATCTCCGGTTAAAGGTTCTTGTGACATAAAACATAAGTTAATACGTTTCCCAATTGATAACGTTACATCAGGTAAACGACACTTTTGTGCAATAAAGGAAGCCGACTTGGTCCAATCCCTAGGGGTATACTACAAAGTAAACATAAAGTTTAACATTAAGGCTTCGTTATTTTTTTGCTATTGTTTATGATACGTGATGGTCTTAGTGTGCTTAATCTCCCTTCTAAGATTAAGTGAAATTTGTTTTCATTTTTACAAATTCTAATCATTTCACCCTCTAGAGGCATTTTATCTCATACAGCACATTATTGATTGCTATGAATCAGGTGAAGGATCAGGTGACAGTTGTTCTAGCTTTAATCCTTGTTTTCGATAGAATCTGTGTCAATTTTTATTTAGGGTTTGATTCAAAAGAAGTGTTTGAAGAAGAAGGGAAATGCATAAAAATCTGAGTACCCAATTCCTTTAATACATCGTCCTAATGAATATTTTGAACAGGAATATTAACTTTGAATGGAATAGTTCCATTGATTTTTGCATTTATGTTGGCTAAAGTGATTCCATCCTATCAATTTCAGTTGTTTTTAAAATCACTGTACAATCAATTAACCGGGGCTGTCTTCTTTTAGCTGAGGATGGCTGCACAATACGTTTTTCATCTTGAAGTGAGATGAGATCAAAACCGATTTTACTAAAATTTTACTTTTTTTAAAAATCTATGGTATTCACGATAACATATTTTATTGAGCGCAGCGTTAGAGGTCAACAGTTTATATTAAAGTAAACGCCATTTTAAAGTAATATCAGGATATGATTATTTTGGACGGTACTACTATTGGTTTTCATTTCAGAGTAAAGTAGGATAAACTTTCATCCTCACTGAGTACCATAGAAAGCCTTTCTTAAATTTTATTTATTTTTTTCCCATATCAAAATTATCCACTTTGGTACTAGGAATTTGTATTATTCTCATTAACTTGAGTCAAAAAATTCTCACTTTAACTAACTTTCTTTTTTCAAAAAGCAAGGTGTAAAACTCATTCTGTAATTTCTTGTAATGTTAAGTTTTTTTCTGATGCTCAATTTATTTTGATTCTTAAATTAATTTCGTCCGATAAGAGTCTTTCTTGGAGAACAGGTTTCCGCGGTTCATTAATAGGATGCTGTCATGTGCTCCCGGGTTTCCTTCTTTTGTCTTCTTTCTGTAGTTTATAGAGAATGCCAGTACAGATAAATGTTAAATAAAATTTTTAGGATATATTCTGACAAGTTACCTTAATTGCTTCTAATTGAGACGCTGGACAAAAAAATAAAAAAACTTGCATCGGTGAATGACTTGAGGTAATACATTTACAACGATACAACAAATGTTGATCTGCAATTAGAAAACTTTCGTAGACTTTGCAACTTTTTAATGCCAATTTATATATAAATTCGCTCTATATTTCAGTGAAAATGTATCCTGTGCATTTAAAATATTGCTACATGCTTAATTATAAAATCCTGGATATATTGAATTTTATTGATGAGGAAAATATTGAAGTCGTGTCCAGAAGTATGTGGCTAGGCGATTAGATGGCCCAATATGCCGGGTTTATACTAATTTCATCTTCAAAATACGTCTTGGTATCGTATATTAAAGTACTTATACATGTACGTATGTTCAAATCCCTGAGAGCTAAGGCAATTTGTATTATCCCGGTGACTTAAATAGGATAACGTCTTGGAATGCAGTTTAGGGAAAGTCGCTTCTGTATCGTGGTCGTTCTGTTTTTTCGATATCCGTTTTACTTTTTTTCCAAATCATAATTCCCGGGGCTCATTATCTGGGGGAAGTGAAGAGTTATTCTGATTTTTCCATATGGAAAGAGATTTGCTCAATTGTCTCAGGAGTACATTTTTCTAAAATTGCAGCTACGTTGAAACTAGCACTGTTGAACTTACAAATAATTCGCTTAACTATGGATATTTACAATCACAAGCATGCCTACAAAAGATTATTGAATTGAAATGATGGTATTTACCACACCTAATGAAGCGGAAGAAGAATCTTTACATGGAAGGACTTGTGTAAATTTTGAGGATCGAATCATTGGTTGTAGCTTGAGATCTTTTATGTAAAACCATTGAAGATGAAAAATTTGATCATAAAAGTAAACTCAACTGTATACTCATTAGCTCAAGTCATTCACCGATGCAAGTTTTTTTATTTTTTTGTTCAGCGTCTCAATTAGAAGCCATTAAGGTAACTTGTCAGAATATATCCTAAAAATTCTTTTAACGACGATCAAAGCATCTGCTACTTTGAAATTAGAAAACTTTCGTGGAATTTGCAATTTTTTAATGCCAATTTATATTTAAATTCGCTCTATATTTCAGTGAAAATGTATCCTGTGCATTTAAAATATTGCTACATGCTTAACTATAAAATCCTGGCGAATGGTTTCTGTAATTAAATTTCCATGAAGACTAGGAGATTACAGAAACTATGGCCGTCACTTAAGGCGAGAAATTTGATTTTGGAAAGGCTGGATTCATGAATATTTCAGAATAGTGAAGTTTTAAAAACCATAGAAAAAGAAGTACAATGCAAAGTCCAGGAGCAACATGACTTTATCGTATTCTGATTTAACTTTTTGTGGGGAAATGCAATGTATAGGCTAGCAATTGTCGAGATCGCTAACTAATTTAATTATAGCCCCACGTGATGCACAGATACAAATACAGTAACGGAATTATTTATAGGATATTCATCTCTTATTTGTCAAAGGCCAACGCTGCTCTAAGATCGTCAATTTGTAGTTGATGGACACGGAGGAAATGGCCTTTTTTCTGAGCAGCCGAGTGCGTAAAAGGTAATTGACAGGCGTGATAAATGGCCTGTCACCTACCGTATGGTTTCTAGGGACATTAGAAAAATATGGAGGAGGCCCTTACCTGTTGAGCATGGAACTATCCTGTTTTATTTTTGATGAGGTGACGCACTCATTTATTCGACCAGGATGAAGTGAAAGTGAAAGACGAAAATGTATATTCTTCGCCAAAAAACCCGTCGTCGATTTCGTCTCTCCCGCACTCCTGCGCTACCGCTTGCATGCACACATACGTAGAGGCGCACGGAGGGAGGGGCGGAGAAGAATTGTTACGATGGGAAGGAAGCCAGGGAGGGTTCCTCCTACTGCTACATTACTTTTAGACGCGAAAACAAGGGGCTTCCTAACGGGAGACACTTATCGCGGTACCAGAATCGCGCTCCGCCTGATTTAAAAGAGTGGGTGCGGCCCTCACCAACCTCCTCTCCAACTCGCCGCACCCTTTCCCTTCACCCTGCCGCTCTCTCCTCCCACGGGGCTCTGATGAAGCACTTTTCGCTTCGAGAAGCGATTGGGAATTGTTCGGCACATTTGGGAATTCGACCTGTGAGGGTGGGAACAAGGGTTTTTGGGTTCGGACCAGGGTACGGATATATTAAAAGGAACGAGGAGAGGGGGTGTCGGAGGAAAGGAGAGGTATGAGGGAGTGTGAGGAGGCTGTGAAGGGGGCCTTTGAGTATTGGGGGTTGAGTGGAGGTTGGTTGCCGGCCGGTGATTGGTTAGATCAGTCGATTCGAAATGGGGAGGAGGAGGATACATTGGCGATTAGGGAATGTTTTTTTTGGCGCGAGAGAGAGAGCGGCTGTGAGTCCGGCGAGGGGACTGGGTGAGCTGGAAGGAAGTGGAAGGGCTGGAGAGAGAGACATGTGAGCAAGAAAATCATCCATATAGGAAAGCGAGGGGCTTATTTTTTTCTTTTACCACTCCTTTTTTCGTCGAAACCACGAATGGTAATCGAACAAAAATTCGTGTCATTGGCGTGATATTATCGAGTTGTCCTGCGGGTATCAAGAAAAAGGATTCCAAATATTGGTATTTAAAAAAAAAGCGGGAGTCGAGATATTTATCAAACGAGGTGTAAAAAAATGTGTTCCTTTGGATTGTGTGGGTTGATGCATCATTACAATCATGCTATTTATAGCTCTGACTGGTCATCTGATCTAATGGAGCAATCACCCGGAGTGTGGGAATTTCCATCGGTATAAAATATTAACGGAAAAAGAAGGGAAATTATTGCCATTAAAAATGACAATAGCAAGGCTTTTGTGGACCACAAAGTTAAAATTTGCGTCAAAACTGGAATAATTATATTTTTTTGGTAATTTTTTTGAATTAAAAAATTCAACGCACAATTTCATCGATAGAATGAGGTCAATGTTAATGTAAATGTTTCAATCATGGCGATAAATAGGCTTATAAAAGATGAGAACTGTATTATAATGGACAAGCTTAAAGAATTTTTCGGGAACTTGTATATTATGGTTGTTAAAATGACCTTAATGTTAATTTTTTGAACCGCCTTAAGTCCCTCTCTGTTCGGCCATTTTTTGCGCAGGTAACCAAGTATAGTTTTATTTGATATTCCCGAAAAAGGACAATTTTTTGGGTATATGAAACATTTTTTTAAATTTTATAACTTATGAATAAATGCCTATTTGTAATCAATGTGACGAATTTACAATTAAGTCATAATTTGCATCGATCAGGAGAATTTCTGGGTAACTTTTCTTAACTATGTTTGCATTCATGCATATCATTTTCCATCGTAAAGGTTAGACTAGCCGATCTTTTTAGCCAATATAATATTCATGTGGAGATCCATTTGGAATCTGAGTGAGCATTGAAAAAGTTTTGGTCGGTACTGTACTTTGCGAAAATGAACCGCAAAATTTTTCAACGTTTGTGAATAATCCTAGCGCACTAGTAATTGAGACATATTTTAGACTCATTAATTTTCAGATGCTTATTTTGTACATACAATAAGATAATACGTTCATATTTATCTATGATTACATTTACTTTTTGAAGAAGAATTAGAGAATGAGAGAGAGGGAAGTTAAGTGACTGAGGAGGAGACTGTTTCAGTGTAGTAACAGTTTCCGTTGAAGGGTTTGACTCTCTTGGGTAACAGGATTTGTTAAAGATACTCATTTCCTGTGTAGAGAGATTGGAGAGTATCACGTGGCTCTTGGACTTGGGGCACTTAATTCTCATCCCATGATCGGCTTTTGTTTTTAGCAGTTTAATGCTGAAACTGGATTACTCTTGATCCTACTTGATCCACTTAATTATTAGTTACCCCTTGTGCCCGTGAGTACTTAACGAGCGCAAATGACCCCACCCCCCACATCAATCCCGCACCTCTCACCGTAGCTTTACTTCCACCGGTGGGCTAGGTTGAAGAGGAAAGCCAAGCATTAGACTGGCAGGTAGTTTCAAGCCGCTATGAGGAGTCAGATAAAATTACCACCTGATGAATCCTATTTAGGTGCAGCAAACGTACAAGTTTTGAATAAGTGACGTCACGTAAGGTTGTTGGGAAACTTGTTAGTTCCCCTTGTGGCGATTGTTTTGAATACCGCTCATTAGATAAATATCATTCTCTGTTCAAGAGTTACGATTGAAATAGAGGAATACAAGATAAACATATGTTTGTTGTGAACGCTTTAGAGATATCGAAATTCTTTAAAAATCGAGCGATGCGTATGTTAAATAAAATACCGGAATTTCATGAACACGCATTTTTATTAATTCCTCTGGTTTTCAGTGTGCGATAAATTTTAGAACAGCATGGATCTTCCATTTATTTTGCGATATTATGGAATGCAATCCATTAGGCCATTTGTCAAACCACTCAAGGCTTAGGAGCGCTAGGGTATTAAAGCTGAAGGGCGCGTGGACTTATTAAACACACCGTTGGTGGTACCCTGCTCAACATTTTAAGGAAGACGCCGTTGGCGAGACGGAGAGCTCTTTGCGGTCGACGGAGACGTGCTTTCATTACAGCTTGCAGTCGGGCGCGGAGGGGGTGGGGGTGTGGGAGAGAATGGAAGGTGGAGGAGGATGGTTAAGCATAGGGGTGACTTAATATGATGATGAGTTAGGGCGATGGATAATACCCGGTTTGGACTAATTAGGGCTGAATATGATGGCCTTTAATGACTTGCATCCTTAACAAGGATGTTGAAATCAATTCAAGACGCTATTTGGGAGATTGATATATAATTATTATTGACCATATAAAGATTTTTAAAATCGGTTTTTCGGGTGCAATAAGAATTCGGCTTGAAGCAAATTAGTTGACTTAAATCCTCAAATATGCATATTCAGTATATTTCTGAGAGTCCAAATACTCGCAGAGGAGGAAGTTTTTCAGAGGAGGCTCGATCCCTACTTGAGTGTCTCGTGGAGGGAACTTCAAGTGCAGTACTCCGTCTGTCGGATGAGACATTAAACCGTGGTCCCATTGCCGTCTTTCGTGAAGAGCAGACTAATATCGACGCCGGGCTTCAATCCATCCTTCCTCCCTTACCTATCCCCTATGATGCAAATGACCTTAGTTCTCGGTCGCCTCCCCAAAATCCAATCCAATCCTATTTCTGAGAAGTTCAATCATATTAACAAAGTTATAGTGCTATTATTATCACGGCTATGTATTTCTTCATACTTCTTACCATTGTTTAATATTCAGGTAAGATTTGAAGGTGATCTCCATTACGGCTAGACAAGAATCTCGCTCAAATTACCCCCAGAGAATCGCAGGAATCCTC
Organism: Ceriagrion tenellum; assembly: GCA_963169105.1. Classification (NCBI taxonomy): domain Eukaryota; kingdom Metazoa; phylum Arthropoda; class Insecta; order Odonata; family Coenagrionidae; genus Ceriagrion; species Ceriagrion tenellum. Next base: position 65,129,254 of record OY720632.1, read on the forward strand.
AATCCTTCGAGGGATGAGAGCCGAGGCGCTGGATTTTGATCAAGGAAACAGGAACCCTGGCCGCACCGCAAGAATGTTGCGCCGAGGTTGCGTTCAGCGGTGGAGATAAGGGAGCCAGCTCCTCAGCGTTTCATTTATCAGTTCTTGCATCGCCACGCCACCTTGCGTAAGAGGTTCGTGGGAAGGGGGGAGGGGCGGAGGAGGAGGGAGTAGGAGAGGGCGTGTTGAGGAGGGCGATGGATAAGCGGGCCGGGAAGGATGTGGGATGGGCGAGAGTGCGAAGTGACCGAGCTTAAAATGATATCGATCGGAAAAGAAATCGCTAAATGAGGAGCGTCCCGCGCCAAGAGGGCATCGTTCGCCGACCGCCGCTCCTCCCTCCCTCACTCTCCACAGCGCACCCTCGAATCCCTACGCCTGCTATTTGAGCCTTCCCCCAGCGACTGCGGCATCCGAGTCCGCCGACCGCATAATATCTTGAACTATTTGCTTTCAAGCTGCTGATGTTGGGTTGCCGCAGATTGCGCATTCCATCGGAAGCGATATATCCTACGAAGGCTACGTCGCCGTCGGAGGTGCCCATCTCTGGACTTCCACCACTAATGCGGTAGAGAGCTGAACGTACGGCTTCTGTCAGTCTTTTGTTCATCACGAGATGAAATATGACAGTAGTTTTTGTTATATTTTAGACTGAAAAATATTATATTTTTAATCCCGAGTGGCCCTATGTCCAGTTCACACCGATAGCTGAGCTTATATATCTAATTCTATTAATGAACGATGCGTAACGAAACGTAAAACGAAAAGTTGTATTCAAACTAAAGACGGAAATATTCAGTGAGCTTTAGGCAGAGGCTTTACTGAATAACCAGATAAAAACTAAAAAAATTGGTACCCAGAGCAGTTTCTCTGTCGTAGTTTAATGTTATCAGGGAGTTATCATTAAACTTTTTAGCACGCAGTAAACTTTCTACTGTTCCAGAAGCGTATTAGTTATCGGTATAGAGTGCTAGTTTTGCGTATGTGGCATTGTCTACGTTCGAAGATGCGATAACGCAACGCGAAATTTGATGATGGATACGTAGCTTTATTTGTTTCCAGGGTTGAATTGGATTATTTTTTAGATAGAAAAGATAGAAAATTAGTTGGGGAGGCGACCGACGGCTAAGGTCATTTGCGCCATAGGGGATAGGTAAGGGAGGAAGGGTGGATGGAAACCCGGCGTCGGCATTAGCCTGCTGTTAACGAAAAGCGCCAAGGGGACCACGGTTTAACGTCTCATGTGACAGACGGAGTACTGTACTTGAAGTGCCCCCCATAAGACACTCAAGTAGGGATCAGGTACCATCTGAAAAACAGGGATTTGAACCCTGACCTCCCGTGTGGTAGGCGAGTACTCTAGCCACCACACCAACTCTATCCCCTTATTCATTTCCAGTGGAGGAACTTTGCCTGTTGGAAAGTCGTATCACTTGTAATGGAAGAAACAAGAAGTTTGTGGTAAGCAAATTATGGAAAACAAAGAGGGTATTTGAACAGAACATGAGATTTCTGTCAGCCATCAAAACATGGAGGCACTTCAGTAAAGTATATATTGCACAATCCTCTTTGACGGCAGTGTGGCGTGTTTTGGATTGGTGGGTAAGACTAGCGTATAGAAGCAAAAGAGCGTAGGAGATTGGGAGTCCTGGTAATATGGCGTTATCGAAAGATATTAAAGATGAAATGGACGGAGACTTGGGGGAAAAAAGTGCAATAAAAACTCTTAGAAGGGAAGGAGACTTATTTGGACATATTCTGCGACATGGCGGCTTCTTGCAATTTCGTAAACCGGGATGAAGCCGGTACAGTTTTTGAGGTTTTTTTGGGCCTCCTGCGTTCACTTGTCTTGTTTTTAACGCAATATTTACAGAGGAAACTTAATATTTCAACTGATTACTTCATGTTTAAACAATGGTAATCCAACTTCTATCAGCTCAGAAAAAAGAGTTAACGTTATACTCCTTAGCCCTGCGGAAAGGGCTGAAAATAGCACACCAACCTTGTAAGTGAAAACTCATAGACATTCCCTTCTATTTCAACTTCACCCGATTAGCTTCATGCTGGGACACCTAAAAATTCTGTGCATCTAGGAAACACCTTACCATCCCTCTGTGCTTATCAGATTTTCCATAGCGAAGCGGGGGCCCCTTCTCAAAGCAATTGCAAACTTAAATGAATCTTTTGGTGGCGAACGCATAGATTGTCTCCTCAAGATTTTCTCGACGATAATCATTTATCTTGCAGCCATGGGCGTAATTAGAGCATTTTGATTGGAAGGAAAGATATTACCGGGGTGGTTTGATAGGCAGATTCTAAAGCTCTCTGAAAGCTATTTGTGACCCAAAATATTGCTAATATGGCCTATGTTCCCTTTAATTTTCTATTTATTCACTTTAATGAAATAACTTCATTGAGATAAATTATGCAGAATAACGAAAAAAGTCTCAGTATACTTTGTGTTTCTGAGTTTGTAACATGCAGAAATTTTTTCCCTCCAAATATTGGGGAGGCAACTGCCACACCCGAAATACTTTCGCATATGCTTCCGGCCTTTAAGCTTTCGAGGTAAGTCTGTGGCATGCAGGAAAACAGTAACTAGGACGAAGCAAAGATGAAGTAAACGCTAAACTTAGGTGTATCATATTCACCCCTATAAGCGCACTTTTTAGGTCTTGAAGAGAGTACAAATATTAAAAACATGGATTAAAGTTTTCTCAAAGGATTTTTATTCTCAAATGGTTCCTCGAATAAGAAAAATACTTACTTGGCTATATTATTTACCAGAACGGCACGAAAACCGAGGTTTGGCGATGTTTTAGTGATGACACTGAAGATAAAGATAATGTAACCAACTGAAGAAGAAACTTGGTCTGGTAGTTTCGTGGTTTTAACACTGCCTGGTTTGCCAGATGGCGTCGAGTACATGAACCCAACTCCGTCGTCTGCCACCTTATTCTATTTGTTCACCAATTTTTACAGGTTCAGAGCTTTCGTGTCTGTACCATCTTCACCCCGGTTTGCGGTTAAAGTACAAGGAATAATGATTGGGAAAAATTACCTTGGACGACAATGGATTAGCCAAATGAGGGAAGTCAAAAGTGATATTCATTTTGGAATAGAACGGTTGACTTAAAGGGGAAAGGAGTGGAGAGATTCGAAAAACCAATTATCAGATTGATGACTGCTGATTATGATTTCTTCTCCCTGTCAACCTATTCCACTAATGAACGCATTGTTCTCTGTCCGCGGATGCGGCTTTAGCGGTCTCAGAAATCCTCCATTTATTAAAGTTACCCTGTATATAAGTCTCCATTTGATGCTCAGGGCGGCCGGGACACTTTTTTAAAGTTTATATCCCGTCTATGTTCTGCACGGTTTGCCACGATGTCAGAGCCCATGCTAACTGTTTCGTTTGCTTGTGTGAAATGTAGGGCACACGGTCGCGGTACGATGCATATTTTGGGATTGAATGCTTCGTTTTTCGGAGCGTTTCAACCGCAGAGGTAATTCAAACCAAACTGTCACAGGAGCCCCGAGAGTGGTAAGAGAACCGCAAATACACGGAGAAATTTATTAATTATGCTTTCCAAATTATGTCGGAATGTGGGAAATTTCTAGCATTTTTTTCATTTGAAATCTAACGGTGGCAAGCAACGATTTATCTTATCACTCTAGTTTCTCGTTTAAAAAAGTAGTTTAAATGCTTCTTAAATATTCATCTGCATAATTAAAGCCATTGACCCAGCTCCACTAACTCACGCGACTCACGCGATGCGCACCATGATGCGGGTGTAAAATTTAAACATCCTTTCCTCTATAAAAAATCATGAGTATTAAAATATTTTACAGGTGAGCATCGAATGGCATTTTATGGTGGTTTTTTCTTCTTTGATGAATGTCGTCATTGAATAAAAATGTGATTTTACTCTTGATAACTCATACGTTCTCATTAATGTAGTTAATGTAGATAATATAGTTAATGAGAACGTAAGAGAGTATATAAGATAAAATATCCAGAATAACATTTGACGAGTATGACGATATTTTTGCCCATTTTAATGTTCGTATTACTAAGTCCATTGCGTGAGCCCATTGGATCTTGCAACATCAGGAATTTCTCTTCAAAGAATAAAGTGACATATATTTTGGATTGAAGCCTTGGCGCTAACTATTGTCATTAATCTAGAATTCTCTAGGGAATTAATTCATCACTGACTTGTAACCTTGATTTTTCCTAATCAACCAGACTTGGTCTTATTTTTCATTCCGGTTAAATATTGACCGGATAAATATTGATTGTTAAATATTGATTTCTTATCTTCTCTTAAATTTTATAATTTCTAATTGAAGATGATAATTCGATCATTTAGCCTTCTGACATTGTTGATTTTCCACTAAAGAGTTGATTTTTTCTTATAATAACTCAAGAAACAAGCTGTGATTATTAAAATATTAGAGCATGGGCCACTTTACCTCGAATTTAACCATGAAAAATATTTACGGTGTATATTTCTTATGAGTAATTCACAGCTTTATCAATAACCAAGATCCAAACTCCAAGCGTTAAGTTTTTTCTAAATTTTTTATTTCATTTCAGGTGAGTCTTACTACTACTACTTGCACAAAAGATGTTGCTCTGTTACTGGTGTGAAAGTAAGTGATATATTTTTAATTTATAAATCTTGCTTGAGCTATGCTGTCCAACTTCCTACGAAACATATGGCAATGATGCTAATATACATATTAATTAAATGGACATTTCTTCAATAACTTTGGTGGTAGATACTTAGAGTTAATACTGATTGCAATTTCTTTATATTCCTGTCCTGGTTGACAACTGCATTGTTTACCCGTCCTTTTTCCCGTTTTCATGTTTTTTTCCGTGAGTTAGAATTTGTGTTTTCAAAAGCTAATAATATGTCACCACATATCATATTTCCTTCGGAAATGAACTATTTTTTTCATTTTTTCACTGTGCAGTGCCATGTAATGCTGGTAACTATCATTACTCAGTTTAACTGCTGAATATGAGTTAAGTTTACAGGGGATTTCCTTTCATTAAGCTCTCCTTTATGTAGTTCTCCTATAGTACCTTGTAGATGTTCTCATACTGCTTCAAGTTAGTGACAAGATGGTGAAGAGAAATGAAAAATGCACTTTACACTGCCTTTTGTTCTCGATGTTTTACGACAAGATTAATCCTTTGACGAATGAGCCTTTTGTACATTTGGTGGGGACGACCACTGAAGTGATATAACGTGGCTCGTTTAGGCAGTCTTGACAAGCATCAATAACCCAAGACAGTAATAAAACGGACTCAAGAAACCTCAACCACGGGTAAGAGTTCAACAGCTACGACTGCACCCGTCGAATTTAACAATTGTCATGTACTTCCAGAGGTTTGATGCCTATGATTCGTACGTTGACCTGTCTTTTAACCCCCATCGCTGAGTATTTTGAATTGAATTTCATTTAATACTTTTCTCGGTTATATATCTCCAAAACCTTGGTGCAATGTTGCACCATTGACTATTAATAGTAGTTTGGTTTTTATGATTGTCGAAGACGTAGGTTATGTCACTTTTAGTTTATCCGTAGGTTGCTTTTCATTTTACGGCTCTACAGCCAACCCGTGTGCAGTGCTTAAAATCACGCTCTTCGTTTTATTAGCTGTAAACCTTTATTTGTTTGGGGACCAAAAAACTAAGGTTACATGAATCAAAGACCTTAATGCTAGAATAAACGCAACCCCTTGTCCAAGGCTGGATTAATACTCTTGGGCTTAGGGTTGTACCTCCTATGCGTCATAATTCCGGCTACCTTTTTTGGCCCCTTGCTATTTGTGATAAGTTGAGCTCTTATCGGCTTCTTTTGTACAGTACCAACGGATCTCAGAATCTGACTTTTTTCCCATCTTCTTTCTTGAAGTTCCCAATCATGTTCTCCCAAACCGAACTACTTGTAGTTTTTGCAGGATAATGCTGTAGACAACTGCCTGAGAATACGGTGTAGAAAACAGAGGAGTTTCACTGATTCAGGCGTAATGTGGTGGAAGTTCGTCATAATGAGAACAATAATCTCACCTTTTTACAATTTGTTATTACCAGTACTACGCGTTTCGACTCGCGGAGTCAACAGTGGGTACAAGACCTGGTGATAATAAATTGTGGAATAGTGCGATGGTTGTTCTCGTCTACGAGGTGGTTTACGCATTTTTAACATTTGCAAAGGTCCTAATTTGGCGTCATATCATTCATTTATTATTTTACGGAGGGTTCATAGCCCTGAACAATGTGTTAGCACACAGGAAGGATCTTGATCGCTACCTGAGGTTTCTTTGAGGTCATGATTACCGCGAGTATTTCAAATGTGATAGTCGTCTGAGATAATTATCTCACATTTGAGTTCGGTTTTTAGCCGAATGTTTAAGTCGCCGCTATGCTACAAAGTAAGTGTGATAAGCTTCGTAATTTTTACTTGTCATTACCCTCGCAAACTTGGAGTGTCATTTGAATTAATTGATCATTTACTAGGCTTTATCTCGGGATATATAGATACTAAGGTAGAGACGCCTAAGAGATGCCGGTTCTCAGAATTACACTGGATGGGTCTTTGTGACCCATTCCTACGCGATACCTACGTGAACATGGGTATCCCTACGCGAACATGGGTAACACATGAGTATGCCTACGCGAACATGAGTAACACATGAGGTGTCGGTGGAATATGACAAAATTAGGAAGAACATCCGACATTTTCTGGAATATTCTCATGGATTGACAGCAAAAATCCTGACATTGGATGTGTGAAAAAGTTCAAATTGGACAAGAGGAGACTCTCGAAGAGAGGCGGATGAGGAGCAATGGGAGGATAGAAGGGGTGGGGTCGATGTTGACGGGGCCAGGGTTGCTTTTTCTCTCTTTCTACAGAGCACCGGGGCGTTTGAATTTTCAAAACCTTCCGCCTGAGGGGTTCGACTCGAAGAGTTTTGATGACTGTCAAACTTCATCCTGCCTACGAAGGCGAGGGTTGGAGTGGAAGGGGGGATGAGGGGGATGAGGGGGATGGGAGGGAAAGGAGGTTTGGGAGCGATCGGATGCGAAGGATTCGGACGAAAGAGGCGGGCGAGATAGGGAATGCGGAGGAAATTATGGCAGCGGGTTATAGACGGAGTTTTGATGTGTGCACGAGAGCACCGAGAGTGAGGAGATGGATCACGGGTCTAGAAATAGCGGTGTGAGTCGCTGCTACAGCCTAATGCTTCGGACACGAAAGAGATGGATGACAGGGATAGTAAAGTATTTCTTTGCAAGGAACTCGTTACCGACGAATTTTTATTTACTGAGTTTTTGGGTGGCCTGTCTGTAGTTTGGTTTCCTCGGTCTTTTGTGTACGACCGAAAACTTTGATCAAAGAACCCTGCAGAACCCTAAGATAAGTTATTCGATTCCTGAAACGTTGCAGTAAAATAACATTTGATCAGAGGAAATGCGTAATCTCTAATGTGAGCCTATGAAAATTTGTGGAAGTGCTAGATACTTTTTAAAAATGATATCAGTGTAGTATATTCATTTACGGTGATGATAAACAGTCGTACACGGAATATGGTGGGAATACGGAGAGTATTATCGCAGCCAGCCAATACCAGTACTACGCGTTTCGACTCACAGTCATCATCAGGTAAAAGACCTGGCAATTCAAAACTGTGGAACAGTGCGATTGTTGTTCTCGCCTCGTCTACGAGGAGGTTTACGTATTTTAAAACTTTTGCAAAAGTTCTAATTTGGCGTCATGTCATACATTTTTCAAACTGCTATGTGGAAATGTAAGACCGTCGAAAAAATTCAAAGATACGTATTTTTACGCATAATTCTTGAGATGCGCAAAAATGTTGAATATCTGAATAAATTAGTTACTCTATTTTATGTGACAAAACCGAAAGTTCCCAATGCCAAATTGCCCTTTATCTTAATGCAAAAGTACTTGATTAAGGGACTGCTCAGGGGTATCTCCTGGTTTGAAATATCTATTTTTAAACCCATGTTTTACAATGCTATGGTGACATTATGCCCCATGTCCGATTGGAGACTTACTGAGAGAAGTTTATGTGAGTACATGGTCATTCAGCCAGTACATTGGTTATTTTTGCCCTATTTTAGCTACCGCTGCGACACATCGAATTAAATCCCCATTTTGCCGTATGATTAACCATTTCAACCATCGTCTTGTTGAATGCTGCCTTTTACGTAAAATATTTTTGTACCTTGATAAAGCCATCAAATTAAATATTCAGCCTTGGAGATATGCGAGGAATATGCAGCTATTGTTCCTATTTTTTTCCTAATTGTTGTTTCACATATAACGTCCTTTTAAATCCTTATAATTACATCAGCATTTCAATGCATTTTTTAAGTACACTACCATACTTATCTATAAAGTCTTAACAATCTTCCTCTCTACTATCTCAATAAATTTTATACAGCTTTATATTGAGTAACCGCTGGTAAAAAAAATTGGGTTTTAATAAATACAGTTACCATTCATAGCTCTATGCTTGATTCAAGATATCGCACGTTGAAATGTAAAATTTCAATTAACTTAGAGGCGTATCACAGCGTTTTTAATAACGTCAACGCCTAGGCAACAAAAATTTTTGCCAAAATTTTCGCCTGTCATGTATGACCAAAAGCGTGTGTAAATCGATAAATTTACGTGATTTTGGAACAATACCTGGGTGAATGAGGGCATAATTTAGCTTCGGATAATTGCTCCAAAAGCTGCGGCTGGCGCTTCAACAATGAGAATGACTCCCAGCGCAAAGCTTTGGTGGGCGCCTTTATTAATTTTTGAAAAACATTTTGTACGAGTGAATTTGCATTTAACATCGGTATAGTACATCTATACCAATTATAGGCCCATCCGGAATCATTTAACACAAAATCTGACCATTATTGTAAACAAAATCTGTGTTGGACGGGAGAATATTTCTATGTGAGACAGCTAAATCGAGATTGCGCTCAGTGCTGGTCTTAGCTTATGAATTACTTCTGGAAAATTGGTAGTAACGGCTTCAGAAAAATTTATTCTCTATGTTATTTGAATCTTGTATATTTAAAATTTTTAGAGATTTCGAAGTATGCGATATGATGAGGAAGCAGTTTGAACTCAGGCCTATTCCTAATCAATAGAAAATTAATTTTTTTGTCTGTTTCATCCCACCTTCGAAAATTAAACGCATCCTCCTCTGACCTCATTTTTTGGTGACACTAACTTGCTTTTGATTGAAAGGCAATAATTCTATAAATTGGTGCGAAATGACCATTTACCGTAGATACGTTCTTCATCGTCAAAATTCGTTCCTTCTTCAAATCTCAAATGGGCAATTCTTAAGAGCTTCACATATTTGAGAAAACTTCTTTTACTCTGCGTCGGTACTGATTTGAAATATCACACGGCAAAACTGGAACAAATTTACAAGCTTAATGGCAAATGAGATGATTATTTCATCTTGAAGGGAGGACATATTAAGCTTCGGTAACCATACGGTTAAATTTCGGTGGCGTACATTTTTAAAAATCTGTCTAGCACGTGAGCCTGCGAGCTCAATTTTGACTGCACAATTGCCATTACGTGAAAAAATTCAGTGTCGCTCAGTTTTTTAATTCATTTCCTAGATCAAAACGCTTGCGTAATCTTCTGCGAGAGATGGAAGGTTTATCGTGCGGCTGAATCGGTTAGGACTGGGAAAGATCGGGCGGGCAAGCGCGGTAAATCACCGCCTTTAATCCAGTCAACTGAATTGGAGGGGAAGACTGCTTGGGAATGGGGATGCAGGGGAGACAGTAGAGGCAGGGGTGGGAAGGATGAAGAGAGCGCCCTTGCAATCAGGGTCCACGGAGTGGATATTAAGGATTATTGCCAGACCATAAGTCCGAAGGAACTCGCGTAAGTTCTTCGGATCCTGGAGACCGGATCGATGTGGGAGGTCTTACCCTGCCTTCATTTTTCACGCTGATTTGGCAGTGAGGGGGGCAGGAAGTGGGCTGCCTGCTTTTTTACGAGAGGGCGTGGAGGGAATATGACGACATTCCTTTTAATTCCACCGAGAGGATGGAGAATGAGAGAGGGCTATAAGAGTTAGGGAGTGAGGGGAAGGGGCATCGCGTTGCCCGCGGAGACGCAAGATCTCCACTCGCGAACTAATAGCGTTTCAATATTTCGTCTCATGATGGGTAAGAGGGGGGGAAAACTCGCAGGTAGTCTCGTGGATGACAATTATAAATCATGCAAACATTTTGTTTATGTAATTTGTATTTGAATATGAATAATGAGATTGAGTATCAAATTTTCTCTGATGGCTGGATTGAAATCTGACGTGTAAAACAATTTTTGATCAAGATGATCTGTATTTGAATAACGATTCGAAGTTTATTATTTCATTAAATGAATGGTGAAAGATCCGGCGTGATATTTTGCTTCTCATTCCCTGCTTGTAAATTAGCTCCCTGGGATTGAAATGAGCAGTCGAATACAATGTTATTCTTTCGTTCAAGTTGTTGAAGCTAATGGAGATCAGAAAAATTCATCGTACATCACAAACCGGTGCAACGATGATTAATACGAAATGAACGGGCGAAATGTTAGGTATTCTTTTGGAAGATAGCAATCTGTGCTAAAAACGGCCCAAAATTTTGGAAATGGTGAGCGCATTAGTTCAAACTACATACTAAAAAAGGAAAGTTTCTAACCTACAAGTAATTAAAGACTTTATTTTATCCATGCTAAACGTATTCGCTAAAAATCAACGCATTAACAACTATTTTGGGTGCAATTATTGCAGTTTCTTTCTTTTAAAGTGCATTAAAGAGCGCGTATCAACAATGCTCTTGAGGTGTCTTGCAGTACGCTGCCGCGCTAAAGCTAATGGAAAGCACCCAATTTTAACGATACTCATAGAGATAAGAGTAAAAAAATATATGGCTGACATTTAATCCCTCAATCGACCTTTCCAGTTGCGAGTGCCATCACAACCATTCACGGGCTGAGGAATTTGTGGGGCGCGTGAAATTATGCTGTTTGCCATGTTTTCGTTGAGGAATGCTTAGAATCAGGCGTTGATGTGAGGGGAAGGGCCGGAAATGGCGGCCACAGAGAGTATTTTATTTGTATATTTGCTAGACGTCCGCCTTTTAATGAAACTTGGACGGGAATTTACGATCTTATGCAAGATCGCGTTCCGAGTTTCCAGGAAATTATTATGGAGGTGCCCGATGATGCTCGTCTGTCTGACCTCCCATCTCATCACGCACAAATATTTTCAGCGTCATTTTATGTGAGAATTATTTTTTCCCCTTCGCGCACCCTAAATACGTGAATGAATGCACTTTGTTCAACTCGGACACGAGTGAGAAAATAGGCCATCGGGGACGTGCTCAACTCATCCGGAGTGCTCTCGCCTCATTGACGCTCCTCGTAGGTTTCAGCGTACATCGTCTGGGTGAGAAATTAATGAGATGTAGTATATTGGATGGTGCGTGTGTTTTCTAATCTAGTGATCTGGGGAGATAAGAGGAGATTTTACCGAAGGTTGTTGAAGCCTCCCTTATCTGTCCCCGTACCCGCTACCCTCATCAACGGCGGCCAACTTTCCTTGAAATTTTCTGGATATCACTATCATGATTAACGTATGATCCATATCTCTGTAAAGTATATGGAAAAAATGTAATGCATTCCATAACATCTGTAAGCTACCCTGCGAGCCGCCGCATGGGCGTGTATTATGGGAGTAAATTCAGTTGAGCTCGGTTTATATTGTGCACGGAAAGGAGTTTTTGTACCTATCTGTTCGGTAATGTATCTCTCTTATTTTATCGCTTTTGTCAGACCTAGAGTTGTAGTGAGGCGTCATGATAATATTCTCTGTGTCGTTCTGAAACACACCAGTTCTGGATTTCTCAAGCAAACTAAGCATAGCGTGTAGCCTCGGAGTCTTTAGGGACTCCTACCTTAATCCATATAAAAGCATTGAAGCACTATATGTTCGCTCGTAGCAGTTTTTAACGAAGAGCGCAGCTTTTCTTTGTATTTTATAAATTTTTTGGTTAAATCTTTATGACCAGGGTCTCAAATTCTCACAGTGTATTCGAGGTGTGGCCTAACTAGAGCAAAGTTGCATCTTTCTCTTACTTTTTCATCCGAGGACCTTTCAATTATATTCTCATTATTATTGAGCAATAGACCGGTTCATTATATTTAGTTACGCAACTATTGATTCCCGGCTATTTCCCATTTACTGTTACAAATGTATTCATATTTTCAGCGCAAGAATTATATTTTCACTCATTACTATATTGTAAAACATTCGGCCAACAACTCGCATAAGTTTCTGAATCTTTACCTTTTTTGTCTGCACCAATCAACATAAGTTAATTGTAGTAATGATACATGAGTAGCGATTGCTAGTAAATTGATTCAGCATCAGCGGAGAGATGTAGTAATGGATAGGCCTGTTTGGCCCTGAGAGCTTTTATCCCTATGGCGATGCACCATGTGCGGTAATATAGGAGCACAAGTAGTTATGTATTAATTAAAATGTCATGGCTGGCTGTTATTTTATAATACATGCTCTCAAGTTAATTTTATTATTTTATCTGAATTCAACTTTTTCACGTTTTTTTTTAATTGCAGGTCTAACGTTTTCATTAAATACTGATTTCTTATGGTACTTACATGTGCCCGGACTAGAGCTAGTCCATTAAAACACACTCTCTTCTCCTCTTAATGAAAAAAAAGCTCAGCACTTGTTTCGTTTATTCTGTTTTAGCAGAATCGTAAATATGAGTGGGATTATGCACGTGCAGAGCTATTATTAGAGTATTTTTTCCGGTGACAGTATTTTTATTCGCGGCTGTTTGAGGAACTAAGGGAATCACTGGAGGAGATATAAAGGAATGGAAACTTCACTTCATTCAAGGATCGCGTGCATCCATGGCGTGTAAGTTGAGTGCGGTTTCACGTTCCTTTCTGAAGGGTCGGTGACGGATAGACTCGGATGAAGGGGGAGATAGCGATGCGCGTTTGATTAAAATGGGTATAACTTATTCGGGAATATTAAGACATCTTTTCGATTTTTGTTTGGAAGCCATAATTTTCTAACCTGCTTTAAAAGTTTCCATTGATGAATATTTTGACAGCTATATGCATGAGCTTGCATACGTTTTTTTTCATAAAGTCAAATGCGATTATAATCACTTTTCTATTGTATTACTTCGATGTTTTTTAGAAGTGAATGATCTTCTTTGACATGTGCACGTTAACTTATCGCTCTCAATAGGCAAAATGCGCAATGAGACTATGGTCAGTTTATTGAGTGATTCCTGGAAACGAATCTGTAATTGTAAAATTGGGTCATAAGTATGAGTATATTGATAAGAAACCAGCCTTCTAATTTGAATTACACGCTTGGAAAATGTATGGGTGAAATTTACTAGTTAGTAAATGAAAAATGTTTAAATTTAAGGGAGGTCGGAAAATAGGCATCCCGTGAAACTGGAGACTACCCTGATTAGATACATTTTATTAAGCAACTAGGAGCACAAATACGCCTACATGATGATCAGTCCTGAAGCTAAGGTCATAGGTTTGGGATTTCTTTGCCACTCTTGATGGCGTGAAATTCACGTTAGGGACATTTGGTAGTTCCTTTCGGTGGCATAATTGAGTTATTATTTTGTATCTGTTCATAAACGATTCCTTTTTCTGTTGCATGTTATTTACGGAGGGTGTCGGAAGTGTTCCTTTCGAAAGACAGCTAGTGGTTAATTTATTGTTCTTTATCTGACGTTTATTCATTCGCTAAGGTGACTCTCCGGAGGCCCATAATTTATTCTTGAGATCGAGTAAGATTTTCACTTATCCTGCAGTCACGTCATCGCTAGACTATTATCGTCCTCTCTCTGCTTGGCCCTCAAAGTTCTATGGTTCCATTTATCTTTTCAGTGGTTCTTTAAAAGTGGTTTCTCGTTATTTAGGAATATGATCCAAAGCATAGTGCCAGTTTAGTGTCTAAGCGTATTGTTTAACCTTTTCATACAACTGAATTATTTATTTTTCCGATGAGATTTCACGTTTCAAAAATATACGTGGTAAATATTTCGCTGTAGTAGACATGTATTTCGGGCTCAGATATGCTGTCGTGGAGCATGGAGGTAGTGCATGGTGTCGAAACTGGGGATGAAATAGCAGCTGCAAGCAGGTGCATTGGAAATGTGGTGTCATCGAAGAACGGTGAAGGTAAACGGTCGAAGAGAATCAGATAATCCACGGGAAGGATTTCTTCGAAAATTTTGAAAGAAGAGATGCTTCTGGTCGTATCCTGAATCCATGTTATAGCAACATCTCCGGTGGATACGTCGACAATGATTTAACGTACCGCGTCAGATCAGATGTTATCAAGGCAAAGGCTCGCTACGTACGTGAGTTGCAAAAAGTGCTGTACCTCACGCCTTGCTATTCGCTACTTAAACGTGGCCGCCTGATTCCGTCTGCTGAATGTATCGCACTTATAATCGCAGATATTTAATGCATAGTGCTCAATGCTCATAATAGCCATTTATTTTTAAATAAAAATATAGCAGGAATGTTTCAATATTCCACTTGGAGCCTAATAAATCAATATGTCACGAAAATAACTAATGTCAGCACAAACGTATTGAAGCTTCCTAAGCTTAACTTTAAATATAATTACTTATATTTCCATCTACCAACAATATAAGCCCTGAACCACCCGAGCCATCAGATCCTTACCATTATTGCAAGGAATCAAAACATTTCCGTTAATGAAAATAGCTTTGACTTTCATCATTGTAGTCACTACAATTCCACTGCTACGGATTGGCAAATCATGCGCAGAGTAACCCAGTTGAAGGTTCACTTTGATAGCCGAGAGGAAGAATCATTAGTCTAGCTTGGCCTAGAAACAAAGTTTATCCGTATGCAAAATAGCTAGACCTCATTTGTGCTTTCTCGTGCTTCCATTTTTCACCATTAGACTACTGAAGTAGAAAACATTACATTTAACTGAAGGCGTCATATTTTTAAGCCTATGTTCCAAGGAACAAATGGAGGAATACTGAACGTTTTAAATATGGAATACGCAGGGAAAACACTAATACATAATAACAAATAATCAATTTGATTGCGAAATGTTTTCAAACGCTTTGATCAATGTCTTTCGGCGACAGTTTTGAGAAAATTCTCACTGGATTCTTCAGGTCTGTAGTGCTCTAAATCCTGAAAAAGTTCACTGCCTGGACGTAACTGCAGAAGCCTCCTCTCCAACAAATGAAATTTATTACCTAGCGTTATCGACGTAGCACTGGAGAACAAGAATACCGATGCAGTGGCAGGAATGGAAGGAAGTTTGTGAAGAATAGCCCGGGAAAGAAAGCATTTTAGTTGCCCTGGAAAAACAGAAGAAGAATCACAACAAAGGATAGAGGGCCAATGAGACCCTTGTAGAACAAAGACACAGGTTAAGAATGAAGAGCAACCAGCATAATTCCAATTACCTAGTACAAATCCAGTGACAACCTCCTTCCATGCCTTTGTATTCAAAGCATAGCTCGGGTTTTTTTGCTCTTTCATGCAATCCGCAATGTTACGAGATGATAATTTCTTTCTTCTCTGCCGTCAACCCCGTGAACTTTCATTGTTGTTGACAAGCAAGGGTTATGGATATTCGTGTATCAAGTATCACCCCTAGTTTCTGCCAACCGCGGTGTACGTTCACCTAGGACGCACGATACGTCACCAATCTCATCCATAGTACATGCGGCATTACAGCCGCTCGCTGAACTACACGAATAGTGGAAATTACACGACCTCCTCTCCAATCTCCCCATAGGACTGGCGACTTTGCCATGCTGGATACGCCCCTGTTGATGAAAATTGAAACCTGCAGAATTTATTGATAAAATCCACTGCAAAACTGCTCATTTCTTCTCATACTTGTGCACAGAAGTTTTTGAATGTGGTCCATTGTATAGTTCTGCAAATCAGAAGCGATAAACTTATACCGCAAAGTCTCCAATTCCAACCATTTCTAGTGAAAAATATATAGGAGTGTTGAAATCGTCCTTTTCAATGGAAATGTACTCGTCGTTGCGCTCAATACAGTTTATTTTTTTAAAGTCCCCGATGCAGTTCTATTGGTATTGGTTGGTTACATTAGAGGGTCATAATTCAACTTTCAATTGGGACCAATAGTCATCGACTGTGGCTTAGCACGACAAAGCCTCCTGTTTCACTCCATAAATTGGAGAGGGAAGCATCTACTTCGCATAAACACTCCATCACTAGTTCTCCTCGAGCTAAGGTTACTTGGTGGCTCAGCTAGCTAGCTCAACTAAGAGGTAATTGGGATTCCCGAGTTAGAGTCATTGTCGAGTGCAATGATTTTTTCATTACTTTGCTGCACATCCTATGCTGAATCCTGTAATTTTGACTTTCTAATGTGAAGGAAGATCTATCGGAATAATCTGGACGTTGGAAACCCTTAATATATTTGCACGTTAAATATTCATTCCTTGAGATAGTATACCCATTGAGATGTTTTGAATCAAAATATAAATATCATCCAGATTTTTACATTTGTCAGGGCCCGATCTAATTATAATATTTCATCTTTATATCTGAATACAGAAGAATGGTAAAGATCAAATGGATAGATTGTGCGAGTAACGTGGAAGTTTAAAGAAGATTTGGAGAGAAGTCTTTTGAAAACCTTGGAAAGAAGACGAGACAACTTAATCGGCCACATCATGAGTCACGACGGTCTGATGAGAAAAATCGTTGAAGGACTGGTGGAAGGGAAGAACGGCAGAGGAAGGCCTCGGATGAGATACATTGAGCAGGTGATGAAGAATGTAAAACAGAAGAACTATGTAGGTGTTAAAATACTAGCTGATAGGAGAATTGAGTGGAGAGCTGCGTCAAACCAATCTTCGGATTGTTAACTGATGAATGAATGAATACATTCTAACCTTTATTCAGCTTATAAAACCTATTTACCTTCCCGTTTCCCGCTTAACAAAGTTACGCAGTCCTAATTAAACTTCATTTACTGCAATTGACGAATGCAGAATATGTTTAGCATAGAAATATACCTTACGCGAGCGGTGCAAAAGCCATCGATTCCAAATTATATTACAAACATCTGAACCGCGCCTAAGGAAATCCGGAGGTTATGACTATTCTAATCGCGCTTTTTCTACGTCACATGTTCTTAACGAGTCAATCTAAATGTAAGTTGAGTTTTTCTGACCGGCGGATATCAAGGATTCAGCAGTAGGAGTAGTTAGCTCCCTCTCCGGCCGAAGCCGTCCACGAGGGGATTTAGGGTGTATCTTTGACTTATAGGGGTTCTCATTCATTCCCCCTCTCCCATTCGTACCGCGAAATCATGGCCGTGCGGTCAAGGAAATGTGTCTTGTATATATGCATGGTGTGAACCATCCGAAAGATATCACTTGGGTGCATTTAGCTTTCGGTTTGTTCGACATTTGACTCTGCAAAATCATGCGATTATTATTGCGGTAATCTATCGTTTAAGATAGATTTGAATGAGGAGCGTTAAAATCCTCTAGATTTTTACATATATGGAATACAGGCTACCAATAATGTCTTCTTCATCTCAGCTTAAGTTTAGGTAAAGTAAATGAAGATAGGAATAACACCGCCTTTTGTATTTTTATTCTGTAAAGGGTACGATGAGACTTGACATTGTGACAGCAATACGCTAAAATATAGCTTTTATTACAGTAGTTTCAGCAAATGTTTAGGCCACAGATGTTATCAGCAAATGTATTACATCTGAATCTACATATCTGAGCCAACTCAAGAGTGTTTCACTGGGGTGAATTATCACCAACGTACACTTAAGTGTAGAAATTGCCTTTCACCAACATGCACTACATTGAAGGTATGCTATTAATGCTACATAGACTGTTAATTTAATCTATAATGAAATTACGTTAACATGATACAAGATTCATGCAGGGAACATGTAAAACATGGCGTTAGCACTAATACGTTAGGAATATACACCGAAGTCAATTAGCTGGTGTTCGGTCGTTAGAGAATTATTAAAACTATTCTCTATACTACTCATCAGCGATGTGAAGCTATAAAAGGTACAATTTCTATTTCTGTGTAACAAATTAATTAATTGAATGCGCAAAAAATTATTGAAACATGATCCTGACATTCGATTTTCGAAATGTCGTGAACACCATCCTCCTCAAGCCTGATAGTGCTACTCAGTCATATGTTTAACAATATTGAAATATATTTTGTAATATGCAATGGAGAAGAGATTTTGCTTTGAATCACCCATCTCCCGAGATTTGCGATGCATCATTTTTCCATGTAAAATTATATTCATAAAAAAGTGTTTTATACTCTACCGTGAAGTGCGATTTGATACTTCTTTTGCAAATTAAAAAATTGCAATTCGATACCAGCAATCGATTTAGGAAAAAACCCTTCGTACAAAGACTTCAGCCCATTTCCCTCTCATCTCCTGAGTTTTATATTTATTCGTTTATTTGACCATCGAACTGCCAAGGGTTGTGACGCACGGGAATTAAAGGTGTCTGGTGAAAGGGTAGGCGGCGCCCACACGGCGCGGACGAAGGCGGCCGAGCGGTTGCGACAATGTCCACGGTGCATCCAACTTTGGAGAGCGGGTATCATGGAATGGGGAAAGGGGAAGGGCGAGAAGGGGCTGTAACGGGGTGGCGAGAGAGAGAGAGAGAAGGGCACGCGTCCCTCGGGTAAATATTTAAAACGGTCGACGAGGGGACCGAAGCGGACGATAAGCGACCGCGCGTAAATCACTGGAGGCGAGAGAAGGAAGGTGAGTGAGGAGGATCGGGATTCAAGAAAGAGGAAGGAAAGAGGAGAAAAGGGCGGGAGGAACGAAGACGGAGAAAAGGAAGTAATGGCTTTGAGTGGGGCAATGGGGGAGGGTGGGGGAATGGGCAGGGTAAGGGAATGGTAGATGGGGAACTGGAGGCCTCGCTGGTCCCTTGGAAAGGGAGAGGAGTAAGTGGAGGAGGACGTGTGGTGGAAGGAAGAGGAGGAGGCAGGTGGTTTGGGGAGGACGGAGTTAGGAAAGGATGGGAATGAGGGAAGGATAAGAAGGGGGGTGGTCTGTCATGTGGATTTACTGGGGCGAATTCGAGTCTCTTAGATCCGTCGAGCCGAAGTCTCAGAAGCTTTAGCACTGCATAAGGAGATGTGTCCGTGTGCCATTCTTTCTTGTTGCTGTTTTGGATAGACTAAATGTGAATTATCACGTGAATGAAATGCCATCAGTTGCTAGTACCAATCGTTATTTTTTCCTTCAGAGAATTCCTTTTTGTGAAAAATAATAAAAAACCGACTTCCACTTGGAAGTACACATTATTCTTAATTATTACCGCTATATTTCGCAGAGTGTGGGTGAATATTGATAACTTTCCTTCAAAGTACATCATTAACTATTATATTATTTAATTACCAGTACATTGTTTGTCAGTCTTAACCTAAACCGATACTCCTAGAACTCCCCATGTTCATATTTCTCTCCTGCTTCAAGTATTCAGTGGTGGACGCTATTTCTATGTTGCCTGTTCAATGATTTTTTCATCAGTTCAACCCATTGTTGCTATTAAATTTCTTGGCTAAATATTAAGAACTGCCAATTAAGTAAGTGAATTCCTTGAAAAAGTTCATGTGAGTTTAATAATATTGCCCAAAATTTATTATTAAGACTGATGAATCAAGTTGGCTTCTGTTAATCATCGAGATTAAAATTCAATTGCAGCATGGATAATGTAATTGGGAGTAATTTATTCATATAATTTAACGGAAGTATGACATTTAAATATTATTGGTGTATTTACCCAATGGAGTACAAAGTTATGTTGTATAGGTGAAAGTCTGAGGCAAGAAAAATCGCTGCATCTACCTCTAATCATACCTCAGTTGATAGTTTATCTGAAGATAAAGAAATCTCTTGCAATGGATAGACATTAGCATATCTATCATGCATTGAAATTTCTGAGATGCGTTTTTAGCCCAAAATACAGCTTAAAATTTCAAATATTTTTGACTTATTGAAACATAGTATTCTGTTGATTACAAATGATTAGCATGTTTATCCGCACCAAGTAAAGAGTTTGATGGTTTATTGATGAACGTGATAATATAATTAACCTAGAATTTGGTTTTCATAGAAATGCAGATGGATGTGAGGAGGTGCTTAAAAGTTGCAGTTTCTGCATCGAATGGCAACATATTAGGTATGTTTCACTCTCAAAATTAAGAAGTTAGTTAAGGGATGTGCACAAAATGCAGATGGATGTGAGGAGGTGCTTAAAAGTTGCAGTTTCTGCATCGAATGACAACATATTAGGTATGTTTCACTCTCAAAATTAAGAAGTTAGTTAAGGGATGTGCACAAAAAAATTAAGATACTTCTTCTGGGTTTATATCTTACTTAGATATATTAAACGTTCTTTTTAATTAAGATTGTATGATTTCGCAGATAGTAGGTTTTTTTCTCTCTGAAATGTGTCTTCAATGAATATAGTCACGGATTATGCGCTTGTAAATGGATTATAGTTCTTGAAAAATGCTCTTATTTTGGGAAGGATTGACTTGGCTAGGCGCCTAATATGTTTGAAAATTTGGGGTCGAATGTCGGTATCCTCGAAGAATAAGTATTTATTTGCGCCTGCCTAAGGTTTTGAGCACTCTTTCGGCGTTCTACCCCTGAAATCCTAAATCGTACTATTTCATCTCATGTTTGGTTAAAAATGGTTTGCAATGAAAAATTTTCCATTAAAAACCATTTATCCTTATGAAGTCTACAATAAGGCATGTCACGAAGCGTGTATGGAAATATTGACGAAGCTAAGCGTTAGCGAGCATCCGCAGATTCGCATGTTAAACATTTTGGTTGGACCTGGACGACTTGAGAACAAACATCCTCTCGCGTCTATCACAAAACTAGAGCACCTCCTCTACGTCCTCGCCATAACATCTCCTCACTCCGGGAACCGACGTCGGAAAATGAACGTCAAGCGAGAGAGGCGCGAGAGCGGGAAATTACATGGGCGAGAGAGGGAAAATGTAAATAATTCGGGTTTCGAAAGACAAATGAGCGAAAGAGAGAGAGAGAGAGGAAGAGGAGGGCAAGGATGACCCGGAGAGGAGGGAGAGAGAGATTCATTGGGTTACGGGAGGGAGTGTACCCGACGGTTGACGCGGGAAGTCTGTCCTCTCCCTCCCCCTCCCTCTGAGCGCCAGGAGGAGGTTAGGAGGGCAGCAGCAGAGGGTACGGGGCAAGCCTTCGCGACGGAGTTGGCGGAGGCGGCGCTGGGGGAAGGAGGAGGACAAAGGGGGGGGATCCATCGGAGAGGGGGGAGGCGGGGGGAGGGGAGAGGAGGGTGCGAGGAGAATCCCCGTTGCCCTTCCCCCCCTGCCATACCCCTCCGCCCTGATGTGAACCTCCTCTCTGACGGATCGATAGGCGCGAGTAGGTAGAGGTGTATGGGGAACGGCCGGCGGCGTGGTGGGGAAAGAGAATCAGTCCCACAGTAGTCTGCCATGGCGCGGGACTTCCACCCTCCCCAAAATCCTTATCGCCCCCGTCCCTATCTCCCTCCTCCTCCTCTCTGCGGTCCATCCACCTCTCTCCTTGGCCTACTCTCTCTGTGAATTACACTGTTTTAAGTATTTGCTTGTGGGGTGGAAATAGTGGAGTTGGGTGCATATCTGATAATAGCAAAGCGCTCCTAATGTTGATAGTGTTGGTGTGGTGCCTGAAGTAGTACTGGTTTCTCATACTGAGTGCCCAAGTTCTTGTCCTGACTGTAGCGATGGTTTTCCTCCTTGCCAAACTGACCATATATAGTCTCAACGCCGCAAATGACTTAAATTGTCGGCTACCTTCCAAAATAAGCGACCTCTCCTCCTTACATAACTTGACTCTTTATAGCAGTTCACCATCATTATCCATCTCTTCATCTGGAGCAGGTAGACTTTTCCCCTGAAAGACACATCGTTCCTAACTATCAGAATACTTTTGGAAATAATTCAATTATCTTTTGGTCAATAGGTTATTTTTATTGGTCGATTGATCTTCCGGGATGGCTGCCCACGACAGGGAAGTTGGCGCTGGTAGGTTGTGTAGATGAGTAGGAGGGTAAGAGAAAGGTATTTAGAAGATGAGAGTAAGGATAGAGATATACCTGGTGTTGGAGTAATACTCTTAAAGAAAGACGCCAAAGGGTCCGCAGTTTAATGTCCCATCTGGCTGAGTACTACGCTTCCAGTCGTCACTACACTGTGGAGATAAGAAATCCACTGAAAATTCTTTGCCACGGCCGCAATTCGAACCCAGGTCCTTGGCACGGGTAGCCAGTTTTCTGGTCATAATAATAATCTGATTCCCTTGTGTGTGCTCTTGCATACTCCATGAGCGCCTATCCTTCCAAAAAACACTATCTGCGCACCCGTCATTTCGCTTCTCCCTCTGGAACCACTTCTGAAACCTAAATAATTCTCCTTGTGTCGAGGCGCTCTTTAAGGATCGTTGGGTTGTGTCTTGGTCCCCTTACCCCATTTCTTCAACCCCTCCGACCAGAATCACCACGCGGTTACCCCGCCTTTTTTGCGCCCGAGGATGGGGGCGAAGGATATCCTCAGCCCTTCCGCTCGCACATACCGTGGGGGCCGAGGGAAAAATCCTTTTCCGCGTTTAACCCGCCAACGCTTTGCTCATCCTCCTCACCCATCCACCGCAAAAGGCATCCCCGTAGTCTTGCTTCTTTAAATGGCCCGGCGACGAAGTAGGGGGAAGTTCAGTGAACTCGTTCGGAGGAAAATCTTTCTCCCCCTCGCTAAATCCCCATCCCCCACGCCCCGCGGTGGGTGGGAGCCAAAGGGGTGGAGAAGGGCGCTCACGAAGGCCGTTTGTTTCCTCCTCCGCCTCCTCTTCGTACATCGCGCAATCGTAACCCGCTCATTTTTTCGAATTAGCTTGTTTATTCAACGGAACGTCCTTTGTGAGTTGTGTTTGGGGAGGATGGATGGGGATGAGGGGGAAGGGGGTAAACAGGAAAAGAATGGGTCCGATCGATGTAGTTCCCCTCTCTCATCCCTCTCTCCTTACTCCACAGTCCCGCAGTCGGAATAACTGCGAAATGATGGATGCGTCGATAAAAAAGATACCATTCTCCGCGAATGTATGTGGAAAAAGTGATTGTAAGGGGATGTAGGGGAATGTTGAAAAAGTTAACTGAAAAAAAACTAAAAATAATGAATCTGTTCTCATTTGGCGTTTTGCTTCGTGTACTTTTCGAGAGTGAGTCACAATTAATCGAGTGATTTGAGATCGCTTCGGGATGCGGGAGCATTTTTTTCCTCATGATAAGTGTTTTTCAATTGCGCTTCTTCATTAACCCACGCCGTAATCATTGGGCGAATCATTTCTATCGCTATCTTTTTAACACATACAGGCTGCGACAGCTAAAAGTAGAACCTAGTAAAAGTCTCTGCTGGCTAATTGAATTTGAAATTTGATATCTATTCCACTAATATTCGGTGGTATCGTTAGTCATTGGGGAATGACGACTGACCGCAGATGTCATTTTGAGCCTATGATGATGAGGAGGGGTAGGTTGCTCATGATTGGATTATTTTTTAAATGTAGGTGGAGTAGAGGGAGACTTGGATCTAGCATTTATTTTTTATTAACGAAACGTGCCAGGGAGTCCTCAGTTTAAAGTCCAATCCAACGGAGTACTGTACTTACGAAATTCTTGACATGGCACCCAAGAACGAGCAAGATATAGGTGATAAATCTACTGCCCGAAACCATTTAAAATGGGTCATCTGTAACAATTTTTAGGGAAACCTAAAATGTTAAACACATTCCTAATAGACCTTACTTTGGCTTTTGATCGTAGAAGAAATGAGCGAAAATAAGTGGCCGCATTGTCAATCCTCCATCGTCAGCCAAAAGTAGAACCGGTTGCTCAAAAAAATAAAAAGTAGAACAACAAGAATCATATTAGTTTAGTCTCCAACTCTCTCAATTCGAAGAGACGTGCGGAAGTCCACCGTTCTCGCTCTGTTTCTTCTTCGAAGCACACAAGTCCCGCCAGCTTCGTCTTATCCGCGAGGAATCCGTGCATCCCCGAATCCCGCCAACCTCAGCCATCCCCGCGAATCAGCTTTTCATAGCCTCTTACAACCTTTCCCGAACATCGCCCCTTGTTTACGTCCGCGTTCCTCTCCGCCGCGCCCATCACTTCGCTCCTCCATCCCCCGCGACTCCCGCCCGCCTGCCGCCCTCGTCGTCAGGGGGGGCATCTTCCCGCTCCTCGGCCCTGCCCCGTCGCTTACTTCCATCTCCCCATCCACTTCTTATATTCCCTCCTCTTGCATCTCTTCTCTGTTTTCACTGAAGGAAGCTGAAGTACCCTGAAGAGCCAGAAGGGGAAGCCAGAGGGTGCAGGAAGCGCCCTCCGCAGGAAGTGGCAGGATAGGGGGGCATACAGAAGAACTCGGATGATTTGACCTATTCAAATATTCTAAATAATTCTTACTTCTTCCTCGATTCACTGAAATCTTCGATTTAGTTTTCACTCAATGAAAATTCTAACTTACTAGAAATGATCATACTCATACTCCGAATATTAAATCCCTCAGGCTTCAAGGCAATTTCAGCTGCTGTAATTTCTGACAGAAATTCTTCCTGGAACCTGCTATAAACTGTGAAAAATAATAAATATTTAATATATTTATGCTTAAAATATCATCATTGTTCAAC
Organism: Ceriagrion tenellum; assembly: GCA_963169105.1. Classification (NCBI taxonomy): domain Eukaryota; kingdom Metazoa; phylum Arthropoda; class Insecta; order Odonata; family Coenagrionidae; genus Ceriagrion; species Ceriagrion tenellum. The sequence continues at coordinate 65,154,179 of OY720632.1, forward strand.
CGATCTTAGGATTGAACGATCAGTGATATATAAGCATATATTTATGTTTATAAATCTACCAACTCCACTGGTTGTTGTTTTTCATGCAAAAATTGTATAAAACTGTTGCCCTCCACCATAATTCAAGGAGACAACTATTAAGTATCCAGGCTAATATAATCCCATTGCGAAGTTAACTGGATTAAATGGAAATAGAGGTTAAACCTCTATTGGTTATAAAAAATGGCGTTATAATGGAAGAGGATTTCAAAGAAGCAGCTACCTAAAAAAATAAAATCCTCTTCCGTATGCCGTGGCAAACGACGCAATGAAGTCATATAACTCCTGTCAAATATTACGGCAGTGAAATGCATTAAAATTTACATGAGAATAATTATAATTATATTAGACGTAAGGATACCGCCTTCAATGTGCAGGACCAGGATGGCTGTCTTTTGATCGCGATGAAATCTCCTAGCTCCACTAGTTTATGTCATCCTCCTGTTTCTTACCCTGTTCCCCGATCTCCCCCTCACAGCTTCCTTTCCCTTCCAAATTTCTCTTCCATCCTCCTCTTTCCTCGACTATCGTTGGGTCCTGCGATCTCCCGGCTATCTCTTTTCAGAGTTTTACTTTTTCCATCTCCGACCAGTTTTATCTTTTCCCCTTCCCTTCCCATCTTCTCCCATTCCGCCAAGTAAGTTTTGATTAAATTTGCCCAGTCTCGGTCCTCGGCCCGAAGTTTTGGTAGGTATATCCCCCCCTCTCGCCATCTTTCCTTCCGCTCCGTCGTTCTTTCAGAAAATTTTATTTTTTTCATTTGCGCTGATAAACCGATTAGGTCCTTGGCCACGTTCCTCGCTACTTTTCGGCCTAATAATGGTCCGTTTATTTTCATAGTTGTCCGCGGTCGGACATAATGCGAACGTTTTTATCCTTGTCATCTCTCTCTAGTTGTTAGTCCCTCTAATGTCGTCTCTTGATCGGATATACTCCGTGCTATAAATTGTCTAATGGAGTTCGTGTCCCTTGGAAGTTAATTATCCTGGAGGGCTATTATGCTAAGCGGGAGGTAGTTGCGGCTAGTGCAACTTTCGGCCGAAGGTGAGGATTATGCACTTAGCATGGGCTGACATATGATAGTATCAGACATGTAGCTTGTCCCGGGGCCATTAGTGCGAACAATTTTCGCGCACGGCCTGACCGTGCAAGTTATGTATTTGCTCTTCCTGGGCGTAATCGACCGGGCTGACGACGCGTCGCGATGTGTGGTTTTCGCGCTTTACTGTTGTGGACTTTTAAAAATCATCTTTATCTATCAATATTCCAACTTTTTTATGTGATATCCATTTTGACTTGGACGTTATTAGAGGCTCACTCTACCCATGGACTTGGACTCGTGGAATAATGGATCAGTCTAAAGCAGTGTGTCCCAAACTTTTTCGAGCCACCGCTCCCTTGTTTCCACAAAATTATAACCAACGCCACCAGTAATCCTAAAAACTGTAATGAAAATCAAAGACTACATGAAAAAATTAGGGAGTTGTTAAAATAAAACAATGATTAATCTGATATTTATTTCAGGACTTGTGTGTACTTAGATAGAAATATCTACAATAATACACATTGAATAAAAATAAACTATCTAATTAATGTAATACATACATTAAAAAAGTTGACATTACACTTTCTCTGTATAATTAAACTTTATCTTATCATTAATTAAATTATCATTATCCTATGAATATTTGCAATTTGTGGTAACAGTCACCAATAAATGTTATATTTAAATTAGTTTAACAAATTAAGCGGCTATTCATTATAGTTTTCAAGTTCTTAAGCCATTTATGAAAGGTTTTGAAATGGAATGTAGCAACAAATTCTGGTTAAATAAAGTTTTAATGCGATGGATGGGCTTGATGAGATGATACCAATTTCTCAACGTTCGGTTGGAAGCTAATTAGCAAGAGTCTTAAATCGCCTCGTTCACCAACCTTAAGTCGATTTCTTTGCTTCGAAATAAGTTGAATTTTCACTAAATAGGAAATTGGGAAAGCAATTAGGAGTTTTTAACCACCGTCCATAGTCCAGGATAGCGATCGGATACTTCTGTAACTAATATTCTTGATAGCCTATCCTGAACTTGTATCAGTTCACTATTATGTTGTAATTCAGTCAATTCTTTCTCATGGACCCCAGGTTCTCAGCATCTTAGAATGGATTAATTATCCAATCTGGAACTTCCATCAAAAGAAGATCCTTAAATCGTCCAGACATATCTTGATGCATTGTGCCTAAATGAGCATAACATTCTTTCAGATCATCGTCACCTATACCAGCTTTCTCTTCTAGCTCATGCAGGGAGGGAAATTGGTGTAGCACACGGCGGCCTAACTGCGTTTGAATATTATCAATTTTGAAATTAAAGTAGATACCAGAGACTTTTCCTTAATTAGGCTAATCTCATTTTCCTGCTGTTGTAAATTCAGTTCATTGAACTTTGCGAATAGTTCGGATAAATACGCAATACCACGTTTGATATTTTTAAGTTTCTTACGGAGCATAGCAGTTTTCTTTAAAAAAAATCGACGACAGTACCAAAAATATTATAAAAGTGCCTTAAGTGTTTCCCTTGGAAAGCCAAAGAACTTCAGTGTGTAATAACAAACGTTGGAAATGTTCATTATTTTCCAAAAACAATGCCAAAGTAGTCGATCGTTAAGACCATGGTCTTTGATTGTGTTAACTGCAGTAGTTACAGTGTGTAGTGACTTGTGGAGGCTATCACTGAGTTTATTGGCAACCAGGTGTTGTCGGTGAATGACAAAATGAATAGTGAACACGTTTGTTACATATTTCTTCAAGTTTGTAATTCACCCATGGTAACCACCAGTTATTGATGGAGCTCCATCCGTTGCAACAGCAAATATGCTACCAAGTGGAATTTTCTTGTCCCTGAAGAACAGCTCAACAACACGAAATATTTACTCCCCTTTTGTTTCTGTTTCAAATTGACTTGCGAACAATTACTCCGGAGGTAAATTCTCATCTTTGATAAAGCTCAAGTCTGGCAAAGTTGACTCGTGTAGCTGCGATCCAAATTCAGTTCTCCTTAATATTCCTCGAACACATCTTCCAAATTTTTGGTCATTTTATCAATGCCTTTGCACTGAAGTGTTGCTCAGCGGAATACTCTTTAATATATCTTGTGGTGACCCATGTAGAACAGTACTCAGGGTTTCCCTTATTGCTGGTAATGTAAGTTCTTCACCAATTGTATGCGGCTTTCCAGACTTTGCAGTCAAAATTGAAATATTATACGATGCACGCAAACCGTCTGTGGTTTGCTTTGAATTATTGCACACTATACTTCACAACGTTGGACAATTTAGCAATTTGCCACGAAGAGATTGAAAAAATGTTAAATTGTTCAGCGCCTTGTCATAATGTGCCTTTCTCAAGTCTTCGCCTAGTCTGGAATGTTTCATCGCTTTATTAGAAAATACCTTTTCGCATATTAAACTCATCGGCATGTGCTTGTTTGTATGTGATTCTATAAACCCATGCTTCGTTTACATCTACGTCTACATAATACCCTCCGAGCCGCCTCAAGGGCTTGTGGCAAGGGGTGTTAGGTCACCAGCTGTATAAAGATGTAAATTTTTGGGATATGAAATGGTGACATATATTATAGGAGTGTATTTAGTGGAGCTCAATTTTAATTGTGGTTGCTTGTTGTGCGCAGAAAGAACGAGCTTTTGTACCTATCTGTCTAGGCGTGTATCTCTCTTATTTCATCGCATCTGTCGGACCTAGATATGTAGTGAGGCGTCATGATAATATTCCTTGTGTCGCTCTGAAACACACCAGTTCTGAATTTCTCAAGCAACCTATGCCTAGTGTGTAGCCTCCAAGTCTCTAGGGGCTCCCACCTTAATCCCTCTAAAAGTTGTGAGACACAATATGTACGCTATTAGGAGTATTTTTACGAAACGCGCTGCTTTCCTTTGTATTTTATTAAATTTTTTGGTTAAATCTTTATGACCAGGGTCCCAAATGCTCGCGGCGTATTCGAGGTGTGGCCTAATAAGAGCGAAGTATAGTATCTCTCTTAGACTTTTTCACCCGAGGACTTTTCCATTATACGTTTAACAAAACCAATTTTTTAAAATGCTGTGCCACATTTGTTTACTGAAGATAATCCACGTTATATTGTCCACATTTCTTCTTTGATTTTCCAGTGCCTGCCATTATTTTTCTGAAACAAGGGTTTAGTTATTAAATTCTGTTAAAGATAAAATTTATTCATGTTATTAATTTGAATGTTTGTGTAAGAAGCGGATTTAATCTGTAAGTGGTGTTAATTTTTTTAAGTAAATGGCTTGTATCAACAGCGAAAAACATTTACACAATGTATTTTCAAACGTGGTGGCTGCATTCTCGTGTCACGTGTCTTCAGGATCACAGCTGGCGATACTGTCGTCAACGTTTGTTTATATGTTTATTCCATAACTTTAAACAAAGACTTTAAATCTGAAAATGTGCATTTATTTTTTTTACGTGGGGTGATCTGGACTTTGGCACAAGTATTTTTATATATTTTTTTCTGCTAGCTACTCTCAGAAGTGTCTTACTTTTGGTATAGGTCTGGTAAGGCTGAGATCGCAGTACTATGTCTTCCCCTTTCATGCCGGCCAAATGATAATTGCGGATAAGACATGGGAGGGAGTAGAAGAGAGAAGATATAATGCGTTTCCCGGTGCATAGTTAGTTCTTATCTCTTGTATCGATTGCTTATCAGTTTTGGGAAAACGTTAATTTGGCGCATGCAAAATGGGACGTCTTGCACTACATTGTAAAGTGAGGGCACAAAGTGTGGGGTTCGTAGAAAACATTCTCTGGAGAAGGTGGAGAACAATTTAGTTTCAACGTAGTAAAGAATGGTTGCCAATGACAATCGTTTATAGTTACTATTCAGTGAAGACCCTGCATTCAGCGCCTGGTCGCCTCCTTGTTTATTTTCGCCCCCCTAGGTTAAAGCAACGCCCCCCAGGGGGCGGTAGCGCCCACTTTGGGAACCACTGGTCTAAAGGGATACCAACTAAAACAAACTGATCTAAACGGATTGGCCATAAAATGAAAGTGCAAATAGAATGATCTCGCAAAATGCATGGTCCGAGGAAGAACTGTAAAAGTAGCAAGTAATAAGTTACTGTTGAGAAAAAGACCTATAGGGAGATACAAAAATGGATTCGACTTAACCGTCGAAGAAGAACGTATGTCGAAGGGATGAAGAAGCAATCTGCCTTCCATGTGCAAGGAAGAAGATTTTTTAAAAATTTTAATATCTTTGGTTACGGTCATAACACTACGATTCAATTCAACTCTCTATATGTAAATTACGGGTATACCTGGTCATTTATGCCTTTACTGTAAAATTAATTAATGTCAGTTGGGGCAAAAAATGACTCGTATAATTCTTATTTGCCTGAAGTTTAGCAAAAGAGAGAAATCGGGGTGTTTTTCTTCCCATGTGCAATACATCGACGACAACTTGACTGCTGCCTATATTCGTCTATGTTCAGTACTAATCAACTGGCGTGGCCGTTTAAAGAGGAGATTTCACGCAATACGCACCTCGATTAGCCCAATTCCAAAAAATGAATACTTTAGCTAACTTGTACACCTATTATCCATGCGCTGATGTTCTGATGTATATTTACCAAGGTCTATGTTTTACTCCCTTTCTGAATGACAAATTTATAAAAGTAATATTTTCCTCGTAGGAATTTGGATAAAACTCAAGAAACTTCCCCTTATCATGTCATAGATTTATTTTTTACATTATGAAAGCTTTAGTTTCTTGATCCCTCTCTTTTTTTCTACGTATTTGATCGTTACCCTTCATCATGCACCTTCTCTCCCATTCTCCTTCAGCTTCTTGTTACCAGAAAAAACTCAGTCTCACGACCTAGCTCATCGCATTCTTTCCCAGTGTGCGTCTGTATTTGACTTGCTTCCAACAATCTTTAATGTAATTTCTTATTTCATCTGCTCACTTTGCTACTCAATTTGCCGAACGTACAAGTCTTACAACACTCTTGACACTTATTTGGCCGAATTTACCTTTTATGTCTCACCCATGATGTCCCAGATATTCCCACGAATGCTTTGACGTTCTGCCTTCTTGGTTGAAACTGTATCTTCTGTAAGCGCAGTAGTTTCCACTTCATTATGAACGCTCTGGCTTGGGCTGTTCTGTGCTAAATGCCCGTCGAACTCCCTCTATTTCAAGTTTTGCCGCTTCCATGTTGGATGAAAAATCGCGTTGAAGCACAGCGCCTAATTTCAGCTTCTATTTCTTGAGCACCAAAATTGTAATTTATTCCAGTTCTATTTCTTTGGAACCTCTTATTCAGGTTTTTCTTTTATTTCAACCTTCACAATTGCCCATAAGAAATTAACTTTTAATAAAAAAGACTACGTGCTCCTTTGCTGTTTAATTGGAGTAGTACAAGATGTGCGACTAAAGCTGTAATATGATGAAAAATATGTCTTTCATAATGAATATCGGCTACTATTCTACGTCCAGCGGAGAGAAGTCTAATCTCATTGGGTTGAGTAGAATCCTTGGCAGGATAGCGTTTTTGGTTAATGGGATTATGTGAAAACGTCGGCATTAATGATTAAAGTGTGTAACATCCATAATTATGGAAAATCGCTAAATTTGACTTTAACACGCAATGGCTCTTCATTGGTTGGTTAATCTAAAGACTACTCATTCAGTCGATTAAGCGGATTTGGAAGGTTAACCTTTTCTCGAAAAAGTAAACACGTTCTCTTCCAATTCTTGTGGAGGATGTTTGACTGAAAATTCTTTTCTTTGCACTGCTACCAGGACGAAGATAGTGATCATCCATCGCCCGGATTTCTGCTCCGTTTCCAGCACATTTCCCTTACGATGTTTTCAATTTAGGAAAGACATTATTAGGGCTTGACCTTTCCCAAAGGCCTTGATCAATACATTAATTGGGGGAGGATTGGTTCTCTCTCTCTCTCTCTCTCTCTCTCCGTTCCGCTCCATTCCCCAACTTCCTCCGTCTCATACTCTCCTCGGCCTTTACCCTCACCCTCCCTCCCTCACCCCTTCTTGTTTCTTTTTCCTCGCTTCGGCAGCGAAGTTTTGCCCTGCCCCGGAAACCGTTCATCGTCACGCCTCGACTCATGGAGGCTAGAGATGCAGAGCTAAAATGTCCTAAGTTCCCACGCCTCTAACTCTACGGGTAAATCCGACGAGTACAATAGCACTTGGTATTGCTCTGATCCGCTTCTATGCTCTGCACAACTCTCCGCGAAAGCAAGTTTCCATATTTTAGGATACCAGCCATGAAAGTGCATTCGAAGGAAGCCTGAGAAAGTGGGATTTGATTTTATTGTGTACCTTTTCATTTCCTGCGTACCTGCTTGTATTGTCCCGCTTTGATGCATAGTGCGAAGGAAAATCGGGGTCTTTAGCGAGTCAATTTAGTCAATTATCTCTCTCTACCTCTTCCTTTTCCTTCATTTCCTGAATGGTCGTCTTATGTGAGCTTGAATTATATTCTCGATGTCGTTATGAATATCGTAAAACTCACATTTGTGCAAGAAATTGATCTTTTAGCTGAACTTCTATATTCTTTAGCCTTTGTGTGAGATACAGAATTCACTCTTAAAGGTAGCTGTCTTCCACTTAGCTTCCTCCTTTTTATATTAATTTTATTCATATTTTAAAATTAGTTTTTCCTATGTTTCCTTAGTGATCATGGGATAGTCGTTGTGGTGTCCAATTGGATAGAAATAAAGCATTTCCCTTATCTATTCATTCCCATATATTCCAAATATACTATAAATATGGTAGTTTATTTGAGACGGATACGTTTATCCATTTGTCTTGATCGCAAATTCCCCTTTATCCCTCCTATTGTTGACGAGAGGAGTCCGCGAATACCTAAATTTAGAAATAGAATGGAAAGTCTCGAGTCCGTATTTCGGAATTTCCAGGTCATGGCTTTTCCGCAATAACACCTTATTTTAAATGATAGAATTTAACGATTAGAGTTTCGATTTTGACGCCACCGGCCACCAACCCCTCCGCATACCTCGCACGCCTTCGCCTCCGAATAGCGAGCGCAAATCCTCAAATTTGCGATCACTACACATTACCTATCAGTTAGGATGAATGCCTTAGTATGTTTTCGTTAGTCTCAATCAAATCCATAAATGAAATGCTGATGTAGACTATTAATTTGACCTTTTGTTGATAAATAGTCTAAATGAACTCTTTCTCCACCTGAGACTATTATACGGAGACGAAACCTGGGTATGTCTGGATAGGCGAAGGAGGTGGCTAAATAGAGTGAGAATGAGGTACCTGTGAAGTTTTTGCGGGAAAATTGCAATAAATAGAGGTAGAAATGAGTAGGTGATAATAGAATGTGGTTTAGATGCTTCCACAATATATGAAAGGAGTGTGCTTCGTTCGTTTGGCCGTATCGAGAAAATGAATGAGGGTCAAATCAACTATGATGACTGAGTGAATGATGAAAGAGGATGCGGTAGATCGTGAATCATGGATGAATTTGGTAGAAGTAGGGATGTTACATCGACATTGACGTATCGGACTACTCGATGCTTTTTGGCCGAGACATTGAAAACATCGAGTACTAAAATAATCCGATGAAAATTGCGTGGGTATTGAGTACTTCTTTAAATATCGAAAAATCGACTACTCGATGTTTTGTTAGTCAATATGGCATCCCTAAGTAGAAGAGACCCTTTATAGGCGGAATATTAGGAGTCTTAAAAATAGGAGATTGTATGTGAAGCAATGCATGAGAATAAGATGAGAAAAATTGTTTTGTAAAGATAATTCATTGTTAAGGAGATTATTTTAAGGGAGCCAGCTTTCGAAGGCTGAAGGCAATTATTAAATTCTTTCACTTTGTCCAAATTATGGGAATGGCGTGATGGATATATGTATTAGACTTATCGTCAGGATAATTTTGCGTTATGAATTGATTATGAATTATGTATTAATTGTCCAACTTAGTTATCGCATATTTTTGCTGATAATGTGACTCATTGTAATTTATTACCATCTTTCCGATCACCTTCACTCTTGCATAGCGCCGGAGGGAGTGGGTAAAAGTTTTCACCAGCATTACCAATCTTTTCGCCGCGCGTTGGAAGCCTGTTTGCATAGAGATTTTATATCCAGGAAATGCTGCATATGTTTGTCGTCCAATGTATGTTTAATACTTGATATATAGCTTGCGTCAAAAGTAAGAAAATATCTTGGAGGAAGGAAAAAGAAAGGTTTACCCAGCCAAGGTGACGACGGATTAAAATACCAACGGTCCAAGGAATACAGCGACGTCAGAATGCTTAGAAGAAAGATTTTATCTTGAAGGAAAACTAAAGCGTTCAACTTGTAACATTAAAGATGCGGTTGATTTCCTCACTCTTATCTAATGGCCGATCTCTGTTTCGGAACTCTGTGATATTGTTAATCACTTTGCAAATGGCACATACTGCTGAAACCATAGTCTGTGTACAAAAATCAAAAGTATGGAAATCGCCCTGATTTATTGTTCAGCATGTTAAGCTCGTCACCTGGTTGAAAAACGTTTATATACTGATTCAAGACACTGATGTAACTAGTGGAACCAGTGGTACTTCTCTTGGATTTATCATTAAACCGTTCGAAATAATTATTACTGGTTGCATTTTATTTCTTTTTGCGCATTGAGGAAGTACCGCCGAGCTACGCCTGTCGACCTCGAGTTAACATCTAAATGATTATGGGTGATTTAAACTGAAATATCTGTCATACACCTGTTGTTTTTCCCTTGAAATGTTTTAGTAGGTCTCAGAGTCACTTATTCTAGAAATCCAGAAAATTTTAATTTAATATGTTTGAAATGCGATTGATTTACTGAGATTAAAAAGCATAGGGTTTTCGAGCTATTAAAAAACATTCAGCCTGAAAAGTGGAGATTTCAAATGAAATCTTATAAAGATCGTTTAGATTTCAGCAAAATAAACTCAATTAAAACGAGAATGTATGTACAAGCTTTTAATTAAAACTGTTTTTACGAAGCGTGAAGTCATGTGAAATTGAATAAAACTAAAATATAGGAACCTACTTCCTGTTTATTAAAGTTATTTGCGAATTACTGCCGTAATCAAAATGATAATTCAATGGTTCCATTCAAAAGTGCTGCAGTCGGCTCCTATGTCTGGAAAAATGGTCATTGAAAATATATGCGTGGATTAATCAGCATATTTGGTACCTCAATTTTGGTCTTCGTTAGGTAACGCATTTAATCAGTGAAAGCAAGACTTTGGAGACATAAAAATGTTTGATTTAGAATTGTTTTGACTCACACAATCTGGCCAGGGCTATATTAATCATCATCATAATTCCCGAATTAACGACAATCAATGCCAGATGCAAGAACGTTTGGTTACGGAATCCATAGTTATAAGATCCATGAAGCTAAGAACCTCATAAAAATATTCGGTTTGCCGGAAAACATCTACCAGTTTCATAACTTATCAACCAATAGTTGAATAATAGCATCGAATGTTTTATCTAATCTTCCTTCGCTGGATAAAATTTATAGGGGTTTATCATCTGTGTAATTTCTAATGCACATAATAATTATTCAGTCAGAGTAAACAAACTGGTCATTCGTCACAAAACAAGTGTTCTATCAAGTAATAAGTCTACAAGTGGTCCATTCCGCTTCCACAATCTTTGTTGTCTATGGAGCTCATAACTCTATTCCATAAGTTATGAAGCCATTCATGAAACCAATGAAGTAATTGAATGTTTCTGCGACGCTTATTGAATGGTTGCCATGGCTTATGGTTCTATAACTCTATGGAATACATATGCGTTCCTGCAGCTGGCCATAAGTCGAAATGTGGTGCGATGCGCGCGTCTCGAATGTCGGGAGATAGATTGCGATATCGCAAGAGCTCTGTTGTCCACCTCCGCGCATTATGAGAAGGGTTGCCTTATATTCCTCCTCCATCGCTCGTTTTCTTCTCGAGACCCTCGTCTCCTTTCCCACCTACCCACCTCTCCCCCCCCTCCCGCCTCACAGTTTATGGAGAGGGGATAATGCATCGTCCTGGCCACGACCGTTCCCTTCCTTTTCGACCCACTATGCCCTTATCTCATTCTCCTCCACCCCCCTCTCCCCGCCCCCCCCCATTAGCCACCCTGCGCCCGAGGGACGCCGCCGCGCCTGTCCTCCCCGCTACTTCCTGCGGCACGCGTCCAGATGTCGTTCGGAGCGGTCACGCAACTACGCACTCGGACGTCGTTGTTTTCCTCGGACCGTTGGGAGTTTTGATTCGTCGTCGCCTTGGTTGGGTAAACAAGGTTTGTTTACTCATAAAGGTGGTTCAAAGATGGATATTATCCTGGTAATTTGGAGGAAAGTCTCTGAAGTGATGTGTTCTTTCGTGAGAATCTCAGCCGGAGAAAATTTCACCTCCATTTAGCCGCATGAGTTTTAGAATGCTGAGTATGCTTTGTTGACATGGGCGTGCTAAAATCAACATAAGATTTGGGATCCAATTCAATAGCAGGGACTGTTACTCTTGGATTCCCAGATATAGAGATGAGAGATGGTGTTTCTTGAATTAATTTGTCTGCTAGGACGTGTATTGCTCTTCAAATGATTCAACATGAGGTGTGAAAATTGAAGTAGTTGTAGATAATTAAGTTTTATTGTAATTAATATACAAGCAGACTAATAATGATGCTTTTGTCGCAGTCAGTCGCGTGAGTGAATTTATGCATACCTTAATCAAGATATCTCTGGCTTCTTTGATCCTACTGCAGCTCTGATTGATACGGCATTTCTCTTTGCCTAATTTTGAAGGGTCCTTTTATCTCTGTCTATTTTATGCTACCGAGTTTCAAAAGAATAGAAATTCGTCTTTCTCCTCACTACTCTTGCATAATTCTTATACATTTCATCTTTATATCTTGTATTAGGCTTTCAAAAATTCTGACCAGACGTTAACAGGATATTTGATCAAAATATTGAAGGATTCCTTGATGAAGACCAGTATGTGTTCAGGATAAGCAGAGGTACAAGAGAAGCTGTTTTAGCTCTGAGTCGTATCAGAGAGGAGAGACTTCAAAAGGACTAGCCCACAAATATTTGTTCCATTGACCTGGATAAATCATTGACAGTGTGGATTGGATTGGATCATGATGCTGACTACACTGTAGAGCATATAATTGTCATTTAATGATAGAGGAGCAATCTTTGGCTGTATGAGGAACAGCTGACTGTGATCAAATGTGTCAAAAATTCATAGGAAGCAGAAGCGAGGAAAGGAGTGCAAAAAGGATGCGCGCTGTCACCACTGATCTTCAGCATATACCCTGAAAAAGGCATCGATGAAATAAAGAAAGAATTAAAAATAGGATACCAAGTGCTCTTTAAAAAGTCATAATGTTGTGCTCTGCTGATAACATTTCCATTCTTGCTGAGAAGAAAGAAGATATGAGGAGGATGTATAACTGAATGGACAATACTCAGACGAAATACAAATGGCAGATTAATGTTTAGGAAACCAAGGTTATGGTTAATGGAGGACATCGAGAAGACAGAACAACTATCTGATAGGGACCATTATATTTAGTTACGCCCATTGGTTGATATTTAATTCAGCATTTTACAGATAAAGATTATAAATTATTGCTGGTAATTGAACTGGTATATAATTTTTACTATTTTGATATTCTTAGTGTGAAATGTCCATGTGGCCTATGGCACTCTAAGAACTAGAGTTGTGAAAATTATGGAAGGTAAGCCAGAACAGAATAGAAAACTGGAGCCATAAAATAATGCTTAAATTCACAGTCACAGACAAATCAAGAAAAGAGGAGGTTTAAAAATTTATTGGAAAAAGCAAGTGATACCTCTATGATCTATGCAACTACATTCGCAAAAAAGAACGTGTTTAACTGGGAACATAAGATATATAATGGATAAGTTACGAAGATGCTATAGGAGAAGAAAGAGGAAGTTCAAGAAACTAGCCCAAAGGCAGATCTTGGAAAGAATGACTGGGTAGTTCCTACCAATTTCTGGACTTTAAGGCTGTTGAAGATGTTTGCCATTGAATTAGTGTTGAGAGTTTTCAGATACATAACCATTGACCTCAATTGAATATTCAAGTCAGAAATAACTTTCAAAAGAAAAACCGATGACTTGGGTTGGGTATTATTTGCGCCACGAAAATCAACTTTTAGGGGAGCCCTATTTTATATCATCATTCCTATTCTGGCTTTTTGCCCGACCGGTCCATTCAGCTAAGAATATAGAGCACGATCGTCTAACTTCACTGTAAACCAAGCAGTGAAGCAATTACTTCCACATCCTCGCTCAGATACCACCTATCTATCACCCCTGTACTCGCTCAGCGCACGTCCTTAGCATTGTTCATCGGAGCCTGAAAGATTTCGCGGTACTTGAGCTCATGGCGTCGTGAAGGAAAACTTCTCCTGGACTTGCTGTGACGGGGTCAAATAAATGGCTTCAACTCAGCAGCGCTGACCCTAGTTTTTCCTCACCTAGTAAAAATTTCTACCATAATACATTAATTTTTCTTGGAAAAAGTTCTAACTTGAGCTCCTAACGCCTCTCCCAAGCAAATTTTACCCTGGAGATATCAAGTATTGTGACTGAGACAAGTGAGCTCGGTGGTTACTGGTTGATAACTGTCTACCTTTATTTCACGTCTCTCGCCCGAAAATTAGCCTATCATTTACTCAGTTACAGAAATATCACTGTATCCTCTCCATTTTATAGTTTCCAATTTTTTGTATCCTCAATGCTGGGATGCATTAAAAACATCGATTCTTACACTAAAATTTACCGTCATTGTAACTGTCTACGCTCAATGAAAATGTTCTCTTTTCTCTTCTGAGATTTTTTTAAACCACGCTGCCTGTAATTTAAAACATTATGTAGTACGGAAATGAGGAACCACCTTCATGAAAGTGCTGACTGCTAGCTAATTATTAAGGGGCCGATTTGGAGCAATACTTATGAGTATTCTTTCTAATCTCGAGGGCGCAAGTTCAACATCTCAGTGGTTTCAGCGGGACTCATTTCCCCACTGGTATGACAAGTGGAGAGCGATTCCCATGGTGATGTACTCCTTCCGGCGGATGGAACATTAAACTGTGAACGATTTTCACTCAGACAATACTTATTTCGACGGAGTTGTTTCCGAATTAACGAAATGGTTGCTAGCGCCAGCACTGCCGCTGTGGTCTTCACAGACGTGCCTGTGTAGAAGTGTATTGAAATAATACTATTTTCTTAATCAGTTCCTTTTTTTGTAATACCATTCCAGTAATAATTTTAACATTTATCAAAATTATAATTAAATGAACGCTTTTAAAAAGACTCGCTGAATAAAAAGATAATCGTCTCGTGACGTCAGAGAAGTCATGCGAAAGGCTAGCCAATAGCGGCACGGATCGGAAAAGTGAAATATTTTCATATTTTGAGGCAACCTGTATATTCTATGGACCTTAATTTGTTACTTCATTTTTGACCATAATCCTACAGATTTAAGCAGTAAAAGTATTTTTTCTCACCTTATTCATGCCTATCCATCCCATTCGTAGAAGTTGAAACTAAAATGTTCTCTTCTTTTGCATTTTTCCATACTTGTCAAGTCTTCGGGACAGGGTATAAATGTCTATTTTTTTCGATCTTTCCGTGAGCGAATGATTTAACTTGCTCTTTTAACTCCTTGTCACAGAGTGAAAAATGTTCGTCATGAAAATCTTTTGACTGGTGATATCTATATTTACGTATAAAACCTTGCAAGGCACCCGCAGAGGTGTGTGGCTGGGAGATTTGAAAGTTGTCATATAGAAAGGAAGAAATTAATCACAGTAAGTTCTCGGCACTAATCGCTAATCCATTTCTTAGTGGCGCACTGCGAGTGTGTTTCTTCGCATTGCGATTAATTCAGCTGGTAAACAAATTTACAATGGTTAGTGTGTATTTGATACTCATTAATAAAATTATTCATATTTTTCTGGTATCCTATTCCAAAATGAGGTGGGATATTGGTATTATCCATGCCTATTCTCATGTAAATGAAAATTTTCGTAGAATCCTTTAATATTTTAATTTGTAACATGTGTTTGTCTTAGAAAATGACGAATTTTAATTATTTAAAGTCAAAGAAGTAAGTCAGTAGTAATAATAATGGCCAACTCGTACTAAATAGGCGTATTTATAATTTATTGGAATGAATACTTTTTTGAACTGTTTATAGTTGTCCCGAGGTATTTAAAAATGAACCAAATGTAAAAGTTATTTGAAGTGACTCTGGTTATTTTTCGCAATTATTTAGAGTAACAATGGGGCTTGGTATTTTTACTATCTCAGTCACTTGGAGTCCGTTGTAGAAAATTTCTCATTATTAATTATCGTCATCAGATGCTTACGCACTGAAATAAACTTGCCTTTGTAAATAGTTTGCAGAAATATATGCAGGGATATATGAGGCATATTTGCATGGATATATGAGCTCGGAATCGTGCTCGTGGATTATTTTTCGTTTTAATTTACCCATTTCATATAACCAGATAATAAGCGGTAAAAATAGCTTCATGGAGATAATCGAATGCACTTGAACAAGTTTTATTGCCTCAAATGAGTTTGAAGGCTTTCCGTGATGTCTTATTCATGCACCACATTCTCCGTAGCCTTGCGTGCGCGGAAGCGCGTGTTTGTAAAGCATCTTCATTTCTCGAGGCGTGAGTCTGTCTCGGTGCCCCTTTGCGTTTTGCGTGCTCTGGGCTATTTATGCGAGAACTAGGTATCATTACCGCCACGGTGTGCGAAACCTAAGCTTTTCTAGGCTCTCTTGGATGCAAAACTTATATTTCTTCTATTATGACGTCTCAAAAATATGAACCTTTGAATTCGGCTGTAAAAAATCACCTCAGCACTTACTGGACTGATGAAAAGATATTCGCAATGCTTTTAGTGCTATTTACTTCTAATTTATAGTGTAAATTATGACATACTTGTAACATAGTCCTAGGCGAGAAGGAATTGCGTTACCCACCTCTACCTTTTCTCAAGCGAATGGATTTGTTTTTGGTTTATTTCTTTGTTTTTATTTGTTTTTCTATTTTAGAGCGTGTATTTGTCATTGAAAAATCTAATCTTGAACGCATTTCTAATTTTATTTAAGATTTCCCAAGCAATCAAGTGCGAAACTACAATAAGATAAGAAAAGTGGAATAAATATGAACCTTTGAATTCGGCTGTAAAAAATCACCTCAACATCTTCTGGACTGATAAAAAGATAGTCGCAATGCTTTTAGTGCTATTTAATCATAATTTATAGTGTAAATGATGTCATATCATGGAATGGGATGTCTTTGGAGAGAAAAAAAATACGCAACCGGATTCTGGTCGGAAGTAGTGACGGAATATATATACCTACACTATGGAAACCCCCCAAAAAACAGTCTCTAGTTATAGCTTTGGATAACTGAATGTAACATCATTGTATGAGCTGAAATGTATCCATAGGTGGTGGAGTTTGAGTAGATTACGGGTGTTAAAACTTCTTCTCCAATTCTAATTTAAATTAAAAGTTCAAATTAAGAAGATATTTTTTTGTAATTAAGAAATATGTGATTTGATTGGTGTGGTAGAAGCATCAATTTACTCTTGTGAAAGCTTTAGTGAAAGCATCCCTTTGAACTAAAACTAAAATTCCCTTTACTCAACTAAATAGTTTATCTTTTGATGAGTTGGAAATGGCGTCTCGTTTGGAAGGGACGATATGGCGTTATTTTTATAGAAAAAAAAGTGAAGAGCCATTTATAGAAATGGATAGTGTTTTAAAAGGCTTTTGCGAGTTTCGCTGATCTTTGAGTATTTCCATAGTCTCCGAACTTAAATGGGAAAAAAGTTAACATTTCACCTAAATGATCCAATTCCGAATATTTTAAGTCATAATTATTTGTCACACAAACCCGAGAAATTGCGTCTCGTCGCGTATGCTACGAGTCATTGTATTAGTTGATATACTAATGATATATTGTTTGAAATATTTAGCTTTGTTATTAATTCGTTGTTATTATTTCATAATTTTTATTAAGTTCATCATTAATAAATAAGTTATGTTTAATGCCAATATAGGCTTGCGGTGAAATTCTTTCGGTGCTTGAAAAAACGTCAGATTTTTGCATTCTCCATCGACCAGGAGAAGTATTCGGTAAATTAATGCTCCCTCATTGCATGATTTTTCCGGCGTCTTTGTCACAGGGAATTTTTAAATATCAGCTAAATACTTTGATATTTAGTTTAGCTCGATTCTAAATTGCACTTAAATAAGTATCAAATATAATGTCACGGCCTTTTCGTGGACGCATACTGAGATCTCATCAAATAATAATGTCATGAAAACGAAACTGCAAAGAAAATAAGTAGAGAATAATATAGGTAGAAATCGAGCGCTAAAAGTCACCACAAAGCTAATATTAACCATGGATGAGTAAATAAACAAAATCAGTTAATTCTATTAGCCCAATACTTAACTGTGCGTCATTTTTTAAAATCTAGTGAAAGCAAAAGAAATACATGTAAATATTGTACTTCCACAGAGAACCTTCACGTTTTGACCAGACATTGATCACTTTTAGCAGACATTGATCACTTTCAAGGTTCATCATTTATTCTATTGAAATACTATCAGGGAGAATTTCTTTCTTTTTTGAAGAGCTGGTTACAAATAAATATGAATTTTTAGATCTTCGGAGTCGATTGTGGTTCACTACCTTTATTTATAATCATGCCGTGGCATAGTCTCTGGGAGCGAATATAAGACTTCAAAATTGGCAAAGAACTTCATCGGAAATGGTATTTATAAGTAATTGTGCCCTTGAATATGTGACATCTCTTATGAAATGTTAAGGGGAAACAATTTATCGGAGAGAGATCCACAGGATTAATCAGAAACTAAACGTGATGTTTGAAATGCTGGAATATTTATAAATTGAGCCATATCGATTCAATTCAGTATTTGGAATGCTTAAGCTGGGATGATTTCATTAGTGGTATACATTTGCATATTTCAGCTGCAAATCGACACAGTCTGTCTTGGAATGCCACCGATCACTTTTCTCGTGGACCGCAGACGTTAATTTTGACGTTCCGTCTATGCCGGCTCGCATTTATCCCCGGAGAAGGAACGGAGGCCATTACGTAATGAAGTGGCTTCCCGCGGCAGAGAGGAATCGTGATGCTCTCTCACCGTAAGGATCCCGAGAGCTCACATGTTTTTTTCCTCATAAATCATTGTCTGCCGGATGTCAAGGACGCGCAAAAACCCAGAAGACGTCTGCATCCAAGCATTAGCGGGGAGAAATGAAAATGAAAAGATTCCTCCGCACTCGTTGGCCGTGCATTTTTAAGCGGATTTTAACGAGCAGGGTGGAAATGGGGGAAGAAATGTTAACGCAGCGACGAAGTTAACTTTTTCCTCTTCCCTCCCCCTCAAATCCCCCTTTCTCCTCACCCCCGAACATGGGGTTTGTAATGTTCTCGACTTTTCAATTATTCATTCACTTTTACTCCGTTGGTGAAATCTAGTCATTTATTTATTCGGATCTCTCTCGTTCTCTCTCTCACTCCATTCCGCACTGGCAACTCATCAGAGCACTCTTTGAAGCGAGGTGGTCACTTCTATTTCCCGACGCTGCCGCTTCATTTCCTCGTCGTGACTTCCTTCTCGAGATGGATTAAATGGAAGGCAGAGAAGAATTGCTGGTAGGCCTCGCCTTTCCAAGCTGATGTCCGATTTACCGTTCAATCATCTCCCATTATGATTGGGTTTCTTTCGAATGGTTAGCTAGCTAATTAAACTGGCTCCTATCAACCAAATTTCTCGAGCTTATCTTAGTTAATTTGGAGAGATATTTAAATTATCACACTGTATTACTGCATTAATAGACCTGAATAAAAATAGGATATTTTCAAAATTTAATAATTTCAGCCTTAACTTAGAAAAATCTTTTCATAAGACTCAGGAATCAACAAAACTTTGTTAGTTTTACTTGTTGGAAGACCGGTTTCGTTGAATTGGACGATCGGTTTCGTCAAATAGTCACCACCATGAGGTCAGTTCAGGTTGGGGAAGTTACCTGATGATGTCAACTATTCGACGAAACCGGTCATTCAATGAATATTGTACATAAAACTTACAAAGTTTTGTTAATTCTTGAGCATTAGGATATTTTGGTTAGGGTGTTGGTCTTCCCACACACATTAAAATAATGAGGCTCCGATAGGCAGGACATGCCCAGCGGATGCTAGAGACGAGGGTGGCAAAAAAATTTTCTGTGAGAGTATGGGAGAAAAGAGACCAGTGGGAAAACCAAGGGCAAGGTGGGAAGATAACATAAGCAAAAATGCAAGAGACCTACCAAGGAACAAGTTACCTGGATAAAGTTTTACTTATGAACTGGAGAGAATAGTCAAGAGACCGAGATGGATGGAGTTGGAAAATTGACGAGACCAAGGCTCAACTAGGGTTGCAGCGCCATTGGAGAGAGAGAGAGAGAGAGAGAGAGAGAGAGAGAGAGAGAGAGAGAGAGAGAGAGAGAGGTAGAGAGAGAGAGAGAGTTGGTCACATCATTGGTCCAGAAAGCTTAAGGCTTGCGGTTTGATTCCCGGTCTAGGAAATCCTTTTCCCTCCGACAATTAATTTTTTACTCGATTCACCCGATTGATTCGATAGGCAAAGTGTCCAAATATTGATGTACTGGAGGAAATTTATCTCGAAGTAATATATTGTTTCCCTATAAACCATGATGAATCCCATGTTGACTCACCGATTGATCCGGTTATTGGTGGTTCGGGAGTATGGATTGGCTATTCCTTCGATTCAGATTGAATGGGCTCAATAAGTACAGTTTAATCCTTTAATGCCAAGTGTGCCAAATTCGGTAAATGCCCTGCCTGTCTTAGCTAGCTAATTAATCTGGCTCCTACCAACCAAATATACCGAGCTTATATTACTTAACATGTAGAGCTATTTAAATTATCGCAGTGTGGCATTGCATTAATAGACTAGCATTAAAATCGGACATTTTGGGTAGGGAGTTGGTCTGATCAATGGTCTAGAAAGCCGAAGATAGCCGGGTAGGAGCTCTGCTCACTTACCAATGCTCTACTTGCCACGTTCAAATTTATGAAACACTTTAAAAATACCTCAAACTATTTTGATTTTCTCCTGTAACCTCCATTATGTAATCGTAAGGCTGGAAAATACTTATTCAGTTAAAAAGTCGGTTCAGAAGTGTTAAGTGATGACTCAAAATTTTAACCCTATCCTATATTTAGCCATGTTTAAACGATTTATTTGGTTAACCGGCTTACACGAGTTCTGGTTGCTGGGGAAAGGCAACTTTCAGCGAGGGCCAACAGATGCCGCTCCTTGAGTGCAGCCGGAATTCTCCGGCGTCGCGTCTTTGCCCCGCGGCGCGCGGCGGCGTCTTAGCGCGAAGCCTAACGTTTCGCCGCCCGCCAATTTGCGAGGACGTCGTTCCTCTCTCTCTCTCCCCAATCATTGAGAGTGGCTCGTGTCTGCGCTCGAGGCGGCTGAGAGAGGGAGAGAGAGGGAGGAAGTGACGGGAAGAAGCCGGTGGGAAAGGAATTCGGAGAGCGTTTAATGTGGGAGGGGCGAAGGAGAAAGACGACAAATGAGTAATGAGTGGGTGTGGAATATAGGAAGGAAAAGCGCGGGGGGTTGTGAGCAGTGAGTGGAAGAGCAGTCGGAAAAGGAGGTCGGGGAAGGACGTACCCCTTGAGTTCACACAGAAACCATAAGCTCTTAAAATATTGCTCCCAAGTTTTGTCAGCACTACGTAGGAAAACGCCCGCAGATATTTTGCACAGTTTTGCTTAAGACTGCCAAATAGCTTGTAAGGAATGGTCTGCATAAATCAGATCGGTAGCAGTTGGGGCTGTGATAAAAGTGTATAAATTAGGCTTCGTTCACGCTTTTCGTTATTCATTTAAAGCTGGATTAATTACAACGAAACAAACTGTAACTGCCCTGATGCACATAAAAAATGTAATGACAAATGGCTTCATTTATTTTAGCTCCATAAACGCGAGCGAGCCAGCGAGAAAGGATGTGAAGAATATTTTTGGAAGGTTTTACGAATTAGAATTTATGAAAAAGTCAACTTAAAAGGGCTGCATAGCATGTGACATTTAGCATTAGTAAATCTATATTCACTTATTAAAATGAACGAAAAAGGTTTTCGTGCAGTTTTAAACAATAAAAGTTCGGTATCCTTAAAATCCATAAATGATGGATTCATCGCATACGTTGGAAAATCTTATTTCCCTCCGCTGTCCGACAGTTCTATAGTCTTTAAGCATTCAAATTTTGAGGGCCCACGCTGGGACTACATTGGTTTAAGAATATAGATGAAACCAGCTTTTAAATTTAGAGAAATTTTAGGCTGTATATCCAAGCTTTGCGTCTATGAATTCAATTTAGACCTTTTTTAAATCATTGAAAATTTCATCCGTCTGAAAAAATTTAATTAGTTCAGAAAAATTCAAAACTACCCAAAATTTTACCGACCACAAAACGAGTGTTACTTCACTTGGTGGCAGTATATCTATCGATTTATTTTCCTTACCAATTACAGAGAGCTGCCAGGATCTGCTTCGAGGCAAAACTCGTGACTTATTTCCACCAGAATTTGAAAATTTGGCCTAAGGATAATTGAACCGTTGTGGTAAACAGGTCTTTAATAATAATACTCCAAATTCATGCTCGGTACCGGAGTTTCTAAGGCAGCGCAAAAGATTGAGATTTGTCAAGATTAGAGTAGTGTAGAAAAATTCGTAAAAGGCGCAGGTGGTTAATATAGATATTCTAAGATCTTGCTTATATTATTTGCGCTCAAAAATGTTCGTTTTTCTGAATACCCGCTCGAAAGCGAGCTGCAATGCACTGATGTTTAATGCAGCACTACACTGATGTTTAATGCAGCACTAAAATCAATGCCACATTAGCCGAGTGCATTTCAAGGTGAAGCATTATTTTTACTCTCATCAAGGACTATGTATTCGGAATGTGAAAATCCACTGAATTTTATCGTTACATAACTTATAAAATATTACCAATGTTTAATTAGCTTTATTTTTTAGACAATTATGAAATAAAATATTAGATGTATGTATGTCAAGTCGTCATGGACGAATAGAAATTCTTTCTCCTGGGATTTATCTCATTTTTGTTTTTCAAATTCTGTAATCAAAATTCGTGGGTTGTTAATTTTAGGTTAAAATACAAAATTTTTTTTATACCATGGCTAGTTTGTATAAACGTGATTTGAGACTAAAATTGTTGCTCAGTAAAATCCACAAGATTAAGATTTTGAGCCTGGTTCCAGCTACGGAATAGTCTCGTTCGATATTTTTTCTCATGCGTATTCAATGAATAAGAGCTCTTATCGTCGATATTTTTGCTGAATGATGAATTTTATAATGTTAACGTTTGGCGGTTTTTAGTTCTGATTACCGGAAACAACTTATTATGGAGCACTGTTGACGATTTTGTGATTAAGTTATGTCAAATAATGGGAAACGAGGCCACATATCAAATATGTCACTCTCGAGCTTTGAGATGCTCCTTCTGGTCTGATCCCATGCCTCTGTTTCCATGATATTTTTACTCCTTTTGTTTTTCCTTGGTTAGTTTGGTTGATTATTACTGCCTACCGTCATGGTATTTAGTACTCCTATAGTAATGACTTATTGATGAAATACTTGTTCTCCGAATACTTAAAACGTAAGATAGATTTATTTTTCAATTAATGTAAAAAATTATTACATTCTTTTTATCCTTATGACCCGCAATACATTTTAAAAATGCCATTTTTTCCCATACTTGATCGTGACCTTTAACTCTTTTTCGCTATTAAGAACGGCGGCTTTGGGTTGGTTTAAATGTATCTGTTTAAGTTTTTTAGTGTAGATAAAAGAGCATACAATTAACTCTCATCAAGGGTATAACCATGGTAATCAGTGGAACCCAATCTAATATCCGTGGACGAAATGGAGGCAAATGTATTAAAACCCCGTGTTATCAAAACTAGCCCCACGTGTTCCTCGTAGTCGAGATATCGGAAAAATAGAAATTGTCTATTGCCTATTGACCCTGTCGAAAACGCATTACCATCGACCAACCAGAGCAGACCGAACATACATTTGGTACCTAGTGGGCATTATACGTAATGAGCTTTGATACTTACTTGTCCGGATGCCTGTAATTCGTTGCTCTATGGGACATTTCATGGCCAATATTTTTATTCAGCCATTTGGCGAATGATGCCTGCCTTTTTGACGTTCCCTCATCATTTTGTGGATAAATAAATAGTTTATTTCATGTCGGCATTTTGTTTCATAAATTTTCCGCCAGGTTTCTTTTTATACTTTTTGACCTAATAAGGTAATTTAGTCATCGTTTTCTTGAAATATTTGTGGTATTTCCAAAGCAGAGTTCCGCTGCTGTGATGCATATTTAATTCTGTTTGGGGAATATTGCCTTCACTTCGACTTTACCAAACTGTCCGTGAAACTCAGTGAGTATCTTGGGGGATAGGGGGAGTCGGCAATATCATTGTCACAACTTCCTCCAGAAACTATAGGACAGGCAATACCGTCCTCCCATTCTCATATCCTACTTCGCTGATGCAACATTTGTTTTCATTGCCTTATTTTGTAGCTCTGAGGAAGGTTATAATTAACTAATCTATGAAATCTACTTCGTGATAATGTTGGTAGTCGAGAATGTATTGTGATTAATGCTTCCGTGTAGCATCAGTTCTCCTTTCGTCAAATCTCTCTCATTGATAGCATGTGCATAATGAGAAACTTCTTCGCCAATGCAACGTGACACAGACTAATACTGTGCCATTTATGCCAGCCAGCTCTCTTATGGCCAGTTGCAAGAATATTAAGTATAGAGTCAATAGTCGTGAGATCCATAAGGTTATAGATCTCATAATAAGGTTATTTAGTCATTTCATAGTAGTTTCCGGTTGCAGAAACACATTGCAGGAACACAGCCTTTTAATTCACTTATTTGCAAATAGTCAATGGCTTCGCATATTCGATTTCATCTTCTACCGCCGGATAAAATTTATGAAAGTTTAGTCTATGAATAATTGCTAATGCACATAATAATTAGTAGGATTAAATTAATTGGTAATTTTTCTCAAAAAAACTTTTATCTGGTAATTAAGTATCCAAGCGGTTCATTGCGCATCTGCCTACTATGCTACTTATGGAACTCATAACTCCATGCCATAGGTTATGAAAGCAATATATCTATCGAATGTTTCTGCAATACTTATTGAATGGTAGCCATGGCTTATGGGTCCCATAACTTTATAGAATACATATGTGTCGTTCCTGCAACTGACCATCAATCACTATGTATGAAAACATGGTACTATGGCTACATCACTGCCGACGAAATCCACGAAGTCCGTGTCCTTCGGAATCCATTAAGAAATGGAAATTTCAAGATATTCCATAAATTAGTTATGGTGAGTTTAATGTAATATATTTATAATTAAAATAGCTCTATTGGCCGCAGTGAGAAGGGCACTTATGATTCAAGCCGACCATTTATGGCTCTTAATTGTTTCCCAGGATCCTGACGCTCTAAATAATGCCTTAGCTGGGATTGAACTTAAAAAATTCCGTGAAAATGTTGGTGGCTTGTCCAGCCAAATTAATAAATCTATGGCTGCTATTCATTTGAGACTATTGAATAAAATATTAAATTGGTGTCAAGGCCTGGGGGATAATGTCGAAGACGAGGAATAAACGCTCAGAGAAAAAATGACAAGGAAGGACTCGCGTACGTGTTTCATTTACAGGTGCCCGCATTCCAAAGCTGAAATTTGCAATAACTTAAAGAGCAAAAACTTATTCATGCACGATTTTATTATCCTTTTTGAACGTTAATTGTGCATTAATATGCATGAAAACGTCTATCCTTGCAATTAAAATTATGAGCAAGGTAATAAAGTTGATTTTGAGGGCAGCATGGATAATAAGAAACGCTCTTATGCTTCTCAACAAGAATCATTAATTAACATCACGTATCGCGACACAGTTTTTTATAACCATTATATCTTAGCGAAGGCAAACTTGCAGTTTTTCGCGTGATAAAATTCTATTGGGAGAAAGATGCAAGAAACTTTGGATGAAATCGTCCCCATCTCAAACGCTTCATTTGTGTCTTCATTAAAAAATCTACAACCAGGTTAAATCATGTCTTCACCCCCGATAGTGATGAAATGCTACGAGTAACGGAGAAGCAAATACCATGAAATAAATGCTATCAAAAACATCTAAGTGATGAGAGAGATGGGAAATTTGGAAAGTCTCACACTTTGCATTCACTTTCAATTTAAAACACGATATTTTGGTATTTCCTTTTTCTACGAATGGATATCGTAATGATTAAGGTCTATGAAGAAAAAATGTGAGCTATCGTGATATTCATGGTCAAATCTCTCATAAAACATGAGGACATTATAGACGTAATCAAATTATTAGCCCAACCTTATGCTAATCCGGTTGTAAAAAACAGTGATGGAGTAAATTCGGAATGATCAATTGCTGAAAGGATTCTCTTCTATATTATTCTCTTTGAAGTGTCAATGTCCATCATAAAATTACGAATGTTGATTGCTTATGAATATTCCGGTTGCCGTGCGTGCTAGACGCCGGCTACATTCAGAGGAGAATGTACAATAGTCGACCTATTAAAATGTTGTTGTACCATATGTGAATCACTGTTACCTTGAAATATGGTTACTATCACCAGCGTAAAACAATAAAGACAACAAAACTCAAGAGACATCCTACTTTGTTTTTTCCTTGGCTTGATATTACTCTTACTCTTTATTCCAGGGCCATTTATATCTAAGTTGATATTTAGCCGCACCAGCATATCCCCTCCATCTCTTTCGGTCCATTGTATCCTCATCTGCAGCTCCAACCCTCTTCAAATCTCACTTATGATGTCGGCAGTCTTGTAAAAGTTCCTTATTCCTTATGGTACTTTCTTCTCCACCTTTTGTTCATTTGTAGGCCTGTAGATCTTTCGTAACATCTTGTTTTCAAATACTATCAATTTTTTCTCCTCTTTCTTATTTATTTTTCATGTTTGGATCGATAGAGCAACACTGGGCAAAATATTGTTTTGTACAATGTAATTTTCGTTTTATACATCTGGGATTTCGAAGATAGGAGTCTGTGGCATGCATTTAAGCATCTATTGGCTAGATTTAATGTTTTTTTTAAATCTCTGGTTCTTCTCTGTTTTCATTTGATAAAATGGCTCCTAAGAGTTGGCTTCTTTGTTTGGCTTGAATATTAGACTTGCATTTTATTTGGTGACCCAAATTTTTCCATTAGCTCCAGGCCAAACTTTGTTGTAATACAATTACACTAGTCCTACCGCCTTGAATGGCTGTATATTACATTAAGTCAACCGTGGAATTACGGCCAAGGGAAAGGTTATGAGGTGTACGCATATATATTCTAGATTTCTCATGGCATTAGTCATCAGTAACTTAAAGCAAACAGCCCCAATACTCACACGCAATCACTAGATGAGTATTTAACCATTTTAATGGCACATCTTAAAAAATTCACCCCGATACCAACATAGCAATACCATTAATAGCAGGGGAAATATAAGTCTGATTGGGGGTAATAGGAAAATGATATTACTTTTGGTTGACTTATCAACACAGGTAGCGCTGGGTCATCTCTCTGAAATTTTGTTGCTGGTTTCGTTGAAATTTATTGAGTATATGAAGCCTATTCTAAACTGTACGTTCGTTAATCACTGCACCATGTTTTGAAATGGCCGTAACCTGGGAGTATCTCAAATTTATTTTTGTTGCTATAAATACGTGCTGTATTTGATCCTAACTTACCTGTATTTTTTCCTATAACCTCTCACACCGATATCTAATAATTATTGGAATTAGAAGATAACTCATAAATTTCGTCGGTGAATTACATATAGTAAGGACAGATGAACCTTTTTGAGAGTCATTATCTTCATACAAGTTGTACAGCGACACAAAGGTGAATGAGATATTCCCTGACATTATGATTGTTTTTAAAAATTAACCTTTAAGTTTTGAAGACTTAAAAGTCTTCACACGCAAGTTTCATTAACTCATAATTTAGACCTGACGGTATAATTTTACTTGAATTACTATGAAACTACTTTATGCACCCGAAACTATCATCTCTTAATTTTTTTCATTATTTTCGTTCTATTTCCTTTTTTTTTGGGACTTTTCTGTTGAGTTTCATCTCTTATTCATCCTAGAATTATGATTTCACCGCTAGTTCACAACGTTGCTTCTTCAATTCTCAATGGTAATACGTACACATATTTCTCAATTCATCTCAATGATGCACCAAAGAATTAATCATCACTATATTTTAATTTGTTTAAGCATGAGCTTATTTTGCAATCTGCGTAGGAGAAATAGTACCCACTTGGTATGTGAATAATGGTGACTACATAAGATAAGAATTTTAAGGTTCATCCGAAGGTTAAGAATTATTGTAGCACCGCAAGTAATAGTTGTATAATTGGATGATAGGACTGCCCAGGTTACACTGCGCCGTATACTAGAGGAAAAACATCCATTCGCTGGTCGCAGCTTCATGCTTTGTTCTTACTTGTGTCAAGGCGGGTCATTTTCGACATGATTACAGTGGCCATCGGGACTCCTTAGACTACACTGAATGATTGAAAATTATGTTCTGAGAAAATATTTCCTTATTTCATTCACGCTACACTTTTCAGTCGATGCTATCTTTGTTCGAGAAAATCACCTTAGATAAAGCTTCTTGAAACCCACTTCCTGAGAAAGCGCTTATAAAATATGAAATGAGAACTCGTCTTCTTCCTAGTAGAGTCTGTGTATTTTATTTGGCTTTCAATTTGGGAGTGCAAAGAATGTGACATATTCTGGCCAATCCTTCTGAACTATCTAGTTTATTTCTGTGAATGCTGACGGGTGATGGCTTATAGTGATAGTAAGGTTTGAGGTTGCCGCTATGAATAATTCTCCATTTGTATTGTGCGATCCCAAAATAAATTTTTGTCTACGTCCTGTTCCGAAATTGGATATCAATGAAAGTTAACGAGGACATTCCTGGCAAATTGAAAATACGAGCATTTGAAAACTTGATTTCATGAGCGCACTGCACTCTTTTGACTCGAAATTCCCTGAGCTGAATGATTTTATCGTGGATGGAAAAAATGGTGGCACTTTGTCCAAAGATAAGTGCTACCGTAATGAATATTCAGAGTAAATAATGAGCAACAGTGCAACATCTGTTCGCTCTGAAAAATTTTAATTCCGAAAAAATTCAGAAAGATGAAACACGATGTATTTCCTAGGAGTAGGATGGAATCATTATCACTGTAGCCACGTAATTTGGCTGTTGGCGGTTCTCCAATTAAAAATGCTATTAATAAAAGTGAGCCCGCATAAAAAATTCTCTCCTCCACGCCGGCCAGAGTTAAAATGCATTTATGACCCTCGTTGAATATTATCTATTTCCATTTTTTAACTCGCACATTCGCGAAGAGAAAACGTATATTTGAAAGAAGATGGAAATAACTTGTGGCACTATTTTTAGACTGCTGAATTCTGGCTGGAGATAGCTATTAATGTGGAGAATCGATTCTCTGATAAATAAATGACGCTTTGCTGAACCCTGCGAGAAAAATCTTTGGGGGAGCTAAAAGGATATTGTACAAGTCTTGTCAGCGAGGAGCAGTTTTGTGCGGTACAGCTTCCTTGGACTTCAAACCCTCGCTCATTGACAACCTTCGGAACTTCCATCCCAGCAACTTTCCTACACGCGTTATGAGAAGCGGCGAGATTGTGAAACATCGTTCCCCTGGCGTGGTTGTATAATGAATAATCAAGGGTGGCCTGCGTGCGTGTTGCTCCGTACTAACAGCGACAAGGCGATGCAATCTGGAGTGACGGCTTGATTCGGGCTAACGTGTTTTTGCCGTCTCGCTAGGCAATACAAGCGTAGTCTTTGCAAGGAAGTTTCATTAGTGACAGATTTACTTTAAAATGAGACGCTATCACCTAACAATGTATGCTTCATGAAACTAAATTTGCTGTGAAAATGATGCAAATGAATTTCATAGTCTTGCGCACGGATTCAAGATGAAGTTAAATAATATTGTCATGATGAATTTTCACACTTAAGATGTTACATATGTCTTATGGCTTTACTTATTTTTGAAGACAAAATTGCTCACTAAGCTCATAACGGAGGCCCAAATTTAAGCATACTTTAGGGATCTTAGGATTTTTCGTCCGATAATTTTTGCTACGTGGATTTGAGGAATTTAAAGTAATCAGAAATTAAAAATAATTATATGCGATGATGATCCTTGCGTCACATTTCCTTTCCTTGTTCCTTCCTTTTTTGTCGCTAATATAATGCAAAATGTTATTATGTTAACGTTTACCGAAAACGTCTGACTTTGTACAGTTGGATTTTATCCTAATTTCATCGAGAAATATGCAAGAATAATTCGTGCTCATTCCGTTTAATTGAGTGCCATGTATCAACTTAATATCTTTCAGTCTGTTCGCCATGAAGTTTCATTACGAGGGCTCCTGGCTTGAATCAGCAGCTGGTGGGCTATTTCACGGTCCCAGCGGAAGTATTTATACGAAACTCTTATTGGGTTGCATTTCGAGAGACATGAGCTTTCGCAAAGCGCTCTTGAACACTGCGCTTGAGATTACAGCTACTCGTTTTGCTTTCAATTTAATCCCTGACGTTAAATGACAGCCAAACACTTTATTTGTGTGGGGATACTGTTTGTAAATTACTCGGTTTCAGGCGGTGCAATCGGAATCCCACTACGCTTGATATAACCGTAAACATAAAAGTGAGCTGGAATGCTTTTCAGGAGCACTTAAGGCTCTTTTTTTGTATTAACTAAACGTAGAGCTTGCTACGAGTGTCGGAAATCGCCTCTCCGTTGGATGAATCTGAACGTATTTGGCTTAATTCAGCTGCCCCGACACGGACTTTTTTAACTGTTTTTTTAGTTTACGGACCAAACTCTAGGGTATCCAATGTGTTCTATCTTCTCGTTAAGCAAGCAAAATGTCGCAATATCTGCAGAATCGAATCCTTGATTCCTGTAGGTAGTAAATAAAAAAAACATTCCCCACATTTCGCATGCTTGCCAGACTATGGAGACCATGGGAAACGACGCGCTGAGCCAGCTTAAATTTTTTGGGCATCTCTATGAATCCAGCTGGGGTCGCAACACGAGAAATGCATTCGCTGATCAGTGTCTCTTTCCTTCAATGCAATGGACTCAAATGACGCGTGATAATAGCAGTTTGAAGGCGTTGTTTTAACAGCCAACACGCCGATTTTTTCGGGAACGAAGAAGACTCTCTCGCGGCCGGAAAAAGGAAATAAGGATGACAGAAATGAAAGGGTGAAATGGGGTGGAGACGGAGAGTTTTTCCACGCCAAACCTAGTTCCTTGCTTGCCGCCACCACTGCCTACCGAGCGACTCAACTCTGGCGAACCAAACCCCTTCCCGCCCGACCTCCCTCATCAATCTCCCCTGGGGCACTCCCTCTCCATTTTGGCTCGAAGCCAGAAGCGGAAAAAGCGAAGACTCTTGCTCCTTGCAAGGAGAGACTCACGGCGACTCCTCTCGAGTGTGGACGGTGCGCTGATGGACGGGGATATTCTTTTAAATTCTACACTCCTGAGTAACAGAGAGTGGGAGAGAAGCAAAGATGAGGGTCCAGAGGAGGAAGGATTGCGTTTGGAGAAGAGTTTAGATGGGAGGAGAGAGTTCGGGGTCGAGGAGGACTGGGGAGAGAGAGAGGGAAAGAGGGTGAAACGAACGGAGGAGTGGTCGCAAACACGGATGAATGGAGTGCTGAGCTTTTACTCAACGGAGAGGGCGTGACAGGCGGTCAAAATGCAACAGCGGTGGTCGTCGGAGCCGGGGTGATGTAATGAAGGGATCCGACTTTTTCCCTCTAGATTTTTTTAAGCGTTCGTTTAGCTTTAGGATCCAAATTTAGATGTGCTCCTCGGCCATTCATGAAAAACGGGAGGCTGTTGCCTACGACGGCGTTTGGTTCTTGGTTCAGCTTGATGATCCCTGAAATGAGACGCCCAAATCTGTTCGCGCGCGTGACCAGTTGCGGCTTCAAAGAAGGGATTCCCGGATGCCATGGGATCAGTCCAAAAATTGATAGAGTTCTGGTAGTTGGAAGAGTAATATGCGTATTTCTTAACGCTTTAAGTTAACTAAACGCCTTATTTGACGGCAAACTTACGGTTTTAATAGTCATACCTACTTATTTTCAAGCATCAAGTATGTTTATAATCGAAATGTAAAGACGTATTAAAGGTTTTTGAGGAGTACTTATTGCGAAACTCATCATGCAAATAACAAGGGCAGTTAAAGTTAGGAATTGTGAAGGAATATAGCTGCCAACTTAAGAGTCAAAGTGTGGTGATGGTGGATTACTCTAATTGGAAGGTGTTCCTTACTCTACATTTTAATCCATTTTTTTATTTTAGACAATAATACCGGATTTTATGCGTCCTTAAAATGAACTCTTAGGTATATCCCATAGAAATTTTCTTTGGTCCTTTTTCTGTATCTGGGAAATTTCTTTGAAGCATAAAACTGGAATACCTTATCCTAGAGGAAATCCGGGGAAATAGTTATCTTTGAGCATTTTCTGCAGGTAGTCAAACATGAGGCACTCATTTCCGTAGAAATTCCCAACCATTCATCATTTATGGAAACTAACCAAAGCCTTTTCTCATAGGCTTTCCTGTTCCTTTCAAATTCGAAAGACGCCCAAAGGAGCGTAAAGTCGTTCTCTGGGGGCGCGAAGCCTTGACATTTGCTCTTCTGCCCTCAGATTTGGCGGCTGAGGCGAGAGGTGGGCTACGGGTTTGGCTATTCACGCTTCGCGGAGTCGAGATAACCAGTTTGAGACATCTATGAACTTGTAATTAAATCCTCAATCGAATGATTTTTTTGGCACGTTGCCGAACTTTCAGGCGATACTGCTCAACTGTAGCTTGCAATGCTTTCCACGCGACTAGACGTTGACGAGATTGACGATTGAACCATGATATAGATGGAATAACTAGGGTATTTACATAACCATTTCTCCCTGCGTTACTCTTAGCGAGGTCTCTTGGGATCTGCCACGCTTTCACTCGCAAAAGCAGCCTACGCTTTTCCAAAGAGAACAAGTTTGATTTTCCCCTGCGTCCAGAGAAGCAGAGAACAAGTAGGAAATCCCTGTCCTGTAGGGACTTCCACGTACAGCGTGTGCTTCATTTGTTTTTCATGGACTTGATTTGTTTTTCATGGATAGTGATATATGCTTCCATAAATATTTTTAAATTTTACTGCTGCGAGACTATAAATACCAACAATATGACTGCTAGTTATTGAACTAGCTGGGCATTAGCCTAAATGCGGGACTGATAATTAGAATTAAAAAAGAGTCATGCACATACATTTTATCATATATTTGTATCTAAAACAGTCAATAACGTCTTAAATATATATGAAACAGTTATCTCGAAAACAGGTCAAACGGTTTAATGTGACACTTTATCGTGAAAGTAACAGGCTCGAGATATTCTTAAGGACAAGCCTAATCTTTGGTAAATTTCATTCAAGGATCTAGTTTGAGCCTAGAAAATGATTTCAGTTTTTTTACAACTTGAAAATATATTAAAATAAATGTAAGACAGTAAGACTTGGGTTAAATTACGCCAAAAAATTGCATTTTATTTTTATTGCTTCCAATTTTGACTTGCTGGTCATTAAATTGAGATGACTGCGATCAAACACTATTTTGATGTTTTAATCGCCCTTATTAAATTTAGTCTCACGAGTGCAGCCGTTGTATGTTTTTATTTTCGAAATAAGGTCAGGGAAGACAGTGATTGACTTTTGTCAGCGTGGTGCTTAAGGTGAAATTTATAGCGTGCCATTCCAAACATTAATTTGGTGAGAATGTGTTATTTATCCGTGAATATGGCTGATAAATATTTTTAATCCGAACTAAAATCGGCCTCAAGATATTTTAGTTTTAGCTCTCTTGACCCCGTGTTACCTCTGCTGGGCAGTTTGACGCCGGGCCCGGTGAACGGAACGCAGGACGGACCAAGATATCGCAGTGCAGGGCTACAAGCGATGAAAAGCCTTGAAAAATAATACGCCTCGTACGACGCTGGGTTAAGTGAAGTGGGTACGACACTAGGTAAGGCCGTTTCCGTTGCCACGCCTTCATGCTAGTAGATTAAAAATTCTTTTCCGTTATTCGGCGCTTAAAAGATGGATCCACGTGGAAAATTTTATTTTCGTAAAGCTAATGCCAATGGTATCAGAAAGAAAAAAAATAGCAAATTACTCTAAAGAATTTATTTTCCTGTGCCATTTCCTCGATGAAAATTTTCCAAATCAGCTGGAGTCATGAGGGAGATTGAGAAATTTGAGTGAGGCAGGAAATTGTACACTTGAAACGGTGGATTCTTGCGTATAGTGTCATGGAAAAGTTACAATAAATGGAAGGAGGAAGTGACGTCAACGGTTAGCGGGTGCTCTACAGGATGTAGTGTAGTAAATGGAAAATTGATGACAGATATTGAAATATAATTATTGGCAGATATTGTTTTTATTTCTATTTTTTGTAATTGCTAATCTAAACCCTCTTCCACGCGAGAGGTACATTTTAATTGTTGTGAAACGGCCACAAAATCCTTATGGAATCATATCGTGGATTCTCAGCATGATATTCAAATTGTAATTAAAAAAATGACACCCTTAATGTAGCTAAGTAATCAGAGCGAAATTGAGGAAATTGGAGGACTAACTGCAAATTCTTTTTCTTTCTTAAATTTTGGAATAGAAGAAGAATACGCAATTGGATTAACTTTATGCAAAGCTGATTTTTTCCATATCAGGATTGTACTCTTTTACTTATCCTACTGGTTTCTTCATTTTCCTCATAGAGTATTTATTTCAATTTGGCATACTTTTAGCCAAAAATTGAACTATCTAGAACTAATTTGCTTCATTTTGGTGATGTTTGCTTCCACGGCCTTTTGCTAGATGTCAATTAATGCTGAAAGTATCAGTTTCGAGCAACATAGAACTATGTGATTTTAGGCTTATTTTGAAAAATGAAACGCTGAAGTTCAAGGAAGATGTTTTAATTGCACAAAAATGTCTTGAGCAATTAATTGCCGATTTTAAAAACCTTAAATTATCAAAATTACATATAATGATTATATGCTTGTGCATGCTCTAATTACTTTATCACCATGTGAGGAAATAGATTACGAAAATTTCATCTTGCTTTGTGGGTTAATCCTTCTTCATAATAAGCCTTGACCTTCGCATGAGTCAAAACCCATTTTCGAATGAAAGCTTTATCTAAATTTCAATGTGTTCCATTAAAAGCATAGTTGTGTAGTGGCGGCTTTTTCCATTTCACCTTCATCACAAACTCATTTCATAACTCATATTTTTAATGATTTCTCTGCTCATTTTTGACCTTTTGGAGGTAGTTAACTAGCGTGCATATGAAATCGACCCCCATACGGCCCTACGGTCACATGACCTCCCACGTCATGCACACCATTGCTGTTGACCTCGCTCGGTTGAAATCTGCGAATTTTCTCGCACTTGATTCTCATGTCCGCCGGCAGCAATGTAAGCGGCGCTGTTGTCGGCTCTAAAAAGCTAGGTCGATATAAAATAGGTCGGGGCGAAAATAAGGCCAATGCATTCCTTTGCCTCGATGCAACTTTATTAAAATACTCAGGGCTAAAATGTATTGAAGAGTGGAAGTAGCGTTTTTTTTTAAATTGAAAGCAAGGTTTATGCTCAGGTAGCTCTTTAAATATTTAATGACTGATGTCCTACGAGATTAGAAAACGATGCTTTATATCATGGTTGAGTATTTGACGGAACCTTTAAAAATTTAAAGACCTTGCTGAAAAATGTAATCTAACCTCCTTATTTCTTGCGGTGAAATTTCTTACCATAGGTTTTAATTATTTATACTTGACTTTTCTAACAATAATGCCCGATACAGACTTTTAGACTTAACGGTAAACTGTCAAAGTCGTGATGTCAGATTCTATTCCAAAATTATTTGGAAAAAAATCTTTGCAAAAAATTTTTCGTGACGTGGCCTTTCTTAAGTCCAAATTTTTACCATACCTCAAGTTTTAATTCTGATAAAAAAGAGAAAAAAAACACTTCAGGTCCCAAAAGTTCTGGTTAAGTTTAATCATTTGTGAGGCAAACATTTTTAAAAGAAATTTCCAAGATAAAATTATAATTGATATTTCAAAGCCATGGCTTTTTTTTGAGCTTTTGAAATTAAAAGAGTAATATTAGTAATGGGTTAACAGAAGGCACTGAAATTCTTCCGTACCTTGCATGCTCAAGGTTTTATTTGATGATGCTGAGATTTTGTAGGACTGTTTACTTGCCATTCTCTGGTAGTGGTAGGTGTTGAAATGCATCATGGTCTTGAGTGAAAATTTAAGCAGAAATAAATGCCAACTTTTAATAATGAATTTCATGTAAACTTTTGAAGACGATGAATAGCGATTTATGGCGTGGTTACTTGATTGTACCAGTGATGAAGGAATACATTGAGGTAGAAAATATTCATGCTTTCTAAACACTGGTAGATGGTTGGTTAAAGTTTAGTAATTACTCTAGTGGCATGGAATATTTCTCATTATCACTTAAAGTTAACCATCGAAACTTTAGCCGCTATATTTTCTGTGACTTCTTCTTCAAAGGCTTCAAAATTTACAGTAGGTAAATTATCGGTAATTATTGCGTAATGCGTAAGAAAGTGGCACAGCTGCCATTTTCTTGTGGTGCTAGCTCTTGTAGTCAGATTACAGCCGAGCAAATGTACTTAGGTGTTCCCTTCATGATGGTGGGTATACCACAATTCAAAATATAATCTCTCTCCTGGTTCTGGAGACCTTAAGTCGGAGTTTTGGATTATTATCTACCTCATATTTAGCCATTGGAATACTCTGTAACTACTTAGTGTTCACTGTCAAAAACATTCATTCACATGCGTCCGATGAAATTTTTATTCACTCAATCTCACTGCTTCCATATAGGATTTTGCACTTCACGACAAGTGCCCAGTCCGGAGCGTAATTTAAAGGTCTCTAGTTCAATGTTCACCTTGAGAACGGCAATGCTCGTGGAGAGGAATATATGTGAGTGCCATAGCCTCAAACTTCGCATTAGCCGGAAACATAATCTCTTTGCCATAGCGCGGTGTATTCCGGTGTACCCCTCCATTATCAACTTCAGAGAACTGTGGTAATCTTCACCGTGCAAGTTGCCGAGTAGCTACCGTTCCAGAATCGTTACATAAGATGCCTGTTATCAAACTCCTCCGCTATTTCCCCCTCTTTGTGGAATGGTTTTTCGTAAACTAGTCCAACACTTCTGAAGAATGAAGAACCTCTAAAGAAAATGCTCTCTGAAAGTTGCGTTCATCGATATTATGAAATGCAATGTAATCAACCAAAATGGACGGGTATCTCAGGACCAAAGTAATACTCGATTATTTTATTACTTTTAACCCTTTCGCTGCGTGTTACGAGTGTGTCTCGTTATCGTCTATACTAACCATATTCATCTCTCAGCGCATAGGAATAAAAGTCCCGTTTGTTGAATAAAAAACAAGTATGTAACCCAATGCATTTAAAGCTCTTTGTCGTCGGATCTGCTGACATACTTTCGTCCACTATTAGCAATTATTTGATTCTTAATTCCTGGAGCTTTTCCTTCCCACCTCACCCCAGGATCATCCTTAATTTAAACTCTTTTGATTTCTCGTCAAGCTACCGAGTAGATGGTAGATATCCGTGTGCCCTCGCTATGACTGGAGCTCAAGAGCCACTTGCCTTTACTGTCAGGCAAACATTCATATTAAACTTCTACCCTTGCTTTCGGTATGTGGGTAATAAAACTTTTCAAATACCTATGATAATTTCACTACCAGCAATATTAGTACATCCAACTCAGAAACATTTTATAGATATCCAGTTTAGTAATTCCTTAATGAAATTAAATGGATCAATAAAATTAATAGACGAAGGAGTCAGAAATCTAAGGGAAGAACCAGGTCACTTCGTAATATATCCCAAGAAGTTGTTTCTCAATTCCTAACAGAAGTATAGCTAGCAAAATTATCGGTGAAGAAATAAAAAGCATCCCTTTAATCCATTTCGCATTGCTTTCCTAGACTAGACTATTTGCTTTGATTACGCTCACGCAAGAAATTTTTTATTTGAAAACCAATTTCCGGTGCTTCACGGATAGCAATGGAGGAATTTTGTTTAGCATTTTATGGCTCCCCTCTGTATTAAAAAAAATTATTGTTATTCAAGTAGAATAGATAGAAAGTTTACAAATATTTCAGATTACATGCAATAATTTCCCGTTGAATGGGTTACAAGAGGATTTAAAACTAAAGAATTAAAACTACAGCATCTGTACAAAGTCCGCCTGAGTCAATAGACTTGTTAGGCGGTACTTTGTCAATTAAAAGTGATACACCATCAGCTGGTTTTACACATTATAAATATTGATAACATATATGTAATTCAAATATAGATTTTACACATAATGCACAACAATGGTGAATGAAAACATGTATAATCCCAAAGGTATTACTAATTTTAAACATCGAGGTGAACTTAGAAAATCAATGGATAAAATGTTTAAAACTTTTAAAAAAACTCACAGAGTTAAAAAAATTAACATCACAATTAAAATTAAAAAAAATCAAAATTTTTACTTTTAATGATATATTCCAATATCAAAATCCCTCTTACTTCATCAGATTTCTTGTTCTAATAATTCAAGAAAACATATCCTTTTCATTTCTGGCATGGATATCTCCTCTGGTATACATGTTGCTATCCAGTTTAAAAGTTTTGGGACAAGAGTGCCAAGTGTTCTGTCTCCATATGTAGTGTATGATGTTGGGACATCTAATTTACATGACCCTCTCAGTCTTTGTTTGCCCCCCTTCTGAAATGTTTTATATTTATTTCCAAAATAGTTTTCCGTTATTAAAATATAATCTAAGCGTTTTAATATAGGCAGCATTTGTAAATCTGTGAATATTGTATTTAAATCTGGAGTCCGCATATTACAGTTTAATTTGTATGCATTCCTAAAAATTGTTTTAACTGCACGCTTTTGAAAATTTTCTAAGACTTTTGTATGAGTATTATTAAGGTTGGGATAGCTCAGAATACTCTGGTAGGTCAGTAATAAAAGTATTTGAGGTGAAAATACTGTTTGTGCAATTTTCATCCAAAGGACTCTCAAGTGTCTATGTAGGAAATCTCTTTCTATTTTGTCAATTTTGGGTTTTTATGAAGAAAGAATTTTACGAGAAGATCAAAGATAAGCTTCTCGCCTAGGTGAAGGTTCATTTTCGTGAACATGAGTGTGAGGTTAGCTTTATACTTTATTTATCGTGTGAGTGGAAATTTAAGTCTTTTTCTGGCTTAAAAATAAATTATAAAAGTATTTGTGCTTTTTTGAAAGCTGTGTCACGCAGCCAACCTTAAAATGTAGTTCAACTTATGGATATTGCAATATTTGTGTAAATTTCTCGGGCTCGCCACCGGGTAAGATATTCATAGGCAGCCGACGTTTCGGGTTCCCACTCGTTACTCATTCTCAAGGCTACTTATTACTATCCGAGGATATTGCAATAGTTTAAATGCTCCAATATTTCCACAAAATCTAAAGTAGACGTAGTCTTGAGCGATTTTCTGGACCTATGTGAAGAAAACCGTTCACGCGAGAAATGTTTTATTTGACCCCCTATGCAATGTCTGGTACCGAGGGCATTGCACATTATTCCCTAATTTTCCAGTGCTTAATGGATAACAATAGAGGGATTTTGTTTCGCATTTTATGGTTCCCTCTGCGTTAAGGTTGAGAATCGGATGCGGCTTACTGTCAACGTTTGATGTCGCTGTTAGCGATTTGTTTGTGATTACCCGAACTCGGTGTATTCTGAGCGATTATGATCACACGGTGGAGTCAGCAAAAAACGTTGAGTTGATGGTTTGGAAAACGCGATACCATTTTATCCGCACCACTGCATTTCACTGCAAAGATCCGAATTTTGCGAGTGAAGTTCAATCGTTGGAATGGCTCTTTCGTTTATTTTAGATAAAGCGAAATATAGGTTGTACGACACCTAAAGTCAATTCATGACAGAGAAAGAGAGATTGAGGTGTATTAATGATCAAAACAGATTGAGATCATAAAATATTTTACATAATAATCCATGCTACTTTTATAGTTAACCAGTGAGCCTCAGACGATGAATCCTTAAGTGGGATAGCTTAACAAAATCAAGCAAGCAAGCATTATGTGTTGTAGAACAATATGTGAATTTTTATGCTATGTTAAAAACATGAGTTCTTCTGTTATTCATTTGAACATGATGCATACCAAGGGGATGGTAGTATCTTTTTGTCAAAATAATAAGCTAATGAGATTGTAATATATTGGTCCAATTTATTCAAATCTGTTGGAGTTCTTTAATTTGGAACACGAGCTATGTTGCCTACTACAACTTACAGTTATGATTCTCCAGTTTTTCAATCACAATTTTTTTCATGTACTGAATCCTTTGTATAAAAAAATATTTGGAACCAACTTATCGTAGTTATAGCCTGGAAGGAAACTTCTCGGTTTGGTGCATGGGTATTAGGAAATGCATTAAATCAAGCGTTTCATATTGATAGTGCTTACCATAGGTTAAGTTCAATGCACAATCTCAAGGTCCATTCCTCACTTAAATTTCGATTGTTGCAGATCTGAGTTTTAGTTTGGAAAAATTTATCTACATTTTTATTCCTTTACTGAGTCGAGAAATCAGAATTCATCCAACTTCAAGAACTTTTTTAAACATCTTATGGCCACTTTACACGGTACATTCTATTGTAAAAACGAATGAATGATAGAATGTACGAGAAACAATGAAAAAGAGCAGGTTCTATTTCCCGTTAAGTCATTCAGACAATCATACAATTTCTCGTTTTATACGGTACAATTTTCCTCATGAAACAGTTCAGGCATTCTTTTGTACAATTAAATGTATAGTGAGGTAAGAATGCAGTATGGTTGCATGTTTGAGAATGCTCTATCCTTGAAGCAGAGAGTAGTATAACGAGTATCTCAGAATAGAATAATGAGTACATCAGAAAAGAGAATGTGAATGATGCGTGGGAGTGTTTAAAAGGAGTTATCGTAGAATGTGCTGAAAGTTTATGTGGAAAAGGAGTGGTAGGAAGAATGAAAGGTGGAATGGTGGTGGAATGGGAACTTGGTGGAATGAAGAAGTAAAAATTGCAGTCAGAGAAAAGAAAGAGGCGTACAAGAATATGACTGCTGCCAAATCTGACGAGGAGCGTATTAAGGCATGTGAGATTTACAGAAAGAAAAAGATTGAATGCAAAATCTTTGTGAAAGAGAGCAATGAAAGAATGTGTGCAGATGAAGCTAGTAAGATGCGAAGCGATTTAAAGGCAATAAAAAGCTGTTTTGGAAGTGGGTAAAAGGGGCTGAGATTGGTGAAGGTAGGGGAATGAATGCGTCAAAGAACAAAAGGGGAGAGATCGTGTGGGATGAGGGCAATATCAGGGACTACTTGAGGGTGTATTTTGAAGAATTATACAATAATATTGCAGGCGCTGAGGATGATCCTTGTGAAGTAGTATGCGAAAATGTGATGATGGGAAAGGAGATCAGTAAGAATGAGGTCATAACGGCTGCGAGAGTATTGAAAAATGGGAAAGCTGCAGACGTAAATGGAATTTCTAGTGAGATGTTGAAGTGTGGGTGTAATTTACTGATTTGTCGGCTATGTGACCTATATAATCTATGATTACAGGCTTCTGTTGCTCCAGTGAATTGGAAGAATGCAATCATCGTTTCATTGTACAATGGGAAGGGAGGAAAGACAATATAATAATATCGGGCCATTAGTTTATTGAGCATTCCGAGAAAAGTGTTGAGCAAAATTTTAATTGAAATAGTGAGGAATATTACTTCTGACAGAATATGGGGTGTGCAGTGTGGGTTTATGCCTGGCGCTTTTCGCGCTTCGGCAAGTGATAGAAAAATGTATGGGCGTCCGAAAGAAAGTGTATTGTGCATTTGTTGATTTAGAGAAGGCACATGACAGGGTAAATAGAAAGAAGTGGAAGGTTTTGAAGGGCTATGGAGTGAATGGGCAGTAATTGAATGTTGTGATGGCGACGTGTGATAATGGTAAGGCAAGTGTAAGAGTTAACGGGGTTCTGAGTGATTGGTTTGTAATAAAACGGCGTAAAGCAAGGATGCGTTATGTCACCATGGCTGTTTAATGTATTTATGGATAAATACGTTGTATATGTATGTAGTGAAAATTACGGTGGTTTGATTGGAAATGTAAACGTGCGAGTTCTGCTTTATGCGGATGATGCTGTTTTGATCTCAGAGAGCCAACAGGGATTATAGAAGCTCTTAGATAAGTTATGTGAATCAACAGAGTGAATGGAATTGAGGGTAAATGCGTGCAAGACTAAAGTAGTAGTTTTTGATAAGAAGAATGGGGAGAATAACTGAATGATGAGAGAGAATGTTGAATTAAATGAACTAGTGGATGATTTTGTGTACTTAGGTAAAATGCTTGCGAAAGATGGACGGAGAGATGAGGAGATAAGGAGACGTGCGAATGCTGGAAGGAAAG
The DNA here is from genome assembly GCA_963169105.1 of Ceriagrion tenellum. Classification (NCBI taxonomy): domain Eukaryota; kingdom Metazoa; phylum Arthropoda; class Insecta; order Odonata; family Coenagrionidae; genus Ceriagrion; species Ceriagrion tenellum. The sequence goes on from OY720632.1 coordinate 65,196,217, forward strand.
TGATAGGTACATATGGGGTATGTCAAAGAATGAGTGCTTGTCTAAGGCAGCAAAAATCGCCGTGTACAAAAGCCGTATGTTATTTTTGTCTCTTAGTCTTGGTCGGAAAGGATAGTTTAAAAAACGAGGCTTAGTATTAAAGTAGAGAGATACCCAGCGAAAGACACTAAGGGATGCATTTTTTAATGGGTTTCGATACATTTATTAGAAACTCGGACTCTTTGTGGATGGAGCCAAATTCACAAGCCTTGGCATCAATTCATCATCATATTGGGTTGTGGTTGTTGAGTTACAAGAGGAATCACTATCCATTGTGTCTCTTGCATAGCAGCCGTGAAATCCTCCAGCCAAATATGACAATTAAAAATGTCCGCAATCCTTTTGTGCCACTGGGTCTGCCAAGGCACTGTTGCCATCCTCAGGATCTTAAAATGCTTTATTTCCAGATTTTTTCTCATAATGATTGCAAATACCAATCATATTTACTAATACATCAAGAATAAAAACTTCTTTCTTAAGAATACATTCGACCGAATTATCTGAATTTTATAATTTAAGAAGATATTTAGCACATTTATCCGCTCAAAGGAATTTCCATTTGTACTATTGTCTTTGATATTTTAAAATATCATCCGTTACCATGTTTTTGTATGATTTTTTCGAAGTCGCTCCACAAGTTTAAAAAGGATAAAAGTCCCAAGTCCCAAAAGTCACTAGTTCAAAGTAACATAATTGTATTTTTCTTGTCGGTTCCGATATTATCTGCGATTAGTTCCAATTCAGACTAATGCATTTCTATTTTCCATTCATATGTCAGGTGTAAGTTTGTAGTACAGCTGAAATAAAACACCATTGCAAAGCCGATTCAGGTTAGTGCTATATTATTGATCAACATGAAAATGGTAAACCCTATTAGACGAAGAGCAAAGTTGTAAGCTTGAGTGCTTGTATACTTTAAATGTCATAGATCATTGCATACATTTTGGAAACTGCATCATTATTGGGAATATTGAGCCATATAATTTTTTCCCAAGGACCAGAAACTTGTCGTAGTTGTAGGTCATGTGTGCTCCAATACTCCTGGTAGGGCCACGCATGCCATGATAAATCGAAGGTTAGGACACAGACGAATAGTAGTCCACGAAGCGTCTGTTCCTCAGTGAGATGGATACAAAGGGTGTCTAACCCCAGTGGGGCGGCCTCTCACGTGATGGTGTCATGTATAAAACCCTATTGAGAAAGCAACTGAAAACTCACTAATTAAAAAAAACCTGGAAATCATGGAAAGTACTTATACAGACATGAATCCTGGCAACTACGGGATTCGGCCCCGAGGGCCGCTTATCGTGCCCGGCGGAGTAGGATGGAGAGGGTGAGCTGGGTGGCATAAGGACGAACGAGGAGGTATAAGGTATTGTTGAAGATGAGAGGTAGCTAGTGATGGAGGTTCGGAGGATGCAGACGAGATGAATGGAGGAGGTTTTGAAAAGAGAAGGAATGCTGAAGAGGGCGACAGAGGGGAGATTATTAGGGAAACGTGGGAGACGAAGGAAGAGACTAGGAATTCTGGACGAAAAAATTAGAGGAAGACGATATAAGGATTTTAGAGGGACCTAATGGTAGATCACGAATAGGAGGGAAAACAGAACGATATGCCAGAAATTAGATTTCCTCCTCTATGGTCACTTGTTTGTATCCCCGCCTGCTTAGCAGTCGTTGTGTCCGTAGATAGCACATCAATATAAATGGAATTTGCATTCATCAAGAACTCGTCAATGCCGGTACAAATAAAATGAGCGAATCCGTCTCCCTCTTCTTTTAATGCGCAATTCTCATCTACTAAAAAGTGGGGAGAGAGTTCTTTCCTACAACATAATGGATATATTGGTGCTTTCTTTATGTGGCAATTGAGAAAGGCAATTGCGTCTGTTCTCCAAAACCCTGCAAAAAGAGTTTTGATTTCTTTTTTATCAATTTTTTCAGCTATATAAGTTCCCAGGTATCTTTAATTTTTCTGTTGGAGCAATTGTTATATTTAGTGGAGAGGTTGAAATTTTTAACTCAAGCTATGAACAATAATTTAAAAAAATCACCAGTGGAAACCATTGAATTAAATTTTAAAGGTATTCCTCGAAATCTGGCAGTCATCTGTGATTTGAAATCCATAGCATGCGCCTGGTGTTAATCAGCAAATCTCCGCTATGATGCTTGAAAGTTGCTTATGAGTCATGTTACTAGAAGACATGCGGAAGCATAGAAGCACTTCAACTACCTTCTCCACTCCATTTTGAGTTATTGCGGAATATTTTAGAGACATCTGTTCTATATCCCATCTCTAGCTCTCCAATTCGCCTGTCACCGTAGTGTCAATTTATTTTGCTTCTATAATCCGACCCAGGCGCACTTTATCTTGGAGGGCTAGGAATTGTAACATCACTGATCATTTAAAGTTCAGTCTTCTTCAGAATATTTTTGGAAGGATGGCGAAGTAAGGCGAAAAATAATCGCTGAAAATTCACTCACGGCATGAAAACTTGAAGAGGGGGACCCTGAAGAATTATCAAACATTGATGTATTTATTTCAAATTAATGTTGTTTTTCCATTAGCAAAGTTGTCAAAACATTGTGGTAATCACGTAATAATATACACTCCGAGAATTTCCTTGCATTTAAAATGAGCCCAAATATTATTAACAGACCTGAACTGTATATGGTAAAATGATTTCAAATTTTCGTTTTGTTATCGATTATTCGCTCTTATTTTATATTTCATGGTTTCTTATTAAATTTGGGGAAAAAACGGTCACAATTTGTTGTCACAAAATCTTAGAAATTTATTTTTACTTAGCTACTTTTTAGCCCACTGTTGAAACCTCAAAAAATTCTAAACTAGTTATTCCACCCCATTTCCACAATGTCATATTGTATTTTTCCCATCGCATTACCGCTGGAATGTTTGGGTTAGCTTAGTCACCCTTTTACAATTGCTCGTATGATATTTTTGCGAGCATCCATCCTCTCTGATTAAGTTAAGCCACGGAAACAAGTGTTATCATTTTGCAAGCGCTTAATGTGATCACTTTTTTTGTTTTATAGAAACGCAATTAATTTAATTACTATTATACTGTACGTTAAACTACAGTTCAGTATTAGTACTGGCTCTATTTACAATCTATGGTTACGGCTATAAATATTTGCTTTGTGGGTTTAGCTCATGTAACATTTTGTTTCACTCATTGATATTCGGTAATTTTCATAGTAAGAAATTGGGTCAGAATATAGCCAAAGGCTTCGGGGTCTTATTTAAAAAGATTGAAGAAAAACTGCGTTTGAATGGGATATGTGAGTCGTTTCATGCGGCCGATCGCCCTTGGGATAGGGTTGTCGTTTTGTGAACATTCATCCATATTTCGATGAAAAAGGTTACCTTTCGAGGTAGATTTTATCCTTCATTTTCCAGCGTATCTATTAGACGCATGTAACATCAAAGGTAACGGCAAATATGCTCTACTTTGTATTTCTAGTCGGGGCTGGGTAGGTACTGCTATTAAAAAGAGATAATAACAGACTTGAATTTTTGCAGCAACAATATAGCCAGGGTACTTGTACGGAACCCTTGTCATAAATTGCCTTCTCTCCATCAAATGTCGCCACTTAAAAATTTAGGAATCAAGTATAATTGTTTCAGGTTGAAAGAATTGTAGTAATTCAGCTCAAGCATATATACATGGGAAACCTGCACGTGAACCTTTCTTCTCCATCTACCCAATAAGTTAGAAGTTTATCGATGAATTTTTTGTAAAAGCCATTATAAATTATTGTATTGTAAAGCCATTATAAATTCCAGTTTCATTTCGGACATTCCTCTACTCCGCTAAATATATAGATGCTAATAAAATTTGTATTTTGACACTCATTAGAATATAATTAAAATGAAAATCTTAGCTGGCGTAAGTAGTTAAATTTATTTCCTCTTCGTGCATGTGACAGAAAGGCTCTTCAATACTACCGGTTCCTCTCTATGAAGTATATTTTTTCAATTTTGACCTGGAAATCATTACCCATGAAGACGGAAATGATAGCTCAGTGGAGGAGGCTTGCCAATCTTACGATTTAAATAGCTCTAGGGCATAGATTCAAAAATATTCCGAATAGAATATAAAAGGAATTTGCTGAAGGCAGAGAAATTCAAGCTTAATATTACTTTTGTCTCTCTGTTATTAACTGACTGCTCGCCGACACAGACGGCCCAGGAAACTCGAAAAATTCGCGATAAATTTGAAAACGCCAGAAATTTACAATTACTTGGAAGATGCTTTCCAATCCATTAGAAGTCAGTAGCAAGAAAATAATGTTCGGGCCGGAGACTGACCCACATTCCAAAATTCGCAAATCAATGCCAACGGGGGATCAAGAGCAGGTGCTACTTCCGACATGTGGTCAGCTTCCCGTAGTGGGATCGCATTGCAAATTGCGTGATGCGAATCCAATGCCGGAGCGAACGACTTCCTTGCCCGACCCGGCCGGACCCTCGAGGATTTGTATTCCAGGGATACTCGCGACACTTTTGATTGAATTCGGCCACTTCTCAGGTTTGTGCGTTCTGTGGTGTGTTGGTGCTGCACTGATGGAGACTCAAGCCTTGGATCCTTGCATAGCGTGAGAGTCAATTGGCGAATCCACCGTCAAACCGTCAAAACACCACCGTCAAATAGTTCCATAGCGTCGTGAGCCAGTGAATTGTTCAATTTACTGAGTTTACTGAAAATAAATTCTGTGAATTGAAATGTAACGTATAATACACTTGAGCCTGAGTTCAAGTGCGTTTCACTTTTGTGCGCCATATATAAATTTAGCTCTCTAAAACATCACACACAAATAAGACATTTTACCATGCTTGGTGACATCAATAGGCAGTACGACGTGTATGTATTATTTTTGCCACAGTCAACGACGCATCTGGCAGGAAATGCCCTCATTCCCCAAAATGTAAGTGATTTCACAGAATTTTTAGGTAACTGCTTAAGAAAAGCAAACTGTGGTCGGAAAAAGGTGAATTCCATTAACATCCCAGCGTTAGCCATTGAATTATTTCACCAAGGCGAACGGTTGCACGTCGCCGAGACTGTAGTCGAGAGGGTTTACTCAATGGTCGTTCAATCCTAAGATTGGTTGACTGTACCCCTCCACCCTTCCCTATATAGTACTAGTTCCCTTACCTCTTGGTATATCTTCCTATGTACTTTCTTCTTTATTCGGTCCATGAACTTATTCTTGGGTCTTCCTCTGGGGGCGTACCTCTCTATTCTGTCTTCAATGACGTTCTTTACAAACCCATTGGGTTCCAGAGTTTGTCTAATCCACCTTGTTCTTTTTTTCTGTATGGTGTTCCATATGGTCCTTTCCTCTTCGTCTCTCCTGTACACCTCATAATTTCTTATTTTTTCATACTTCTTGTACAGGGTCTGTCCCAAAAGTAAGTTGAATAAGTCCAGGAAAAAAGACTCACTGCAGATAAAAGTACAAGCAACTAAAATTCTTCAAAGTAGCTTCCTTCTGCGTCGGAACACCGGTGCCGGCGTTTTTTCCCAGTCGCTGAATGCACCCTGGAAGGCGTCGACGGGCAACTCCTTCAAGCACCTCGTCGTCGCTTCTTTGACGGCTTCCAAAGTCCCGAAATGGTGGCCCTTGAGTTTCTTCTTGATCACTTTGTCTTTTGGACACCCCGGGTCAGTCTCGAAAACCCATGTTTCTTCACCCGTAATCACATTATCCAAAAAATTTAGATCACTTTCCCCTGCTGCCAGAGGTCAAGTGAGATCGTTGCACGAGCAGCCTTCTGTTCATCAGAAAACACCGTGGGGACCATCTTCGCGCAGATCTTCCGCATGCCCAAATCTTCAGAAACAATGCAATACACAGTACTTTTAGGGATATTACACTCATCTGACAGCATTCTAACACTCAGGCGTCGATCAGAGTTCAGCATGTCCCTCACTTTCTTCACATTTTGGTTGGAATGTGACGTTGACGGGCGTCCAGAGCGGTCTTTGTCCTCGGCGTCATCTCTGCCCTCCTGGAACATCTTGTGCCAGCGGTAAACTATAATTTGGGACGTGGTATTATTGCCATAAGCTTCCCTCAGCATGGCAACGGTCTCGGTGCCTGTTTTCTTGAGCGCAACACAAAATTTTATCGCGTAACGCTGGTCCTTGAAACGCGGCATCTTGAAATTCCGACGCGTCACTAAAACAAGGGTTCTAACTAGCAGCGATGCACACTGTGGAACAGCCTGCAGGCAACTGACGAGGGTATCGTTGGCTTTCCGAAACCCCCAAGCACCTTTCCCGTCACTTGGCGCGCCTTGCAAGTGGCTTACTTAGGCGGTGCAAGGTCATTCAAGTTACTATTAGGACAGACCCTGTATATACAGGGTATACTTGTAAGTTACAAAAGATAAATACATCCAATCATCATGAATAGTATGCAGAAGTTACGTGTTTAAGTAAAATTATACGGTATGGAGTCTATTGCCTAGTAACGTCATAATCGAATTGAACTTTGCGGCGGATCTTTTCCAGCACAGCGTCTCAAGATATCCTCATAAAACCTTATAGAGCTAACTTGAAGTTTTGAATAATTACTCTGGCTATCATTAGAATTGCCTTTTAAACATAAAATTTTAATAACTAAAGTGATCTAAAATATTTCACAATTCGGTTGTGACCGACGAGCGGGCTTAGTTATCAGTGAATATCTATATACGAAGAGTAGTGTTGCTGAGGAAACAAAATTAAGAGGCTTTCAATACAGAACCGAGCTTAGTATTACGCTGACATTAATGGCAAGTAATGAAAAAAATATTTTACTTATGTGTAGTTTTTATTGAAGCAATAGGTTTCACGTCGCTACGAAATTTTTATAACTGACGTCATGTTAGTTGCCACTGTCAACAAAATTTTGTGGAAGTATACAACAGTCTGGAGTGGGGTCCCGGTACCTTCTTTCATGGCTTCGTAGTCGCTATTCAAAGCGCAAATTACTTCAAAAAATCAAAGAATGCTCAAAGTTATTACCTAAAGAACCCAAGTTTAGTACTATTGGTACTCAAAATAATAAACAGTTTTTAATACTAATAGTACCAAAAATTATTTTAAAGGATCTTAAAAAATCTGAAGGTAGACGATTACTTATCCCTCTCATAAGCGCTATTGAAAAATGACGATAGCACGAGCGCACGCGTCATGGAGAACCTTGATTGCGCTCCTGATTTTCTGATAATTAATTCTCGTCCCGTTCACGAAGTAGCACCCGGAAGATTCAAATTATATGCAGTTCGCCTTGGCTCTTCATATTTCGGCGTTCTATTATTCGTATTTGAAACATCAGAATTGTAAATACCACTCAGTTATCTGCTTAATAACTCGTCTTGCTTAACTAAGTCCAGTGTTGATTCACGTGTTTTTCTTCATCATGTGAGTCAGCGAAAAAAACCCTTCATGTGGTGTACGTGCTTTTTTCTGAGGACGACTAATAATCCTTGCTTAGTTCCAGACAATGTGGAAAGAGCTTGGATGATGTTGCCTTTAATGGAATAATTTTTCTGGGGATTACTAATCAATGAATTCACCGATGGTGATGGCCGCTAGAATGAAAGACATCGTCAGTCTTGTATTTCCATTCTATATGGTACGAAATCCCTATCTGTACTCTCCTAAGATGTGTCATCATTAATCCAAAAGAAACCGTCGTCCTTTCTAACTGCCGCGTGACTCCATGTTAACTTTCACTTTTTGTTTCCGTGCATCTCGGAGTTGGAAGTGTTAGTTATTATTTCCGGATAGATGTCTCATTAACACTCCACTGTCGGATTCACCGCATGCACACGTCAACATCCGTCGCATTTCGTCACCACTCAACTTTCTCTTCATTAGTATCACGATGAGAGGATTCGCAGTATGGGATAAGGCGTGAGATTCCATTTTAGAAGACTTAATGCATATGGGAGAGAACTGGAACGCTACAGGAGATAGGTTAGCGAGGGGCAATGTTGAATAAAATATTGATGTGGCCATAAAAATATTTCCGAATAGCTCCATGCGTATTGAACTTTAGGCTTCTTCCTCATTCACATTCTCTACATGTTTACCAAATTTGATTACAACTGTGATTTGTGATTTTTCTCCTTTTATGACGCTAGAAATACTTGTTCTCTTCTCACTACACCTATTACCTCCTAGTGTTTTAGACATCTGAGATGTCCATCCCATAACCCTTATCGCAAACTTTGCAAATCATTGGCTTGAATACTTAGCTTTACATTCATAGCTTAAAGTGGCTATAGAAGAAAAAATTCATTATTCTCCATTACATATATCTTAAACGGATCCTTAACGCATTGGTGAATGGCAGCAATCAGTGGATCACTCTATCCACATACTATTCTCCGAAAGTATTCCTGCTAAAGTTTCAGTATACTCGTATCACCTTCATGCTTGCTCAGAAAAAGCAGTCAGTACAGCATATCCCTGCCAATTCATCAGTGCTGTCTGATATATGAGGAATTCTGATGTTTCGAAAATGATAAATTCCCTTAAATTTATCTATATACATTGATGATTCATCTTCATAATCATCCTTGCCGTTGCATGGCGGGTCGGAGACAGCGATGTTGCGTTTCCAGGCCGATTCGTTTCGATAATACAGCTTTGTCGCAATTGGCGTGATTGAAACTAACGTGGTATTGTTTATCAGGTACGCGACTGTGATTCGAGCGAGATCCGTGTGCTGGCGTCGCGCCCGTGTGGAGCATGGGCTCTGGCGACCATGGTGTTTTGGCGTGAGCGAAAATACCAGCGCAGATCAGGACTCCGACTATGGACTCCGTGCTGACATAGGTGCCTAACAGAAGCTGTTATTTTTGTCTCTTGAATAAAAGTGCGGTACTGCTAACTTTTCTAAATTATTTGTCCGTGACAAAAAAATATAAAATTAAAATTTCAAGAAATTTACTGGTGTTGTCTCATTCCCAAAGTAGGATTACAATCAGTGATGTTGGGTCCGGCAACGGGGAAAGTCACATTAGTTTCCGCAAAACTCAATAAAGATGGAGTCATGATGGTAAATTATGGCTACTGCCTTTCCATTTACCTATCATTCACCCCAATTCTCTCAATTCACTGCTGAATTTTTTTGAGCGCCCTGCAAAAAGAGTAAGAATATGTGTTACTGGTTCTTTGAAGCCTTTTGCAGCTTTATAAGTAATGATGTATATTGATATCTCATCGAAAACCATCATTTATTTATGGTTAGGATGTGAAGATATCTCTGTGAAGTGACAATGCTAAAAGTTAACAAAGGCAGCAGATGTCTAACTCTAATGAGCCATCACCGCTTTTTAATTATAAAATGGTAAAGAAAATTTTCTATGCGTTTTAATGGTAAAAAATAGTAGATATGGATAAAATAATAGCATTTAAACACAATTTCAGGTAAATATCTGTAAAACATTGTTGCATGTGAAAATTTAGAGTTTCCAATTATTTACAATGAATTAGTTCGCTATTCATCCTACAATACAAATTACACGTGCACGTGCAAATTCAATGCACGAGTAGGCGTTATTTTTAAATAATTCTAATACATTTTTTATGCTGCTCTTGTTAAAATGACCGATTGTACAGCTTGCTGGTGAAAGGTATTTTGAAGCTCATTCGTTAAAAAATCATCGGAGTGATTAATGAAAGCTTAAAAAATAATTTCTTTTCCGGGAGCGGCCCGGCCCCGCGGCTTATGTATGAGCTTGGTAGTGTAATTAGAGCTATGACAAATGTAGTAAGTGATATTAGCATGTTGTTACACAGACGCTAACGGGCCACATCCACTTTTCCCGTTGTCATTTTTACAAATACTGTCGTAATTTATTAAAAATAGAAGGTAAATTACATCTTATCATGTGATGGTATAGTTGGTGGGAAGGTTGTTGTTTGATGACTCGGCGAATGAAGTAGTGTAGCATTGCAGTGCACGGAAAGATTTTTTCAACCTACATTTAAGTGAACTCTTTTTGTGACAGAGTCGACTGACAGACAGACTGTGAAGATCATTCTGCGACAGGTTCGAATAAATACTTTTTGCCGCATCTCTCAAATGTAGTAAAATTTAAAGTCTTACTTAAAAGAGGCTGTTTCCCTATTTTAGCTCCTGGAACGAGCAATACTCTGAAAGAAATCTCCGGTAAAATCTCAATGTTGAATTTTTTCTCCATCATCTTTCGGCTAATCTTTACTGTGCTCATTAAAAATTAACTTGAAATATATTGTGATAATAGAAATTATTTATATATTTACTCAAATTAAATAATAATAATTAAATCCGAAAAAGGTTAATCTAAAAATGTTGTCCCATCTATTCGGCCATGTCCACGAAATTTCCTCGCGCAATTTGCTAATGCACGTATTCTAATTAATCAACCCCCTCAACCCTGTGAATTAAAAAAAAAACCGGAGTGTATTTTCTCTATTTTTCAATGGTTCCAGTACAGGTATTTTGTATTTACTTTCTCTTTGTCCAAGCATCATCAATCATGAAATATATGAATTGTAATGTGAGGTTAATGATCTGTCAATCTACTCCAGTTAAAAAAAATACAATGTACCTACTGATTACGCTTATTTCAATGGTTACATTACCAGTATTTTTCGGAAAATATATGAAAAATTGAGGTATTGAGGTATATTTGGAAGAGGGTGGAAGTAGATTTAAAAATCAAATATTTTATTGAAGGAATTCGTTTTCCGTATTATTTCATTTCTGGCCATTCAATATTACCAGGCCTTTCGCACATATTTCTTGGCCGGAATTAATTTTTTCCTCACTTTCGTCGCCTGAATTTCAATTAGACGGCGGGCGCCTCTCGTACATGCTCAGGGGCAATAGACCCAAGTTAATTAAAAAACAAACTTTTTGCAAGAAAAAGCAAAGTGAAATGCTTTCGTATCATAATTGTTTTCTGTTTTCGTCTATAGCATTCTGGTCACGCTGCTGTCGTGGATTCGGGCTAGAATGAAAATAATTTCAAATCCCGTCGTGGGTAACTTGAAAATTTCCTGGGGCTTTCGCGCAACCCAGGGGGAACGTTTGGTATGCATTCTATAAAAAAAAGCTGTGATTAGGGAGGTTAATAATATGTTTCTTTGGAAGCTACGAGAAGAGACATGATGAATATTGAGCCAAGGAAAGAAATAGGATGAGAAGGGCCTTCAAAAGGGATATGAAGTTTGTAATCACGTAGGTACTCTACTCGCAGGTCATCGACAATCTAGTATGGGAGGTATTATATTCATTTTGTAGCGACAGGATCCAGATTTTAAATCGAGATTTACGTAACAGATGAGCAGAATGTCCGGTATCTTAGCCGTTTGGCTACCAATTTTTTTATTTAAAATCAAAAGTTATTACGCAGCTATCCTGAGGGGTAGAATATCGCCAAAATGATTGCTCAAAGTAAAATACTTATAGCTAAAATACTTTGAAAGGACCATTGAACATAGATATGCATATGTAATGCATTGGATATATCATTGAACATGATACTTGGAAAGGACGATTGAACTATTGAGAGATGGATAAAAAATAAACAAGCCATTAGTAAGCTTGATTGAATTGATTCATGGGACAGAGAGACGACGCACCAATAAAGATGGACGTAGAGGAAAGGTCCAGAGATGAAGAGACAGGTGGAAAGTTGGTATCTTTAAAATGTTCATCCCGGGATCTGATTATACGGTGGCATAATAACTATCTTCCTTTAAAAATTAAATTGCTACTTATATTGGTCCACCCTGGATAAAGGGACAGGGAAATTTTGCTACCGCGGGAATTTAAACGCCCGAGGCGTAATATCAAATGATGTCTCGGTAGGCAACCAAAACGATCGTGCACCGTTTTCTCCGCTTGCAATCGTGTGTGAAATTAAACTCGAATCGAATCAAATGGGATGCGACCCAATTCTCCTGGACCACCTCAGCCTCGTTCAGTTCTCCACGTAGCATCATTGTGAATTATACCAAAGGCTCTAACACCTCATTTTTGTATCATAGTGGCTTTTAAGCATGTAGTTTGCCACGTGAGATCATCGTTACGAGAGCGCTTTCGCATTATCAGTTCATTTTTCGGGAAATATGATACTCCGGAGGACCAAATTTTAGCCAATAGGCTAATTACTTTGCAAAATTCCTTCCTGGGAATTGACCCTATCGCAAAGTCGTTAAGGGAGCTAAGAGGTATGAAATTCCCGTTCACGGAGGTAAGGATTTTGAAGCTGTTTACCACATTAACGGCAGTCGCAAATCGTGTCTCCATTTCTCTCAACCCAACCCCTAGGGAAATATTACTGAGAAATGAAACGGAATCTAAATCGCGGATGGCGAGTCTTTTTGTGTCAAGGCCCCTGAGGTCCGAGGTTGTCCTAGAGCAGGCTTCTGACACACAGAAACTCAAGTCCCTGTCGCGACGACGAAACTTTTCTTTTTCATCACTCGTGGGGCTTTTTCCCACCACTGAGAACTTTTCGAGAATTGAGGCCGTCATTTCCCCCATGAGGTCAGCATCATTTCAAACTTTAAGAGATTCCTCCACTCATTCCAGGGATTACAAGATAGCTCTTTGGCGACTGCTTTGCTTGCTCACGTTTTGCCATTCTTCCGTGAACATTATTCCATTGCAAGGGTGCCTGCAACAAGTGTCTCGCGTAAATATTAAACAGCAACATAGGGATGTGGTAAAAATTGCCCATGTGTTTAAAGGGGAAGGAGACAGTCTGTTATTAGTTCCATTCCTGTATAATTGCCGGTCATGGTCGAAATCTGGAATGATCTTTCATCCCAGGGGTCCATTTCAACATCAGCTAATATCCTAAATGTATACTTTAGTGTGTTTCAATTAGCTTGGTGTCTCATGGTATTTGAGATAATTACAGTACTATACAATATGTCTATTTAAGGTGTTTTGTCTAATAGTTGGAAAGAAAAGTTCCTGGAGAAGTAGACACCTCGACATTTAATGTAAAAGAGTAATTTGATGGTTCAAGGTTCGAATATTGTTTTTGTCTCATTTCATCTCTTCGATAGTTTTATTCTCAAAAGCTTCAGTCGCCACTTTTCAGTCATTTATCCATTGTTGTCGTGTCAAGAATAATGCCATTCACTAATTATGAATTGCAGACAACATTTCTAGTTTAACGCCTGTACAAACCAATTGGAGATATAGTAATGGAGGAATATCGTTGGATTGTTAGCTAAAATCCATTGTTGACCGGTAATTTGAATTCAAACTCCAAGTGTGAATGGTAAGCCATCGCAAGTAAGAAATTCATTCATCGACACAGTAAAATGCGAATGAATTTACTGAGAATGTATTTTCTTAGTTGTTAGTTCGAATCGTTTTGCTAGAAATTTATCGATACTTTGTCATTGGGTTTGATATTTCAGTAAACAGGAGAGTTAGACCTCAGTGAAACTTTAACTACTGAGGTGAAATGTTTGTCATTTTACTTTTGGGTTCGATGGACTTGTTTTATTTTTTCCATTCAATTAGCTTTGGAAAGAATACTAACGCATTAAGTTACAAATTTTTTGTTTCTTTTTCTCCATCCACCGAAGTTGACCAAATATGTGGTGAGATTTAGGTCGTTTAGAGTATTAACACCAAAAAGTTAGTTTAAGTATGGGACTTCGGAGGAATTGACCAAGTTTTGTTAGGGTTTCGATGAAACCTCTTTAGGATGGATACGTAGCTTGTAATGAATTAAATATGAGTTCCCCGAGAAAGAGATCGCGTTGCCTTCCATTAAGCAACGATTCTTAGGCATTCACCCTCTCTCCTGTTGAAGGCAAATGGATCAAATTTCATCCTTTGGCTGAACGAACTCGCTGCTTTGGATAAGTTTTGATCACTAATGGAAATTCTCTCCGGGGGAATAATTTGACAGACTAATGGAAACGAAGATACCCAAGTTTGAGCAATTGTGGGCCAAATCGGTCGTTCTGTTTCTAAGCTTCGAGAACATTTTTAGATACGCTGGTGTGAAATATATTTGTAAGGTTTCCTTTAAGTTCCTAAATTATTATTTTACTCATAAATGCTCAGTAGCTGGAAATATATATGTAATTATGAGCCCATTTTATATCTTTTTTATACTAATCTTTTTACTGGCGTGCAGAAATCCACTTTATTCCATTTTGAGTTAATTTTGTAATTTTCGTGTCTTATTTCTGCCTCCGATCTCCGGTTATTTGGACTTTCTGATATTTATTAGTGTGGACAGTTTCGATTGTCAACGGATTTCATCTGTTGAAGATTGCCAATTGTAATTAACTTCACCAAAGAAGATTATCCCAGAAATGCTACTAATTTTCAGGCAGTTGCCTGTATTTCCCTTCTGATAGTTTTTGTTTCTTTGACAACTTCGCCTGTTGTCTAAATTAATGAGTGTTTTGTCATCAGTGCTTTACATTGATATGTAAACCTTTCAACCCATTTTTGTTCTCGAAATCTGACATCTGTCCAAAACCTCGAAATACTTAACTCATTCAACAAAATAGCCAGTCACAAATATATTAAAACTTTTTAACTTTATGGAATAAGTCGGCTTTCAATAAGGAACACCTTATTGAAAGCAGACTAAAGGAATTCGGACATATAGTGAAATCATTCTGCGACGAAGGTATTCGATTTTGACGGATATTTGGTTCTTCAACTAGTGTTTTTTAGTGCCAAAAGGAAACAGACCACAAGTTTATTGGTGATTTAGAACCTGGGTGGGTAATATATGAGATATTTATCTCAAGTAAAGAGTGAAAAAATACTCTGCGGGATGCAGATGAATCCCGTAAATTTTCGACTAACTGAGGAGTCATTTTTCAAACCCTTGTCGGTTGGATGGTCTGAACGATTGTGCGGCGGGAATGAAATATGGAGCGGGACGGAGGCTTTTGGAGAGGGATTTTGATTCTTCTTTCGTCCCAAGGGAGTTTCTCGTATGATCAGAGGAGAGTTTGTTCTTCGGCCTCTACATTCCGTTGTACATACTTGATGGCTTTCGTCCAAAATTTATTCTGCTCCTGCAATTCTGACTCATCGCTGTCGAGATCCACTGCAATACATTGCGAAGGTAATGTCTTATCGCTCGGTTAGAATAAAGAGAGTATTACACACACGGAAATGTAAATAATGCGAAAATTAGGCGGCCATCCTGTGCCCGGCCATGTCAGATGGGATGGCGACAGACGTTGGCGAGCTGTGCTGCGAGAAGACAGTGTGTGTCCGGAAACACATTAGGGGCCACTCAAGTATTACGTAAGGCATTTTTGGGGGTGGGAAGATTAGTATCCTCTTACATTGTCATGTAAGGGGGGAGGGAATCTGGAACCAATTTACGTAAGATTTTTGTCCGTCTAGAAACATTCTAACGTTTCCGAATAAAATTTAGCCGTGACTTGGAGCATACGCTCGTTAATGGCGTATTTTTCGTAATGCTCCTATTCTGTAGTCTGACTGGCTAGCAACATTACCTCCATGCTCAACCAAAGCGAGCATTTAACGAAGAGTAGATTCAAATACCTAACTTCTTGCGTAAGGCTGCGAGGGATGAGGGTGGAGGGGTCGGGCAAATCTTAATTGAATTACATAGGAGGGGGGTCAAAAATGGCAAAAATCGTCTTACGTAGGTAAAACTTGAACGGCTCCTCAGTTCGGGAGAGTGTTTCGCATATGAAGAGGATAACGTCCAGATTAGCAGTAGTAGGACTTTGTGGTTAAACTATGTTTAATTTTTATGGATAAATTTAATTGATCATGATCATTCTTGCTTTCATGCAACTAACTGGAAACATGCTCAATCAATCATGAAAATTAAAATAAATAATATAATACTCGCTGATTAGTTACATCAATATTTAACTTTTCCATTTCAAAACCTTCCTCTTCATAAATATTTATTGATAAGTTCTTAAATATAAGTCGAAAATGCACAAAAGTCATGTATACATGCGCATGTGCAAATGCGTCAGATCGCTGGGAAATTTGAACTTGTTTTAATCCTTACTAGAACGAGGCAATCGCATGCGTTGCTATCGCTGGCCGGCAGATGGCATGCGATTTGGTTTTTCGCGCGCAGAAATTTACCGTCAGGCGCTTCCTGCGCCGGCTCTGGTGCCATTAGTGTCACCATGTGTACTGGGATTTGTGGAGGTTTAATGGCGACGGGAGCGAGGAGAAACTCGAGTCGAGGACATGAAAATGGAGAGGAATAAGGAATGGCATGAGTCGGGGGGAGAGAGGGAGAGAGTGGGGGAGAGGGATGGCATCCTTAGAGTGTGGGATATCAATTGCGTCGTTAAAGTTAATTGCGCGTTAGCAGATGCGCCTTTGGCTCCTTGAGGATGGCATAACAGATGGACCGCCGACATTCAGGCGAAATTCATCGCCTAAAGAGAACGTTACTAGAGTATGGTGATAACGGGTGCACACGTTGTACCACTAATACTTGGACGAATTTCTTAAGTGGGTGATTGTGTGGTGTCGAAATGAACACGACTGCCCCACTAATAGCCCGCGTTTACCCTCGGTGAAATAAAATACCCTGGATCTTCAGTTTGATAACTCCACGGCATTCTGCCACATTTTGATTCTGGATATGATGAAAAGAACACAGATACCTCATTATTCGTTTCTTTCTTGCAAAAACATTTATATAGTGAGATTCATGGTGTAATTTTATAGAGGTTCCTACGTTCGTTTGTCAACTAGTAATAGCAGAGGAATGAGTTTTCTTTAGAGTGCTAATACATTGTTTCTTCGCTTTTTTCTTAATTTTCATAAAAAAATTCAGAAAAAGAGCTCAACATTTTCACCGAGGAGAATCCGCTTTCAAGCTATTACATCTTACTAATCTTACTGATATATAAAAATCTAGCGGTCTGTCTGTCTTTCTGTCCGTCTGTCTGTTACTCAATCACTCATAAACCACAGAATCGATTGAAACAAAATTTGGCAAGATGATACTTGATATATCTGGTTCACGCATAGGCTATAGAACAAGGACCTTGGGACCCTAGAAGGCCCTCAAGTGGGCCCTTTCATCATGAAAAATTAGCCCTCGAGAATAATTCTTACCTGTATTAGAAACACGTAAAATATACCTATACTATACTATATAAATATACTAAATGTACAACATTCATTGGGTCGTAGGTCACGCTGGGGCCCAAGAGGGCCCAAGGTTCCAAAAGGATGCTTTCTTAAAAGCCTCATATGTGTTAAACGTGTGAACCGATATTAGCGAAATTTTCACACATGGGATCAGTATAGCTTTTTTAAGGAAATTGGGACTATAAGGAACGCCCCTGGACCCCAAGGGCAGCGTATTGGGCCGTCTGGTGTCTTATGTGTTTGAAAAACTCAAGTCTAAATATTTGGGTTCAAGTGCAGAGGTTTCTCTTCTTGCATATTTAAATTAGTTCGACTAAAGATAGAAGGCTATAATTTTTGCCATTAGATGGATAAAAGATTGCGGCTTCTTATTTTTTCATTCAATTTTCTTATGCAAATAAAATTTCCCTAGAAATCGCGATTTTAATGTCAAAATCATGAATTTTACTTCTGTCAGCAATAGGATATTTCCTTGGTAACCGTGGAATTAGCATTAGCTTTAGAAAGGAAATGGGACCTTTATAATGGCATCTGGGTTTTATATCTAGAGATAGTTAGAACAGTGGAAATCTCGGCCGTGTACTGAAATGTTGCTGATTACGATATTATCAGGGATATTTTTGCCTAAAGTGGCCACAATTCATTTCAAGTGGACAAATTTTAGTTGGACCCATGTAAAACAGGAGAATGCCACGATGTTATATTTATGCGGAAAGCCTCTGGAATGCAAATTACCAGTAGTTGAGTTTCAATATGTTACTGCAAAAGAATGTCGAAACTCGGTAAACATAATGTTATGCGGTATAACGTCTCTTGCCCATTATAAAGATAGATATAATAGATATTTGAGTTACGATCTACTAGCTTTCAGCCTATTCATTTATTAGCGTCAAATAATGAGGCATTAGTTTATTTATCTTATAATGCCCTGTCTTTCTTTCATCCCCCGTTGAATTTCAACGGGAACCTTTGCTAGTTAATATCTAAAACGATGTAATGTCATTATAACCTCAGGAGTTTGTGATTAAAAGCTTATTAATGCTAGGTTTGTCACCACATATTTTAAGGCAATTTTGTAACATTAGCAATTCCAAATTTTCATTAAAAAAATGAATTTATTTTAGTTTCAAAGCGAGTTTGTTTTTTAGTCTTACAATTTTACAGCGATCCTATGTACTTAATCTTGAGAAAGTGCTAGTAAATTAATCATCATTGTAACTATAATAATAATTTAAACTGTTACATCATGTCATTATTCCGGAAATTCCAACGTGAAAGAAATAGGATTTCAGTTAGTTCCTATCTTATGAGTGTTAGTATGTTCGAAACTGAGATATGACTCCCAGTAATTTCCTTAGGGCCATACTGAAGATTAAGGTACTTGAGCCATTTTTGGAGCTCGTAAATAATCGTTTTGCCATGTGACTGCTAAAACTTATTCCTGGGCGCCGCCGTTTAGCGTAGTAACTATGGAGCAATAAAAACTTACGAAGTATATTTCTCTGAAACGCGTGACGTGGAGTGAAGTGTGATTCTCGATTAAAGCTAGCGAAGCAAAGACATCGGCAAAGGCAAGCACAGCCATGACCTGCATTTTACATGCCAGGGAGACCGCGCTCATTTTCCTCCTAATCCCCTACTCCGGTTTCCCACAAAGCTGTGCTCGTAAGTAATCGCGTGTTTCATCCACCGTGGCGGGTCTTTTCCGTCCTGACACATATGCAAACGCCTTCTGTTACTAAAATGGTGTAAATTATTACCATTTTAGATTTAAGGGATTCTAACAAAGATAAAAAAACGTAAACGGAACCAAATAAACGATCCAAAGTGCTCTAGGGGATTTTTCCTCATGCTTTGATTAGATAATTTAAATATTTTTTAAGCATTCAAATGCTTGTAATGATTTTAAGGGCTATTTTTTCGGAAAAAAGGAAACATAATCTGAGAAAGTGTCTTATTCAAAGTGATTAACGGCGTCTCATTGTGAAAATGTCTAACGTTCATGATGAAAAACTACAACTTTTCGCTATTTTCTCTCTTTATTTACATACCAAGGCAACTCCTCAGTATGATTTTCATGGTCTGACTGATGGTCTTTAAAGCACGCTGATAATAGCACACGTGTGTGAAAACCTTGATCGATAAGAAAAATAATGTTAAAAATAGTGTTAAGTTAAAATTGTTCATCATGAACGAAACAAGTTCTATATGAAGGGGTACATTTGCGATTGGAGTGGAGAGAAATTTAAGCGATTTTTTTAAACTTTTATTAATCTACTTGTGTACGTAGACCCATTGAATTAAAATAAATGATACTACAAAAACAGCTGTTCTAAAAATATCTCTGAAATCTAAACACATCCTGTAATTATATTTGTTATTTCAAGTGTCTACGAAAAATTGTGAATCTTTAGCTAACAGCTAAGAAAAAGCCCATTATAGACCCTTGGGCAATTGTTATCTCAGAACCTATTTATATTTTCTCTTATTTCGTGTTCTCTTTCCTTTGCAGAGGTTGGGTTGTATCTGGGGTCGCCGTGCGAAGTGGCTTGCAGTCCGCGGCTACCGCACGTCGTCTGCAACACAGCGTCCAGAATATGCGAATGTGACAAGAAGTATCCGGTTCGCATCGGTCCACGAGCGGGATGTGGAAAACGTGAGTTTATCGCTGATGGATGATATCCGCTTCTTGACTGTACTTATAGCTCACTGCTATGGTAATGGTCAATTCAATTCAAACATGATTCTTGTCAATAAGGCGGAGGTAGGCTGTTTCGGCGTGATCTATCAATTTTGAGGGCTATTGGAAATTCGGAGCATGCTCTAATTGTGCTTAGTATACTGCATCTTGGAGAATGTTTATGTGCGTGACTATCAGTTTTGAAAAGACACCTCAGTGTTTTGATCACATCTTCGGCTTATTTTGGGTAGTAACAATGCACTTATGAAAGTATCTCCGATGATAAATATGCATATTTTTCTAGACAGCATGTTTGTAGGTGTGCATGATTGTTTTTATATTCCCGCATAGCTGAGGAATGTATGGATCAATTCCGACAACTCTTGGTATGCGTATGGCTTGCTGAGACATCGATTTTTGAAGTGAAATTATAAAGAAAATATCGTTATTGCCTGTGTTGTTGAAATTTAAACAATTCCGGAGTAAAGCTTGGTGACAGAGGTACATGACGAAGTTAGTTTATCAATTTCCAAATTAGTCAAGTTTTTGTTCAGAATAAATAAACCTGGAGTAGTGAACACGTGGTGAAAATAAGTTATAGTCGGTACTAAGTTATCCTTGGTTCTCTTTGGACTGATGGTTTTATGTTTGTCTTACATATAATTCGTTGTAATGTTTTTATAATTTCAATTGAGGCAATTTCGTTTAAAAAGGGTAAAAGTTGACCTAAGTAAAAAGTACTCATAATTTATCATGTAACTCTTAAGCATTATTTAAAAAATTTAACCATTTCGAAATTAATGATATTTTAGTTATCAAAAGTAAAAATAAATCATATGCACGTTCAATGAAACTTGATAAATGTTTCGGTATTTGTTATTTTATCTACACAATTCAATTTTACTTAATTATTGACTAGTAGAAATGCTCGTTGCTTCTCAACCGGAGAGAAAGGAGTGAGAAATATTATAGCAGTTTTGTTTGTACAAAAAATCTGACCTGCCAATTATTATCTTACTTTTTTCACTTAGCCGAAGTTATTTCATGAAATTTATTTTTCCCCGTTGAAATTTCCCACTTATGCGCATATTCGGGTGACTCCATAGCGGTGATACAGTGTCCAGTTCCAATACCCTCAAAATTTGGAAATAGTCCGTTTAGTCACTTAATGATGCATAGTAATAAACTATAGATAATTTTATTTCTTTCACAACTGTAAAACTTCGTTAAAAAGGGCAGCTTTTTCGGTCCAGTAACTCAGTATTTAAGAAAATAAATCTACTTCTATTACTGCGGAATTATAGGTATTATAAGTAAAGAATGAAAAGGAATCCGTTTGTCTTGTATTTTTACTTGTACTTAAAGACCATATTCCTCTGCAAAACATATCAGGATCACCTCAATTTAATACCGCAAAGAATACAAACGAATAAATGCAGTTAGCGAGAGCGGAAATAAAAGGCTCAATCGACAAACCAGAAATCCAACAACTACAAAATTAGTGCTTATGAGATGGTGAAAGATTCTATATTACAAAGTAAATTAATAATTTACAGTATCAGAAATAGCGTGTAGATTCACTCAGTGTTCCTTTGCGACGTAAATAAATTAATAACTGAGCAACGGAAAACTTGACAAGCTGATAGAATATTATTCTGAACGACTAATCAGCCAAGAATATGATTAAAGTTTATGGCAGAGAAGTCTCCTACAGATCGATAAAAATTCAATCGTAATGAAATATTTTAAGTTTTATTGAACGATTTCAAACGAATTAGTAAAGCCAAAAGAAAAGGAAATTCTTGTTGCACATTCGAGACCAAACGAGAATTATTGGTATACAAATGAATTTATAGTGTTTGATGGCTTTTATCAATTGATGAAATTGTAACTAAACATTACCACATTGTTGGAAAATCCAGAAAAACATATTTGTATTGATTTATCATGAGCTTATTTTCCTCACCTATGCATATGAGAGGCAAGCTCTCCCTGTCATCGGCGATAACAATCAGAGTCTTTATTGAACTTTCTTTATATACGTAAATATAAATATCCATATACGACGTTCTCCAAAGCTTAGTTTTTAAAAATATAGTTTGTTTCTGATCAGTCATTGTTTAAATACATATATTCCTCCACTTGAAAATCTCGAACTTCACCCATATAACATTTTAATTTAGCCTTGTATTAATTTCCGTACCATTCATTATTCACTCTCATCCTGGCTCCACTCTCACCATATTTTCCTGCATATTCAAGCAGGAAACAGCATTTATTCTTTGCCTATTGTGTAGCCATCAAATCCGAATTCTGTCGTGGCCAACGTAAACCTCATCTTTCCTTTCCATCATTAATAATGCAGTGATTTTCTTGCTCACCGCTTACCTTAGGAACTTATTCTTAAGATGACATAGTTCAATCAAATTTTCCATTTACTGGTAGGATTGAGTCACGCTTACATGCGTAGCTGGTTTTGCTTATACTAAATGCATTCGTATCATACAGTCTGTCGGGTCCAATACATCCAACGTTTGCGCACCTAGAAATATTCAACTAAAGAACGTCATTCCAACATATTCACTCACATTTTACCATCATATTCCTAGTGACCATTTTTTGTATTACCTTATCTTTACTCTCGTTTCACATTATTCTCTGTTACTTTACCAAGTCACAACTGTCTTACATCCATCTCGAAGCAAAGCCCCTTCGATTTGAGGAGTATTTACACAATTTTCATAATTCAGTTTATCTCAGGGGTATTCATTATCCCTCTGGGTTTTCATTCTGCTACTTACTTTTTTATCATTATCTTGTAGAACTGCAATTAATGTTGTACACACAACGAATCCTAGTACCATAGCACCGAGTTATTACCTCTATTTTTCTCTTTTAATTTATCTTCAAATGCTGTTTCTACGGGATTGGCCTTCAATAAAAGAATGAAAATAGACCCTTGCTAACGTTTTATAAACAAAATTGCGAAGTGTTGAAGACCAACCCTCTATAAACAACTTTTTCATATCATAAAAAAATGTCAAAACCTGCTCTCATTCAAGTCTCTTGTTAATCTATAAAAGTATTAGGCAACCTTTGTGTTGATGTTTTTTATTTTATTGCTTTTAATCAATCACTAAAATATAATTAACTCGCATATTATTCTTTTCGTGCATTTTCATGCGTTTGTATCATATCATTAAGGAAGGATTTCAAAAATGAAAGACTTAGAAAGCAAGAGGATTTTTGTAATTCATCCCATTTATAACCACTAAATTATTCATTGGTGACATACATTGCGTAAAAACTAATTATATTTCGAATTTTTGTTCTTTTTCTCTGGATATTTTAAAAATTAATTATTCATAACAGGTTTAGGCAGCACACAGTTAAATATAAACTTGGCTTTTTCCATTAAACAGTTATCGTTTTAAGCGCTGTATGAAACCTTTATCATTTTATTCTCTTTTATTTACAAAGCCAAAAATTTTCCGCTCTCTTGTACCTCAGGAAAACTAATAATTATCATCTGAAAGTAATTAGTTCAGGGAAAAAATTCATGAGTTACTTCATTCCTTATTTTAAAATATCTCCAAATTGTTTAATCATGCTATTTAACCTTGCAGTTTTCTCACTCGCCTTCTGCTCTCCACGCCCATCCTCAAATTCATACTCATAGTATATTTATTTTACAGACTTGAACTCATCTCGCTACTAATAAACTACGCATAAATATTTTTACACTTTCAATTTCTGTCACTTTGAGCACACTCAAATGATTACATTTAACTCGTTATCCGTCATATATATTAGCGTTTATTTTCTACTTTGTATTTATCCATGCCCATTTACGATATGATCCTTTGTGTAGTTCTCCTTATAAATCTAAAATTACAGACGAATTCATTTCTGAAGAGGCGGGCGGAACTTAAAAACAGATTATCAAGACGGTGATTCCATGCAAAACCTTATTTTTTCCCCTAATGCCGGTGGAAGCATTAAGTTTATGGCTTCTTTAACAGTCATCTTTGGCGCGAGCTGGTGGTGCATATTTATCATGAAAGAAGTTGGGAACTACCAGTGACCCTAAAATTGAATGAGTGGGGGCCGGAACTTTCTCTTGAGAGCCATCCTTCTCACCGCTCAGCTCCCTTCCCTCCATCCACGCCTCATGCCTTTTCTGCCCCGTACTTCCCCTCTCAATAATCCACCCCACCTTCTTTCACGCCTCTACCCGCCTCCCTCCCAACCCATTCGTCTGGAGCATCCTTTTCGCACCCGTCGTTGCTCCTATTTACCCTGTAAACTTACACCAAAGTCTCTTTTTCGCCACACCCTCGCTGCCATTAACCTCTTCCCCTTGCC
The DNA here is from genome assembly GCA_963169105.1 of Ceriagrion tenellum. Classification (NCBI taxonomy): domain Eukaryota; kingdom Metazoa; phylum Arthropoda; class Insecta; order Odonata; family Coenagrionidae; genus Ceriagrion; species Ceriagrion tenellum. The sequence continues at coordinate 65,220,473 of OY720632.1, forward strand.
CTTTCCGCCATTTCTCTACCATTTCCCGCCTCTTTATTTCCTCCATCTCCCGATTCCCGCTCGACCTAGCCCTATTTTTCCCACCACTACCTATAAAATCTCAAGCCTTATAATAAAAAAATTTTCTCTCCGCCGCCTTGCTAAGAGCAATTATACACTCCACGGCCATAGTGTTCTTTGAAGAATTAGTCTAACTTTAATTTTATATTGAAAATACTCTTTTTAATGACAGATTTTTAATCTTAATTACAAAGAGCCGTGATCATAAAAATGAGTAAGACTTAATGATAATGTGCACCGATGTGCACTTGTGATATTATTAAAACACTGTGGTAGGCCTTCCCGACCTATGAGACGATTTACTCGTAGAACATGTACCAGCAACCATTATACAGTTACATAACTGAAAAAATAAACAATCAGAATAAAACATATTAAAAACAAAAAGGAAAGAAATAAGAAAAATGCGCATCCTCAAGACCCTTAGTACGGATCCAGCTATGTTGCATTTGAGCAATTGAACATGCACACCATTCTCACGGAAAACCATCCTCTTTCATAAGTATACTTCCTGCTCTGCAAGTTATGCGTTACCGATTCATAAATACATCATGCATTGCATGAAGCGCTAAGACTGAAAATAACGATTTCAAGTACTTAACATGAACATCATTTGACAGACCTTCACAAATTAAATAAACAAAATAGAACAACATTTTCACATTGCAAAGATCAAAACGACGTAGCATCTTCCCGTCAGCCAAGAATACTGCGCGGTGATATTACATCTCATGTACTGTATGTTTTTTATGCAACAAAGCATACAGAATGAATACGCAGTAAAATTTCTGGACACTGTATTTGTTTTTGCATTAAAATGCTTACCTCGGCCATATTTTCTATTTATTGGAAAAATAGTAATTTTATATCGTTTGCATGTCTTGGAATCTGAAATTATACGCTAATTTAAGGAAAGAAGACACGCAAGCATAGTGAAGAGGAATAGAACAAAGTGTGAGAGAGAGAGCAACGATAGTTGTGAATAGGTTTGAATTAAATAATTTGGTGATTAAATAATTAAATAAGTTCAATAATTTGAATTAAATAATTAAATTTGAATAGAAGCGAATAGGTTTGAATTAGTGCCGGGAGTGGTTAGAAACATTCTCATCTAAAGAATATTATTTTTTATATTTCTGTCGTTGAATCGTAATTAAAGAGCATAAAATGTTGTTTTTCAGCTATAATTTAAAATTCTATGCCAAAGAAGTCACTATATTATTGCTACCATGAATAAATCACTTCCGAAGAAACAAATTGATATTACCAGCTAAAATTATTGCTGTAAAACAACGTTTAAATCCCTCAAATTAAATATCAACCGAAGTCATATTTTAAATAAGATTACTTAGACCAAAATATTTCTAACCACCCCCAGTAATTAAGAAAACTAGTTTTAATCCTACCTCTACCTCATACTTCCTTCTATTTGTCTTCACTATGCTTGAGCGTTTTTTTCTTAAATAGGGACATCATTTCAGCTTCCAAGTCATACAAACGTATGTACGAAAGGCCCTTATTTTAAAATATGGCAATAGTAAGAGTGTGGCATGTAAGTAAACTTGGGTGAAAAAATCAGTCTTTCTTCATCAGCCATCGTATTTTTTTTCCATAAATTTCTATATAAGCTGTTGTACAACGGCCTGCCACGATGGAAACACATCTCAGTCACCTAAGTTGAACAACTTTGCGCACACATCGAATGTAAAAATGTCATTCGTCTGAGTGCTGTTGCCAATACCTGCAAGCGACAGGCTGTGAGTGGAAAATGATCTTTGCCGTGAAATTAGGTTAAAGGCCACTGCTAGTAATGTTATTTATCTATCGGACATTGCTCGCAGTTGAGCCTCTGTAAACGGTATCCCGACTCAGCTTGCGTTGCATCGTTTTCTTCTACGTCCGTTCCTTTTTATTTGCTTCTTCACGTTTACTTATCCTAATGGGCTTTTTGGTTTCTTCTTTACTGTCTCGCAACCTCATCCGCCGATATAGTCCTCCCTTATCACCATGTTTGCTTTCACCGCTTGCCTCCTGGTTTTCTTTGCTTTCCTTCGCTTGCCCTCTCTTCCCTTCCCCTCCCTAGAGCCTGGTGAAGTGATGCTTGCTGGAATGGCGCCGGCGCCGGGGCGCCTAGGCCCACGCCCTCCGTGACTGAGATTGATGCCTCGGCCCACATTCTTCCTCCCCCTCCCCCCGCTACCGGTCGGTTAACTCCTTAAAGAATCCGCTTTAAGACGGCGCGGAAATTCCGGGTACGTCGTAGAAATAGTTGTTAATCCCCGTCGACCCCGATTCCGTTCTCCGAGCGAGATGGTTTTCGATGTTCTTTCTCTTCTGGGAGCGGGTGGGACTATGGAAGACTGGAGCCTTTATTGAACGCATCGCTTGGAGTGAGTTTTCCTGTTCTATCCCCGACTCTATCGGTCTGTCTTTCTCATGATGCGGTACTTTTTCATCATTTGTTCCCTGACAGTGCGCAGTTTCTTAATTCACTCACCTCCTTCTAGGCTTCCTTCCCAAACTCAATGTTGGTTTATTCTTCGTTTGAGCCTTTATTAAGGAGAAACCACGTCCAATGGGAACCATCAATTTAATTCTCTCTTAGGTTCTGTTAATTTTTGTATTTAGTTCTCGTTTTATCCGTTTTAATGATAACAGTAACTATATTTTCCATATTACTATGCAGAGTTTGAGATGATTATTTCGTTTTTCACTATAGTGAACGAAGCAATTGATGGCATATTACAAACGAAGGCTTGTAATTGCCTTGTAAGGCTTTCGATGTTTATTAATAGTGTTTAGTCATCCGGAATTGTACTATCCTTAGATGAAAGCTTAATATATGCTAAGATTTTTATTTGTGATTTTGTATAATTTATAGTATAAATATTTCAAATTCAAGCTTTATAATTTTTTTTCTGCATTTACGTCTAACTGACTTCCTTCAAACCGTCTTTGTGCAATATCGGCCTCAGTTTCAGCAAATTCTGGAAAATAATAATGATACTATAGTGATTTAGATCTTCAAAATCAATCATTTCAACGGCTGCAGAGCAGTGTCTGTTCCAATCCCATCCTATTTTGCTCCAAAATTGTTTATCTTTTTCTTCAACGTTTTTATTTCCGTTGTCTATGCCTTATTGTCTCTATCCTTATTCATGGAAACGTAAGAATTAATAAGAATGGAATGGTTTCAGTGACTTAGGATCTTTGTCGATTCTTATAAGAGAGATGAGACGGAGAAGTTTTTAAATACACATAAAGTTGGTAATGGTGCATCAAAGAATTGCGAATTACAACATACAACATGCTTTCCTCGCTAACTTTATCATCTCTCCCAAGAGTTTCTCTCTTCTCCTTCCACTGTAATTTTCGATTTTCCAAGATTACCAGTGGCATCGAATGCGCAATGGATAAGGGGAAAAGCTCTCTTTCCTTGTTTCCCTTCTTCTCTCTTTATGTCGTAACTTTTATTAAAATAAATTGGTCCTGAGTTACTTTATGCTGTCATGAAATGGCTTCCCTGGCTGAACGCTCATTTTTCATGAATTTCACGTAATCCACTAAATCACAGTACTTGGAAGTAAGTATTATTTGCTTGTTGCAAATATTCACGTTTTACGTCATTTCGCCTAGAATAAATTAAGCTTATACAAATATGCAATGAAACAAAGTTTTCTCTACATCATGGGGAGTTCTAATAGAGGAGGGATTCATTTTTGCTAGAGAGAATGAAAAAAAGACGTGTTGTCTCTGCTTTGGGCGCAAGGGCCTCGATTTTGACGGTCTTGTGTTGTCATGAATTTCTTAGGTTATATCGCAAGACTATTGTTCAATATTACGACCGTGACTACTTTTTACTTCATGGATATTTGTATTTTAATATGTTGCTGTGAAGAGGAAGGAATTTGATAGTTCCCGATAATATTAACTTGAATTCTTTGGGGTTTATGGAACGATTCTGCCGAGTACAAAAGCATTTCTTCTCTACCAGTACTGTTTTCTTCTCCAGTTTTTAATGTTCTTTTGCCTCTGTTATTCGTCTTCAGTACTTACCGCCCACATAAATTCTCCCACTATGGCAGCTCTCATGTGCTTAATAAATCTGTATGCCTTACCTATTCATTTTTTCTCTTAGCTATGAATTTTCCTCACCGGTTCTTTCTCATCGAATTGCTGCGTATTTTGGGCTTTTTTGTCTATTTTTCTATCCATTCAGCTTACTTTTTTTTTTAAATTTATTCAATTTACTTGAAAGACATCGAGAAAATTGCTACTTAGTGATGTATGAGACAGTTACGGTTATAATTAATATGACCCTACGTGATATATCTATCCTAAATCTCATTAAGTATTGTTTGTATTTTGTTTTATTGTAATACACATTTGTAATTGTGTAATATACGTTGACAATGAATACACATTTGTGTATTCCTTGATGTAAATATATCTTCTCTATCGAATTTTTACTCACCGAGTCTCAGTATCTACTTACCACCCAATACAATGTTTTAATGCATGATTATTATGGGTATCCATCGATAGGAAGATCCAGAGTCGTTCAACGTAATTTGATTGACGGATTCTCTGATGGCGATGTACGAGTCGTCCATCGAAACGTCGGCAGAGATAGCGTTTGACCCGTCGGGAAACCCAAACAATTTTCAAAATTTATCTACGCTACATTATACCCTGCGAGCTGCAGCATTGGCGTGTGGTAGAGGATGTCAGAATACTAGCGTGTAGAGGTGTTTAGGTTAAGGTTTTGGGGGTGAAATGGTGAAGTGTATAATTTTCCTCATATTTTTCCTCATATTTATTTATTTATCCTGTATGTATGTATAATGAGAGTGTTTGAAGTGGAGCACATTTTTATTGTGGTTTCCTGCTGTCCGTGGAATGAACAAATTTTTGAGCCTATCTGTTTGGCAATGTAGCTCTCTTATTTTATCTCTTTTATCGGACCTAAAGATGTATTGTGGTGTCAAAACGGTATTCTCTGTGTCGCTCTAAAACACTTCTGTTCTGTATTTCTCCAGCAAACTATATCTAGCGTGTTGCCTCCGAGACTCTAGCAACTCCCTACCTAATCCCTCTTAACGCTGTGGAACACCATATTTTTCTTGTAGCATTTGTTAACAAATCCCACAACTTTGATTTGAATTTTATTTATTTTTTTACTAGATCCTTATGCCCAGGGTCCCAAAATCTCGCGGCGTATTCGGGGTGTGGCCTCACCAGAGCGAAGTAGCAACTCTCTTTTACGTTTTCATCCGAAGACCTTTCTCTTAGTTTACTTCCAACTCGATAACGTAGGTCATTTACACAAGTAATTAATATAAGAGGGCGTATCACGCTTCCATGTGGAACAACGGATGGGAATCTAACCGTATCCGAGGTATTCCCCTCAATTACATACTTCTCATTGGCGATTACTGAGAAAGTTGCAGTCCAAATGTCAATTCTTTTATTAACTCCGCATGAATGCACTTGGTACACGAAGTTTTTGTGAGAAACCTTGTGTATACGAGTATCTGCTTACGGATAATCCCCGACTGATTGCTCTACATCGCTAAAGCCATCAAAATTTAACATTAATTTTGACCATACTGGGCTTTTATATTTTTAGATTCTACTTTACCTCGAATATGGCTAACTCATTTTATTCAGTGAACTATGGCTGCATTCATCAACCTCCTTGCTAATTGCATTCCTTCCAGCAGAGCTTCTCTCATCTTTTTACTCATTTCCTCCTCGACGGATAATGAAAATCGATGAAATCATATCCCGTCTTTTACAATCACTTTCTTTTACTATTCTCTTTTTATCACCCTTTTTTGTGCTAACATACTCATTTAAACTGGTCGTTACAAGGTTTTGAGACAAAAACTGTTTGGCTAGAAGTGCATGAAGCATTCGTTATTATAATTACTCCATTCAATAACAATAAAATATGCCGATTTTTGTTTTGATTCTTTTACTTCCTCTCGAACTTTTACCCGCGTAGTGAGAACCTGTGATCGTGGCAGCTATTTTGAATATCATATTCAGAATAACGAATGCAATAAAGAGCGACGTGTGGTTTACCCATGAGCGAAAGATGCATATTCCTAAAATATAATTGCTTATAATAACATTTTATCAAAAATGCAATTATGTGTATAAAGTAATCCTTCAAAAAATCGCAGAAGCTATTAATTGGTAGATTAAGTCCCTTGTGTTTGGGAATTTAATTGAGCCGCAAAATGCCTGATGACTGAAGAGTCTAATTTTTTCTTGATTTTATGGATATTTTTGTGGTGATTGAAGATAAACCGATTGTAGTAATTGATAAATGGATCTTATCTGCCAACTCCTTATCCCTTAGTCAACTCCCTTACCCTTACTACGTGACTTGGTATTGATAGCAATCTAAAGTAGTCTGGGTATAGACGGTGCCGCGCGCTTCTCTTATTGAAATCATTAGAAGGGATACTCAATTCGATTTCAAGGGGGAAGAGTAATTGACAATTTGGGTACTCGCTCTGCATATCAAACTTGCTTCCATGTTGATTTTCGGGGTCGAATCCAAGTGTAAAAATATGTTTTCTTACTAGAAATTAAAGCTTTTGAAGCGTACGTAGTACTACTTACCGTAACTTTTCCGTTGGTTGATTTTGTTTTTGGATGGGCCAATGCTAAGCTGTGATTACTTTAGCAATGTACTGACTTTTTAGATCAATCCGAAGAATTCGGTTGAAGATGCGTGCTAGCATGAAAATTCGCCAGTCTCCTTAAAAACTTGCGATGGAGCAGAATCAATAATTTTTCTTAGCATGTATTAGGTAGATTTTAATGAATAAGTGATGATAATTCATGAAGATTCATGAAAATAAGAATTCATGCTTGTCAGAAACAATTTAAAATTCAAATCATGGCACAAATTTCCCATATTTGTATTAGTCCTATCTATATATTCCCTATTCATGTGTAAATTGATAAATATCATATAATTGTACTCAACAGCATTTAAGATAGATTATTAACTCACATTTTTATCAGGTTACTATTCATTACGACAAAACTAGTTTAAGTTTATGACTTGACACAAAAAAAGCTAAGTATTATTTCGTTAAGGTAATATTTTCTGGTAATTCCCCAGGTGGTCTATTGTTTGCATTCAAGGTTGTGAACTTGAAAAATGTTTTGGAATAACGATTTTCACCTTCACCCCGAGCAATTCGGTCCATTTGCTTGCCATGAGAAAAAAGAAATCAGCGAATGAAAACTTCACAGCTGCCAAACCCCTGAGTTCAGTTCTATAGGAATATTTGGTGGAATGTAAAATATAAATTAATGCCACCTAGAGTATCTGGTAGTTGAAATATTTATTACCATCTGCCAATGATGAAGTAGTCATTTTCTCTATCAGTAAAATATTAATAGTATAAATAAAATTAGCAAGGAGCTCGCATGGACAACAAAATTAAAAAAAAAACAAATAAAACAATAATGCACGATACGTTTTTTCTGAAAATTTTATTTAGCACTTAATATTTGTTTTCGTCGCCCATCATTTTCTAGGAAGGGCTATAAAAAACGCCACATTGACAAACATTGAGGAACTCGGGTAGTTCAAAATTTTCTGAGAATAGAAATGAAAGGTGAATTTATATTACTACAATTTCCACTACATATTTTGTTATTAATGACCAAGCTTTCGTTGCAAAGCTACCACACCAGGTCACCGGATAACATTGCTTTGCAATAAATCCATGGAGATTGCTACTGGAAATCATGGAAATCGCAGCGTTAAAATGCACATTTCCTTCCCATGAGGGAAGAGTTACTCCAGAGAATCTCCACTGTTTTATTTTTTAAGTAATTTTGCTGCTATATCATTTTTTCAGTTTTTAGGCCTCACTGTTTTATCCTCTATTTTAACGTTTGGCCTTTTTCTTAACATTTACTTTTAACACTACAATTTCCACTTCTCTATAAGTAAAATATTAATAGTAAAACTAAAAAAATAGCAAGGAGCTCGCATGGACAATGTTATAAATGTGTTACAATTTTTTTCTTTTTAATTATAGCGACGTACCGAATGAGTAACGTCGTCAACCCGATGTGTCCGGCAACACCCTCATAACTCCCATTGTTACAACTCTTATAGAAGCTGGTGGCAGACTAAGCTCAGAATGCTATGTGCTCGATATAGTTAACTCGATGAATTTTAGAGATTTAACTTGGGAAATGTGTGTGTTGGAAATAGCATATTATTTCTTTTTAAAAATTAGTTGGGGTTTCAAATTTTTAAGATGAAAGACGCTTAGCATCCATAGTAGAAAAGATAGCAATGGCAAGCAACTATTATCTATTCTCCCTGAGTGATCAGTCTAAGGACAGAAAATAGACCATTAAAATCCTTGAGTGGTTCGCTGCGCATCTGTTTCAGGCATTCACGTGGGCTGTACCTATCGGATATATATCCTAATCCATAAAAACACTTCTGTTCCACACCAACCTTGTATTTTTTCGTCCTTTTCCCGAAGTGTACCGAAACTCATGCGGATTTGAAGATGGTAAGGTACGAGAGATGCACTCAATATACGCAAAAACCTTGACCCTCAGCCACTAGGGGTCCCTGGGTTGAACCTAACGCCATCTCTTGCTTCCTCACGACCGTTTGTTAATCGGCAAGGCACCCGGCAGATGAGGGGGTCGCCGCTACCTCATCCCTAACGGCGTGCGCGAGCCCCTTATACCTCCCTCCCCCCCCGCCTCAACTGTGAAGGGTGTAGTTTTGTCCCATTGTAATGTCACCTTGGCACGATTTCGCCTTCGCGCGCCTCGAGGCTTTGTCGCTAGGGTTGCTTTCGCAGGTGAGCCGTGTCTAATTTGAGGAGTCCCGTTCCCGGACGAGGTAATAGGGGAGAGTTGGGACGGAAGCGTGATGGGTGGACAAGCTGGTTGAGGCGGTGGAAGCAGGCGACGGAGGAGTAAAGGATGGATAGCCCAGGATCACGCTAGGAGACTTGCCGAAGATGGTGGTGAGTGCACCGCCATCGCATTGAGTGTCCGGCCCAGGAGTTACTAGCCTTGACCGGGGTGACAATTGGGAGCTTCGACCTTTGACATGGCCACTCATTTTTTTCTTCTTAATTCATTTCATTTTTTCCTCATCTTACCACAAAGAGCTTAAATTTAAAGAAGAATAAGAGTATCTCTGATGGGAAATTTACTACTTTACTAGTAAATGTATATACATGCTTGTGGGTTCACTACCGGCTGTTTCTCATGGGATTTTTTCCCTACAAATTTAAGTTGTCTTATATCTACTATCATCTTCAATCCATGCCCTAATGGCGGTGGCTGAATGAGCAATTATGTATTATTTGTCGAGTATGTTACTCGCAGTAATTACTGTGAAATTTTAAAATTTAGTCTGGAACGTGTACAAATATCAAGGCATATTTTGTTTCTTCATTTCTCATGCATATATGACCAGTATTCTAAATCCATCCCATATGCCGAAGACTGTACCAATGAGTTCTCCCATTCTGCCCCACCCGCTGCTAACCTTATCCTGTATTATCATTGAGCTTTGATTGATATTGCTTCAGAAATCTTTTTTCGTTATAGGTATGTCACGCAGAATAGAAATGTAGGAAGGTAGGAATAATTCTAATTAGAGGAATCAATAGGACAGAGTTAAGAGAGGCTTAGCAGTTCCGCCTGAATGATACAACGCGAGAAATGGGTTTGTGTGAAGGCACTAATCAAGTGTTCATTCAGTCATCTTCATTAACCACACGTATAAATAATAACACCTGTAAATGAGTACACCTTATACACATCCCTATCCTTCCGTTTGGTGCGTTAATCTTGTGAAAGAAAGTCTGTCGACTGGTATAAGTGCCTATCTAATGCCCGCCCGAATGAGTGATAAGAGGGTCATTGGTAAGGATATTTACCATTCGTGAACTGTAGGACTTCACCTTCAGCTTTCACTTCTTAATCATTCCAAGAGGACTGTTATTATTGCGTTCATTTGGTGCTCAAAAACATTAACACCTTTTAGTATTCGTTGAAGGATAACAGAATTATTTTTTCATCAATAAAATAATGAATTTAATGCATTAAATCGTCAAGCTAGATCACTCGAGCAAGATAAAGGAAATAGTTGTCCAGAATAATAATGAAAGATTAATTATTTTATCCTAAATTTCCCAATAATTACGTTGGTATAATAAACTGGTTTAGTATGCGCATGTTAATATGTATCTCTTATATTAATTAAACATTGATGTCTGCGCAAATAGTCTCTTACTGTAGTGGAATACACCTGGTGAAATGCAGACTTTTTCATCTAAGCTTCTCATTTTATTTGGATTTAACTTGAGAGGCCATCTACTTGTTTATTTACATAGTATATATTTATAAAATTTTGAAACTCCATAGGGAATTCAATGCTAGGCATTTTCCTCAGCTGTGTTTTTCCTTTAATTCCAGTCCACTTGTTGCGTTTTTCATGTAACAGTGTATCGAACAAGCCCTAAATTGACCAGCGTTCGCAATGTTTCTGAACGACTCACGGTAAAAAAGCATTGTAAAGTATTAAGAACTCATTTCTCAGGTGTATAAAATATTACCTCTATTTGCCTTGTAATTTTCACTTTGCTATATTACGGACGCCTACATTTGTTGTAACCCAATGGTTACGAGTATTTAATTGGATATATATCCTAAATTGAGAGCACGGACATAAAATCCTCATGGTAAAAAATGCAGAATATAGTCAGCATCAAGCTTAAGATGCGAGTGTATGATCCCTTTGTGTAAAATTTCTTATATATGCTGCGTAAACCTATTTTCCAGCAATCCTATCTTGTTAAAATCTTCTGTCCCTCTAGAAAAAAAGCTGTATGCTCTTTTCGAGGTGAATTATAATGTTTTTTCCATCAAAAGACTTACTCTTTGTTTATTTGGCTTTTTATTGTGTGTGATTTTTTTAGATTTAATTGTTATGATTATTTAAATTTAAGCATTTTATTTCACCATTTTTAAATATCAAAGTCTTTATAAGTAAGAAATTTGAACCAAAAAGTCTATATGAGGTTAATACTTATTTTGATCCTTTTTGTCAATAAATCCAATCAATCCTGACATGTGACTATTTATGTGACGCGGATAGGCTTCTGAAGCAGTTATTTAATTCCATCATTCTTCGTTTATTACGTATCATTTCAAAATATCTTGTTACTCAATAATTTATCGCCATGAATACCCACGTCACGTCTTCTCCACCACGCTGTACCGGGAGGAAGATTTCAATCAGTCCCCATAAAATCGGAGTGAAAATGGCTTCATTTAATGCAATTCAATCCTGGGTACGAGGCAAGCTAGCGTCTAAGATCTTATCGTACACGAGTATCACCGCAGTGACATTCAATCCAAGCCGCCGTCGCGTCAACCGCCATTGTCGCAGCTATCGCGGGTAATCTTTGTGACATTCTTGTGCTCGTCATTTTGACGTCCCTTGGTGATAAAAAAAATATACACTGGGGTCATTCATGGACCCTACTCTTTTGCGCCACGATTTTCTACGTTTTTCCCATAATCTACCTTTCATCATTTACATCATCGCTCTTGTCTTGGCCTTATGTCATACGGAAGAAAACAGGCTTAATATAAATCCCCATATCGAAGAAAATGATCGACTAGAGAATTATGTTTCCAAAAGAGAGAAATCTTCCAGACTTAAATATCCAGGTGAGCAAAGTTATTGCCGTCCTTGTAACTTCAAGACTGTTGGTTTTAATCCCGCATTGGATAAAGAATAGTTTTTCTGAGCGGCCTCAGATGAACTTATTTTTCTGATCGGCCTTTGATGGGTGCAATATAAACCCAGCAGACGAACCAGTTCCATAGCCACAAGAAAAATAACCTTGACTATGTTTCGAGACGCCATGCTTCGCTTGGTTTCATATAACTTCCTAAGAGTCAAGTAGTATACCTTGGGATGGTCTCGGCATAATGTTTTGCAAGTTGACCATACTATTAATTAATGATATTCCTCTTTTCACCACTGAAAAATATATTTGTAGAATATAATTCATCACCCTCTGGTTGAGACGCCATCGTATATGTGGATAACATTTTCGTAGTATTTTTGAAAGTGTGGAAAAGTGTTATGATTTTATGTAGCTAATTCCCGTATGATTTCCCTATCTACGCTTGTAGTATGTTTTTCTCAGGAGATCGTGACCTTTGACCAGGGGATCTCAGGCAATGGGGAATTCCTTCCTGGGGGAAATTAGGAAATGTACCGGGGAAATTGGGACCACCATTCAGAAAATTGTAATTTGGTGCATATGTAGTGAAATGTGTAAAATTGTGTTTTGTTATAATAAATTCTTTTGCGCTCAATAAAATATTTGAATGCTGCTTATTAAAAACGATTCTTAACTACGCATTATTTTCATTTGCGGATAAAAATTATTGATTTTTTATTTGTATTGCGATTTTAGATATAACTCCTGAAGTATGGCGGAAGGGAGGGAGCGAAAAAGGTTGAGAACAGCTATCCTAAACACTCCCATTCTTGACTATTCACTCTCTGCCCTCCTTTGTAAACATCCTTGCGGCGACTTTACCACGTCTGCTTCTCTTACGCATTCGGCGCCTTCTGAGTGCAGCGGGGCGTGGACCACCCTGACCTCGGTGTTCCTTTTTCGCAACACACTGCTATCGATTGTCGGATTATGGAGCGTTTCGGCGGTGATCCTGGTCTCTCTGAGAGCGCTCACCCGTAAGTTTCGCCTGGCCACTGTCCATTGTCTCATCCCGTGGCACCGCTGTTCGAGGACGCAAAGATGGAGTATGATGGATGTGCAAGGCAGGGAAATTTTCCTGTACTGAGTCGCTCAGTTTGTTATTTGTGGAGGCACACAATAACTGAAATTATTTGCGCCTTTGAGAATGGGTTCATAGGGTTGAAAAAAGAAGATTTTTGAGTAATGGAGAGAAACTCGGCGTCAGAATTAGCCTACGCTTGACGATTGGCACCTGAGGTCCATAGATAAACGTCCTATCGCGACGGACTGGGAATGGCACTTGTAGTGATGAACTCGTAACGCCCAAGAAGGGATTGAAATCCTACCGAACAAAAATGTAAATGTTAAACATTTGAATTTTTACCGAAACAGTGAAAGACGTTGAATGGAATGTGAATGAGAGAGAAATGGGTAAATAATGAGAATTTAAGAAGAGAGTGATCAGAGGATGGTCTATATAAGAAGGTGGTAGAATTTTAAGCAGCAAAGGAAATGATACAGAATGGAAAAGACTTAACAGAAATTTATTAATGAGATGGAAAGAAATTCAGCAGAGGTGGATTCAGCAGAGACTTCGTGGAAGAACTTTAGATGGTTTAGAAAGAAGACCTGTGGGCTTAAATACATGCTGATATATATATTTTGACAGAAAAAACACTTCAGTACATGAAGGCGAGGGTAGAATTGATAATATGCCCACAAAATTTTACCAATATTTTTTCGGGGAAGAAGTGGGAAGATTTTGAGAATTTTTTTTGCGCTGGCGTTGCTCGTGGGTTTTTGGTTGTGTTAGCTGTGGGAAATTTTGGTCGGAGATCTTTTGTGCTCGGTTCATCCCCAAAGGAAGCTGAATTGTTCAGAGAAAGTGTATATAGACTTTAATTCTGATTCCAAGTGTGACCGAGATAACTCGAATTTCATCAACAGAAGATTTGTGGGGGTGGTAAAATAAGGTTAGAAAGAATGTAGATAGGAGCAACTTGAAATGATTACATAATTAAAAGATGAGTCAGGGTAATCGGAATACCTTCGTTTCATCTTGAAACTATACAGGGTGTTTCAGGAGGAAAGTTTGAAACTTCTGGAGGAGGTAGGGGAGGTGATTTTAAGTATTTTTTATCATGGCAACATGGAGTCGCAACTCCTGAGTTACCGAGCTATGGCAACGTAAAAATTTTTCAGAAGTATTCTGCAGTTATAATGAAAACACCCAATTTCAATAACTAGTATCGATTGAAGAGATTTTAAACTTTTTACAGTGGTGCATGACAGACATGTATTTTTCTTGTTCTGCTATCATCAATGCTAACGGTATCTTATTTTCAAGATGGCTCTCGAATATTCGTCGATATATAATTCCTAAAAAAAAATAATGTACGATAGCGCTCTTAATTTCAGAGATATCAAAAAAATTGTAAGAATAAAACTTTTAGCAAATGTAATTTTCAATTTATTGAAGCAAAATTCACATCTCTATCTTTTAAAATACGAAAGATATGGTAACTTAACTAATGTTAATACAACGAGGCCACCAATTTTCTTGTGGATAAGAGCTTTAATTTTCTTAGAAAACCTCGGCAATTAGTGACACTAATCAAAACTTGCCTTTGAGAAAAAGACCCAAGGAGAATATGCAACCAAGGTCATGGTCTTGTTGCTGAGAGTTACAAAGCTAACAGTCACAAAGACAACAAATACTCGTCAGTAGGGTCAACAATATGGACAAACAGTTTCTCACAAATATAAAATCATTGTTAGACACGCTCAGAACTTTGACATAATACTTCAATTCTATCATCATTGTAATGAAGAATCCATAACTTTATTTTTAAATTAAAACAAATACCTTCACTCTGATTGCAGTTCAACATATTGATTCATTATGTTTTATAAATGCACTAATATAGATGAATATTTATCAATATAGATTTTTGCTGCCAGAGAAACACCCATGCAATTGTATATAACTGTCAATGTAGTGGAAATTGTCAAGCATAAGCGTGGTGGGATAGCATCTGGAATGACTTCTTCCTTATAAAGTGTTAATTTTTCTCTGGAACCAAGTCACAGTTTTTTTAAGAATCAGCATGATAAAACATAATTTTTGCGCCATTGATTATTGTAAAAATTTTGCTTTAAAGGTTTGCTCAATGTTTTTAGTTTTAAAAGACCAGTAAGTTTTGCTCCTTGTCTTGTGAGCGTCATCAGGAGAATAAGATTTTTTCGTTCGTTCGTCTTTTATTCTAGCTAAGCGTTCGAGAGACTATTGCTTGGACGAATCAAATTTTTTGACACACCTCGTTCGTTGTGTTGGGCCTTCCACGGGTGCTAAGAACCTCTTCAAAACGTTTAATTATGTAGGCATCCTTACGATTGAGAAAGGCTATTTTAGGTCTTTTTGTTATACAGTATCTATGGCCTTGCGCATTAAACGCGGATAGTACTCCATCTTTGCTTATATATGTGATTTTATTTGTGTTTTGGGCTCGGAACAGAACGCTCAGTGATGGTCAATGAAGTTTCCCATTGGTAAATTTCCATTTTGGCAGAAATGGTCGCCGAAAAAAATCTCATTCTCTTGACTACGCTCACATTATGAGGGGCAAGACGCTGGGTTCTTTAGAAATGAACCATAAGCAGCAAATTCCGAATGTATAATATTTATTGATTTAAGAAGCTGCGAGAATCTTTTGATTGAAAGTAAAGCACCATTTTCTGTACTTCTCCATGTTTCCAAAGGAAATTTCATCACCAAATTTTTCTCAGTCATTTACTCGTTCCACCTTTCTCCCACTCAGTTGTTCATTCCGTCAACGTTTACGCTGTCATTCAACACTGCTTACATTTATTCTCCTCCCTCCCCCTCCCTTCTTCCCTTCATTCCTTCCCCTGTCGCCCTTAGCTCGATAGCTTTATCGGAAGCTCCATCCATGAAAACTTGTTTCGAGAACGGATAATTGAATTTCCGATGGACGGAGAACGGCATTGTAAAACTTTCAACAGCGTTTCCTCCACCTTCTCGTGACTGTCCATTCCAGCCATAAAGCTCCATTTATTTCACCGGAATACTAAGGTAGGTTATTAAGGCCCCATTCATAGCTCTCATAAAAAATTAAAACTTTTAATTTTTACCTGAATATTTCTCTTGTTTTTCATCGAGTTGTTATTTAATTCGAATCCGATGCGCCGCCATAAATACTTGAAGTTTTTTTAGGGGTTGTAAAAAACCTTGGAAGTGTTCCCTTCGAATCCTTCGTGATTTCGTTTTTTATTTAGTGCTGTACGTGCTTAAGGCCCTTGCGTGATCAAGGGACACATTATCAATGCTCCCTCACCTCCTCAATTTGGAGAGACCAAGTGAGACTTTGAGCCACGAAAACCCTGCTGCAAGAAAATATTGTGACCTTTGCTCATCCTCCCTTTGAATGATAGGTGCCTGAAGCAATGTGACTCTTTCTCAGTCATGAACCGTCCATTTACTGAGCACAAAATTCCGCTCGCACGTTTTCTCCAATTGCATGAGAAAAATTACCATTAATTTATTTTACTTAATTCATTCAGCCTCATTGGTTTTATATCATCACAGAATTGGCTTCAAAATCGTGTTTTGAGTATATCCCAAACAGAATATGCTCTATTGCAAACTTGAAGATTTTTGTATATGAATGGGATGATGAGAGGTAAAGTGTATACTGAGTATAAGAAAGAAAATGTATTGGTAGATATGGGTCTGCGCCTACAAAAATCTTGGGGTTTTTTTACCGTCTCCCATTGAAACCTACGTACCTTAATAACTACAAATTGGTCGTCAACGCATGCAAGACCACTGCAAGTGCTGAAAACTTGGAGCTAATATTCGACCTCGCCAGTTGATCGATATTCATAACTTATTTAAGAGAAAATGTATGAATTTTAAGCCAAGACCATTCCTTGAATCAATTTCCAGTCCAATAGCTTTATCTTCTTTATTGATTCGGTGATGCGTAAATTTTCAATTTCCGTCTTTAGGAAACGAATCTCCGCTTATTTTATTTACCGGTATTCATGTTTTTAATGCTGGGCACAATAAATTGAAGAAACACTTTCAGAGATGTCGGCCAAGAAGATTTTCCACTGAATTCCTTGCATGGAGCTCTCATTCAAATTTAGTGAGAAAGATTGGTGAAACTAAATACCAGTGACTAATAACATCAAAGTAGTATTGCTCTTTAATAATTAGCAGCAGTTTTATGTTCTATAATTTTTTCTAATAAAACTTTTTGTTTTGCAGATTTGCGTATTCCACTGCTTAGTTTTATTGTTATCCTAATTCTGGAGGAAGTTGGAATGATGCAGCTGTCTTAAAATATTAGTCAAAAGTATAGGACTTGTAAATGCTTCGATAAGTAGTTTTTATTGGGTGTATGATCCCGCATCTCTAATTTTGAGTTTTGCCATCGTAGGCTTCTTTCCCGTCTCTGTAGCGGATCATAAAGAATATATAATACATCTGAAACTTTTATACATCCCAGAGGGTACAGGTCTCAGTAGCAAGGGTAGGCATTTATTGGTTGCGGGGTGAGTCAGGGATGCTCGTTTCAGACTTTGCTTTTTAAAATCTATGCCGAGAAAGTGGTGAGAGGTATGGAAAGTACTGGGTGTGAGAATCAAAGCCGGAGATCAGCTGATACAGTTGGTAAGATTTGCGGACGATCTGGCGTTGGTTAATCGCTCATAATAGGGGTTTCAAGCTTTTGTGAATGCATTAGAAGGAAACTAGAAAACGTAATGGAGATTAATTACAAGAGAACTATAAGTACAAGATTTTCTATGATTGATATAGCAAGGTTTGTCATAAAAGTTGAAGGGCACAAAATGGTGCTGGTAGAGCAACTTGATTTCTTGGGTAGTATGTATGGAGAAATTGGGCAGAGCAGAAAACACATCTTTGGGAGAATCACGCTATCGAAAGAGGCGCTCATCAACATAAGGGAGTTGAAGGGGATCTTGGTTAAGGTTATAAAGAATAGACATATTAATAGCTCGATTAATAGCATAGCGTTGAATAGGGCATAAATGTGGACACTATAGTTAAAAAGATGAGAATATGCTGGAGAGATTTTTGATGTTGGGTGTAGGGAAGGATGGAGAAGATGCGGTGAAGGAAGAAGACGAACGAGGAAATGCCTTGAGTGGTTGAGGGAAGGAAACTTCAGAATGAGATCAGGAAACGGCAAGGGAGATGGTTGGAGAAGGTGATGAGGGGCGATGGGTTGCCCAAGGCCTTGTTAGAGGGAAGAACGTTGGGTAATCGGGAAAGGGAAGGAAGGGACTAGGTTTTAAGGATGAAATGATGGAGAGTAAGACTCACGCTAAGATAAAGAAAGAAAGACTTTAGGGCTATGCACATATAAAAACCTGGAGTATTTGTGCAGACACCAATTGAACCTATTTTGCCAGAAGATTACTATTATAAATTAGACCCTAAATGGTGATACATTTTGCCATATTTTGTATCCTTGTGACGAAATCTCTAATACTTGACCTCTTATTTACCCTCGTATGTGGTGTCGACAGCGTTGCGGCTGGGCGATCAGTGCTTCTACGAAAGGACGTGCAGCTTCACGGACCAGCATGCGTCGTGCATCCAAGTCAACCACAACGCTTTGTGCCAGTGCAAACCTGGATATCATACGGTCTCTTTACAGAGGCCGACCAAAAGGGTCTTCTGCTCGGAAGGTGAGTTTTTGAATTTAATTGGCGAGTTGGCTATTTCATTAAAGTACCCATCTCACCTAGGAAATTTATGAAAGAACTCGCTGAATTACCCGGCGTTGCTCGGGATCATACTTCCTTCAAAACTCTTTATATAAGAGATGAGGAGTTAGTAAGTAGTTGTGATGACAGACTACATTTCAAGTAATTGTTTTATTAAATTAATATTTTCTTCTGCAGAGCATCTATACAATTGTGAGACAATAGTAAGTAAACAATGTGACAATATCTCCCATGAACAATAATAATTTTAAGTCCAATGACTGAAAAATTGACAAAATGACAAAAAATAACATGGTAAAATAAACACAATGAAGTTTGTAAAACTTGTTTAATATAGAGTAGAGAGACAATTTTTTGAAACCCTTTACTGTAATCATACTACCTGCACAGCCAGGCTAAAAGAACATTATAGTTAAGTACATAATTCGAGTACTTACTTTTTGAGTAGCTATTCAGAATTTCATTTTCGCTAATTAAGATTTAATTTAATGTTTATTTTTGTTTGTTTATTTGGTTGTCAAGGAAAATGCGTAAAAGAAAACCGATTGAAAAAGAGAAACTTCATTCTTTCGGGCAAGATACCACTAATTATAGTAGTTCCATGCTTTCGGGTATGCGATAAAATGAATTTCAACTCTCTATCTTTAGTTAAAGTTGTTTTAAAAAGCGAAATAATTAACCGCTGCACAAATCCCAATGCTTAGCATTCCTAATCGGCTCAACTAAGCAATATGAATTCCAACAGAAATGACCGAAATCTGGTTGTCAAGCGAATATGGTATTGTTGATTTCACAGAAAAATATGTGTTTCTGCAGCTAAAAACGCAATTTTCAGTCAATTACAAAGTGAAAAGGATAATTAATTGAAAGAATTAAAAAATTCATTCTTTCAGACATTTAATAAAAAAATTCCAACCCTCTATCTTGAGCAGAAATAATTTAAAAAAGTAAAAAATGAAACAACTGCACAAAACCCGATACGTACCGCGAACCACCTAAGGACCCCTTTTTGGGACTTTTATGGGCCCTGAGATCATTTTAAAGTAGCCTACAACTTTCCTCCTGCCTTGAGCTATTACTCGGAAAAACTTCAGCACGATAGGATTAAAACTGTAGTAATGCACTTACCCGTCGGGCGTTGTTGCGCGAAAAGTATTCGAAAGATTAAGAGGACCTTGGGGGGGGAGGGGGGGGGGGAAGGGGCGAAATTTAAAAAAATTTTATACCTAAAACCTTCAAAACCTTCGCAAGAGTGTACTCAACAACTTCTTAAAGTTTCTTGGCGATCGGATCAACATTGTAGTAATGCATACAGGACAGACATACAGATATACATTCGTTTTTATATATATAGATGAAAGTGGGTATATGTCGACTTATAATGAATATCTGTTGTTTTAGTTTTATTTCATGGAATTATAGAGCACTGCTCCTTTGCATCCCTGTTCCTTTCTTGTTTTTATTTCATCCAACTGTCTCTTGCTTGATATCTGGCTGAATTTCCAGAAAGCTATCCTAAGAGAACTGCTATAAAAATTAATTTAATTAATATTGCACAGGTTGGTATAAAGGTGAAGTACAGGATGCAATTCCTCTAAAAATTGTGTCTAGTAGAGATGAATGCTAATAGAAAAGAAGCGCATGAGCTTATTACGCCCCTACCTACGTTCTCTACGTTCGTTTCTTGAGCGCTAGAAATATAGCATGTAGGTGTCTCGGCAGCTGTGACGGTTGACGACAAAGGGTCATATTTTAAGATTGAAACCAACTAGAACCCCATGGAGTTCAATTCAAAGTGCTTTGAGTTACGTTTTTGGTGATCACACACATAACAGTGAGTTGTTGAATAGTTTCCCCGTTGGGGTAATCGTTTAATGGAAGGTTATCTCAGTATAGGCAGTAAACAAAGATCGAAAAGAAAACATAATAAGTAAGAAACCTGCAGCAGATACTTGAAAAATAATGGTCTCTGCATGTAATCATCAAACTATCATCATTTCAGATCGAATTTCATGTTGAGCGACCGTGAAAGTAGCTGTTTCCGGCAAAAAGTGCTCAGAAAGATAAAAAAAAACGTTATTTCAGCAGCTCGCGGCCATAGAACCATTCATCTTGCATGAAAATGCTCGTCAGCACATGAAATTTTATTTTAGGAAATACAAATACGGTTAAATAACTTGATTTTGCATGTCTTTTAAGCTTTTCTGGTAAATTTTTTCTCACTTATTATAGTTTTATTACGCTCTCATCTGTCATGAAACAAATTTCAGGCGAGCATATTCAATCCTATCAGTGGCACAGTTAGTACTTTAATTACGTAATTCCTATTTTTAAACGTCAAACAATTTATCTTAAGGTTTGACACAGGGAAGCTAACCTTATCAATCTTTTAGTGGAAATTGTCCGATCCGAAATTTGATGGAAATGTCTATTGTATATTCCATTGATTGAAATGAGTACCGTTTATGAGCCTCTCTCCCATAATGGCAGATTATCAGGAACTTATCCCGCTAAGTTTGATCTAAAATTTAATCTTATTCAATCTCAATCTCTGAAATAATGATTACCATTTTTTTCGTCGGAACCTTCCGCAAAGACTCAATTTGAGGTACAACGCCTATCGACGTAGGAATTTTATTTACTTCGCCCAAAAAAAAATAATCCAAGCGTAAAACGTGCGGTGCTAGATATAAAATAAACCTGGACACTACCGAGGGGAATATGGTGACATGAACCTCTCTCACTGTTGAAATAGTTAACCGAAATCACAGGTTCCGACCAATAAGAATTACGCGTACTCTAAAAGGCTTGAACCATGGTGGTTGAACCATGGCGGAAATGAGTCATGTATATCTTTAGTACGATTCTCTTAATAGAAATAAACTAATGAGTAGACATCTAGGAAGATTAGGAATTACCGTTATAAACGATCACTTGACGAATTTCTATCGATTTTTCGTGTGACATGAATCGACTCGTTAGAGCCTCTCTCTGTGAGTACGATTCTTATGAGTTAATCGTTTCTTGTCTTATATTTCGGGTCGATGCTCTCATTTTGCACCGGCTATCCCCACACTATTTTAGATTGACCGTAGAGGAGAGAGATTGCTCATCCCATTCAATGTTTTCGGCTTGATTGATTCCTTTGGCGTGTGTCGGCAAATCGCTCCCCCGGAAAATCGACTCCACTTTCGGAGAATCGTGGTCAAAAGAGACACGCTTCGCAGGAAGATAAAAAAAACAAAGCACAGTCTCTCCCCGCCTCCACTCAGGCCCTTGACAGCCCACCCGCCCACTTTTCATCCGGCCCGCCCTTAATTAAACGGGGATCCTTCACTCCCTCACTCCTCCGTCCAGTATCATTTAGTGGTGGCGCTCCTCAGGCCGCACTCTTCTTAGGCTGATCTTTATTGGTTTTTAAAGTCCCTAAAGCCAATAACTTCTTTCCCGCATGCGGCACCCCGAGAATCATTCCTCTGTGCCGTAAAGTATCAGCAAGAGGGCGTTTATGTTCACTTCTTTCTCTTTTTTCCACAGACTGAGTACGAAAGAGTCGCCAATTTCCTTGAGGATACGGCGATGCGTAACTCGTGTAATGTTAGTGCCGGTTTTCGTTTTGCGATAAGTATTTGGTTCGTAGCCAAAGAGGCTCTGGGAGTCCATCCTTTACACCGAGTACTTGCTGCATTTTATCCCGAGAGGGAGTCGCTATTTCACGCCACCGCTTGCCGAGATTTCCCAAATCTCTCCGTGGGTTCTGCAACTCCTCCTCAAGATGTCACCGCTTAAATATTTATCGCCGCTCCCGGACCCTTAGCGACTGCTCCCTGCGGGTCCGCTTCGCATCAGGACTCTGTTTAGGGTCGTCCCAGGGAAGTACCTACTACATTAATGGCATTGGGTCAGGTTATATCAGCACCCGTTGAATGAGCGATACTACTACCTTGTGCTAGCTTTTCTGAATAATATACCTGTACCAATATTGTGAGCGCAAGTTAATAGAATTTTAGAATGACCTAATTATGTGTGAAATAAAATCACTTATAATTGAGTCGTAGCACTCTTCATGTAAGTTCTACTGTATCTCAACATCAATTCTAAGTTTGACATAGTATCCTGCTGTGCTACAGTTATATTTTATTTCAATTTTTCCATGAAAATATTATTCAAAGACCTCTCAAGATTTAAAAGTATTTTCTCACCAAAAGATGTACAGGTCTAAAGGCCTATTTCAATGGCCTAATTAGTGGGGTTTTCTTCAGCAAATGCATGAATTTGGAAGTATATAATTAAGAGATTGAATATAAAAATGGTGCCCTGGATTAAATTATAATGAAGTTTAAGAATGATGAAAATAATAATATGAGACCCAAGTAAATGAAAAAAAAAATGTTATGAAGAATGAGTCTCAGTGTGTAATGGCGTGGCTAATATGGTCGCGCATGAGAGAGGGTTCACTTTAGTGGCTAAGGAGAAGAAATTCTGGGAAGTATATTTATAAGGGGTAGGAATTCAATGAGGAGGAAATTCGGAGAAATGGGATACTAAAGCTCTAGGGATGACATATTTTATACGCTATTAGGGGAGGGATTAAAAAGAGGTAAGCGAAGACACACGATGCGATGCAAATTAGACGATACTCAGAATAATTTTTGACACTAAATGCTTTTACAGGCTGCATCGAGGTGGGGTTAGACACATGCCTGTAAAAAAATAGTACGTTGTGCAGGACGTATTTTTGTATTATGCGACTAAATTGTAGCAACTATAAACGATTGGCTAATAGTTTTTTGCCAAAGCATTGGGAAAAAAGAATTCACGTAGGTAATAATTCATATAATAATAATCTTTCAGCATTTTTTATCCTAGCACATTTGAAATTCCTTGTAACCGAGCGGTGTTATAGAGTTCTGAAATTGAATTTATTATTCCTGTTTATTACTGCATGGGGCTAAGTGAATTTTTACCACCCAAGATCCATACACATAAGTGGATTCATTCGATAGCTAATGTGTATGATGATGAGGTAGCCTCTTACCTCAAGGACAGTCTTCTACCCTTAGCATTGGCAGATAACATCCTATTGAGGTCTGATCTCTTATTGAATGCCGTCCGGAAAGTATTCCAATTTCAGTACCTACTCACCAATTCTGATGGCATGTTATAATGTAATTTATTTGGCGCCATTCGTGAAGACTGAGCTAAACCTGCTGCTAAATTCCTCTCTTCCATTTCCTAAATTTCCTAAAACCCCATGATTGGCTTACGTATATATTTTGGAATGTTTCAATTGACCTCAGCTGCCGTTACCCATGCGAAAAATAAAAATTGGCTAGTAGGACACATTTAGGGCTGAACTCAGCAATGTGTGAAAGAAAGACATTAGGTAGACATTATGCGAACTCCTCTTCCAGCTGTGAATAACGAATCCGCGACAATTATCTCGAATGGCCTTCAACTTTTAGCTACTTTGACGACCGCAGCCATTGTGGAAAATATATCCCTATGAGGGTTATATGGAGGAATACGAAAGTATGATGACCCGAAAAACAGAAAAACGAGCAAGTATTTGGCTTTATAGGGGTCGAGGGGTAGTCGGTGCAGAAATCAGGTCGTATGAAAGCAGTAATTTATTGACTTCAGCTGTTAAAACATAGTTCCATGAAGGATATATTTTATTTAGTTGTGAAATTTTTAAGGTTACATATTGACTGGGTGAGACAAACTATGTTGAAACATTTTCATCGCCAACAATACTCATAGTTATGGCACACATTTCACATTTCATCGCCAGGAATAAAATGTTTGCATCACATCATACCAGGCATTTATTTCGTGTTGCTTCAAATAATTAATGCAAATGATATTTTGTAAAAATTGTTTTATGTCCTCTTTGGCCGGTAGCCATGGTTTGACAAAGTGTAAAAAATTGTAGCAAGGTGCATTTTTAATTTGTTTTGGTGGCGCGCTAAAATCTAAATATTTGGTGAATAGAATAAATACAAGAAGAGGGCCGGAATAATGAAGATCGCATTGGAAGGTAGGATGTTGGGAATGAGATAAAGGGGCAGGAAAAGGACAGACATTGCAGATGTTGATTAGTTGTACATCAGTTTACCTTCTTTCGATAGTTTAGGTTGTTTTGCTCTTCCTGCCTACCACTTACAGTGCTCTGGAGCAAAATCACCCTAGAGGAATACTAGTAAATCACTTCTCTCCGAATTCTAGCCGAGCCCAACGGTGTTTAGCTGCGGCGACTGAGTGGGAACTTACCCAGTGCTTCCATTGTGACACGCCGTTGTCCATGTTGGTTGATCTATATAGGGAGGTGGAAAGTATGCTGAGATAGGGATCACGCGAGGTGTGTGTGTGACTCTGGTTATGGCAAGGGGAAATTATCGAGGATTCATCAAATCCCACGTTAATATTAACAAGGAAGTTAACGTCAAAAACGTTCACCTGCCTCAGAAAAAGATTAATTCAGGGTGAAGCCATCCACAGCAGCAGCTTCATTTATCTTCCGATACAGCTGCGTATGTCAGCGTTATGAGCGACTAGTTTCTCTCGCATTACTGGAGTTCTTTGATTACAAGTGACCTTGAGGCGCCTCCTGTAGCGGGGGATAAATTGTTGTCGTATGGCGCTGACATACGTAACTGTACATTTACCATTACATTCTACCCTACGAGTCGCCGTATGGGCGTTTGGCTGTTGGTGATGGAACACCAGCTGTTTAAAGGTGTAATAGATAAGATTTTGGGAAGTGAAATAGTGAAGTGTATTATGGGAGTGTTTTAAGTAGAGCTCAGTTTTTATTATGGTTGCTTATTGTGCGTTGAAAGAACGAATTTGTTTTGGGAACGAACTTGGAAAAAACTGACCGGAAAATTGAACATGGTACCCTGCATGAAATGCATTCATGACCCGGATTTGTAATGATATCGTCATATCCTAATAATAATTATTTCGAGAAACACGGATTG
This sequence comes from Ceriagrion tenellum, assembly GCA_963169105.1. Lineage (NCBI taxonomy): Eukaryota > Metazoa > Arthropoda > Insecta > Odonata > Coenagrionidae > Ceriagrion > Ceriagrion tenellum. Next base: position 65,246,088 of record OY720632.1, read on the forward strand.
AATGTGTGTTTTATTCCGTGGCTGTTAAATGTCGGCAACTAAATTTGTTGTCAATATACAATACTGCAGTGCATCTAAAAAAAACACATTCAGCAAAGTGGTTAGTTTTTAAAAACTATAGATTTGCGTGTCAATGATACTTTCCTGCGAAGCATCGTTGAGTTGAATTCGTGGAAGACCGTGATGATGAACTAATGTAGTTAAATGAAAAAATATAGAATATTGAAAAATAAGAATGGAGCCCAAGTACGTCCCTTGGCTGTATTGAAGCCAAATATGTGGACATTCGCATCGCCTGTCCTCTTCATGCCACCATGGGGGCCTCTCACTCATTATCAGTGGAAATTAATGACAGGAGGAGGGAGAATTGGGGGGGGGGGGCGGGAGGATGGACGAGGCGAGAGTCGGCTGGTGTCCTCCATCGCGCATCACTCCCCTCGATAGCGGGGAAACGTTTCCTCTTGTTTCGAAATCACTCCACTTTCGTCGCATCGGACGATCCTCCCCTTCTTTTGTTATGTTGTTATCGCGAGAGATGGCTCTGACGTCAAGAGAAGGACCGCTGAGGTTTCAAAAAGTCCTCTCTCTCTCGTACGACGCACGCCGTTCTCCATTGTCCTCCCGCCCCGTTCACTTCCGCGCTCGCTCTCCGCGGCAAAATGTGGCAGCGAGGCGGCAGCATGTGGCTGGTTTTTAAAGAAATCACTCAGAACTATCATCAACACGGATATTAACTATGTCGAATTATTGATGTTCAATAAGAAAAAAATGTCACGGATTAGACGCCATCTGATCGCATTTACGTAATGAATATTTGGTAAACGCTACCATAAAATAGATTGCCATGAGTGCCTTAAATCTTGGGTATGCCAGGATGGATATGCACAAATGTACTGGAATTGTATTTGCAATTGAGTACCTGAGAAGTGTTTAAGGTTATGTAGGTGGTATCTCGTGGGACGGAAGAGGTACAACGGATATCAAACGAAGAATAGCCCGAGCTAAGAAAGCGTTTATGGTAAAAATACAACTGCTGCGTTGAAAGAAGATAGGACTACAAAAGAGGAAATAATATACATATATATACACATGGACATTACAGATATAAATTTATTTTCCAAATCGGTTTATATCTTCTGTTAGAATTTATCCTCAAAGTTTTGAAATTTTGACTGAAAACACCAAAACTACCATTAATTTATTGCGGATAAAGTTCCCATATATTTCGGTAAAAAGATGACACTTGCAATGAAAACTGTCATTAAAGCTTCAATATGCACTCTCTAAGCCCCTCAGGTCCAGAAATGACTTCTCTGGGGCCGAAAAAGGGGGAAATTCTGTAGAATTAAGCGGTTTTGCAGCTCTTCGCTCACTCGGCAAGCGATGCTCGCCGAGCAAACAAGTACCTCCGGTCCTTAACTGAATTTTGTGAGCTCTTATAGACTGTGATGAGGTTAGTCACATATTATTGGTTTTACAATCCCCTCTCACTTTTCCCTCTGTTCACTACTGCAAATCCTCCCCTTTCCCATTCTGCATAGCACAAACTGGCAGGCAGAGACAGGCATTATTACACAGATGCCATAGTTACGAAACAATCTGGCTGTGAAAACCTTCCGGTGGTGTCACAAAACTCAGTAAGGGCCTGAAACTTGGTCGCTCGGCAACCGTCGCTAACCAAGTGAGCGAGGAGCTGCACAATTGCTTAATTGCACTGAATTTTCCTCCTTTTCCGTTCCTAGAGTAGGTATCCATGCTCCCACAGAGGCATAAATGGCATACTGAGGCTTGAATGTCAGTTTTTATTCGACGTGATATCTCCTTATCGAAAAATATGTTCGCATTAACCGAACTAAAATTAATGACAATTTTGGTAGAACAAAAATTAAGGACAATTTTATTTTCAGTAGAATTTTCGAAACACTGAAGCAAAAATCTTACCGAAGATATCATCCGATTATTGAAAAATTATATCTGTAATATCCATGTGGGCGGGCCTCTATTGCCGGGTATTACATTTCACTCCGAGAAAAAAAGCGGCAAAACCACTCCACCTAGTGTGGCATTCCACGGATCGGAAATATGAACCATAGGACAAGTAGACTCGAAAAGAGTAGAAGCTTTCAAAAACTGAAGCTGGAGGGGTAATTGGCAATATTTGGTGCCTCTCTTTGTTATCTTATCATGATAAATGCGAGGATTTTATCAAATCTGACCAATAAAATTGCAAAAATAACTAACTTCGGAACTGTGCCCTTAAGTTAATGTCGCGCTAATTCTAATTCTATTTAAATCATTCGCTAATTTTTATACGTTTTTTAATTTGGTTATTACCCTAAATTGTTCTATGAACGCCGAAGTTTCCGAAAATGTACTTGGAAACAACCCTTAGTCAACAATAGCGTTATGGTGGTTCCACCGTGAAAGGTAAGAAGTGTCATTTTATTCATCTTCGGGATTTTTATGGAACATTATGTACTTTTATCTTTCCTTACATCATCATCATCATTAGTCTTTCAACGCTAAGATTGGTTGACTGCAGCCATCCATCCTTCCCTATCAAATGTTAGTTCTCTTACCTCCTGGTATCTCTTTTTGTGTTCTTTCCTCTTTATTTGGTCCGTGAACTTATTCCTGGGTCTCCCTATGGGGAATTTTCCCTCAATTGGGTTTTCAATTATGTTCTTCACAAACCCATTGTGTCTCAGGGTGTCTAATCCATCTTTTTCTTCTTTTTTCTATGGTGTTTCATATGTTCCTCACCTCTTTTACTCTTCTGTACACTTCATCATTTCTTATTTTGTTCGTCCATTTTATCTTCAGAATTTTCTTCCAGCATCAGGTTTCAAAAGCTTTTAGTCTTTTCTGGTCATATTTTCCAGTGGTCCATGCTTTCGATCTATACTTTATCTTTTATGACCAACAAAACGTAACCTCTCAAACCCCTCTTAATGGCCATTTTCTGCGTAGCCGTCGGTATTTGCTTAATTCAGGTTTCACTGCGTATGTACATCAAATTTATATTCATCAATCAATCAAATTTTTTTAGCGAGCACCATTTTGGCTTCCTCGGTGATAAAGCACTAAAGATGCCCTTGTAAATAATATTATTATTATTATTATTAAGAATTTGCTACAAGTAGACCATATGGTCCGGTGGTAACACAGATACTGAGAAAATACCATTATACATACATGTAAAAATTAAAACAATGACATTACCAAAAATACAAAAAAAGCAAAGTTATTACCTTAGAAAAATATGGGGGAAAAACCCTCACAGTACAACTCCCCTCAATCTCGTCATTAACGTCAGTGTCTTATTTGGGAAGGGCTCTAATACTTCTTTGGGTAACTCATTCCAATCCCTTATCCCCCGGTGCAGGAAGGAATATTTCAATGTGTTTGAGAGCTGCCTTGGAGGCTCTATCTTAAGCTTATATGAATTGAGGTTTCCAAGAGCGACTAAATTATGTTGAAATAAAAGCTATATGTATAGGTTTTTACAAAACCGTTGCTTTAAGAGTTTTTTAAAATTTATTTTCAAACCAGCCTCCTGTTCAGTTGCATTATATGTACTCCTTGAAACTGAGTCCCTGTCAAACGACCACCCCTCTTTACGACCATTTTTTATCGGAACCGTCTGTGGTCACTAAAATCAAGTTTCACGGTATAATGTGCTCAATGAGAGAATGGTAAACACGAGTAAAATAGTATTTTTTTTCCTAATATAAACTAATTTAGATGCTATTTTTGTGGAAAAATTTTTAGAAGCAGAAACTCCCGTTAAATAGATTGAAAATAAAACAGATGCATGCTCATCTAAGGTGAATCTGTCCTCAGACAGGTTTCATCTGAACTGCTCTCTCCATGCTCGTCTATTATGTGCTGCCTCCCTCACCTCTTCGTAACTCCTTCAATTCATGATATTCGTCAACATATTATTTCCTCGTCTTCTTCTCCCTCTGTTTCCCTCGATCTTTCCTTCTACTATTCTTTTCTGTAGGCAATTTTTCCTGAGGATGTGTTCCATCCAGTTTGCCTTCTTCTTCCTCATTGATCTCAAAATATTCCTTTTCTCATTTATTCGTGCCAGTAATTCCTCGTTTTTCATTTAAATACTTCATCTTAATCTTTCCATTCTTCTTCATTGTCACATTTCAAAACCCTTTATCTATTTCTCCTCTTTCCTCCGAACTGTCCATGTTTTCGCTCCATAAAGCACAAAACTTCAAATAAAAAAAAGTAGCCAATTTTTTCCTCATGCCAATGCTGACTGATTTGGCTGAAAATAGTTGGTCGACTTTACTTAAGGCGGCCTTTCCTAGTTATATTCTTCTTTATATTTTCTCCGTACAACTTCCATTCCATGTTATATTACTTCCAAGGTTTCTAAAGGATGGTATTTGTTCTATCAATGGCTACATTTGACTCCATCCTCTTTTTCTGGCTTCGTTACTTTAGTTTTCCCAATATTTATCTTAATTCCAAAATGTTTTCCTACTCTCTCGATTTTATCTACCATTTCCTCTAACTGTTTCTCAATATGTGCTATTACCGCCTACACATATGCATATTTAATGTTGTTCACTTTTTTCTCTCCCACAAGGATTCACCCTACATTATCTATGGTTTCATCAATTAATTCTTCACAGTAGATGACTCAAATGGAAGGATGTAAAATTATCTCGATTTTTTTGTTCTATGCCTTTTTTCACTCTGATTCCAATTCCGAGGTAGTTAAAGGATGGTATTTGGTTGGTCTTACTTTTGAAGTTATTAGCTAAATACTGCGAAAATGAAAGTAAAATTATGGTAAATTCGTAAAAGTGGCGCTGCAGTCTGCGTTTATGGTCTGAAAATAGTGTTCATTAAGCACATTTTCGAGGAGTGGTTGGCATTTTTTGAATCACGATTTTGGTTTTCATTAGCTAACTCAGAATTTTCAAACCCATTTGAAAACAGTTGGGTATTATTATTTATTTCGATTCATATAGTCGTGGTGGGACCTCCTTAATATTTCCAATAAACTGTACTTTACTTGCGCTGTTGGACCTCGATCGGATGGAATCCTACCCTCTCTCTCGATCTTTCTTGCTGTTCTCTTTTTCCCCCACTTCTTTGTCCCTTTCCTCATCCTCCGAATAAGCCGGACGAAAGGGTTCCGTTCGTTGGGAATGGTTATTTGGATTGGTCTCGAAAGGTAGTCACGGGAGAACCGGGTGAGGTGTGGAGGAGGATTCAGAGTGTGGGGCAGTATTGGAAATGCCGGCGATGAAGGGGAGGCGCGATTGGAACTAGGGTTTGGGAAGGTAGTGGAAAGGGAGATTTTGGGGCATATCCCCTTCCTACTTCATCTACCGTAGATTTTTTTGACTGTGCTGAGAGGGGGAATGGGCAGGAGGTAGTCTCCACGCAGATTTTGGCCTCCATGCTTGGAGGAGGCAATTTTTCGAATACCCCGGAGCCCACATGAAGCTATCCTTTCCTCTCTTTCCCAGCATATCCCTTCCTCTACTCATAAATTCCCTTTATTTCCTCTCCTTTTTTCCCTCGCTCTCACTCCTCACCCCATCATCCTTCATCTCGGCTCTCAGATGCCTTCCTGTTGCCTCAGGTCTCTTCCCTTGGCCGCGTTAATTGAATCGTCTGTACAAATACACGGACGTTTACCGCGTCAACAATATTTACCCTCGGCAAACCATGGACTGCGTAACGTTTTTTGGTGTGTGTGAATGTTCCCCAAGCACCCTTTATTCCCCGCGGCTGCATCACAAATTGTCTGCTTGTTTTCGTCGATGTGGGTATGTATCTCCCTCCCTCCTTCTGAATAGCCGTTGGAGGTGTTCGCTGATTTTTTCATTGTTTCCGCACAAGCGACCAATATTTGTGTCTCCTTTTTATTCCTGGATGCTGCAATATGGCCTATTTCCGTTTCCCTTAACAAGAGGAAGCCCTATTTTGCTATAACCGCCGTGAAAATTCTCCCCAAGGCCTTGAATTTTAATTTTTTGGCCTCACGTCTTCGACACAGGGTCGGTTTCCAGTGAGGAGAGGTGATTTTTATTTCTTCTGATATAGCATATAAATGTTACATCTCCCTTTCATCCCTCCATCTGTAATCGCCCTCATCGTACAACTAATATTCCTGATTTTTTAAAATGACTGTTTCTTTCTATTTGCAAATGATCACGACTGTCGGTGTCATTTTTTCAAGTAATACATGCTTTTTGAGATATCCAAGCGTCATCCTTAATGAAATATTACCCTGAGAATAAAAAGCTACAATATTTCAAAATATTAATTTGCTTATATATATATATATATACACACATACATATATATATTTTATATATATATATATATATATATATATATATACACATATATGTGTAGGTAAACTATTATAAATCGGAATAAATTTCAATTATAATGTTATCTTTCATCCAAAGAGTTTGAAAATAGACATATTATTTACAACGATTTTTTTGTACTAATTACAAGAGGCGATGAATCGGGTTGAGCATTTTACACCACAGAAGGTAAAGCTGGTCTCCAATTCATGGCATTAGAGGGATTACGATTTTGTTTTCCTTTATATCCTAAAAATAAAGTTAATTCTATCATCAAATTGAGTGGCAATGAAGATATTGGCTGTACATTAAGAAAAAATCCATTCACCATCGGCGAGAAGTCGTGTCAGTGTTTTGTTTCAGAAACATGTTTCAGACGTCATTGTAGGAACTTAGCATATCTTCGTTCTAGCTTTTGATTAGAATTTGGTCTTATTAATTTGATCATTGGGAATATTCCCTTCCCATATGATGAATATGCTTGATGTACATCTCATCCGTTAATATTGCAATATTTAACTGCAACTTTATGTTTCTGACATGAAAATTTGAATACGGAGGAATTGTAATTGATAAAATAAGATAAGTGATCAAAGATGTCCCAAGGACAATTAGATTCATTTATTTTTTAAGTTAATATAATTCTAAACCCTTAAGCTGAGTTGAGTCATCTGGTCACTAATCCAACAAACAAATTTTAGAGACCTTGTCTTTTTCTACCTCCTATAGTTCATGCAACAAAAACTTGCTTAAATATTTTTGTATCTAGCTGTTCTTTTTTATCAGTAAAGGGAATTTTTCATCATTCCTTCGTAATTGAAGTGATTTCAAAGCCTGCGGATACACTCAGTCAAATTGAAAGTGAAATTTATATTTTTTACTTTCAGCGAAGTGAAATTAAAACTCATTACTAATTTTTTGCCCAATTTTGCGTTAAAATCGCCGGGGTAAATAAGAGACATGGAGAAATACGCCACAATTCGAATATTTCAATATTTCTTGCTTTTGTTTTTTTCCTTTCAATTTCTCTCCCTCTCAAGATCCGAGCTTTGTTTCTTCCCTTTTTTTCCCCTTGCAGCAACGCCTGCTGTCCCACCACTACCACCCACGCACCGAGTCCCGGAGGAGAGAGACCGCAGGCACAAAACACCCCCCCGCAGGCACCCCCCAACTCCCCCGTCTCGCTCGCACCTAAGCCCGCATTCTTTCCTCCACCGCGCGCGAGGCTAATCCAGTCCCGTGGGTGTGCGATCGATTGAAGCGAGACCCAGATTGCATTCACGTCCAACCACTTTCCCATTCTCCTCGCTATCTCGTTGGAATGCGTGTGCATTGCCCCACGAACGCCCCCCCGGACAGTTCCTGGGACGACCACTCAGCCCACTCTAGCCCCCGCTCTCGCTCCGACCACTTTTATATTTCCTCTTCGTTCCTCTTCCTCTCCCCTCTGAAGTCAACGCTTCCGCCTCCCCTCCGGCACCGCGGCTTGATTAAGACAAGTGCGAGCCTTCGTAACGGCATGTAGGAGTTCGATTTTTGAATGAATGACTTTAAGTACCGAGACCAATTTTGTTTAAGGTATCTCAAGAGGCTAGCGATTTTGTTCATTTGGCATCACTACTATTTTTTCTTTGAAACGGTGGAGAAACGCCTTTGCTTCATATTATGTGATGCCTATAATGAGTGCGTGAATACATAATAGCACTTGAAGTTTGAGGTATTGTCATTGCACGGGCCCAAATAAAAAATAGTTTTATATGAAAATATTCATGTTAATTATGCTATCAGAATAAATTATATGAAAAAAGAAATTTTGGTCATGTCATATGAATTGAATGTCACCTCTTTTTGTTGTAAAGGCTAAAGGAAATTTGCTCTTATTTAAACTTTTTTATATTTTGCATACCATTCGCTGAAGAGAATATAAATCTTAAAGAGTTAACTTGGTGCTCATGCGGACAAGTGTCTGACTGCAGCTAGTTCGAGAAACTGATTTGACATCTTTAGCATACTTCTGTGTATTAATAAATGGTGAAAGTTGTTTCGAGACCCTTGAGAAGACCTTTGTATGTATTCGAAGCTTAGAATTTTGAATGACGAGTCTTAAAATGACGAAATAAAAGAAGGTTTGAACTTCAATCTTTGAATGAAATCAAACTTATCTCGCAACAGTATTTCCATCTAGTTGTTGAGAAGTAACAATAATATCATGGTCCTCTCTTAAATTAAGGTAATGGATGCAACCCTGAAAAAGGGCGTTTGGGAGTATATGAGGTTGTTCAGCTTATTTTTAGAGTGAAAAAAAATCAAGGTTCATCAAAGAAAATATACCAAATAATCATAAAACTTATACTGGTGTGATACAATTATCCTCCATAACTTTTTATCAGCCCTCTTTATATATCATCAGACTCTTTCATGAAATTTGTCCAATGGCATGACAAATTGAACCTCATGGTTCAATTTTTCATGCCATTGGACTCTCTCTCTTGGCATGGTTCAATTTGTCTTGGTACAAGTCTTGGTACCGCATGGTTCAATTTGTCATATACCGGCACGAGCTTCAGGAAATATAAAAATCATTAGGTCTAGGTAAAGTTAAAATACATTCAAAAGGTTGACTGTATATTGTACTCGTATAATCGTCTAAATTAAAAAAATTTCGATTTTTCTTGCAATGAAAATCATGAAAATTCCGGTAAACAATCACTTCTTCGAAAAGAAACAATATATAAACGTTGGGGATGCTCTAAATAATTATAGGCATATATATGTGATGGCATATATAATTATAGCATAAACATAGACCATTTACATTTCCTAAGGCTAAGGCATTTCCTATGCAGAAACATTTTCTTAAATAGCTATATTTGCATGATGCTGAAATCAATGGTCAAATTTCCCAAGGTGTGTTCCGTTTCCCTAGTTACCTCGCCGTTGTTGTTACATGTTAAAATTGGTTATTATGTGGATTGGAACATCCTGAGACATATTGTATTAGTGAGAAATGTTATAGGTATCTAGGAAAGACCCGCGAGGAAGGTTAAGGGAAGTCAAGAGGGATATAAGAAGGGGACGCTCTGAGACCATGCTAGATAGCTCGTATTTAATAGGTAATAATTGAAGGGTTAATTAAGCCAATCTTCGGATTAAATGACTTGCCAACAATTGAGGAGGGTATTATATTGTTCCTTTACAGTGAGAGTGGGACGAGGGTGGATGGACGGCAGAAGTTGTTGATTTTATTATCTCTTAATTATATGTATCCCAAAACTTAGCAAAAAATTTAGATTTACCGTTGCCATTTGCATTCATATTGATTGTAAAATCTATGTCTACTGAATATATAAATAATAACTCATAAAATATTAGGTTATGACCTCTTTCACAATAAACAGTGGTCCTAATTAGTCAGAAACAACTTTTCATCTATTTTTTATCTTGTTGTCTCAGTTGATTCTGAGTATTATCTTGGGGGCTCTAATATTTCATAATTTTATAAGAATGTTGTTGAGATTCATTATGATCTATTGTGTGAGAGAATTTCAAAATTTCCATGTATTCCACATTTATTTAATTTACGTTTCTTCTTACGCGCCACATACTGTGATAACCCGTGATATTTTTCTGCACAAAAAACGCGGAATTCTCGGTTGAGAATCATCCTTACCATAGTACACACTAGTTCTTCTCTTACACAGTTTCCCTGCCTTTTCTGTCCTTGTGCTTGAGATATTCATTGAATATTCAATAGTCCAATCGCTACGAGGACAAAAATGTACGCATTTGACGATTAAGGCCTCATCAATATTTTTTCCCTCATCTTCCCTCCCACTTTTTCCCTCGCATATGGTGCACTGGGCTGAACTCTGCTCAGTTCGCTAGTTGAGCCCAAATATGAACCCTCAGTCTTTAGTAAATGACTTTAACACACGGAGCAACCGGTACAAGCGAAGCCCGTTGAACGTCGCAAGGGAGCATTTCCCGCCCCTTAATGTGATTGCGACTCGTCCCCGTGGTTGCCACTGTGCACGATTTGACTCGCCTCCATTTCAAGTTCATTCAACTGGTTACGAGTTTGTCCCGCATGATCTCTTCAGCTTACAGGTGCAGCCCATTACCAGAATAAAATAATATTTTGAGAATATTTGATATTACGGCAATGAACCAATCGAAATTCTGAAGGAAATAAACGATCACCTAGCGTTGAATATGAATTTAGTGCTCCAAGGTGTAGAAGTTCAGCTATTTTGTGGCGTTGATAAAAAATGAATGTCAATCAATGGCCCGAGAAAGAAAAATTTCCCTCTAAGTAAAGCTCAAAAACTTCGATAACAGTAAGACGTCTAAAATACCAATCGGGTAATTGTATACAAAAGGCTCTCTCTTTTCAACAGAGAAAAATAGTTTTTTAACTAGCCAACGACGTCGCAATTTAAATGTCGTAATGAGAATATTAATTCATTAAATAATATGTAAAACCTTGCTAATGCTCCTGGTAGTTCTAAAGATTTTCAAGATATTGGCTTCGTGTAGGCAAAGAGGGGCCGAGAACTCAAATGTTAAACCTAAAGAGTGCTTTGAAGATACTTAGCTAAAGCTCTGCGATGTCTGCGTTACAGATACTGTAGATAAATCAGAAAAGGGAAAAAGGAAATATGCCGTCTTCCTCACCATTATGAATATGCATAAGATTTTGGGCGAAGAAAAACTAGCCTCCGTGCAGTGGTTTATTCTGCCCAAAACTGAGTATAGCAATATTCTTTGAAACGTAGGATTACTCGACATATCAAAGTTACGACTTAAAAAATAACCAATTAAGGTTACCGTCAATGTACTGGATGTGGTTTTTCCTATTACATTTAAAACTACTTTCATATTATTCATAAGGGTTTTACGTGTGCTGTGCAATGTTGAAGAATAGCCATCAATGTTTACGTGTTTATTGTCGCCCTCCTGTCCTCAACTGAATATTCCAATGTTGAACGTCCAATATTTCGCGTAATGCTTGTAAATGGTACACAATATCTTGATTGCGTTTGCTTTGGTGAGCCCGTATTATAAATCCAAGTGTCATGGCTATCCCATTAGGGCTAACATTGTTTGTCTCTTTTTTTAACTTGAATCTTTTACAAACGTCCGTATAATCAGGAGAGTGAGAAGAAGTATGGTATAAAATATTTATTATCCTGAAAAATGAAATTTTTTGATAAAGCAACGAAATTTTCTCGTAATAATTTCTACAAATCTTGTGATCAAATCACAAGGCTGCGTATATACTCGTGGAAATGATTTTGACGCAAAAAGTCCTGAAAGGCAGTTGGGGAATACCTATGGCTGTAGAACATGCGAATAAATTGTCTGCAAAACATTTCCTTATAAGTCGATAAATAGGTGTCTATTTTTCACTTCATAATTTCAGCCCACACATCAGATTCATAGGAAGACAGCGCACGCAACATACACCGTCGCGAACTCAATTCATTAGATTTTTAAGTTCACCAAAGAGAGGTTAAGTGAACGCACGTGATATCTGCCTTTTTACATTAGTGATTTAGTTCATCGTATGGAGAAATGGTATAACAGGGCATCCACCTCCAAAGGCGGAATCATAGAATCTTGGGAGTTATCTTAATTTGAGAATTATATCTTTTAACTTTAGTAGTTTAGAAAATTAGCTTTCGCCGCATCACGTCTGAGGGGTATCGGACTTCACTTAAGCAACTTTTCTGTATCACCCAAGGTATGTGATAGAGCTATGGGATCATCTGAAACACTTGCTATGAAATAATTTCTTTGAATTGAAAAATATTATTTATTGACCGAATATTTCCAGAAAAAGCATTGTGAATTGTAAAAATTGATTCACTATAGATGAGGAAAAAATATATCTATACATCTAAGAAAAATGTTAGCAGATTTCTCGGAAGCTCTACAAATTCTAAATCATTACCACCTCTGATATTTATGGCTGTAACTTACTATTATTTATGAGTGGAAACATGAAACGTTCTAAAAACGTTGGTCCCAAAAATTTGTCTTAGTGGGAGAAGTTAGTTATTGGAATTCGTTGGGTCTAAAATTATTTTCATGATAAAAGACTCATTTTTTTTCAAATATTGCTGTAAAAATTTGACCCTGCGTTTATTTTTTTCATTTTCTGAGATGATGCCATATTTCCGCTCCAATGTAAAAGAGTTCTGAGATCATCAGAATATAAATTACCCGCATTTCTGTAGAGTTGAGATTCAAAATGGATAACACTTCATCTCGCTTACGACTATTTATGTATAATTTGCTGAACTCAGCTTTGTTATTTACTTGAACTAATTAGCAATTGTCCAGCCTTTCTCTTTCCCTCTCCGTGCATCTTTTCAGTTTTTAGTTGTTTATCTATTTTTTCCTTCCATTCCGTTATTTTTCCCTCATTAGCTCTCTTTCATTGGTTCTCACATATATCATCGAGTCGATGCAAGCATATGTTCTCTGGCTGCTATATTTTGAGGTGACTTAGAGGGCTTTCTAATAATATAGATAAACAATAGAACCATGACGCAAGAGTAACACGGTGAAGTTACTCCTAAAATTATTTCAGAGGTTACTTACTCTACGTTAGTTAACTGTCAAATAAGTTGTTAGTTAACTTATTTTCAATGATATAATTAATTCTACATCCTTTTAACTCCATTAATTTTCTTTTGTTGTTAACAAAAGTTACTCTGTAATTGCTCCTATTGGCCTTATTTTTATTCAAACAACGTACTGGAACCTTGAATCAAATCTTTTGGAAAGTCATTAGAAAAATTCCAGTCATTAATTGTTGTAATTTAGTTAATTATACATTGCGACTACTTGAACTGTGAAGACAGGTATCGTGTAAAACTTCTTTAAACTCCTATAATTCACTATCACGGGTTGTGATGACATTTGGCTGTTCTGCAGGGGATCCCGCTGATTTACTCCTCGTTCTCAAGATTTGTTTCAAAGACCAAAGGAATTCTTTTTACTTGATCTGTCCTTATAGCATCCTGTGATTTCGTTACTCTTTACCGAACATCTATTTTACTCTTAAAAGCGATTACTTCTTGGAGACAACATATGAAAGTTTTCAACACGGATTTAAATTATTATTTCAATGTCTTTCTTATATAAAACAGCAATGAAATCGCTCTCAGCAATGTAATCTGCTTGCATAACCGGTGAAAAGGTAATTTTTTTACGCTTTCCACTCGCGCAAGGAATTTGTTCAAAGAAGTCCGATGTTTAATGCAAAAATTATCCATTTAACATACTGGGATAGGCATACTGCTCAAATGAGCCCGTTTGATTGGCCAAGGAGTTATTCCTTAGAGGACACTAAACGCTTTGCTGCCTCCAAAGGTGTTTCCGCACCCTGGAAATTCCGAGGAAACAGCCAGCCACTGTGGATAAAGATGGAGTTGAGAAATGCTTCAAGTGTTTAACCTAAAGCCCTGAGGCATAGGCATCCTCCTGACCCCAAAGCGACGTCATAAACTACACCACCCCACTCGCCCTCCCTCTACGAAGCGAACACCATTAATTACTGCGTCCCCTTCAATCTTCCCCAACGGAGCCTCTTCCTCTCTCTCCCGTCCTTCCCTGCCATTTACATCCGACACTTCCTTCCCTCCTTTCGTACCTTTCGACCAGCTGCTTGCTTTAAAATCAATAAGCTTGTACTTGGCCGCCATCCCCTGCTCCCACCTCTCACCCGCAACTCAGATCACATTGCATCCACATCCACTTCAATCTCCTCCCTTGATGTCTTCACCTCAATGACTGTGGTCTTCACTCTTCTGGCCGAATATTTCTACATGTGACCTTCATTGAGTGCCTTCAGCTCTGTATTTCCGAGGTCAGCCGTCTACCTATCGTGGCTCAGCCGCTCCCTTTTTATATATGCCTCAGAGGCACTTCACATTGATGGAAGTGTGAATCGATTTGTTGGCTTTTTTTCGGTGGTCGTATCATATAGCCTCTGGCGCATGATGCAGCCTCGGAACGGCTCGTCTCTCTTTTGCAGAATAACCCTACGCTTAGATACTGAGCCTACCAATGACTATCCTGTCGTCTTCCTGTACTCATTCTTATTTCATTATGCTATCCTAATTGACAAGCATGCTATCTTATAGCTTTTATGGTTCTCTCCTCTAAATTTTTCACTTTTCTTCTGAGTGCATGATCGATTTTCCCTCTTCAGAAATTGATAGTGGAGCTTAATTAAGAATAAGTCCTGAGCTGTATCGAAAATAATTATAAGAGTCTGCTGTTCATACTTTACACCAGGAATGCATACTGCTTATTTTCGCTTTTTATAAAAGAAACTTAAATTTATTACATATGCTAATTTACGCTAAATGAACATTTTAGTACCTATGTGGCATGTCCACGTATGTGTATCTTATACCACCATGCTGCATCCAAGTATTGAATTGCCTTCTGTGATTTCAAGTCGCAGGATGATTTCTTTATTTTGATATTTTTAGGCTTCATTTCAAAATTTTTTTCCATAAGTTCTGTTCTATATATGACTCTTAGGGAATATCGTTTTACGCTCATACTTCTTTAAGTGGAATACATGACGCTTTCCTCACTGTCTAGTACGGCTCTGAACTACAAAAGTGCAAATTACGACTTCGTATACAGCAGTGCCATTTTTTATTACGAATTTGATTAAATGGTCTTTTTTCTTAAACTAATGGAATAAAAAGCACATATTTTATAAGTGATATTAAAACCCTCCATTACTTAATTAAACGTCAGCGCGTTGTTCGCCTAGCTAAAATAGCCGGTAACTTCTCTACCTCTCTCGGTATTTTTGTTAATAAAACCTTTAATGGTGGTAATTAAAATCTCTCGCCAGCATCAGCTGCACCCAAAGAAATCTGCTTATTTTTCAATTCTCGCTATATATGGAACATATATACGAGGTACGCAGTGGCATGAGAATTAGACTCAATCCTTGAAGGTTCCTGCTGATGTAAGATTAGCGAGGAATGAAGGTTTCCGTATGCGCGCTCCCATTAGCCCCGAAACACGTTTCGCGTGGGTCTCTTCCACCGACCAAATAACCTCTGGAGTGGGTAACGAATGCGCCGTCATGAATTTATTCAGGTGACCGTACTTAGCTCTACGCGATAAAACCACCAAGTGTAGTAAAGTGCTCGTCCACTTTTCCGAAGAGACCGCCTTAATGCTCGGATCAATGCCCACGAATCCCCCCGAATCCTCCCACCATCAACTGTGCATACGGCGCTGAAGGTCATGCAAATGGATTTATATTTTCTCTCCCGGTATTACAGCTGTACAGAAAAGGCAATTACTTTTAATGTCAGTTTAGTCTTTAAGAAAAGATAAAACCTCCATGAATGCTATGCCAGCCTTATTTTCATGAAATTTTCTGTCGAGTTTTATTTTATTTTACCAATCAATTCTGGGAGAGTTGATTTTTTTACAAAATAAAACTTGGTTAAATAAAATTTAAATAGTAATTTTATACTATTTTAAAAACTCTACTCTACCCTACTAAAATTAATGCATATTCTGACTACTCTCATACAATACCGTTTATTGGAAGTATTTTAGTTTTCCATCTAGAGCCACGGATTGTAAAATAGCATTTCGAAGTATATATTAGAAATAAGAGATCCATGCATTGACATTTTTGAACGGCTCGCCTAATATGCTTCCGAAAACTTTATTGTACATCATTTCTCATATTGTCGCAAGCTTTGTTGAATGCAGCCTTCCACCATCTCCAGTATTATATAATTTCACCGGATTAAGAGATAGTATCTTTCGTCGTATGCCTTATCTCAGCCTTGTTATTTTCCATCTTTTATCATTATTTTGTGAACGAAGGTATTGTAAAATCTTTGCCTCCTCCGTTCTGTTTCACATTTATGCATGAAGTTATATATTTCTGGATCAAGGGTTCGGATTCGTTCATCAGTCAGTGATCTTTACCAGCCATGCCATTAATTGTCACGCGCTGCCTTCCCGCGGACTGGAGGACATCACGGTAAAGATAGGAAGCCTAGGTTTATAGGCAACACGCAATGCTTATGTGAAAATATGCTGTAGAAGGTGCAGGATAACATTCCCCTGTGGGAATTCACACTGAATGGGAATTATGATATCCATGTGCAGCCATCTCACACCTGCGGTGAAATTCTCGATATGAGCACTTCCTTTGGAATGCGGTAAGTCAACGATTGGAGAACAGTTTGATCTGTTTTTTTAAATGAGGAAATGAAGTTCGTTCGCTGGGGTTTACTCCATCAAATGAAAATTCGATGTACAGAATGTATTTGGAGCTTCAGTTGTAAACTCAATGAAATTGCATATGATATTGTATGAGCAGAAATTTTCAAAACACGTTAATATTCAGAAATTTGTCGTGAAAACATAATTAATTTTCGGTCATTCTTGAGAAATATACATATTCACAATTTATGAAAAATAAACTGAAAATGTACTCTCCTTCGCTCGTCACCCTTCACTCCTAAATACTGTAACGGGGCCCGGCCCGCCCGGATTAATTTTTGGACCGGGAAGAACGTCTACAATCAAAACCCTTGCAAATACCTCCCGCACGAGATCGACGGGACAAACCTGCGTCACCTTAGATAAGGAAAGACCTCTAAAAAGAGGAGAAGTGGGGGGTTCCCGACCTCGTTCAATTTCTCGTATTCCCTGGCTCTACCGCCGGGGCAGGGCGTAATTGAGGGTAAAAGGGATGTGGCAGGGGGTGATAGGGAATCTCGTCTCTTGACCCGTGAATACGGATGAAACTCACACACACTCAAGCTCATTTAACATCATTATTATTTCCAAAACTGTAAACCTCTTAAAATTAGTGAATGATGATCGAACGAAATGACTTTATGAGGAAATAATGACAAAATAATGAACAAAATGATGGCAACACAATGATACAAAAGTAATTAGCACCGTCATAGGCGGCGGGCAAGCAATAACAATTCTGATACATTCATGAATCACTGGGAGGTAATTATTAGTCCTTCCCGTTTTTTCTTTATACTTGGATCACACTAGCGATTTTTTAAAGATTTAGATTGCACGTTCACAGGGGACGGGAGGTGTTTGCAACTGAATGCCTGTGCTGTAGCAAGAAAAGGGGGGTTTTGGAAGTATTTTACGGGCGGCGACGATCTTACGTGACCCGCAGCGACTGTAGCCTCGGCCAAGCTATAGCGGCAGTGTTGGCCTCCTCCTCCTTTATTCCTCCGACTGCAGGCTCCTCCACAACAGGATTAGAGCGGCGTCTGGCACACGATGCCTTGGATTCTCCTTCTGGCCGTGGTTCCTTTGGGGGGGTGGGGGGTCTCTTATCATGGACCGTGCGTGGCAAATCAACGGCCACGCAATGCTGGTAGCATAGTCTCTCCTTCTCGAGGTCTCCTCCCGGATGTCCAGTCTTTTCGGTTGCGAACGTGCGTATCACGCAACGGGCATAGGCTCCGCCTGCTAGCATGTCTTGTCAAGAAGTTCCTCTGTTCTCATTGCTGCCGCTCTCTCGAACTGACGGGGTGGGGATCTCGATGTGGGGTAAAATACACCATGAGAGGGGGGGGGTTTACGTCGTTGGTAAAATAACCTGTCGCACTTCACTCGTCCGTTGTTTCCACTCACTCCAGTGACCTTGATGGTCGCACACCGCACACTACACACAATTCACACACACACACCGTCTCACCCTTCTCCACCGGACGAGTTTAGAGGGGGTGGGGTGAGGATATGGACGGGCCGAGGAAAGTTGGAATGGGAAACAGATTAGGCGAGGAAATACGAGGTGTAATGGGGCAAACCATTACAATACCCACATTCTTTTCAGAGGTTACCGTCCAAATATGCCTCTTCTCTTCCGTTTTACCTTACTATCATTCTCTAGAAACACTAAATATACTTGCCACTCTATTTGGTTGACTTTATTCACCTTCTCCTTCCTATAAATATTCATTTGTAACGTCCTCTATAAATCATCAAATGTAGCGCTCACGAAATATGCGACTGAATGCTTCATCGAGGGAATTTTATTGGCTACATTTTGCAGTTGAATATTATAGGGTAGGGTTTTACGAATGGTTACTAGCACATTGCTTGCCAGGATATTCAATTATATGTACGTGGCCTTTTCAGTTTTGCCGCTATATTGCGAAAGCTGTTTGACTTAATATAATTGTCCGTCTGAATTATATTAGAAATGAAATGAGCCCTTTTCGAGCTAAATTAATTAAATTGTCGATTTCGGTGAAGGTGGGGCTAAGTCCTCGTCCAAGTTGACCGCTGTGAGATCGAGTCCGGCCTTGGTGTATTTTCCCCGCTTAGGGAATGTGGCCACGTATATTTGTAAACTGTTGTTTGTTAATAATTCGGGATATAAAAGGTTTTATATAAAGGGTTTATACTGTTATGGGGTTCAATTGGTTATAAATATAAGTGCAATAAGATGATAAGAATTATATATTTCAATCCTTAATAAATATAATTAATAAATGGAGATTTGAAAAAGGAGTCCACTCCACTCCGCTTCTAGAATGTTCTAGAACTTTTACCCTTCAAATAGAATACGCCAGAAGGTACAACATTGGCATTTCGCTACCAAAATAATACTTGCTTTCTTGACATGTTGGCAACGTTGTTACATCACATACTTTAAAACGTATTTGCAGCTGATAGATTTTCTCCAAATCCAAAAATGCTAATTTTTTGCTGAGATTTTAGAGAATTTCGAATAGCCAACAAGAGGATCCGATGCATTATTTGAGATTTATGTAGAAAATCAATAAAATGACTTTCAAGGTGCGATAGCCAAGTCACGAGATAGAAAAATGGGGAAAGTTAATTTCATATTTTGGATTTTCGTATTGTTTGCTACTCTGTGAAGCTCATGAGGAACCAGAATACCCATTGCTGTAACCAAGAATTCTCTTTGAGAAAAGAAGAATGCGGTACAGTTTTTTAAAAAATCAGAAAAGTATCAAATTATTTTACAATACTGGAAAATAGTTTTCACCTATGGTTGGAGGTTTTCTTATGAGAGATAATGAGTTACACTTTCAATGAAAAATTTTTATTTTGAACCAAACGGTATATCTTTGAATGATTTCCTCCTAATTTTGATGTTGCAACTGAAAAAAGTCATCTCTTTTTATTGCGGATTTCCCTTTTTCATCGGCAACCATTTAAGATTGATGGAAATGTAATTAATTAAAATACATGGGGGTCGAGCGAGGTAACACATTTATCAAATGAGCTCTTTTATCAGATATGACACGTATTATTAATGTAGCGATTATGACTTTAAATCAATAAAAAGTGTTATATTAAAACTTGTATTCAATCACTTTTTGCTGCAATTAATTTACTTAAGTTTAAATGTTCTGTATATGTTGATCCATCTTAGATTTTTCAATGACTTTATTTTAGCATTGACGAAGCATATTCACCTATATCATTGTTCAAGGTTTACTATTGCAATACTAATTTTAAGTCTGGTTTCAAAATCTAGGTTAAATACTTTCTCGGTATGGCGACTTATATAAATTCTTTCTCCTATCGATAACTCTCACTTCAACTAATTTACAGTATAAATTAGTTTTACAAAACGCATACTCTCATACTCACGAAATGGCTACGTTATTTAGCGATTGACTTAAACCAGGCATTTAACCGGATAGTTGACGTAAACCAGATATTAAAGCGGGCTTTGATATGCTATTATCTGATAAATCGCCTAGTTATATGCAGATATGGAGAAATTGGTACTTCAAGATGACAAATGATGAGTTTGAAAAAATATTTAAAGGTTTCACCCGTTAAAAAATATTTTTAACGGGTTTTAAACTACCGAAGTTTTGAAAATATTTTAGCCTAATGAAATGAAAATACCTAATAATTTGATATTAGAATTAATTTGATATGCTTCTGTAGAAAACCTCGCTTTATTTTGCCGATGAGAGCGATTTATTCAAATTAAAGACTTCAGTTACTTATCATAATTCTCCAAATCATTTTCCAAGCATTGTGAGCTTAACTTGGACTATCCAGAATGAATTTAAAAATATATTTTTCTAATTGGTTATAGGAAAAGTATTCTAGTGGTTGCGTAAATTTACGACTAAATTGTAAAGAATTGATACAAATTGATGCTAAGTGAATGCGAAGCATAGTGCACAAGAACATTTGCCCTGATACTGATCTGTGTTCAAGTTTAAGACCACATCAATGAGCTTATTAGAACATGCGTCAATGGAAGAAATTGTAAATATGGCCATAAAATATATTAAATTTACTGTCGCTCTCCTGAACGTGGGTGCTCGGGGAGGAAACTTGTCGAGCTCAACGTGCGAGACTAATCTATTTGCGTTTATTTTTTGAAGATTTAGTCTTAATGAGTATTGTAATCTAGAGCTTGATCTGGGCAATTTATAGCCGTGAGACCTTGCAATAATTGCATTTTTCAGCATTTGCAAACGTTGAAGGTATACTATTAACTCATATTCCACACCATCTTGTTTTAATCAAGGTATTTTATTTAGAGAAACCACTCATTAAAATGGATATCAGAGTATAAATAGATACTTTGAAATACCATTTGCCGTAAGGCTTGAAGTTGCCTTGAAACGTATACATGTCGACGTATCGAGATGAGAGGTGAAGGCCTCAGGGAACGGAGAGTTTCTAAGTTTCGTGGAGGTTTGCGCACAATGCGCGTGACTTCACATCACTTGTCTCGTCGGACCTATCGCTCACTTTCTCTCTCTCTGCATCTCATTTCAGACCTCGTCCTGCTGACGACGGACGTCCCGACGCTGCTCGGGGTCGCCTCCGGCCTCGCCGTCTTCACCGCCCTCATCTGCTTCGTGCTCAAACTCTTCTCCCGCGCCCGGTTCGCGCGGCCGCGTCACTTCGCCAACGCCAACCTCGCCCCTCCCATCCTCTTCTCTTCCGAAACTGGTGAGTCCAAGCAGGAGTGGTTCATGTAGATGTGTGTGTGTTTGTTTGTTTGTCTGTACATATCAGGTGTTAATCAAAATAATAACATCATGTTAGTTCCAATGGATAATACAAAGTTACATTACATTGTTCCATACTTAATTTAGTATCTCGTCCGGTTTGGACGTTATCTTTTCTTTGATCGCGTCATTATCAAAGAGGTTTACTGCATAGAATTTTCCAAAAGATCCTTTAATACTCTTCTTTCCTTTAGATAAGGGGGTAGGAGGCTGCTTTTGAGGAGAGAGGAAGGTATTATAGGTCTCTTACCTACTTTGAGTGATTATAATCCCTTCCACTTCCTCCAAAAAGAAACCCCTGTTCTCTAATCTTAAGGAAAAAAGAGTATAAAAGACATTCGGTAAAATTTCTTTGCAGTTAACCTCTTCAAGCATAGATAGCAACAAAAATGGTCAAGGCCTTCCATAAAGTGTGGAATATTATAGCATTATTCTTTTGATGTCCTTAAGTTGCTATTTTAATAAGTACATTCGCCCACTCGCGAGAGACCCCAGTCCAAATGCTAGCAGTAAAGGAGATAACATTATATTCATGCAAATAATGTTGAAATTATTGGCTCCTTATTCCCCTTACTTAAGATTTGGCTGATGCCACCGCTGGGTTGCTCTCCACCCTCACTTAATCCCATACAATCCTACCATTTTCAACCAAGCTACCTATTCCTTAATTTCTTTCGGAATTGCCACAGTAGTGGGTGATCTCGCTAAGCAACTAAGCAACTAATCGAAGTGCTCCTATCTACAAACGAATGGATGAACAATGAATTCCACATTTGAAGCATTCAAATTCCAAAACTGGTATGATGAGATCGGAAGACTAATCCTATAGATTAGATTAGAGTTTATTTAAGTCTTTGGGCACGAATGGATTGCAGTTTTTTACGAGAAATCGCCAAAATTTCCTTCATTACTACGCATATATAATCCAACACTGATGTAAATCCCTCTTTAGTGAATTTTCTTAAGTTTTTACACATTGAGAAGTATTTTAATATTTATTTTTTTGCTCAAAATATGAGTTCTTTTTTGTTACAATACGACTAATTACCTATACATGTTCTTAATATCATTATAAATCTGCTTTCATCTGTGGGAAGTCCACAAAGTACTTTGTATCTTGTTAAGCCGGAGATCCCTAATCTCTTTTTTTGCTGTGCAAGAACCGCCACCAATATTTTAGGACACGAGTTCAGCTGGCCCTTGTCTATGCGTTCGTATCTCTGCGTGTCTATGTTTGTATTTAAAGAGATATTAAGGCGCACTTAAGAATCTGTTTACCGTACGATATCATTGTATCAACTACGAGAATGTAAAAAATAGTGTCACAGGGTCTGACACAATCCTTACCGGAAATATCTTGTGCTAAATTGCTCATGCTACATTTCGACGTCCAAATTGTGACAGAACTACTATCCCACTCAATTCCTTAACGTATAGTTCGGCGTACTTTTATGAGATATCTGTTTAAAACAAGAAATGAGAATTTCATCGCCAATATTCATGAGAAATGGTTATTTCCCTCCCAATAAGCAGGAATGGTATGAGGAGAACGTTTTTCAGTACGTTCTCAGGTTTTCATGCGTTTCCTGGAAAACTCCTTGAGTTTGGAAAACTCTTTACATGATTATCTGCCGTCCTTACACTTCCTATCACGTACATATGTGACTTGTTAAGCCATGTGATCTCGATCGCATTTTTATGGTAATTAAGAAAGACCTGTGCGTACATATTTACAGTGCAGACTGCATAATACGTCGGAATTGGATAGGGAGAGTGCTTTAGAAATGACCCTCCAATATACCATGTCCTAAGGAAAAAAGGGTTCTCGCTTGATGAAAACTCCTTATTTTGTACAATCACTCAAGGGTGGCCTGAAGATTCTAAAAGTAAACAAGTAAGGATGGGAAATATAAAAAATCATTTGTTGAGACCGTTTACATAAATTGGAATAGGACTACAAAATTATTACATTGCGAATTGTGTCGAACAGTCTACTGTTTTTATTCCGAAAACGCCGCATTCCTGCCTCTACGCTTTGACTGACATCAACGGTTTTTGTAATGACGTCGCGTATTTCCTCTTTTTAGAAAGTGATCTCTTAAAATGGAGCTTCTTTTCCAAACTTTTCTCGCGGCAATCTTTAGGCTCAGTGTATAGTAAGTTTTGCGTCATGTCAATAACTTCCAATTCAGCATCATGGCCTTCCTTCAATAAAAGCGTTCATGAGAAGATGTTCAATGCTAGACTTTTCTTTATGTGGTGCTTTAGAATTTGAAAGGGTGGTTGTGACTCTGTGTGAGGTTGATCGAAAGAAAGAAAGAGACAAAGGAAGGGCATATGATAGCATTGGCAGAGTCTTCACTCCCAAGTTTGTGCGCAGTGTATAATCTGAAACTTCGATAGCTTTCCGACATGAATTTCGACAGTGTGGCTGTCTTTTCTCCTTATTCAAGTAGCTTAAAATGAATGTGAAAGAATGAAAAGTTTGAAGAAAACAATGTAATAAAATTCCCGTAGTCCTTAAAATCAGTTCTTAGGCGCTTTGATTGGTGGTTTCAGGCGTAACTGTATTATCATCAGTTCTTAGGCGTTCTCAACTGAATGAGGAACATCCATTTTTATGAATTAGGCTTTACGGAAAATGATTTTAGTTTGCGTTTAATGTATAACTCCTCTAAATGCTCTCTCCTCATTTTTCTGACTTCAAATAATATTGAAATAAAATATTTCCATAAATAAATGATGCGTGTGCGACATGTGTGAAATGATTCTAGTGTCGACATTAACTGTTACCCTCATCCCCTCTGTTCAAGGATAAATTGATAGACATTAATAAGTTATCTCTTTGTTTATTAGCAAAAATTTATGGGCTGCATTTTAATTTAAAGTTGAACTTTCGTCATACATACAAAAAGTCGAGTCATGATCGTAATGATTAGCATTGGAAAGCACGAGAGTTCTCATTTGAAGCAACGACTTCGTGATAAAATTTCCTTCTTGCGAAAATTAACTGATTTTTAAGATCTCTATCATTTGGTACTACATCCGGTGGTAAAATTTGAAGAAATTTTGGAGAGTATTATCTGATGGGATGCGTGGATCTTCCAAAAAAAATGGCATTTCCAAATCTCAGTCTAAAACTTTTTTTCACGCTAATGCTGTAAATAGGGACTTTGATTTTGTCTTAGATACTATTCCCTCAAAGAAAGCCTCTAAAGAATATAAGTATTCTATGAATACCCATTTATAAAATGGAAATTTATCGGAAAATTGGTTTGTTCCAAGTTACGAAAAAAAAGGTTACCCAAGACTATCTTGTCGAGCGTGTGTTACCTTGGTCACCCTTAGGTGGTTGGCTCACATTACGCCGGGAATAATGAAATTGGATGAATTTCAACCATGTTTGAAAGAGCATATTATCCAATGCATACTATTCTTTGACTGCTGAAAGTCTTTTTAGTGCCCGTCTTAATTTTCATCATGGATGTCTTTTCAAATGAGGAATATAAAAAAATATGTCTATTATGTCCTGTGTGGATTGTTCATTCATTCGTTGGTGTCATTTCATATCAATGACTGTCTAATCAAATAATTGTTTACAGTTTTTACATCAAATTGTGCCTCATTTAAGTGCTTCTTTTGTTGATTGATTTTTTTATGGTTTCTGACTGATAAATATCTAAACATTGATGATGAGAACCGCTTTTAAAGAAAAAGAGTTTAATTGTCTAGTACTTCTGTTGAAGGTAGATATAAAGTTAGCGATAGCTTTGTTAAGTAAAATCATTCCTTCACAGAATGATTTCATAACATTTGCTTTCTTCCTTATTCCTTCAATGACTGCAGTTATAGTTACAAGATTGTGCAGTGGTAATCAATGTCATGGAAGTAAAGAGAGTTATGGAAGACATTTAAAAAAATACCTTGCTCTATGCTATTTTCACGCCCTTGCTCTATGCTATTTTTTCAAAATTCTGTTTATTGTGATTAAGGTTTCTCCATTAATGAATATATTTTGTCATCGCAACGTCTTGTATCTTTGTTTACCATATATTTTACCTATCGGAGTATTTATGAGGTTTTATTTTTTCCAATAATATATATGCTTGAGTTGTGATGGTATGGACACAAAAAGGTTTGACTTTTATCAAGGATAAATTTTATCTCTGACTTTTGATTTTATGTAACACCAGGGATTTAAACCCTCCAAATAGTGCGTTAACAAAACCCTTTTTTTCCTGCAACCGCATCGCATCGGATTACATGCTAATAACCTGCTTTTGGACACCAAGAGGTAAAAGTGGCTTCCCCGACTTTACATTAGCATTTTACAGATATCCTAGATCTTCATCAATAGCATTCGGTTCCAGAGTCTAAAACCTAATAGTTAGGTCTATGTATTTATAACCAATTAACCCGGGCACGCAACTACCACCCTTGAGGTTATTAGTCGCTCCCAGGTAACTTGATGTGTAATTAGAATGTATTTGGTGTTGTGCTCAAGAGTTGCCAACATTATCTTTCAAGAATATATTTACAAATCCTTTGCACTGCTTTCCAATCTGTGCGAGCGTTTCAATTGCAAGAGATGGATTTATCTAGACTTAGTACGTAAACTTATTCTTAGTAGGATATCTTAGTTAGTAGTCATGCTTTCATGATTTAAATAAGAGTGTTTTAGCGAAGTATCTCAGTTGTGTAGCTTTAAGTTACTGAATATTAATTCCCAAAATGTTGAATTAATGCTCTTTAAGCCAAGGAGATATCAATTTAAGCTCTATAATTCAACTTTATTGGGATAAACATTCGGAAAATATATATTGGTCAGCCAGCAGTGTGTTTTGGGTAGAATAACGTAAAAATTAGAAGAATTGTTTTAAAATGACTTTTCTTAACATTGCATAGTAGACTTTTACCCATTTTCTATGGCATGAAATATTTTCTTAAAAGTTCAGAATGTATTTTTAATCGTACTGTATTTTTCATAGGTAGTATCATAGGTGATTTTCTAATAGATTAATTAAAAAATTTTGTTGAATAATAATGTAGAGAAGTGAGGAAAAATCCAGTATCTATTTTTCAAATTGTTGGCAACCCTTTCAGTCATTTTCTTTGATGAATGTTTTTTCCTTTTCCGCCAAAAGTTACATTGGAAAAATCTCTCATGGCTTTCATTTTATGTGTTAATGTTTACGCACGACTATTCTAACAGATACCACTGTGTATATGTTGGCCTCTTCACTGATACGTGGCTTGATTGGCGTGGATGGACGTATTGTATTTGCTATGAATGCAAAGATAGGGATAATGTATAGCGTTTTCTCTACACAGATACCCTTCGACTAGCACTCATCATTGGTCATGGCAATGATTTTTTTCTAATTAATGGTAATATTTTACCAGCATGAAAACGAGACCAGGAAATATCCGCAGGCGTGTTGATATTTACAATGCAGTTAACTCTATACGTGTGTAATAATCGCTATGGTGATATATTTTCAATGTAGATATATCCTCATAACATGAAATCCTACAATCTCGAATGGCCGTCTTAATCATACCAAAGTCTTTCTATCATAAGTAAAATGGGTAAAAATGGAGTGGAAAGAGAAAGTTTTAAATTATATTGGTCTCAAAATATATTTTCTGTGTTAATATCACTATTTGGCAAAAATTATGAAAATTTCACGTCATTTTTCTTTCTTTTTTCCTTGAATATTGATTCTTGAGTTAATGAAGGAAAATTGAAGAAAAATCTTTAATGTGAGCGCATGAATAGAATTTCCGTAAAATCTAATGCAGACTAGAGAGGAAGTTTTATTGTAGCTGAAGATGTAGTTTTCAGCAGCCTCCCTTGTGCTCTGAAAAAAGTTTCATCCTCAAACGTCTCAACGCTTGACTTTTGTTTCACCTTAAAATGGTAGTCCCCAAGTAACTAAATAATCGGTGAAGTTTGGATGCAATAATATAGGTAGTAGATAAATATGATAGTGATAACATTAGTCTGAACTTTAGGACGTAAAAATTTTCCCTAAGTCAATCATGCCTGCTCACCTTTTTGCAACACAATAGCTTAGAGATCATTCATTGATGTCCATTTTTTTCTCACTTTTTTCAATACTCACTTGAATCATAAATAATCCATCATTTTTGTTCTGGAATAAAAACTCATTTTTTTTGTTATCCGTTTATTTAACCCTTCATTACTTATAAATTTTTGAAGGAAAGATTTGCCTGAACTTTTTATTATTTAGCGTTATTACGAAAAGAATAAGATAAAACTAGCACGATGACTTAAAGTTAAAATCAACTATCATGTAAAAATAATTGACCGTATGTTTTCATAGCATTGTTACTGAATTTATAGAGCGAAAGTGATTCTTGCGAACTATTTCTCGATGACCTCGCTAATTTTGTATTCCACATTATTTTCATGTCACATTTTCTTCAGCATTTCATTGTCTTCAAGTGCTCCCCACCACACTTGTAAGGTCCAGGAGTATTCTAAAAGAAACTTGTTTGCGAAAGGGAGTTGGGAAATTCAAAGCATATTTTTAAAACTTATTTGCAGGAAAAAATAGTGCTAAAAGAGAAGTTTACGAATTAGTTTTTGACTGAAATAGAATTAGTAATTCAAAAGGTGTAACCGTTGTATGACATTTTTCTTCACCGTCAGTTTGGACAACTTAAACTCCTTTCCAAGTTGTTCAACTACTTTCCGAAATCATGTGGCGTTTTCCCACGGTGAGCCACTATTTATTGAGTGCACGCCTGTCACAGATCTTGACCACCGTCAGTGTGAATGGTTGTCACCACCGCAATCGCGTGTTATGCTATTCGTTCACTGTTTTAGTGTGTGTAATATTAGTGCTGACTATGTCTGTGTTTATATGTGCAATTAATGGCTCCCAGAAATCATATTTCACTCTCTTCACATCCCTCTGTCTCTCTCTCTCATTCTTGAGTGTGAATCTGGTGTGTTGGTGTCATTTGCGCTTTCGTGGCTTTCTCTTTCCTTCTGTGTACCACGCTCATAAATCAAATTTTCTTTTATCCACCGCCAAGCAATCCTCTTTTTTCACCGTTTGTGAGAGAACAACATTTGTAGTCCTAGGTTTTTGAAGGTTTGATATACTTTGTCTGCGCTGGAACTCTCGTCACTCATTTCGACTGACATTTCGGCGGTGGCTGCATGTTCAAGTACTCCCACCAACATTCTGAAACGCCTGCCCTTAAATTTCGTGTGATGCCCTTGTACCTTTCCATCTTTTCTTCATTCTCAACTTTGCATGCAGAGGGTCAAATATAAGACAAAACTTACGAATTAGTTGGATTTTTTCCGCGTATGAAAAACATCTGGCCGTGCGTCACCTAATGAGGAATACAGATTTCATGCAGTTTTCCTATTCGGTGACGTAACGTCACATCTAGTTTCAATTCTTCACATAATTTTTAAGTAATGATATAACACGTCGAAACTAGTGGTAAAATGAAATAATCTAATTGCAAACTGCTTTATACTCATTATTATGTAGAGTTTCTCCATATGTGCTTCAATGCTTCACCAGCAATGCATACTTTTTTATGGTATTGGGTGGGGTCTCGTTTGTACACTAGTTGATAATAAGCATGGAAACATTTGTTGACAAGGGAGGAGTTGGAGGTCATTCAGCGTCAGATGAGCGTTGATAGACAGGCGAAAGAACCGGAGGTCTTTTGGAAAAGCCTCACGAGAGACCACCGATTCTTTTTTCCCTCCACTGTCATATGGTTTTCTTTCCTTGCACTAACGCAGTTCCAGTTTAAGCCCAGCGATTGCAAAAAAGGCGTCCTATCAACCTTAAAAGTGATCTCCATAGACGTAAAAGCTCTATAAACGTGAATTGAGCACCAGAGGATGCGCAATGATTGACTGACTTTTGCAATGATAGTTGTGCCTGGGGATTTCCTAATTCCTGACATTTCAGAGCCTTCGAGAATAAAAAAGTGAGCCGTGTTTCCGTATAATTTTCCAGAAATCCCGAAATCATAATTATAACTTAATTTTCGCTGATCACCCATGAATTCAGTGATAAAAATAACGGATGATGAACATGTTAGCCGTTGTGACGGAGGACCAACCGGAGCATGTAGCCATGGCTCCATCTTGCAGAGTCGATACACTCCTATAAAGTCGCCACGACACTTATGGGTAAAATATATTTATAAATTATCATCTTAGCGAGCTCTATTTCAAATACTACTTATCCACAGAAACCTAGAGAGGCTAGACAATCATTGTACATCACCGTCGTCAGCTAATCGAATTTTCTGAATTCCTTTCAAATAAAATTGGCACATTTTTTGATTCGCTTAGGGAATTCAGAGGGTTGGATAAAGGTTTTAAATGGCCCAAATGGCGGCGGAAATACATATCTTCCCGGAAATACTAATTGTGCCCACTCCGGATAAACTTTCGGGTTGCAGGTTGCCGTCCTCAGCGCCCTATCTTTTACCGTGCGACCTCCCGCTTCGCAATTTTTCCGTGTCCCGGCGTCGCTGATATCTTCGAGTGCGGACGACGAGCCCCATAGCAATGCGACACACACCTCGCTCAATACACCTCCAATCTCGGAGCGCTCATGCTATTCACGCTCTGCGGTCGTCCTCTTTCCCCCCCCCCCTGCCCCCAGTCCACATCCTCTGCGGCACTGTTTGGAGTGAGGGTCATGCACCTCCACACGTAAAGGTCGGCGAACTGGGTTAATCCAACAGCAGTAGCTGAAAGGTGCAGGGAGGCATGATTACGCGGGGCACGCCTCTTGTAAGACGTGAGCTCCTGCGATCGTCCTCGAGAGGGCTGATATCATGGGAGATGTGTGTGTTTATATTGTCAGTTCACCTCTGATTGTAAAGTGAACGTCGTGTATTGTGAAACCACAACCCGTTGCAAATGAATGAAAACTTTCTTAGGGATAGGACATTTTTACGTATTAATTCAAAGACAAGTTAAGCAGTCCTCATCTCTATGTAGTATCAAGTGTGTTTCCATGGATCAAATTGTTAATTCGTTGATCGATAATAGATATGGAGATTTATAGGCCTTCAAATCGCATTCTATTAACATGAGGTCAGGAAAACTTTCGTAGATTTTTGAAACATTGGAGATATATTTTTATTAAAATTACAATAACTATTAAGGGTATATTTTGGTAAAATGTTGAAAGTAAATTTTTTACGAGCTATTTTGTGGTTCAAAGGCTTAAATTTTTAAAATGGTTTTGCGCATACTTTTATAGGAATTTAGAATTTACAATTATGTAAAATCCGGTTACTTCTTAGGCATTTATTTCAGGCGGTTTTGTGGCCTATATGAGGATAGAGACTACGGTAATGATCACTTAGTGATTTTTTACCCTTAGGAAGTCAATGTGGTATGTAAGCTCATGAACTCCGAAGACACGATGTACAATCATTTAAGTCCCGTACTTGGCTCCTGTCACACCCCGACTCATCTTTGTTACCCACAACCGAGATTCTCATGACTAATCGTCTTGATCTAGCCATGGGCCGTTTTTGGTAAGTTTTTCATTTATTTTTGGTTTGAAAGACCGATTACTTTACTATCTAGAGGAAGATCCCCTCCTGCTTCCTCCTGAAAAACGACTCTGGTGCGTAAGCCCTGTGCCTCCATGTGGAGAAGTACCCACTACCCCCTTTTTCCCTCGTCCGCACGACCCCCTCTCCCTTAATTGAAAAGAAAATCAAAAAGGAAAACAAAATGTGTTTTCGGCAAGTCTGCTCTGGAGCATCGCCTCGAAAAAAGCCCCGTGTGTGTCTGTGTGTCCACCCCGCAGGCATCCCGTTGGCCGTGCACCACCACCACCACCACCAGAGGCCGTCTTCGCGGAGCTCGAGCCAGCGGAGCAGTCCCACGTCGGCGGGGGGCAGCGTACCCGGGGGCCGAATGTCCCGCAGGCCCTCATCGGCGGCCATGCTCGTCCCCGCCTCTTCATCGCGAGCAGGTGCGGCCCGTGCGGCGGCCATCTTACTAATCTCTTGCCACGTTCAGACAACAGCGACTGCCCTGGCCGCCGGAGCAGAATTCGACGGCGTCCAATTCGTCAACGAAAAGGATGATGAACCCTCAACCTCGCAGCGTCGTAGTAAATCCAGAGGTGATGGCGGTGTGCCGATGTCCATCCTCCCCACCCCCAATCCCTTGATAAAAAGGAAAAAAATAATACCACAGCAAGCCAAATTAAATGTGTTAAAAATTAAAAATAGCAATTTTCCGATTTAAAAAAATTATGATATAAAACGTCTTGCGCTAGTTGTCACCCTCTGTGTGTCCTCCCTCTATCCTGTGTTGCCCCCGGGCGCTGTATCCGTCTTCTTGCCTTCCAAGTCCTACCTATGTTGCCGCCGCCACCGCCAAACAGATTCCTAGCCCTCCTCCAAGACCCGTAGGAAAAAAATCCCTTCTCCTTGGATATCCTTCATTCTCCGTGAGCTATCGCCCCGGTAGTCGGAACAATCTTCTTTTCGGCTTCTCTCGACAGGTTTTAGGACAATGGGTTTCCCTCAAGCTAGACCTTTCGACTCAAGTACATCTTTTGTTAAATTGGGTTCAATTCTTTATGCCAACGACCAAAAAGACATTACTTCAGTCTTGTTCCTTCCCGTTCCCTAAAGCTTTTGCGCTTATTGGGATGGTAACGTGCATTAATACCCATGAAGTGGATTGCCCAGAGGTTCTCGAGCCGATATGAGGCTGAACCACGCTTCTCTTTTAGCCTTTTTTCTACATTTTTGAAGGATAATTTAGTTATATAAAAGTTGTATACTGTTCTTCATTAAATTGAGCGTTGAAAATCTAATTTATGAGAAAGGCAAGGCTGAAAAAGAGTTCCTCTCAAGTTCGCTTATTTGCTCCCAACAAATTTTTTTGTTAACTTCGATCTACATTGGTTATGCGTTTTCTCCATAAAATTGTTTAAAATTAGAATAAAAAGAATATTTTAATTTAAGACGTTACTATACAAAAATGTTGTGCCTTTCGTTTAATGTTTGTCGAGTGATGTCCGAGTCAATGCGGACAAACAATCTAAATAATGAAAACATGGAATCCCTTCTTCCTCTTCACGGTGAAAATTCATCATTACCTACAATGCTTTAAAAATATTTTTTAAATTTTTTGCTCCATATTTATACGCAGAGTTGATGTTTAAAACAGAAATTTACAGTAATGGCTAGTCTTTTTAGACAGTTAAATTCTAAGTCAAACCATTGCATCATCTCCCTCTCTCTTTTTGAATTCAATTTTACGTGCTGAAAAACCGTATCAATAATATGATATGAAATGATATAAAAAACATACTTCTAATTTGAGTCGTAATTTTGTGAGAAATTTCATAATTACAGGTCATCTTAAAGTTTTTTTCAGTTTTTTTGAAGATGTATTCAAGTGGTTTAATTTTTCATGCTTTCATAATATTTTAATGTAATCGGATACAAAACTATTACGCTAGCTATAATAGGCTCATGAATTCAACACTCTTCATACTTTTGCAAGATAAGTACCATTTATGTGTCATACATCTGAATTACTTATTAGTGATACTTAAATTGCGGAGAAAATTTCCTGCTGAAGAAGATACACAAGGCAGCGAAATAAAATGTTTTAGACTTTTAGGTAAATTTGAATTGCTCTACCCTTTTCGTAATACTGAACTTTCGTGCTATGTAAAATTTGACCTCTGAATTGCTGGGTTTTTTCCTGCATGTAAATGGTTCCTCCCCGTCGCTTCATAATTGCAAACCATATTTGTAATAAACTCTTTGCCGCCCACATCAGTAATTACGACGGATCAATGCGTCTTTTCATAACGAAAGAAGATTTTGTTGATTCATTCAACGTGCTCCCGGCTTGAACGACAGCTACACGATTTTGTCCATGGTTCAACCTTACCAAATGATTTTATTATACAATCTATCCTCTGACCTACCATTCGTAAATAGCCTGATAAAATCCGGTGGGCGTTTGGAGTCGTTTAGGAGAAAATAGGTTGATTTCCTGTTGAAGGTCTCTCACTCCTTCTCTGTGTAGCGAATACGGATATTGGATTCGCTGATTGCCAATGTTTTCTCAGAATTGATTTCTTCTCCTCCTTTTTGCGAAGATCCGCATCGTATATTTGATTATTGTGAAGCAATAATTGTTCTTCAGAAGTACCAAAACGCCATCCTTTCGCCTTTTGAGTAATTCATTTAGCCTTCAATGAGTCATCATCAGTAAATGTCATCAATTGGAAAGGATCAAGTTGTTTTCCATTTTCAGCTGCATTCATTTCAGCAACATTGCTCGCCCAAGCATCGAATTATTTTTCTAATTCTTTTCATAAAGGTTCAAGGTTAGTGATTTGTAAGCATGAGTCCTTCTCCAAGGAAGACTACATTTGCTTCTTTGTTCTGCATGCCTCCTCAAGGGTTCAGCCAGTTGCGATTGAGTCACCCGCAAGAGTTGAAATTAGGTACTAATAGTAGATCACAGATACATAGTTTACACACAGGAGTAAGTTATTTATGCTTGTAGATAAAAATCTGTAAATGTAAGAAGTGCGAAGGTTACTCGTAATTTTAGTATACAGGTACGTAGATTATTACATAATTAATACGTGAATGCTACTGCACGACTCATAAGAAGCACAAAATACATATAACATCCGAAATCCACTTATTATATACTTTGATATATTTTGAATTGATTGACCTCATTGTATCCATTTTTACGTAGAAATTCTGAGTACAGATGTTCAACTTACCTACCCCAACGCCTCCTCTTACTAAGCGCTATTGACTTATCTCTCGCGCTCATTTAATGTTGTGGTATGCGCTATATCTTCGCTGCTTGTGTCTGCCTGCATGCTGTTTGTTTTTGAATGCCCTGCCCTAGAAGACAATTAAAATTTGTTTCTTCTCCCAAGGCTGCCTGCGAAGCGTACAGAGACGTGAGCATTCAGTATTTGAGAAATCTTGGCGAGACTTGTCCGCGCTGCTTCACGTTAGCGATGATCAGACATGTAATTCAAGTGTTGAGGAACAGAAGCACATAACTGCAGCATATTGCACAGAGTCCGAAACTCAAATTATGCATGCATATCTTGCTGAATTTTATTCAAGATTATTTCTAAAACGTAAGCATTTTTACGTTCTTGACAAGTGTGCTGCATGACAGACAATGTAACATGGTAAAGGTTTCCGTGTACAACTATTTGGATTTTTTCATGTTAATATCTGATATTTACTATTTTTCATACCTCTCTCCCCCATCATTTGCAGTAAATTTGCCTTAATAAAAGGATAATACTCGCAAATATATTCGTTTTCTCTGGATAATTTTTTCTCGCCAAAAAATGACTGTCACGATATTGGGGATTACGCCGGGGATATTTTCAATTTTTAATAGAAAGTGCATAATATTAGAAATATCTCAATACATGAAATTTATGCAGTAGATAATGGGTAATATTTTGGGTGAAATGCCTGCATCATTTCCGTCGCAATTTAATTTTGAATTATATATTTTGAGTTATATATTGAGGAATATTTAGGTTTTACATCGTGTAAAATTCTCGCGTGTAAAGTGATTGCCTTAAAATACTACTGTTTTCATTTGTTGGCTAGAAATTTGACTGCTATTTTTGCATTAGCTATGACTTGGAGTTATTGATGTATCCCCCAGGGAAGAAATATTAGAAAAGGACATGGTAAAACACCTACTATGTAATACAGCTATACAATCATCTAGAAGTTAAGACTTTCATCATTCATCGCGAAGGAGTGAGCCTACAGATTTTCACAGCATCTTCAGTTTGTATTGAAAGTATTAAAGAGTTCCTGCATGCCTTTCTACATATTCATACTTCAATAGTTTTTTTAGATTCGGAATCTTTTTATCTAGTCATTATGCCTGCAAGCTCATAAAATATTTCTCTGAGTTCTGCATGCAAGCTATGTAATTCTTCATTGTCTGCTGGAAATGATTTGTGTTTAAAAGGTCGTGATGTTGAAAGCGACATTCGCATTACTTATAATGTCAAGGGTATGTGCCCAAATAAGTGCCCGCAGATTTTTAACTCTTGATCATGTTGAGAATTTAACTTGCTTGGATACATTAAAACAAAAAAATCTTGTTCCTTGGAAATACTAATTTGATAAATTATCAACACGTTTTAATCGTTCAGTTTCACAGTTGAATGAGTCGTTTGTCGCAATCAATACTTCCTTTTCCGACACGAATGGGCGGAGACCCATTATTTTTAACATATCGTCTTTCTCTTGCCTTCCTTTCGCCCACCAAAACACCCGCCTTGCGCCGCACCTCGCTGGATTCCTACGGCCACTTGCTCCAATTCCCACTTCTGACTCTCTTACGTATTTGCCCCTGCCCCCGATATTCCCTCATCCCAACTCCCCGCCGCCCTTTTCCTCCATCGAAAACCTCCCTCTCGTATCCCTTTCCCCCAACGAACCTCGGCCATTTTATCTTTCCTCACACATCA
The DNA here is from genome assembly GCA_963169105.1 of Ceriagrion tenellum. Lineage (NCBI taxonomy): Eukaryota > Metazoa > Arthropoda > Insecta > Odonata > Coenagrionidae > Ceriagrion > Ceriagrion tenellum. The sequence goes on from OY720632.1 coordinate 65,282,046, forward strand.
AATCACAACCTCTGGAACCAATATCCGATCCGTCGAAAATACTTACCGGGACGAACGCGTCACCCATCGCCGCGTCCATTGAAACATTCGGCTTCCTCCTCTGTTACTCTCTCGGTCAAAACGACGCCCCCCACGCCTCTACCACACTGAATGCATTCTGTAACATCCATGAATCCTGCGGAACCAACACATCCCCCACCTCCTCTCCCCCCCCTTTCGATTCCCCTCCATCCCTCTTCCATTCCATCTCACTCCACGCGCCATCTCACCGCCGTTCGACGACGTTTGTTTTCCTTTCTCATTTCCCCATTTGACGCGATGACGAATCTATCCCCATCTCAATGGCGCGCGTCCCCGACCTGCGAACGCTTCCTTCGTTCGCTTCCGATATACCTCTCTAAACCCGCCCCCGTCTTTTATCACTCCCTTCGTCATCTCGTAAACGAAAAAAATTCCTAAATCGCCCCGACCGAAAACCGACCGCCGGTGTCTCCCAACCAAAAATCTCCCCCTATCATCTTCCCTTCGAAAAACCCTCCCAACCCTGCTTGTGTTATTATTATTTTTTCGACGTAAAATGTCATGCCCCTGCAACGACCCTTTTCCTTTACGATCCGGATCGCCTTTTCCCGCCCAAAAAAACGACCGATCCTCCCATACCACCTTCGTGCATTCACCACCCGTCTCGACTACATCTCCGTATGTCTACTTTTTCCTCCCCACACTGAACGTATCTCTACATCCATCTGCCTCGTGTTCTGCCTCGTCGCTCCCCCCTCTCTCCATCGTTCATGCACCTCCTATTCGCCTCTTTCTCTTCATATGTTTCCTCCCGGCAACCGCCTCCTAAATTCCTTCTCTTATTCCTCCGCGTTCTCTTCTCTCTGAACGAACTACCCGTCCACGTTGTATTCCTTTCTCCAACCACCATCTATCTTTTTTTCCTGCATCCACATCCTGCCTCGTCAACCGCGAACTGTCGAACGAACTTGGAAACCGTTAAACATCTGCCTTCCAAACCAACCCATCCTCCCTCATTCCCCGGTTACATAAATGCCCTCGCCGCTTCCTCCTCCTCGTCCTCCCCATGTCCTGTTCATCTCATCGACCACACTCGCCGCTTGTCTTTCCGCGCGTTTCGCTTCTCTCTCGTCTTTTGTTCCCTCGTTTCCCCCCTGCACCCATTCCTCTCTCTCAACTCTATCATCTCGCGGACACCTCTCCATCCCGTTTTTAATTTCGACCCTTCAAAACGTCCCCTCACTCTTTCCATCTCTTCCTCTATTATTTTTTGTGGAAAAAATACCACTTTCTCTCTCTCTCTCTCTCGTCCGTTTATTGCTCCTCTCGACAACACCCGACTCTAATTAACCCCAAACCCCTTTCGCGTCTTTTCGTTGTCTCGCTCCACGAAATCGATTGTCCCTTCCCGCCGATCCGCCATCCGCGTCGTCGCTTTAAAAATGTTCCGTCTCCTTGTCGTCCTTTTTTTCGTATTCTCGCTTCGCCTCCTGACCCCCTTTAAAAACTGTCCTCTATTCCGTTCTCCTACGGGGAAAAACGTTTATTCCAATTTTTTTGGTGCTCGAATCTACTCCCACTATAATTGTCCAATTTGCGTCTATTAACACTTCCATTACAATTCTTTCCTCAATTTTTCCATATCTCTTGACTCTTTTTTTTAAATTATGTTTGGCTTCTTTTCCGCGGACTTTGACATCACCAACCTCCATATCGTCGACATCCATTTCCATTTGCCATTACGCCTGTTCTTTTTGTGCGTTCTCCTGTCAACGTTTAATGTTCATCTCTCCTCCCCTTGCTCTTTTCTCTGTACCTTCGCTGTGTTCTTTCTTGCTCTCGCTTGTCTTCTCACTTCTCCTCTCTGTCTCTCCTTCCCTCTTTGTGCCCGAAACCGAAAACCCCGTCGTGCCCCTTAAATCATATCATCTCTCCGCCCCGCCCCTTCCCTCCTCCTTCGCTGCCGTCTCCGTTGGGCGTAAATCCCGGCATTCCCACGTCCACATTATTCATCGCTAAATGCTCCGCCGTTTCCCCGAACTCTGCTTCCCCTTCTTCCTCCTCGTCATCCCTTCGCGTCTCGACGGACTCTAATGTATTTCTCTTTCACCGAAATCGTTCGTCGTGAATCCGTCCTATTTAACTGCCCTCTTTCGTCTCCAATTCGCCATTTTTCACGTTTGTTTACATTCCTGTATTTAAACTATTGTCTCCCCTCTTTGACTATCGTTTTTTTTGTTCCATACCTTCCTTCTCTTTCCCATCCTTCGTGTCTCGTCGGATTCCAATGCTTTCCTATTTCTCTCATTCCCCGCGTAACTCCAACGCTATGCCATGTTTAACTTTCCCATTCCGCCTCCTAATAACTGTATGTTTCGCATTTATTTATGCTATCTTTAACCTTTACCTGTCTCCCCCGGGACTGTCTATCATTTCGGTGACGTTATCGCACTGCCTTTTCTACTATCCTTCTCGCTACAATCCTCTCTTTTCCTATCATTTCAATGACCTTTACTCGTCCTACCTAACGTTCGCCTCGTTTTTATAATTACTGTGTCATCTCCACCGACCCTTCCCATGCCTTCTGCACCCCTCCCACTTTAAATTATGTCCTGCTAACACGCAAATACTCTTACCGCTTGTCTATACTAAACGATCTTTCTCTTTTTTCTTTTCAAATACCATCCATACTTATTATCACGCCCGTACAATAACTTTCACTTCTTGTCTCCTTCCTTCAATGCTCATTCCACGCTTTATTCCGTCCTGTTTCCTCTTGCACCCAAAAATTCTTACCGTTTCCCTTTATTTCCCAAAATATACTTACTTTCTGGCTTATCTCACCAATCTCATCCTTTCTCGTCACACGATCATATTGACTCGGTCATCTCCGACTAAATCCGTCCTCCCGCATCCCTCTTTCAAATTTTGTCATACTGTCTCTCAAACCTCCGGAAAATTCTAACCTTACTTCTCTCACTAACAATTCTTCCATTCTTTAATGCTCTTTTCTCCTTTTCCCTCCGGTTAATTTTGGCCTCACGTTCACGATGGCTCTGTTGCCTCCTCCCTGCGTCCCTCAATCCCTCTATGATCTCTTCCTTTTTTTCCGAACACCCCAAAACTTCAAAATGTCAATATCTTTCAAATACTACCCGTTTTTACTCGCATTTATTTGCCCTCTATGCTTTTTACACCTGATATCACGGCCGTAATAACTCGGTCACCAATGTCTGGAACCTTCTTCCTTCTCCCTCTCCTCGTTCGATGCTGCCCTTCTGTATCTCCACTCTCCCAAAAACTTCTATCTCACAACACTGTCCGTTATTTCTCACTTCTCTCTCTCTCCTCACGCCTATCTGTCCTCTTTATCACACCGGCTTGCCATCCCGCCTTCCGTTCTTCACGCCTCGTTTTATCTCCACCGCTCCCTGTACCCCTTCCGTAATCCGTCTCTCCCACCTGCCCTCGCCACCCCACTAACCCCTTTTTTTATACATACACGGCCTCTTCTCCTCCCGTCCCGAAACCCACCAACTTGGCCACCACACCCCGCCGCCTCCATTCCCGCCTCCTCACCCATCCATCCCCCCTCTTCGCTCACCCCCCTCCCGTCGCCACTCGCTCTCCTCCTCTCCTCCCCCGACGCACACACAGCGGGCTCCCGTCGTCCAAGCAACGCATCGATCCACAGCAGTGCCTCATCCTCCCGCAGCTACAGTCTGAGGCGCTACGAGCGGGAGAGGGAGCAGCGGGAGCAGCGCGCGGCGGCCGTGGCGGCCGCAGCTGCGGCGGCGGGCGCCCTCCACCACCCGGGCCTGCGACCCGCGCAGAGCCTCCCCGGAGTGGCTCTTTCGGACGTTGCCGAGGGTCCATCCACGTGCGGCGTTGGGCACACGCCGTCCCCGAGTCCCAAGACGGCCATGTCCACGGACGAGCTCCTCCCGGTCCTCGACGAAGTCAGGGAGGTGAGGGAGCCAAACCCGCTTGGAGTGGCGGAGGGAGAGAGGAAAGAAATGAATGATTCGCCCTTCTTCTTGGAGGGCTCTCTTGAGGTGAAACGAAACATTGAAAAGGAAATAGTAACATCGAAATTTTGGTCTGCAGATTAAAAATTGGTAGGCACAGTGCTAAGTTATTTTTATTGTGGTCACGTAATGATTCCTCAAGGCTCTGTCGCGTAGTCTTGAATATATATATTTTGGTTTTGTTCCTGAATGTAACACACTTCCATGGAAATATCAGCTATGGGTTAAAAAGGTATTTTCCTTTGTGATACCGTATAAAAATGCTGAATGACGCCTGGGTTACGCTCTTAAGCATGGAGGTAAAAGAAATCAAAGTGTGGAGTGGGCTATTAGAGTGGTCCATTTTTCTGGAATCCGAATTTATTTAGGGACACCCCATAAATATCTGCCATTGGGTTGGACAATGGAGTACGCAATGTATAATTGCAATTTAAGAGTGAACGGACGAGACCTGCCGTGTATCGCACCAAATATTTGTAAAATTAAAAAAAAAAATCGCCTTTTTCATTGCTTCCTGACGATTACGAAGCACTCGGCGTTTTCAGTTATTTTCTGCAATTACCAAGGAATCATCAAACATTTCACATGCTTGATCTCGAATATTTTCAATTTCTTCCTCGTATTTTCCGAGATGCGCCCCGAGAGTAAGCACATGCCACCCAAATCGCCGGGAGCGCCCTCTCGCGTCTATACTGGTATCTACGTCCGCTACCTTATTCCGCGTTGTCTTTTCAATGTTCAATCGGACTTTTTTGAACATTAAAGTAACAAGGTAAAAACTACAGTTATCGTTTAATTTAAATCGCCAGTAACTATATAATTGATATCCTCGAAACTCCTCAAGAATTGCAGCATAGCAATCTGGACATTTGTAGTCGACATGGCTTTCAACACACTATATTTATAATACTTTTTGTTAATATTCAACAAAACTGCTACATAAATGAATCTCTTCTCTCTGCAGAAGTATTGAAATCAGTCAGTTGCTTCACAAACTTAGTCTCGGTCCTTCCCCTTCACACAACTAGTAACAATGGAATTATTGGCATTTAAATCATGAACCTTTTAAGAAAAAATTATTCTTAATAAAAAAACAGATTTTAAATACGTAATAAATTACGATTTACCTTCATATTCTCATATATTTTTAAAAAACAAATGCAATCTTTTGAGTAAATACTCAGGATAATATGTGATGCCTTACTCGAAAGCTTTCACTTAAGTTTTTTCCCTTATTATAGCAACTTATGGGGAAAGATACCCAAATTTTAGGCAGGATTAAACATCCTTTATGCGAATATTTATGCCTCGTGATAAACTACCCTGAAAATGAGCCTACAATATTATAGTTAGCACAAGAAAGTTTCAATGGTCATAAAAATGGCAACAACATATCTTCATTTCCAAGTGCCATTGGCCCATATGATAGAATATCCCCATTGTGACAACCTTTCGAGGCTCTTTCGAGGCCTTCAGAAAACCAGAGTACCATAAGTAGTGTTGAAAATTTCCCCGTTAACTTGAGACTCTACGTCTTAAAACCAATGGAGGACAGCAAAATTTTAAACCAAAATTTCTCTAAAATGTGGGTAGCTGAAAGCGCAGTTTTGAGGAAACACTAAACTACCTAGAAACCTGAGAGAAAAAATTCTAAATTCTCTAATCCATCCAATGATAAAAATTTCCATCCAATATTTCGCTCGCAACTTATTCAAAAGAGTAAAGGAAGAACACACCTACACCGAATCAACTTGACTAATCAGAAACTTAACTATGGGAGTAAAAGTTAACAATGGAGTACTCCAAATTTTATTACGTGAAACCTCAAAAAATATTTGTCACAAAAATCCTTTCCTCGAGTGTCCAAACATCATAATGGAAACATGACTTCAAAATTTCAAGTTTTTTCTCCTTCGGACTGGGCTGCCCATAAATGAGAGCGCGTATCAGTCAGTCAGGATATTAGGCATGGTATTAAATATTTTACAATCTAATTGCAACAATTTTAATGTATTTTCATACTGTTTTTTTTACTTCAAATGGGAGGAAGGAAAGCTATGCACAGAACCTTTTCAGATTTACTCGAATGAATGCTAAGCAGTTTTGCCGCTAGTTCATCTGCTTTGAAGCGCTTCCACCAGTATTCTTCTCGTCACCTTCCCAGCAGTTTTCTTTTCTTTATATATTAAACTATTACTCAATGAATGACTACATAACGTAATTCTTTTTCTTTAATGGTGGTAAGAAGTTGCGTATCGTCTTTTGGAAGATCATTCCCCAAGGGGTAGAATGTTCAGATTTCGGACAGATCATTAACTGCTGTTTCAGTTTTAATTTTTTCCCATTACTGTTGGATTAATTATTTGGATGGATCCCAACTATTGTCAGCACTCACAGTTGTGTCTTCAAATTACTATAACCATATGTTTAGGTTACACGAATTCTTTCTGAAATTTTCCATATTTTTCGGTGCTATTCTAGCACAAGTGCGGATTAGTTTCATTCTGCTATAAAGTATATTAGTTGCTGGCAGTAAATGACAGTACATTCTTGCATACCAGACGCGTATAACGAGAGAAATCAAGATGTTCACTTGTGAATGAGCAAATCACGTGCACAAGGATAGAGTATTAATGTATTTTTAGGACAAAACTTGTCTAGTCTATTAATCTGCAAAAAACGATCCACATGGAGAGGAGTCCCTAGAAGTCTATCATCTCTCAAGCCTACAAGACAATAATTTTTCGTGGCTTTCCGTTTCCATTAAACAAAGTAGATATTAGAGCCCATACAATTTAGTCTTAATGATCCAAACCATTAAGAAATAATCAGTCGTTATCTGGACAACAATTTAGCTGAGTAATGTACACTTGAAGTTCTATGGATGAACTGTGTATAGAAATGGACGTAGCTCCGATACGGACTAACCCGAGTACTTCTCAAGTCTCGGATGTTTCTGCTCCAAATATAGCAGATATAAAGTATCCAAGTTAAATAATACATATTATCCCCCAAAAAACTCAAAATCAAATTTCTTAAACAAATACTATGACGCTGAACGTGATGCATTGCAGTGGACTTAGTAGACTCCAGCGTAGGCGCGCGAGGGCGCACCCGGCGACTTGGATGGCATGCGCTGTCTTTCGGGGCAGAAATTGAAAATATTCGAGATGAAACATGTGTGAAGAGTCGTTGGTAATAACAGAAAAGCGATGAAAAACGCCGATTGCTCCGTAATAGTGTGGAATGGCTGGAAAACAGAAAAAATGGCGAAATTTCGAAACTTAAGGTGCACGTCTTTACCTTCGTCAATTCCAATAATATTTTACATTTTTATTATTTAACCCAATGGCAAAAATTTATGGAGTGTCCTAAAAGAAATTCGCAATTCTGAATAATAAGGTCCAACCTAATGGGTTATACACCAGGGTTGAAATTCGCCCTGAAAAAATCATTCGACTTGACCGGGATTCGAACCCGGATCTCCAAATTTCCGGTCAGGTGTGTTAGCCAGTTGGCCAATGAGTTATGCTCATTGAAAGCCATGGTGGTTTTTGACTACTAGTAAGTCAATGAAGAAATCTTCCGATGATGCTGAGGATCTGTAAGAACCTATTTAATAATTGGTTCAGAGTGAGAATTATTATTGCTTAGGTTAAATTTTTATCGATGTAAAAGTGTATTTTATGGTGGCTCGCATTCAAATAACATTAAGACAAAAATAGGTTATTTAGCAATTGCATCGTGCCACAGAAAATCAAAACAGGAATGATTGTTTTATTAACAATTAGAAAATCTTTGAGCATACAGTCATACAGACAGTGGAAGAATTGAGAAACCTTTGGTAAAATGAGGATACAAAATCACAAATATTCTCTACTCTACCAGTACCATCTTTGCACTAGCATTAATGTTTTACGTCCTGGAAATGAATGGCCAAAATTTGGATTAGCATGGAGCACCTGAGTATGTATTGGATTTATGGTTACACATAAAAATTGCTATAGCTAAACTACATTAATACAACCCAGAAGATTGGACTGAGAAGTCATTACATACTCCAGTCCTCAAGACTGAAAGATTTTCAGGAAAATAATAATTCTAGATAATAGTAATAAAAATAATGATATACTTAAATAGATAGATAATAGATAAATAAATAGATAGATAAATACATATTAAAACGTAAGGAATAAATTGCTACCCCAAGACATATTATTCAGGCATTACAACAGTCGTCTGTGACAACTGTGATCACCTTTGAGACAATTGAGGACCAAAACATATGATCAATAATTAAATGTCTGCTCATTGCCTTTGAATGAAAAAATACTTCCTTATGTTTTTTAATTCAATCATGCCCACCCAATCTGGTAAAAACCAATCCAACAGTTTTAAATTTGGCTGTGTAGTTTTCATTAAATTTTGTCATGGCGTTAATTTTAGTATAAGAAATAGGCAAATTCCTAATCAAAACCTGCCATTTTTGTTTCAAATTCTCAGACAAAAAATGGCTCATCTGGACCAAGATCCCATAAATAATGAGTGCCTCAACTCACCAGGGGATGCCTATGGGAGTATACATGTTTGAAATTTTTATAATTTACCGCCCTGCCGAGAGCAGGCACCCATTATTTTGTCTAAGCATACTCCCTTAATAAACTAATTTAAAAAGGAATTTGAGGTTTACCACATTACACATCACATATAATACCAATGGTCAAAAAGTTTTCTTTGGTGTAATACAAGTGTAAGAAAGAAATTACCTATATTATCCCTTAGGACCCCTGAGCTCCTTGGCCTCAAAATAATTCACTCCACAAATCATAACATTTTGTTGACTTTGAACCCCAATAGAATGTTTTACAATTAAAACTTCACAGAGGGTTGCAGATTTAATAATAAGAGCCATAGGAAAACACTGACTTCATGATTTTGGGCCTTTAAGTCATACCTATATTGCCAAAGCTCCATTTCCAGCTATCAATCGCATGTACTTACTGTGGAGAATATCTATATGAATCTATCATAAGGCTATAATTTCTCTGAAGGATGGTGTTTTAGTGGCATTGGTGCTGTGTGCCTTGACAGACCATGGCACCACTAACTTAGCACTTCAGGGCTGCACATTTTTTCTGTCCATGAATCTCACAAATCATTGGTGATATTATAGCACAAAAATTTTGAAATGAATGGGGATTCGAGACTTATAACATTATTGGCACCAAAGCTTGAGAATAAGCCATGCAACTGCCTGCAGAATAACTAAAAAAGGAAATTATAAGCTCTGTAAAATTGTCCCGTCCTTCATTTTATCTTATATCATATTCACAAGCATTACAATGATTGAAAACTTTGGGTTAAGTGGTCAGTTAACTTTTTCATCAGATGAAGTGCTAGCATTTATACCATAGAAACTATGAATTTAAATATTGCTGTAGTGTTAACACTTAGGTAGTAGGGTCCTGAACTATAACCTTACATGCTAAGAGTAATAATGGGCAAAGATTTAAAATCAGTCATTTCTCAGACTATGGGTGAAATTGATTTAATATATCTGTGCAATTAATTATGTTATACTTGAGCTCAAGTATTATGTAATTAGGCAGCTCTTTAAAGTATATAAGCTCTCATTTTACTTTTAGGACAATCTGCAGCCTTTGCCATCTACATCAGTGGCATCTACTTCTATTGTAGCAGTTGCTTCCACTTCACAACAACATCGACGGGAGGGTTCATATCCATCAGGAAGAAGAATTCTCCATGGGGAAATTGGGCCAGCCATTGCAGGACCATCATCCTCTGCAGGGGTCCACCGCTGAGAGTCCCATGGCCAGCCATTCTCGGTCCAAATTTACTAACTTCTTGGAGTAAAGAAGCCTCAACGCAAGATTCAGTGTGAAGGTAGTAATGGATCCCTTGATGAGCAGCTGAGAGACAGGCAGAAGGAGATAACTAAATAAAACCAGGGCAATTATAATAAACAATGGCTTGATGCTTACAAAAATGACATTCCACGAATGGATAATTTCTGTGGCTTAAACCTATATCATATTGAAAACATTACAAATGATCCAAAAAAGAGTAAGTGCTATAGACTTTAAGAGGAATGTGTAATATGGCTGCTTACACCAGCACCATGAAAGAGAACAGGGTAATAGTTAAACATGCACAGCCTTATGATGTAGGATGAAACTGAAAAGGAATTATGGTTCTCAAAGTTCTTCAAAGTTACTCATTGTAACAATTCCAAACTTGCATATGTGTTATTCATTGCTGACTGAATTCCTCGGATATCATTGGAATACCACAACTGTCAGAGCCCATTATTTAATGGCTTATTCCTTAAGATATGTTGGTTATGGCGTATATTACTTGTACGTGTGGACCAAGACATGAGGGTAAGCCCTTTCTTTAAGGTTACTCAAGTGATATATGAAACATACAACAGGTTAACCTTAAAAAACTGTGGTATTAAAGTAATGAATTACATTGCACCTATTTGTTTGTTAGGGGAGTATTGCAGGATATTATTATTCAATTTGACTGAAGCATATTGTCATCTCATACACCAAAATTTACCTTGTTGAATGATGGTTTTTACAATATTTAAGTTAATAGATGTCTCAAAATATGTGGGCAAGGTGGCTCATAGGAGGGTGGTAATTTCTTGTAACACATTTTATAAATCTCTTGTGCTCAATGTTGATAAATTAATTGTCTATGCCATTACAAAATTTAATATTGCCTGAAATCAAAGTTTATGAATCAAGGAAATGCAGTGCTCTAGTTGCTGACAAACTGCAAATGTTCTTACGTACTATATTTGAACAACATATAAGAATGAAATAGGCTTTAAAAGAATTAACTAACAAATTGCACTATTAAAAAACAGAACTCTAATGCTTATTATAGTTTTATGACTACATGGACTGACAGTAAATATTCCAATAAGTGGCATGCAAGAGGATTTAAGTGCTGGGTAATTGTCTATTGCTGATTATTACTGTTGACCACTGGTTCTATTTATAATATGAAGTGTTTCAAAGATTATAACTTCTCATGATTGTCCCTTTCACATTTTAATGAGCCAATCATGCCTAATCACCAATTGCCTAAGAGTTGATTTATATTCATCAGAAAAAAACATCGGACTGTAATTAGGGATTCATAGTAGTAAGAACAGAGAAGAGAAACAATATAGGACATGAAGAAAGTGTGTAAGTGGTATGAATGGTAATGGCTATGAATTGTGATTTCTTACTTTGAAGTTTGGACAAAATGTTGAACATTGCCGAAAGGAATGATGTGTTTCATAACTTCCCTAGTACAAGGTGATCTTAAAGAAGTGAGAAAGTTAGTGGTTTTTTCAACCCTCTCCCCCTGTCCTGTTACAGATAATTACATGTACCTACACATTTATCTAATCTTTGTAAATAATCATATTGATTTTCATTTTGTTGGAATTGTGATATCCAGCTCTTATTTAATGCTCCATATTATTATAAAGGTATTTTCTTTATTTGTGAATGAATATGAGATGGAATTTTAAAAATTTAATCATATAGTGATTTTTCATGATTTTAAATTTCTAAACTAATTTTCAAACACTTTGACTGGACTTATCAAGTGCCCTTCTATATTGACAATGTTTCCTCATGCTTTATTCAAAATGAGGTGCGTGTGTACGAGGATTGCACCTATTTGATATAGGCACATCCTTGATTGAAGGTTTTTAGCTAGGTATACCATTCTACGGAGATTCATCATAAGTACAGTGTTATATTGGTGTTGGATGAAAAGCCTTGAGGAAAAAATACAGTATTTTAATTTTAGAGGGAAGATTTTTCCATGTTGGTAAAAGTTTGGATGCATTTCAAATAATATGTTTACCTTCCAAATCAGATATAAGTAATTTTTAGTTTCTAGATACATTGCCATTAAATTTTCAAGTGACACTGATTAATGCAGGGTCTACCTTCAAATATAAACATCTTTTATGCCTGAAATATTTATAAGAGTTTATCACAGTTAAATCTTTAAAAATATATTTTTAAGTTGTTATGAAAATAGGAAGTGAAATGAACCACTGTTGGTACCTGGTCCAGACTGTTCATGTGATACTGAGATTTAGATTGAATTCAGTAGATTGGTCACACATACCTGATGTGAGTAGGTACATCCCAGATGAGTTCATGGGAAGCTAGAGCATAGTTCGGGGATAGAAGAGCAGTCTGGCCTTGGTTAACAGTCAATATTATGAATATGTAGGTATGTATGAAATGTGTCATTTTTTTAAGCTCATGATCTTGCTCCATGAATTATAAGACTTGTCAAAACTCCATGGGTGAGGCACCAAGTTAAAGGCTTCCATTTGCAAATTTAGTAATAAAACAGAAACAATGAGCACCGAAAATTTTCATGATTTCTCTAAAAATTGACATTGAAATGAAAACTTTTGTAATAACAGTCCAATGATTGAATGTTTGAATTATAAAATAATATATTTATTCATTCCTAAACTGAGGGTATCTAAAATTAGTCATGTCTGGAAAGTAACACCAATGTGTGTCTGAAGGTTAAAGTTTTATGACTCAGCCCAGTTGGATTAAATTATCCATGAAGGCACCCATGTATTTTTCACCATTCAAATTTTCAGTGTTTAAATATGTATCATGTAGGTAAACAAAGATTCACTGGTTTGTTGCATTGCTATGTCTTTTTATGTGAAAGTAATAAGTTTAGTAAGTGCTTTTTTAATTAAGGACACACTCTTTCATGGGCAGAAAAACCATTAATAGATGCTGGATAAAGCAATGGATGCTGTGTTCTTGAAATCAGATTCTTGAGTTGCTCAAGAGTTGAACATAAACATGAGAAAAAGCTATAAAGGGATCATAACAACTTTGTTTTTCTTATTAACATTAAAGAAGTCATCTCCAAAGACCTCTTATCTAAGGGAAGAACACAAGTCGATGCCTAGGACTACACCTACTAACCAAAACCAATAAGGTCCTTAAAATAGAGTTGACAGCCATTTCCTTGTGACTCTAAAACTAAGAGATCAGATGAAGTAAACTGATGAGTGACAAATCTTTGTGCTAATGTGCCACGTGAAGGGTCATTCAACTTGTTTTTGCCAAATTCATGCTTGGAAAGGGAGCTGAAGCTTTATCCATTGTTTCTTTATTTTACTTTTAATACTTGGTACTGTTAATATTTTTATAACATGATAAGACATTTTCTCTCCTTCCTTCTGGAAATAATATTGTGTATTTAATTATGTAATGTTTGTCGCCAAGCCATTTTGTTTTATTTATTTTCAGTTTCCTAAAAAATGACCAGAAAGGTCTTCCTCTTATGCAATAACATGCATCTAGGGATGAACATACTCCCTCATCTCCTTGATTAAGAAAGATCCAACAAATTATGATTTAAATCCAAAGCATAGTGGTTATAGGTGAATAATTGTCCTTGGAAAATGTAAGTCAAGTAATTAGCCTCAAATTTTGATTTTCGTTCTTTAAAGTACAAAATGAAAAATGTTTGGAGACAACTTTGTTGACCTTGTACATAATTGAAAATTTTCTTTTATTGATAAGCAATATCTATCTCTTTTTTCTTGCAGAAATTCAAATCACCATGCATAATTAATTAAATATTTTATGTCTGGCCAAGTTTGAACATTACTTTACTTAATTTTGTTAAATTCTTCAGTAATCAATGAAAATCTTGTTATTTTTCATAGTTCACTTCCATTCATTTCAAATCCCATTATGTAAGTGCTATGTTCACGTATGTTATGAATATAGGCATGTTCTTGATGGTGTTATGATAAATAGGTTTGTCTCACTTTGCACTATTGGGTCAGTCATCTTTTGCAGTGACTCTCCAAATCAGTACCTGGCCATAAGAGCCTTTTGATAGCTGTGCAATTTGATTGGTATCTAATCTATTTACAATGGCATGATTAATGTCAATCATTTACCCCCAACCGTTGAAATGTTCAGAAGTTTATGTTTATATTTTACCAAACTGATATTCATATGATAATGGTTCACATACAAAGAGTCATACTAATATTTTTTTAGTTTCTTCATGCAAAACAATCATTAGTGAATTAGCCAATCATTTTTACCATGCTATTAGCTGTTAATTTCTGAAGATCATCATTTCTGCTGTGTCCAACCTGAAAAAATAAGATGCAGTATATTTAAGAATTTTGGAAAGCTTGAGACTCTGTGCTGTCAAGTTTTCCATTTTATTCTTGAAAATGATGTATTGTTATACCTATCCTATGAATGATCTAAAATTTCAATTGAGGCATGAACTGGATTTGTAAGATAAGATTTTAGACTAAAAAGGTTTGAGGTAACTTCAGTTTTATCCTTCCTGGGTGGGTAATTCCGTTTAATTGCTTCATAGCTGCATGTCATTTGATGTGCCAATTAATATGAGATTTGTCCAACTTTCTTCTGCAGAAGAAATTTACAATTTTATCACCGAGCCAGATGATGGCTGGATGTCATATTCAGGATATAACATAATTTAATATTTCTAGGATTCAAGATTGTAGACATTGATCTGATTTTACTCAATGATCACATGTTGAAGTTCAATTGATGATTGTTTATTTTATTTTCTGTTTAAGGCTTTCTGTTCCTGGTCATTCCTATTATTTTATAAGAAATCTGAGACTAATCCGAAGTGTGCTGACTGGAATACAAATCTTTCTTGAATATTTCCCCACTAGTTTTTTCCAAAGTCATGAAAATCACTGAAGTTGCTTATATATGGAGCATATTACATATATCAGTAAGTATTTGTGGTTGCTCGCTATGAATGGGGAAAAACTCAGATACATTGATGACGGTCTAAATAAATAACTTTGTCAGCCATTGACATGTATGAAAAATTTTGAAGAAGGGAGTATCACTGAGGGATTTTATAGCCACCCCAATGCTCTCCATTGTCAAGCTTGGCATTTGTAACTAATTTTTTTTATTTGCAGAAAGTTATGTGAGTGACTTTGCTGGAAATAATTTTAAGCTCCAGCCTATTTATTTAATCTGCAATGATCAATATTTATGCTAATTAACCTACATATTAAAAAAGGCCTGTGAAATTTCGAGTGTGAAGTTTCATAGGTTTCTCCTAAATAATTGGCAATTGAACTAAATCATTGTTACTTAAGTAAATCATCTCTTCCCTCAGCAGAATAGCCAAATATTCAAGAAAACTAGTAACCAAGTTTGTCCAGCATAAATATGTAATAATTTGGATAACTAAATCCTCTTTCCTTTCTACTGCCATATTCTATAACTTTGTTTTTACTTTATAGAATGATATAGTGTACTTTATTACCCATATCCAGAACTCCATGCATTTTGCAATCATCAGAGTCCATAAGGGGGTGTGCTGAAATTTAGATGTGCATTTGCCTATCCTTTTAAAATAAATTAATTTCCTGTAGATCATTTTATTCACCAATGAACACAGTAAATTTTGTATCAAAGAACCACATTAACTGCATAGGAGAAACAGTTATCAAATATGGTCCACTCTATTTTATTACATTTATTGACCTGTGTGAAAACCTATTGCTTTCATGTATTTTTCATTGCAAGATTTTAATATGTGATAGCATCTTGATCAAACTTCTCAGCCATTGAATAGCAGAAGTCATTTGTAATATCAGATACGATGTTTATTTTTTGTGTATTACAAGCCCCTATATTCAACAAAATTAAAAATTATTATTATTCTGTTTATATTGCATTTTAGGTATATAGTTGATATTGATGAAATAACGAAACTTTATTCCTGTTTTAAAGCAAATGTTTAAGATCAGAATGTGTTTGCCACATAAATGAAAATTGCATTGCAAGACTTTTTAGCATTATACCAATGGAAGTATTTTGTACTGATAAAATTTGTTTACTCCTTTAGTGTGTGCATGGAAACACTGTATTGTCGTCATGTTCTGAAGCTAAAATTGATTGAAAGTCATTGTATGCTGCTAGGAATGAATGTAATCATTATTTTGTTTTATAACATTGTGGATTTTGTTGTACTATATATTTCTGTGGAGTGCCATGATATATTATTTACAGATGTATTCACTGCAGTGAAATGTTTGGTGAGTTAGGTGTAGTAACATTTTTTTGTCTTTATCTGTGCTAGTTGTAAAGTTTACATGTGAGAAAACAACTGCTCTTAATATGCTTTTTGCTACCATCCTTGTAAATAAAAATGATTTTTAAATAAAATTTGTCATGTATTTCCAAAAAATAATAACTCCCAAAACTCCCATATAACCCTCATACCAATTAAAATTCAAATGAAACCTGAATAAATGACATTTACTATGTATCAGGGAGTTGGTCAACACTTTTTAATTTGGTCCCAGACATGTTATGATATTATCACTATCTTCAAGAAACAATCACTACCTTTACCAATCAAACTCAGATCGATATGATCTCGGACCGATCAGAACATTCTAAGCCAGCTGACTCGGATTGCCTGGTTTACCAATACGAAATCTATTATATCGATATCGAGAAAATATCGATTTAAATCGGTTCATAGCTATTTGAAATCTCAGACTGGCAGAGACAGCGGGCCAAGTTAGCCCGCTTCTCATATCGATCTCGCTAGCCCGCTGCGTTTACCATTCCGAGCTAAACTGGCCAAATCGATCTGAGTTTGATTAGTAAACATAGTGCATGATCCATAAGGACATGAAAAAATTGTCTTCTTTTCAGTTCCTTCAAAGCTTAATCAGATTTCTTCAACCTTACTCTTATCTTAGACTGATGTCACTTTATCCCCTCTCCTTCCTCTTATCCCCTGTTCAGATCCTGGGTACACCTTTGAATTCAATTCTCAAGAACAGATGGAATTGAGCAGTCCAGTCCAGTCCAGTAGACAGGGCTTTTTCTTGTCCTCACCCAGTTACTTAGTGCATACTGGAGCCTTAAAAAGGTATTCAGCAAAATAAAAAATATCCCTAACCCTGACTATTTGTCTTTGGGCGTGATAGAGGGGTACCTCTCAAATGATCTTGGAAATTAATTTCCTATGAATTTCTATGGTCACTCCTTTGTGTTCTTCTGTACCCATAGTGGAAATTTAGCACTGATAACTCCAGTGGATTATAAAATGAAGTATCTATTACAGGGTTTTGGGGACACTTGGGGACCTGACCATTTACACATCACCCCCACTAGTACATGTCCAAGACAATGGTGCAGTTAGATATACAGCTAATCAGTAAACATTGTATTGAATTGGATTTTTGAGGAGGCAACGGTTAAGGTCATTTGCGCCATAGGGGACAGGTAAGGAAGGAAGGGTGGATAGAAACCTGGCACCAGCATTATCCTGCTCTTAACGAAAGGTGCCAAGGGGACCTCGGTTTAACGTCTCATCCTACAGATAGAGTACTGTATTTGAGGTGCCCTCCATGAGACACTAAAGTAGGGATCAAATCCTCTGCAGGGATTTGAACCTTGGCTGCTCATATGGTTAGCCAGAACTCTAGCCACCACACCAAACCAATCAGTAAACATGTCTAATGATGTTGGGCTAAAAGAATCACCAACCAAATCATCCATTATGGTGGCCTTTGTTTAAATCATGTGATCATGAAAAAATTGTTTTGTGTTTAGAACTGCTGTACAATACTGGATGGATATCTTTTTACTTCCCCCACTCCCGATTAAACATGAGCTTCCCCTTCTCTTTCCCCCCTTTAGTTTGGATTCTGAGTATGCCCTTGGATGCCAAAACTTTTGGGTGTTTTCATGGTAACTACGTTATGCTGTTGGCAATATGTAAGTATATCCATATCTCCGTAATGAAGGATTTTTGACTCCATTTTCATAGGACAAATAATTCTTGAAATCACCGGCCATACATCCTCCAGAAGTGATTCAGATATCTCCTGAAATACTACACTGAGAGATGAAAGCTTTCTATGTACTCCATCATTTTCTGAGGTATTATTTGGTTAATGGAGGTGATTCTTTTTATTCATTATTATATTAATTAGTGATTATTTTGATTCTTTCATAATGGTATTATTTGCAGAGCAAATATTTCTGTGAGGATAACATTAAGAAATAGATACAATGTTCATTTTTCCAAATTGTAGTATGATCAGTATTAAAAAGGAATAATTTCATCTTAGATAATAGCATGCTCTCTGAAAGAGAAACAGAACTTTATTTGAGTCAATTAGCCCTCATAGCTTCAATAATTTCATTCTCTTTTGCAGGGCTTTGGAGCTCAAAATTTTTGCCAGGGACAGAGATCAAAGCTGTAGATTATTCTTGATCTGGCTCTGAACATCAATTTTTAATAACCCAGTCTACAATTCATGTATCTGAGCTACATAGAAATAAAAATGCATTTAATGGTTATTAACTCTATAAATGCTCAAAATTTCAAATTTACTCTAGATTACTTTTACAGAATCATAATGTTGTCTTCACATTTGCATGAAAAACCAATAAGTGAGTATGAAACCCTAAACTTCTTCCATTGCTTAATATTTTCTCATGATATTTTATGTCACTAGATTTCCCATTGAACCCAAAGAAATGATTTATTAGGTCTAAAATCCTTAGGTTGTGCTTACTTTACTTAGGAGAGAGAATGGGATAGTGCAAACCTTAAACGCAGCAAAATGAGTTACAGCCTCATAGTGACAAAATTTCGGGATGCTCCTAGCTACATTTCCATGTCCAGATGCTTCTGTCAATGAATAGTCTCAATTCTCTTGAGAGCATCTTAACACCATCCTTACATTTCTAATAGAAGCTAAAAATTATCAAAGGAGTTAGACAAGGATGCAGCCTATCTCTTGTACTGTTTCACATGTATCTTTGTATATGGAGGAGGCAATAAGAGAAGCACAAAAATGGGACAATATAATTAAGATTTACAAAGAATAAACAACATGCTCCATTTCACATAAAATATCACAGTTATAGCCAAAAATCCTGATGACCTCAAAGATCATTGAATGCAAGTGACACAGTTCTTCAAAAGTGTAACATGAAATAAAATAAGGAGCGAGTGAAGAAGAAAATTAACAAAACTGAATGTCATGCCCAGCTTTGGCCTCCATAATGAATTTTCATTACATGAAATTTTTGCAAAAAAATGTCATTAGAGAATACAAGAATTACTAGAGAGAGTAATAAAAAAAAGAGGATGAAGCAAGTAGTAGAATCTCAAACATTTAGCATTTGAGCTATTATGAAGGCTGAGAAGCTGGAACATATGGAACAGGAAATGGAGAAAGAGGAAATAGAATCTTTTGGGCTGTGTGAGATGAGATAGGAGGATAGCAGGGACTATTAGAGTGATAGATTCAGGGCAATGAGATGTGGGGGAGATGAGAGTCAATGTGGGACAGCTACGGTACTAAATGCAAAAAAGGGGATGAGAGTAGTAAACATTTGCCTATAAAGAGAAAGAGGTAGATGGCATGAAAAAGCAGCTAGAAGAGATGATTAGAGAAATTCCAGACAAGAAAAACCTGTGAGTATTAGGTTACTGAAATACAGCGGTGGGGATGGAAGGGATGGGTATTAAGTTAGAGGGTATGGGCTTGGAATGAGAAATGACCATAGTAAGATAGTGGCGGAAATTAGGAGAGTGAGGTTTGTAGTAAAAAATACTTGCACGAACGAAAAATGCTGGAGGACACAGGGAGATATCAAATGGGCTACATCATGGTAAGACAGAGGCTTAGAAATCATGGCAATTACTCACAAAGCTATCTTGGGGTATATGCGGACTCGAATCGTAATCTAGTTATGGTAAAATGTATTTTCACATTCAAAAGGCTTCGTTAAAGTAGGAGGATGAAGAGGAGAATCAAGAAAACTTTTAGAGGGTTGAAAAGGAGAAAGCTTGAGGAAAGGAACGTAGTTAAAGCTAAATAAAACGAAAAAATCGAGGGACCCTATCAAATAACTCATGGCAGTCGTTTAATCCATAGATGTCGGGAAAATAACTAGAATTCGACGACTTCCCATTTCAAAAATACCGCTTTGCCTCCTCGTCGCCGCAGCGCCACAAAACAACCAATGGTGAAGGCAGCGCTGCGGCAAAAATCGTCCCTAATTTCCCCGCAAAACCTTAATCCTTCGGGCACTTTTCAACCCTTTTTAACTCTTCACTCGAAAACCACGCAAACTCAAACTTTTTTGAGAACCAAAATCTCAGAATTCCATGCGGAAATCGGCCGTTCAAGGTCAAAAATGGGAGAGGTGTGGGGAATCTGCCGAGCGAAGAGTCCCTCAAGGGCGCAGCAAGGGCATGGCGAGGACGCTGACGAGAGTCAAGTGGGCCAACCGGGATAGTTACATACTACTGGTGGGAGTAAAACAAATGACTTGAGAGAATAATTAAGTATAAGTTTCTCAGGGTATTTACTCAGCAGCCAGGGATCGTGGAGGCAAAATATATAATTTGATGCTAAGAAAAAAAAATTTATCATTTCAAGGGATGTGGGACTTGACCCGAGCAATCTTCAGAAATGAATACATTTTTTTTCTATTTAAATGCTTGCGCGTGGATTTCTATTTCAACTTCGAGCTTTTTGCTCCGGGTGGAGCCGCCGCACCGACAAAGCAGGGACGAAAGGGAATGTGGGTATCACCTTCTCTCTCCCGTGCATATCTTAAATCTGCAATTACTTTACGCGTTGATATCAACCAAGGTTACTAAAAGGAAGATATCATCATGTAAGAAATTTTACCCTGAATAGCAGGACATTTGTCAATTACTGTTCCAACTACATAAGTTTTTTCTGCAAAATAATCTTCTATTTTTGGTTATTAGATTAGAACTTAGGCGAACGGAAATTGTTAATGAAAAATTTTATTGAAATTTCCCTCAATAGTGTGACATTTTGAGTTATTTCCCGATCTCTCATTCGCACTTGGGCTGTGCTGAGAAGTATTCACGGTAACATAAAGCAACTACACTCATAATTTATCTCAGCGTTCATTGAATATCAATCTCACTCTTTCATTTGAGCGCGTCTTGCATCGCCAGTGGACGCACCCAATATTTCAGCTAGGTGTCGGATGCCATATCAAATTGGTAGCAGGACCTGCATGAGGGTCTCTCTTGATTGAACATGACCACTGTGTCGATGAGACATCTTCCTTAAAATTGAACGTAGAATTTTGATTCAAGGACAATTTACCTCTAATCAAGTACAGTATGGCTGCGAGGTAAGGAAAAACTGAATTCGTGTAGAAAATATTTTGAAACATTCTCGACGCGCTGAGAAGAGGTGAATCAGCTGTTAGAGCAAGCGATGAGTAGGACTGCTACTGAGTGCGAGAGCGCCGACGAACGGTCACGCTGTAAATCCAGCTCACTCTCCCAAAACCGTCTGCCTAAATATTGGTTTTCATACTCTGTGCAGCTCCATGGCAAATACCTGAGCCCCGGGTGAGGTCGATGCAACTATAGCATAGAACCTTGGCAGAGAATTTTTTACATGACTAATAACGAAGAAGAAGTCTACGAGCCTTAACTTTGCCATTACTGGCCTCATAATTACAATTCAAAGACGTCTCTAAACCTCAAATTAAGCACATCACAAGTAAAAGACGAGAGGAAGTGAAACGGCGTGGGTAAACCAATTTAATACCATCAGTGCGCTGAGTAGCGATGAAACAGCTCCGAGCGCTGGCGTGGAGTGCGTGATTGGCCACGAGGGCCGCTCAGCGCAGGTGTGATCGTTTAAGCAAAATTAGCAATAGAATTCTATCACTTTGGAGGGACATTAGGGGCAATATCGCAGTTTATCAAGAAGTTGCCACAATACACACACAAAAGTTAGCAGTTTGGTAAAAAGCGTAATTTTCAGCGATGACATGGTAAAATACGTAACTTACTTAACTTACTGACTTACTTACGTAACTTACTGACCGCAGAAAATAACTGGAGGTCAATACAGAAATGATACTTTATCATCTAAGCAAAGAACATTTTGAATGACTAAAAATGAAGACCATGTGTAGGTGAGACACTACTTCCTCAATTCTGATCACTGAAAATACATGATTTACGAAAGTTCTGTCACTTAGAGGAGTTCATGGACCATAATTGTACTTCTCGGAGGTTGGAGTAGAAATATTAACATTTAACGCACGCAAATCAGGCAATGCGTGCCTTACAATGAGGGCTCGTGTAGTAGGTTAGACATTACTGTCTTAGGTATCGACCGCAGAATTCTAGCTCAAAGACGACCACAAACGTCATTAGAAACGCGATGAATACGACGCGAGAAATGGGAGAATGGACGCAGTGAACACAATGAAATGCTCCCAGCGCACTGCGCAGAGGAATCAGCAGAACGTGCCGGCGCAGTAATACGAAAGGAGATGAGGGGGCAATACGGTATATACGATACAGCAATATAGTTCTTGGAATTCTTGTAGTCCATTCTGTCACTTATGGGAAGTCTATTTATCAATTGTTTCCCAAAAATTGCCAACCAAAGTAATATTTTATCATTCACAGTAAAATAAGATAAAAAGCAACTGAACATGTTAGTTTTCAAGAATTCTTATCTCCGTGAAACACTTTGGGCTCTGGTTCATGATACCTGGACTGAATAACACAACTTCTGTCAAAATTAAAAAGAACTGAAATTTTATAAAAAAATATTTTTAACTGTGCATCAAATGCCAGATATCCTTTGGCCGCCCCAAAAATCTGCTGATACATACTTTTGCTCACATGGTATTAGCTGAGGATGTTCCCTGTACACCTTTGGTACAACTGTGTATGATTTTTTGGCACTCACTGTCTGCTGCCAGCAGACAGAGGCAACAGTACCCTGCCTGAATTAGGCAGACAAAGAGGAGTAAGGCACATGACTGCATTAGTAGAATACATTAAAATAATCTGAATTGTTGCAATATTGAAACATACAGAGATTTAGAATGCCATGCGAGTATATTCAGGCTTTTTATCTAAAAAGGGGAAGTATAAAGCAATTCTCCAATATGGAAGGCATTAAGATTATGTTTCCCAGATCCACAAATAATGTTGCAGGAATAGAGTAACTAAGGAGCATAGGCAAGGGTAACTTGAACAAGGCCATGTTCTTCTCCCTTGAATAAAACTAAAATATAAATTTTAATAGATGCATCAGGCATCTGAATGAGTCTTCTTAACTCCCAGGATAAAAGTCCATCAAAGGCCACTATTATCACAGATATAAAACATGTAAGTGCATAACCTTGACCAGGCACCATCCCAAAGAGTACAATACAGAGGCATGCATCAAAAGACATTGGGATGCACAAAGGCTACAACACCCCATGGTGATGGGCATCAAGGATAGAAGAAGTGAGCGCAGGATGAGTGATTGGGTTGGGCCAGACTAGAATATAAATTCAAAGTTAACTTTTTAGACATCTTTGATAATTTTGCTACCGTTTCCCGGCGCTTTATACAAGAAAATGCCTAATAAAATATGTCCCGAAAGTTCACGTGTTTGCTACACCCTAACCAATTAAAGGCTTGAAATTATCCAATGCACTGACAGGCATTGAGTAGTTCTAAAAAGAAAGAATATGATGAAATATATGAAAATCCTCAATGGAAAATATATATTTAAAAAAAATGTATTTTACTGGTAAAGGTAGGTTTTGTCAAATGTCAGAGAATCTGCTCCCGGATCTCTACTAATTCAGGGGATTATTTCCCTCTATTACATATATCTTTCTTCACCTCTGCATACGATCTACCCTTCTTCATCTTGTCCATGTAACCTATTTCTTTCTTCCCCTTCCCCGCTTGCCCAACATCCTTCCCTCTATCACATTTTTCAGCCATCTACCCTGTCTATCACGAATTTCATTCATAAGCTTCCCCTCCTCACCCACCAACTCAAGCACTTGGTCGTTAGTCCTTCTCTCCATCCACCTCACCTTCTCCATCCTTCTCCACACCCACATCTCAAATGCCTGCAGTCTATTCTCATTCTCCTTTCTCAGGGTCCAACGTTTCTGCCCCATCCAACGCTATGCTCCATATCAAGCTCTTCACCATCCTTTTCTTCACATCCTTACCTAATGTTTCCAACATCAGTTCCTATCTATTGCAAAACGTCTCCTTAGCTAGCGCTATTCTCGAAAATACATATATGACGTGGATATTGAAAGTGTAAAACAGAAGTATAATAATTAACACGTAAGTTCCATCTACAACAAAGGTAAAAAAAAATTGTAGGTGCTATATCTAAAATATTGGTAAAAATAAAGCAGGAACTTATTTTTATCACTTTTGAAAGATGTACCAGCATGCCAATATTATCGAATAAGTACATAGAGTGAAACCTTATTTTATTGACACCTCGAGTTCTGACATACGGACACCTCCCACTTACAGGAAGTATTTCATTCCCAGACTGAGTTGTATGCAATTATTCATGGATAGACCCTCTCACATATGGACACTCCCACTAAATGACAAGGGCACTCTCACTTTTAGGATACAGACACCAATTTTAGAGATTTGATTCTAAGATGGGCTTCTTTTAGGTAGATAATTACAGAGGGTCCGGGGTTTTCCAAGATACATTTTATGAAAGTACTTTGAAAAGGCTTATCTTTTAAGAATGGAAAGGCTTTATAGAAGATGAAGTATGGTGGTCAGTGGCAAGTGAAATGGAGGGTAGGAGCCAATGGTTTGAATCTCGGAATTGCTAATCCCACAATCCAGGCTAATGCCACTGCTGTATGCGACTTGGATAGGCATTGTCCAAGAACAAGGGGCAAATTGTGCACCTTGCATACATAGTCTTTTTGCTGGGCATCTTCTTTAGGCAGGTGAGTTTTTCCATAACGAGTCTGACAATGAATAGTGCACAACCATGAAGAGTAAATGTGCATACTCAATTTCCTAGTGCCATTTGGGCAGTGAATGATAAGGTAATTTTGTGTTCAAAAATCAATTTGATGATGCTGAAGGGTACAAGCCTCATACTCAGGGAGAAGCTGAAGGTGATATAGAAAGTAGCTAAAGAGAAAAGTGATGCACAGACATTGGTTGTGGACTTCAATGTGAGCAAGCCTCAAATTGCAGGCATACTGAAGCTAAAACATTCCATAATGAAACTGTGAATGGATAACTACAATGAGTATGAAGGCAGTGGTACCAAACAATAACATTAATTTATCTCTTTTTAGTGGTTTAATAAAGTAAAACCAAACAACTTGCCTGTATCAGGCTCACCTCTACAACAAAAAGCCCAGGAAATTGCTGCAGAATTTGAAATTGAGGATTTCAAGACTTTAAATGGGTGGCACAAAATACTTAGAAGAAGACAGAACAATGTGCTGAAAGTAGTGTGCAGATAGTCATTGTGGTTTCATAAGATGTTACTACTTACAAGAGAGACTTCCTGGATCGCAGGACAATTATGCCTCCAAGGATATTTTTAACACAGGAGAAACAGATTGTTTTTTTTATGTCTTTTCCAAGTAAAACTTTGGCCCTGAAGTCTCAATGTTGCTCAGGTGGGAAGGCATCAAAAGAAAGACTAATGGTACAGCCGTACTCAACAATGATAGCAGAGATTCTTTGGCCACTCTCGAGTGGCCAAAGATATGCAGTGATTTAAAGGTGCAAGCAAAGAACATTCAGCTGTGATTTGGAAGCACAATAAAAAGGATGGATGATGTCTGTAATCATGTCTGAGCGGCTAGTAATGCTAGATAAAAAATAGCTAAGGATAACAGAAAGATTTTACTTTTTGTAGACAATACCCTGTGGCATCCTGTATTGAAGTTATTAAATACACTTCACTTTTTCTCCTCCAGACCTAACAAGTGCCCTGCTGCCTCAGGACCAGGTTGTGGTTAGGAGATTTAAGGTTTACTGTAGACAGCTCCCTTTACAACACAATAATAAAAATCAACCACGGACTTTCTTGAGAAGGTGTAGGGAAGTCAATAACTGTTCTTAGACCAATTTTTAGATTTACTGAGAAGTCAAAAACACTAAAACATCCATAAAATGTAGCTGCTTCATCTAAAAAGGATTTTGCAACATGGACAGTAAGATGATGATACTAGGGTGTTAGAAAATTTATTGGTAGATTCTGGCAAAAGTATTGACTAAGGGTCAATAAACTCACATTTGTTTACAGCAGATGATGAGTTGGACATAGCAGAAATGGTAACAAATATTGACTATGGAGGGGAGTGATGGTGATGATAGGACCTTAAGGCCTCAACTGAATAGTTAGGAGTGAATGCATGTACTGGAGCTTTGTTGCAAGAGAACTTGGAGAAATTAAAGAAAACCTTGAATAACTGAATAGTTAGGAGTGAATGCATGTACTTAAGCTTCATTCAGAGAGAACTTGGAGAAATAAAGAAATTTTGCATTGCAATAGTCAATAGTGATGCACTAAGAAATTTGTTTGATGTAAGTCAAATTTTGAGAAAACATTTGTTCATAAAAAATCAAACAAATGGAAATCAAGGACTTCTTGGAGTCTGTATGAAAACATAAAAAATGCATTGTCTTATATTAAATTTTTTAACTGTTTTAGTTAATAAATCTTTTATCTATAATTCTATCCCACGGAGAACACAAAACTCATGATGAGCTCAAGATGACCTCACTTGGGGGTCATCTTCTAACACTCACCATGACCACAAAATGGCCACGTGCATTGACCTCATTTTTGAGTCATTTCTAACTCATTTTACCAAAAATTGGATCGTATATATATCCACCTCCATCGAATATATAACCACTGCTAAATATGGATCTGGATGGCAAGTAAATGCCAAAAGGAAGTGGTATTTAACAATTCAAGACACTACTTGTATACATCATCACCTAAATCATATCATAATCATTTATTATCACCCTTCCTGACCACCGATAGCCCTCTTCTATACCTCACATTGAAGGTAAGGAACCCTTTTGTTATTATACCACTTTTTTTGACAATGCTCTCACAGTTTCCCTTCAAATGTCACAATTTTTCTTTTTTATTATCCGAGGCCGTGTAATTATTTCTTCTGCCTTCTGGAGAAGTGTGTGGTTTGTGCAACGACTGAATTTCTGTTTGAATTCATGCAAATTGGCAAGGATGGCAAGTCATCTGTTCGATTTTAGAGTGTGTTTCATTGATGTTCGATATGCGATGAATTCATGGAGTACCTACTAATCTTGACACTTGGAATTTATGTGAGCTTTCACTACACTCTGTAATTGAAGATTTAATTTCATATTTTACATCCTCCTATTTTATAAATGGAAAGCTGGGATTTCTTCTGAATTTTCAACTGAAAGTTGCACAAAGCAAAATTTTATATACATCATAATTTTATGTACACTTACATTTGTGAATTACTGTGGTATGATGCATTAGTTGAGCACATTCAATTATAGAACACATTAATCTGGTTGCTAACCGTAACCTCCAAGTGTCAAGATAAGTTATTCATGAATTTGTGGCATATAACATCAATGAAACACACTGTACAATCAGACAGTAATAAAAATACTTACAGGACGACTTGCCATCCTTGCCAATCTGCATAAATGTCGAACGTCAGCATAAATGTCAAGGGCATAAATGTTGAACGGAAATTCAGTCGTTGCACCAACCACACACTTCTCCAGCAGGCAGAAGAAATAATTACATGGCCATGGATAATATAAAAGATAAACGGTGAAATTTGAAGGGAAACTGTGAGAACCTTGTCGAGAAACAGTTGAAAAAAGTGGTATATGACAAATGTGGGTTCCTTACATTTAATATGAGATATAGAAGAGGGCTATTGGTGGTCAGGAAGGGTGATAATAAGTTTTAAGATGGCCCCGGGTAATAAACAACCTCCTAAATCTCAATCTCCAACAAGGCTTTCATGAACACAATGAACACGGCTCACATGTGATCACAACTGATCTCCAGTCAAAGTAGTGACTGTGACTATGGCAACGGGCAACATTACATAGTTAATCTTATTTAAAAATAAAAAATAAATAATAATTTAAAAAGGCAGTTTAATGTTATCAGCGAATTTCAATTTCTAAAAGACAGTAAATCTGAAAACTAGAGTAGTGTCATAGGGACCGGGAAATGTAAAACTTTTGTCTTGAAATATCTGTTAATGATTTGCACAACGCTCATCAGAGCAGAAAAATAATGCAGTTAAGAATAAAATGGAAAATATTTACATTAGGTTAGGAAACATTAGGAAAATATTAATAATAGGGAGGTCGAATGTCAATGAAAAAATGACTCTAAAGGAGGAAATGGTTATTGCAAAATTTCTGTCACTCTCCCCTCAAGTTGAGGTCAAAGGAACCTATAACTCATCTATGGGTCATTTTAAGGTCCACAAATTCAGCATGACATTTCGGAGGTCATCAGGAGCTCAACCTGAATTGGTGTTCCCCTTGGGATAATACATCCTCCTCCCAAGCTTGGGATGAGTCACCTTTTCCACAACTGTGAATTCCTGTTGTGTTATTATAGGTCATCTTCATGCATAAAATAGAATGCATCAATATGCTGGTCTCACCTCTGACTTAGGGACACCTCTCAAATATGGACACATTCACCAAAACAACTGCAGTCTGTAGGTGATTTTACTGTGCACATCTCAATTCTTTACTTACTGGTAAGAATAAATCATTTTCAAATTATTTATTAATTCAATTGATGGTAACATCATGTTTATCTATTTTTGCATAAGAACATTGATAAATTCACACAGTCAACTAATACAAAATAAAAGTAAACTTGCACTTTAAGGGTTTCAACTTGAAAAGGTTAACTAGCAGCACAAAAACAGGTCATACATATATAAATATGTACAGTCCAAACTAAATAGCAATCACATTGAATTCAAACTCACACCTGCATCCTTAAACCATACATTAGCCAAAGTTTTCATTTGAGAAAAAATTGAACATTGTATTCCTATGGTTGTAAATTACACATGAAGACCCATAGATTTCCAAGCCATGAAATTATCAATCAATAAATATCTATTTTGCAGCATGAGGAATGTAATTTGAAAAAGAAAATATTTGATCCATACATAACTAGCAAGAATGTTCATCATTCTTTAAAATTGTGACAGAATCAACAATTGATAACAGCATAAATTACTTGGATAATGTAGGTGTGTACTTTTTAATGCCTTTAAGAAAAGGAACAAAGGTACTGGTAGTTGCTTCAACCTGTTGCAGTCAAATATCCTTTCTCAATAAAAAGGTGTTTTAAAATTCTTGAGTCCAGCTGAGGATTCGTTATTGTCGAATATTGTTATATACAAAAAATTCTATGATGCCTTTAAACATACTTATTACATTGCAATCGCATCAATAATTTTCAAGCCATTATGGAGGCAGGTGAATTTCATTATTTCATGTAAAAAAGAATATAAAATGTAAAGCTGAAAAATCATTAAGTAACAATATTCAAAAGACTTCTGTAGCAATTGTATCACTATCACTGAACAATGCCCTAGGTTCTGATCTATTGATTTTGCTACCAGAGTTACAACCCTCAATATTAAATGCAAGCTTAACAAATTGGGAAAATTTATACAAATATGGCAAAACTATACCAAGATCAAAGTTGTCTTCTCCTGAAAACTGAGCATTTTCTCCAAATAAACTACTTACACTCTCCCACCCCAAACAGTCTCTGATGTGCTACAAATATATACCTTTTTTCTATTCTCCTCAAATTTCACCTCACCATGAAGGTTATTAATGTTTCACTCACCCATGTACACAAGTGCCACAAAACATACTCACTCTTCAAAGTTTTCCAACTGCATGCATCATAAATTACAGCCTTATGCTTACAGTATTCCAAGAACCAGTTTACATGTATGACAGAAAATTTGTGTCATTGTGTCAGCATTCACATCATGTAAATGTAAAGCATGACATAAAAGCATTAAGTCAATGACTCTAATGAAAAATATTTCACACAAGCCCTGAGCAAGATATGGTATGGCACATTATCTAGTTTCAATTATATTTTTTTAACATATCTTTGAAGGAAATTTTAAAGTAATTGAAAAAAATCACCTTGTAAAAATTGAATGTTGCTTACATACATATTTTAAGGAATATTGTAGTTTTTGTCAATCAAAAACCATTCATAATGAGTTTTGCTCATCAAGGGAATAGTTTTGACTAATTAAGAATATATGGTCCTCATGAGATCAAGTCATTATCATAAGCGTCACTGAGAACTCAAAATTGTTTTAAGGCAGCACTTTTCAGGCATTCAAATCATCACTCATCCTCAGTATGTGGCTCTTAATCACTGACTCTAAAGTCACTCATTCATTCTATTCACATGTTTCTCAGCAGTTTTTTCAGGGGAAGATTACAACATCAGCTCAAATCTTCACCTCAATTCATTATATTCAGTCAAACAAGAGGATTGAAGTTTTGTTGAGTACTGCATGACTCCTTTATACATAGGCAAACTTGTGTTATAATTTTAATGTGCTCTTTTATTATATATATACTCATATCTACAAACAAGACTTGGATTTATGAAATCCCGTGCTCATTAAATGCAGTCTTTCTTTCAGTAGGCTAAAAAACTATGTACAAAAAATTGCTTTTAAGCAACAATAAATGGACCTTTTCAGAGCAGTACAGGCTCTTATCTTCATTTGGTATGGAAACAGAAATTATAAAACAAAATCTTTGGAGGATAAATTAAGTCAAGCTGCCTTTTCTCAAACAAATCAAACAGCTGACTTGGACCTGCCACTACAGTTCATAAAATCTTCCACAATTTGGACATTAGATAGGGCTTAGCAAAACCCAGGTCTTTTATTGTAATGTATAGACACACACATGTTCCAGCACCAGCTGATCAATTCACAGATGCAAAGAATAAACTTTTTCTGAGTCAAGACACTGACTTTACAAGACACTTATCCTTGAAGGGCTCCCCTCACTGACTTAGACCTTGCCTCTTCTCCTCTTCTAACATGGCATCAAGTTCATCCGTTAAGTTGGCCAGCATGTTACCGATGTCATTAAGGACATCAGCTGGCTCCTGACCCTGCCCAGGGACTGAACACTCAACATTGCTTACACCACAGTTCACTTGATTACTTGCAACAGCTCGTTCAGAAGTGGCTCCGCCATTATTTCCCATCCTACAGTTGAGGAGAAAACAGATTTAGTAGGAGATTTTGAGGGATATATCAATCATCATCCTTGGCAAAACAGGATTGAATCATTAGAAAAGAACATAGGAAAGTATCAGAAACATTGTGATTTACAAAGAATTAACATGAATGATATAAGAATTCTGAAAATAAGTGGAAAGTAGAACTAGATGCCTCAATAATATTTAAAGAACCTGGTAATGAAAGGATTATCGAGTAACAAGCAATTCTTTTAAGAATAGCAAAAGGTACCAGCTAAAACTCATAAATATAACTGTCAAATTCCTTAAAAAGACTTCAAGAATATACATTCCACTTACTGTCTAAAATTTTAGAACTAGGTAATCTGAAAATACACCAGAAGCCCAAAAGCACCATCAGATTTATTTGAAGATCGACTCAAAAACTTGCCATCCTCATTTAATAGCAGAATTGCTATCATTAATTAAGTTGCAGCTCTTCAGTCAAGCATGATATAATTTAATGTTAATATTACAGGTGATCAATTAGTAAAGGAAAACTAAGGAGGAAAAGGTTACCTTTATTCATAGCTAATATATTAATCGCCACAGGCCCCAACCTCCTCACATAATTTCATTTTGCAGCTGAGCGTGTGTCATGCCTAACCTCATTCCATTCATGAAACCCATTGACTTCCTTACCCTCTCCTACCTAACTGATATCCTCTCCTATACATGGTCTCCACTATCTCTTCTACCCTCTTAATCCATTCCAACCTTCTTCTCTGCCTCCTATTCTCCTCCAACAGTATCCTTAAGCTCAATGCTGAGTGCTTCCTCAGTCATCTTTCTTCTCACAACACCATTTTCTCTACAATCATCCATACCCTGAGGAGTAAGTAAGATGGGTGGTATTTTTGGTAATATTTTAGTGTTATATTTGGTACTTAAAATTTTTCAAACATTCTTTCAATAATAAGAAGAGAAGAATTATCTACTACTCGGAGAGTTAACAGATTAAAAAATATATCACAGGAATTAAGAAATCTCTACCAAGGACCCATACGCGATCAAACAAAAAAAAATGTTAC
Source organism: Ceriagrion tenellum (assembly GCA_963169105.1). Classification (NCBI taxonomy): domain Eukaryota; kingdom Metazoa; phylum Arthropoda; class Insecta; order Odonata; family Coenagrionidae; genus Ceriagrion; species Ceriagrion tenellum. Next base: position 65,314,373 of record OY720632.1, read on the forward strand.
AATACTCGTGTTCAAAATAAATAAGCCAGTGCATTTCAAACTGTTACTATGCCATTGTCCAAATCAGCATCTCAAATGCCCCCAATGAACTCACATGCTCTTTACTCAGAGTACAGTCCTTGGCACCATAGATCTTAGCACTCCATTTTAGACTCCTTACAAATCTTTTCTTCATATTCTTAACAATTCCCTTGTAATTTTACAAAAATAGCCAGAAAAAATATTTAAAATCCCTTACTACTTCAGTATATGTCCTCCCACATTATCTCTAATCTCCTTAATTCCTTATAATAGATCTTCATGCCATAATTTTCCATGGTAGTGAGGGTCACACTCTAAAGGCTATGACACAGCAGGATTTTTTTAAATATTGACTTTCATTTACTCCTTTCATCTTTTTGATTGCAATGCGACTGCACTTTCTTGGGCAGGCCTCAACTGTCTTCCTCATGCAGTAATATTTCCTGATTTAACTTCCACCTATCCTTCCATTTTACAGCCACATCCCAAACCTTCATCACAATTAGAGTTTTCCTTCATATGACCTATCTAATTATTTCTCCCAACTTTTTTCATACCATCTACAACTTCCTCCCAAAGGTTTGAAATTGAAGCTTCCATCATATTTAATGTGAAATCATCACTGGACCACTTTTGGTCTAGATCCTAACCTTCGATATTCATCATTCACCATGTCAGGATTGAAGTGTAAGGGGAGGAGAGAGCTCTCATGAAAAAATTTTCATTTGAATTGATGATCTAAAAAAATTCATCCCATTTTAGTTAATACAGCTAATTTTATAATATATTAAATGATCACACTCACCTATCTCTAAACTGCATTTGGACTTCTTGGGATGTCGGTTGACTTCTTTTAGGAGTGCCATATTCTATAATAGAAATATATAGTCAATTAATGCTCTAAATATGTACCACTAAAATAAAATTGCAAGACATAACTACAGAGAATGGGTGTGTAAATTAATTGCATTAGGTATTACTATTTGAGTGAAATTTTGAATAGTTGTGATATATCTAATCATGTTAGTAATCAAAGGAAGCATATATAATGCTACATATAGCCATGAAAATTATTTTAAACAAAGTTATCTCTTGTAAAGGGGCAGTTATTGAGGAAATATTTTCTACAAGTAAAGCAAATGCCCCTGAATGATATGCAAGCTCCACAGCCCATTATTAAATATCATTGGCAAATTTGAAATGTTAAGCAAGAGGGAAATGTGTATGAGCAAATATCACATGAAGATAACTCACCGAATGCAAATCACAATCATTGATTTATTTTTTCTAACATGGGATAAAAATGTTTTAGTCACCTTAAAAGATCTGATGGATGTACATATTTTGATTTATATTTTAAAGAAGTATTTACAAATCACTTTGAAAATTAAAATAAAGAATGGAAATTAGAAGACCCTCATTTCAACATACACACACTTTTTCAATAATGCACATTAAATCATATCAACTCTTCAAACAATTGGTGAGTAAATTTGCATTTCCAAAAGGTTTCAAATTAGTAAAAACCATGCTAACTCAAGTACATATGTTTACTAAGTGCCATTATGTCATGGCAAAGAAAGGTTCAAAATATATTCCTTCATCCTTTTATTATGTAACTGGAGAATGACATGGATCGATTGAGTCATAGGTTATCTTCCATACTTTTGAAAGACCCCAGAAACTTTGGTGTTCAGCAAATAAATAAATATGTAGGCACTTTTTCATCCCCATTCAGTCTTTATACACATTGTACCTTTTAACACCATCATGCTTCATTTAAATATTACCAAGGCCAATAATTTCTCTAAAACTAAAAAAGCAATTGTTTGTCATTCAGTTGATTTGTATTCTCTATCTACACATCACTTCATAAAACTCTTAGGACAAAATCTGAAAAGATAACAGGCAGAGATCTACAACAGAGGCTCATTTCTCAAAGCTCCACTTCAATTAGAAAAATTTCTAATCACATTGGTAAGCATAATAAAGTTTAAATTTTGCACTCTGAGGTTGATTTACTGCCATACGAAGGTCTTCAACCAGGAATTTTATTTTACAAACAATTACTCTAATTTACAGGTCCACTCATTCTGAACTATCACTAATTTAGAGCAAACTGAGCAACAATACACATGCATATTGGTATGATGCATAAGTCATAAGGTTGAAGACCACAGACAGCTTATTACTGAGAAAATTGGTTGGATTGGATATTTGGGGAGGCAACTGACAGTAAAGGTCATTTGTGCCACAGGGGATAGATAAGGGAGGAAGGGTGGATAGACACCCGGCATCAGCATAAGCCTACTCTTAACAAAAGGCGCCAAGGGGAGCATGGTTTCACATCTCATCTGACAGACGGAGCACTGAAATTGAAGTGCCCTCAACAAGACACTCAAGTAGGGATTGGGTTTCCTCTGAAAATCATCCTCCTCTGCAGGGATTTGAAACCTGGCCATCCATATGGTTAGCCATTACTTTAGCCACCACACCAACCTGATCCCCTAATGAGAAAACTGAATCCAGTAGGGTCCTCAGAAGTTGTCCTAAGCTAGCACAATGCATTTGGATGCATTGGCCTTGTGCTGAAAAAAAGCCACACTATATATGTGCTATCTTGAAAACTTTCAATTTCTATTTAAGTCTTCCCAGTCATAGAGCAAAGCCAATGGTTCCAGGAAGAATATCTTAACCCATTCAGATCTTCCTTGCATTAGTCATGGAAGATCTAAATCTATTCCTATACGGGTTAATTTTCTCAAAATTATTCTCCTGTCCTGGAAGCTCCTAATATTGCACAGATATGGGCAAGAAAGAGTGAAAGTGAAGAAAGTGAAGTCAGATACCTGAACTAAAGTGTGTAAATAGGAGGAACACTCAGAGTATAAGGGGATAAAACATATGTATTATCACTTTGTCATTTATGGTAAGATATCCATTTAATAACTGGTTCCAGGATCATAATGACCAACTTCAACAGATGTCACCCATTTACGTCAAAACATGAGTGACAGAAGGGTCAGAGAGAGGACAGACAACAAAATTCATTTCAATTATCAAGGAAATTTAGGCATTGCCCATCTTAAAATATTTGGTGCTTGGTGCTAGAAGTTAGTAAAAAATATCCTCCCTCTTTCAATTAATATGAACAGGAGAATTTGCTTGCAAATTGAAGTAAAGCACTATTACCACTCGGGTAAAAATATTTGGTCTGAAATTGCCCTGAAACTGGGATGTAACTGCTCTGAAAGACTAATATCTGTTCTGGAAGGGGTCTGCTACTGGCCTTGATTAGAAGCATCTAGAAACTTCTAATTGACCAATTCCATATCAGATATTAGTCTTTCAGAGCAGTTATAGGCCAAATACTTTTACTTGGGCAGTTATTTTACTCTGTATAAAACAAATTTATTCATTTTCAGTATTAAAAAAATATTTTTTATGCATTGCAACTTGATCAATGCGCACCCATGGGGTTGGTGAGGGCCTATCCTTCAGTTTGGGTTATTAATTCTCACTCTGAGTTTGGGGTGTTAATTCCCAATGAAATGCTAACCTTAATACCACCCTTACTTCTTACCGCTCAGTGCACAAAGAAAATGAAGGTACGATCATTAGGCCATGCATGAGGCAGCAGAAGAAGAGTACTCAGGAATCTGGGATATTTAATTGATATCAATAGAATTGAATATGAAATATTATGAACCAATATACAATTGTATTTTGCTCATATCCTTACATAGGAAGTTCATGCTCATATTCACCATGAATTGCTTATGAGATATTTTCTGGCTATTGCTCGTTTAGCATAGAAAATTGCAAACAAAAATTAATGAATAAGTAAATAAGGCTATTTTCTGGTTCAGTTTTGGATCCAACACCCAGCCATTTGCAATACTGTGATTATAATAACAACATTGCAGACAATGTTATCTTCATTTACCAAATGCAGTTTGAAAGTAAAAAAAATAAATATATAATTCCATGATTTCCATAATACTCTCCATGAATTGTTGCAAATAGCACTGAAGTTAAAAAATGAATGGAAGAAAAAAACAGTACAGCAAAATTTATACATTCAATGAAAGTAAAAAGTAAAATCCCAATTCTGTGATTAAAGACATGTCAGTTGCTTTCCACGGTCCCATGACTACCATGGGTAAGAATCATTGGATTTGCTCCATATTTCCTCTACTTATGGTCGTACCACCTCAGCATTGCAAAAGTGAGCTCCAAAAAAGCCATGAGATGCCTTAAGACCACTTAACACCAGGCACTTTATCACATAATTTGATGTACAGAAATTTCAAGAACGCCGGCATGGCATTAGAGTAGGGGTTATATTCCCATGTTGCCTAAGCACATTTGCCTAAGCACTCTTGCAATTCACTGTTTAACCAACCCAATTAAAAAAGCATAATCATAAATATATCAGGTTGTGTAACAAAGTGCCTCATGTAAAACAGCCTTAAGAAAGGCTCTGCAGACAAAATGCAAATTGTATGGTCTCAAGCGCCTTAGGTATTGGGGAAAATTGTGGTTTTGAATAAGTAGAAAATGAAGATAACTATGCACACATGCTTCATATGCATGGTGAAGTCCATAAGAAAATCAACTGACCGAGAATCAATCCCAGTTCACTTAGGTACTGTTTATGATTTTCAGATAGCCATAACCTGACCGTAGTTATAAGACCATGTACCAGCTGCAATGAGCAAAGCCTTTTGGAAGCATCTAGGAAAAATTTCCAGGTGGAGCCATAAACATGTATTCAACTGTCCAATCTGGTCAAACAGTTTGACAAAAAAGCTGATAAAATATGATCCAAATCATGGATCAGTATCGACTAAGAAGGAGGCCCCAAATAACAAAAAACAATGTCATACAAATAGGCAAAAAATTTAAATTCATGATAAGTATTTCAAATCGGATTAATAAAAATCTCAAATATTTTAACAGTGGATTTCAGTTCCATGATTGCCTATGCCTGCTTTTTTGGCAGATGCACCCTTCTAAAATTTGCAATTATGATTTTTCTTTCATTAGTAGCAATGAAATTTTTTGCCATCTGATGCTATGCTTCATTAGAATCTTGCCCCTGACTGAGAGCAGCTATAATTTTATGCCCAAACTTCACTTCTATAAGTTCTTGCTTTTTTAATTGAAGATTAATGGCAATCAAACAAATGCAAGCATAACACTGCAAGAAATAAAGCTGCAAGAAACAGGAATCTATGAAATGTAAAAAAGCCACAACAGTCTGATGATGCAAAGCAAGCAATTATTAATTCAAGCAAGCAATAACATTCTCAAAAACAAATAAGCTGAAGTGTGGGAGGAAAAAAGGAGAAACACTGAAAGTATTTTAAGTTAAAGGCAACGATAGTTAGAAAAGCATAATCAGAGATTGCTGTTGGCACCTTGTTTGGTAGTTGCAGTAACTTACAGTCACATACTCAGCTTCATTGCCAGCTCATAGTCTTCATCACAGCAGCAACACTTGGAGTTTTTAACACTTTCTCACAGAAGGTATTTTCCCCTGACTTTGACTAACTTCCCCCAATGTCCTCCAGTCAATAAACAAGCCACAATTACACATAAGCACTGACTCGAAAAATTCAAAATTAAAAAATGCAAAACCATAAGAGGCCACTTCATATTAAAGCATTGAGTTGGTACGCCTATCTAATTCTGAATTTTATCCACCCTGTTAATTCATCTGCTTCTTTGAAGATGCTCTTGAATAAACAATTTGATCTGATTTCCAATAACAGCTCCTTAAAACTATCCACTCAGCATAAAACAAACAGAGTAACAAAATATTTTTCTTGTCCATTAACAAACATACATACACAAAAAAACAAAAAATATGGAGAAACTACAATTTGCAAACTTACTGCGTGGGAATGCAAAAAACTTAAACATTTCTACATTCTACAATTTTTTAGTTTGATTAAAGATGACAAAAAAACTACAACACAGTTTCCACAAATAGCACTCATTGGACAAAACAAAAAGCAGCTTTTAAAATAGGCACTTTTTAGCTTTAAAAGATCAACACAAAAAGGTTTGCAACACTAGCAGTTATATCTCCAACAGTGTCAGGAAATATGTAGTTAGCACAAGGTGATGCCAAATTGACATATGAGTATGAGTCACCCAATAGGTTCTACTATCTACTAAGGATTTCCATTCACATAAAAATATTCCCTCTTATAAGCCATGCTAGGGAAATCACAAGAATAAAACAGTAACTTAAAAATAATACAGTTATGCACTTCCTTTGATGAGTAGCTTCTCAGTAATCACTACATGGTCACATGTGGACATATTATCTTTTACAAACTGCCTTGACAAACTATGAGAACTTTCCCCCAAAATAAATCCAATACATTCTCTCTAAGAGCAAGAGAGTACTAAACTCAAAACAGAAATTAATTTCTTATGAAAGTACCATACACAATGGGAATGTGGCAAAATCTGATGACCAATGAGTCTTATGTATTGGCAGTTGGCATGACAGCTATTTATTTGGCATGGTAATTGTTAAAAGCCTGATAATACCAGAAGTAATGTCTCCAAAACTACCATTCAAGCCAAAGGGAAAAGTGTAAATAAATTCTCAGATGCATCTCTCCAAGACATCCTACTCCGTGATCTCAAGTAATAAATTAAATGACAGCAAAGAAATAAGGCACTTCCAAATATACACTCTGATACACATAGTCATTCAGCCATGACATAAATATCGACTCAATTTGTCCTAGAGCATTCCCTCCTACTATGAATTGATAAGCACATCATCACACAAAATTAGGAAGTTTTATGGGAATTCTTGTATCTTGCCATTTGAAATATAGGTTTAAAACGGTGATTCTTTTTCAGATTTTGTCCTCATTAAAGTTTTTGTTCATATAGCATTGTGAGCTTAAGTCAAATTATGGAATAAAATGAGCGGGACTGCCAAAATTTCCTAAGAAAAAAATCAACCAAACACTGAAACATAAACTTAAAAAAATACAATGGAATAGCAAAAATACACCTAATAATTTGGGTATATTTTCAGCCTCAAATCACTTGAACGCTGAAAAAAGCATGCACCTTGTTTTGGATAATCCATGGCTGAAGATAGGGTGGGATGTGGTCTAGCAGCCCTCTGCTTAATGGTGCCAGCATTTTCATTGGCAAATGGCAAGGAATCTGATTCTGTACTCGAACTTGACTGTAAAGTAAAGAAGGACAGAATAGGAAAATGATGCTTTAAAAGTAAATGATAGGATATTTCTAACAAATTTCAAATGATTTACATTGACATTTTTTTAACAAGCTGATAATGAAACATGTAATATGTTTTCACTTATTCCAATGAAAAACATTAAGCCAATGAACAACACCAGAATCACATCAATTCTAACTTACTACCTATATCAACATCAAGTTCAGCAATTGAGGCTCTCATTATTGTTCATGCCTCTGTGTATACTTGTGAAAAATCTACTAATTTTAAACTTGAGCAGTTTTTATTACCATGATTTACAGACCAAATCATCACACTTCCTTAATCTATTTGGAAACATTGCTGGATATAATTTAATGTATTTCCAGAGTTGCTTTATATTGATTAATACATAGAGAAGTTTGAAGGCATGTCTAAAAGTAAAGTAGATAGGTATAAGATCAACCTTGCTGTCTTACAATCTTTTTCAAAAGTAATTTCATTCTGCTACATTCAACACGTAGAGAGTACTAAACTCATCACAGAAACTCACTATATTCTAAATTTTATGAAACTCATACCCGTGTATGCTCAATTATTTAGTTGGAATGAAGCCAGGATGATATTATGAACTGAAAATTTTCAATAAGGCATAAGCAGCAAAACAATGGAGGATAAACACCAAAAGGCAAATATTTTATCATAAAATTTAAACTCGTAAAGAAAAAAATTTGAATTATTCAGCATGAAAATATGATCCAAATATACAATCAAATTACCATTTCATTGTAAACTGTTTCAGTAAATAGAATGCTGGAAATCAGAAATTTCAGAAAAACCATAAGAGAGCAAATAAAATTTAGTGATTACCTTGAAACTAGCATCAGATCCATTTCTATTTTGATGCATTCCTAAAATGCCACCATTGCCTGGCAACCCCATCATTCCATCTTGCTCAGAGAAGTCAGACATTGAGCTTGATCCATCCCATCGATGTGATGCCGAAGATGGAGCTGGACCAGGTGGTGAGGATGTTCCAACTACACGTGGTGCCATTCCTGATGGATTCAGGGCTTCACCAGATGTCATCTGAGGAGCACTCATCGTGGACTGAGGTACCCGGTCTTGCTGGAATGTAACCCTCTGCTGTCTTTCCATCAATGGTGAAGCAGTTGAAGATGGATCACAACCTGCAACCTGTGCTGGGGGAGACGTCTTCCTCTCAGAGTCTGCATCTCCCACTGTCGTCACAACCCCTGGGTGTGAGGTTGTCTCCCCCTCCCCAGGCCTCAGTGTGCCACCTGCTGCAGGGGGTGGAGGATTTCTTTTGGGTGGTGAAGGGGGAATTTTCCTCATGCCTGCAGCGGCCATTGCAAAGTACCTGTCACGCTCGGCCAAGTCTCGTGGGAGGCTTTTGTACGCACAGGCGTGAAGTGGCATTGGAGGTGGCATCTGCAAACTCTGCTTCTCAAATTCGGCCATCAGTGCCAAGTTCTTCTTTTTCTTTTTCTTCCTCTCACCCTTCTTCCCACCCTTTCCCTCCTCGCTCTCTCCGACCCCTCCCTCTTCTCCTTCTCCCTCCCCCTCATCATCATCATCATCCTCATCCTCATCGTCCTCCCTCTCTTCCTCCCCATCACCCTTGAACCGCACTGTGTTCTGTGTGCAAGCGGCAATCTTCGCCACCGGGCGAGGCTTGAGCGTTGGAAACGGCATTTGTGCCTGACCGCCACCAGTCGTGGATGAGGACCTCTGCCTTGGTAGAGTCCCCCCTCCCTCGGTGAATGCTGTGGAGTGGTGGTGCAAGTGGTGGTGCAGCAGGAGGCTCTGCAGGTGGCCCTCATTGGTCGGGGTGATATCCCCGTCATCATAGCTCCTCGGACGCCACCCTGGTAGTGGAGCCACGGCTGTTCCACGGAAGTAGTGCAGGTGAGGGTGGTGTATGTGGGGCTGGGGGTAGAAGGGATGGGAGTGCATGGGGTGGTGCATCTGTGGGAGATGGAGCTGAGGCATCTGCTGCTGATGCTGGAACCCTGTGCCACCACCACCTCCTCCGCTGAACGTTAGATGTGAAGTGCCAGTCCCTCCATCTTCCAGACTCTCCAAGGACTTACCCCTACCCCCTCGAATCTGTTTAATATCCAAAAGAAGAGTTAGATTTGGCAACTAAAATGGCTGATGATAATAACCCACCACCACAGACAATAAGCCCATAAGATCATTAATTCCAAAAATATAACATTACTGTAATGAAAATTTCTAGAATAAATACTGCTTATATTAAATACATATTTAGATAGGCACACACACATTTTCCACATTGGATGCATGAAGAATAAAAACATGTTAGTGATAGGCATTAATTATAAAAATAAATGGTGCAGTAATTACACAATTAGACCAATATCAAAATTACAACACACAAGACAGACAACAATTATTTTAATCTTGACCTTCTTTCCTCAGAGTGAAGGATCGATACAAATTTGAGCATTAAGTACAGTTTTTACTCCATGTACTTCTGAAATTATACTTAAACACATTAGTTTATCAAAGAAGTTTTACACTATCTACATTTCTTCTCCCATACTATTAATAAATACCGACAGCTTGATGTCACCATCCTGTGATCTGGTCACATGTGAGACCGTACAAATGCAAATTCATTCCAGCATGCAAGGACATTGAGGTTTCAACAAACAAGTCACAGGTTTGTAAGATGAGAGGAAACAAAGAACACATCCAATATCACAGCAAACAAAGCAGAACAAAAATCTTTGAGTAACAAGCCATGGAGTGATGGCGAAAACTAAAAACGTCAGCTAAACAAAATCAATGAAAAAAAATAAAACAAAAGAAAAATGGGGCTAACCTTGATGGGAACAATGTCTGGGCAGTAGGCAGAGGGCTGGTAGCACATCGACGGAGCTGGGGGTGGGGGCGGCCGGGAGAAGTAGAAGGGTGAGAAGGCGGACGAGGTGGTGGGGGAGTGGGGGTGGTGGGAGGGACTGCCGCTCCCCGTCAAGGGGGGCGGGAGCTGGGAGGACTGGAGGAACTGCTGGATGCGTCGGTGGCGAGCTTGGTACTCCTCGCCATCCATTTCCTCCTCCTCCCCCTCCTCGTCATCCTCCCCCTCCTCCTCCCCGGCCACCACCCCACCCTCCAGCTCCTCCCGGCCCCCCCTGCCCACGTCCCCCGCATCACCGACGTCGTCGTCGACGCCCTCCTCGCCTGCTCCCCTCCTCCCACCCTCTTTGCCTGCACCCCCCCCGCCCGCTGTCCCATCCCGGCTCCACCTCACCTGGTAGCCTGCTGACCCGCCCCTGTGGTGCAGGTGGACTTGGTGGTGGAGGGTTTGGTGATGGTGGGGCTGGGGTGATGAGGGTGGGGGATGGTGCACCGAGGCACGGTGGAAGGTGTGGAAGGAAGAGGGTGGGGCCGTGCTGGCTGGGTAACACTCGTGAACTGGGGAATGGCCCCCCGTCGTGATCATCACCTCCTTGAGAAGAGAGATAGAGAGTGAGAGAGCGACAGAAGAGACAGGGTCCTTTCAATTAGGGGGTGGGAAGGGTGGGGAGAGGAAAGGATATGGCAGTGTGTGTTCCGTGGATTGGATGTCCATGGATGTACACAGATGTATGGTTGTGAAAATATGTGTCACAGAGAGAGAGAGAGATAGATAGAAAGAGGGGGAAGGGGAAAAATGAGGAAGCTAAAACATCAATAGCCACTCGCTCATGTGCCATATATTCTGGCACAGGCTCTACCATCGCACAAGAGGGTCCCTGGGGATGTGATGGCTCAATATCGCAATGATCAGTAAAATGAGCTGCTGTCATGATACTTGTGTGACAAATAAATGCATCCATACACTTCCAAAATGAAATGAATAATTTCTTTTCCCCAACAGGTTTTTTTCTATCTATAAAAGAATTTTGAATTCATGCTGTTTTGGGGCATTATTTTTGGAGCCAAATGAAGAATAAGATAATTACTAAAACCAAGTACTAAGGCAGCTACTGTTGGAGGAAAAAGCTTGAAATGATGGCAACACAGGCCATCTCTTCCGTATGCAATAAGGCACCTCATCTTGTGATCAGCACAATAAATTGTTCAGTTGAACAATGCCATCATACATAGAAGGTAAGGTTGAAACAAAGTGAAATAATAAACAATGGATATTCTCTGCCACCTCAAAAAATTTAGCCATGCAAAGAGTAATGTGGTTTCTTTACAACGCAGGAAAGCTTTTATTTTCCTAATGCTCAACTAATTGAATGAGTTGCAAAATTAATGACATTGTACAGTAATTCATGCATGCAGATTAATAACCTGACTCTATCAGTCACTTTATTTGGTGGCAGAGAGATGGTCGGCTGATTTATAAACATTATAATACAATTGTATCTATTTTCTTATAGTTTTGAAAATTTCAAGAAAATAGTTAAGATTTGTACAAAAATTTTTAAACTGATTTCTATTTATTAAATAACAACTTTGCTACACTCACACTATCATTTCTAATAATGAGAAGTTTAGGAGAACAATTACTTGATTACATTACACTCACTTTCAAATAACTATTTCAACAAAGAAGCGTTAAACAATTTACTGATTACTTAAGAGTTTTTAAGATTTAATATTCATCATTAATTACTCATGGACATAGGAATACATGGATTTTAACACAGAAGTTGGGGTGCCCTTAGTTCACAGATACATCATTAAAGAAATGACAGGATCTAGTTTAACAAAACTGGAATATAAATTTACAGATATAGGAGAACTAAACTATTAAAAATTAAATATCCTTCAATGAATGTGATTTCTACGAGAAAAATAGTGAAAAAAAATTTGCTTGATTCAATGGTACAGTGAATATTAACTTAAATGGATGAGGGAAAGTGAGGGGTTTAAGCAGAAGTCGTGACTATTAAGCGGTGCCGCCATGCTATTTCTGAGCAAGACAGTGTACAATCAATCCATAATGCATATTGAAGGAAGCTTTCCTTGATTTACTAATGGTGCCATAATCAAATATCATCAATGCAAGTGTCGGCAGAGAATCATGATTTTGCACTATCAACTATGGTGGAAGAGAAAACTGTAGAACCCTGTTACAGAACTTAAGATATTAATAGATAAGAACTTCTAGATTTAAGTCATGGTTCTAATTTAGACAAAAATTTTCTCAACAATGATATATAAAAAAATTGGTTTAAGCTCCCTGTGTATAACCTTTTCAAACAAGTTCCCTCTACTACAGCCTACAAGGCAACTTTTAGCAGTTGAAATCATTGCACCAGTGTTCAGACAAGCATGGCCAATATCAGTGCAGATATATGGTTTCATATTCACATAGAGAGTTTTTATTAGAAATGTTTAAATTAATAACAGTGAGTTTAAAACATTTCTCATTAAATTAATTGCACAGAGAAATGAAAGTAATATGTGATTTTTGAAGGTTTCATAACTTCCTGGGACATATTTTTACTATAAATAAATTACGTTAGCAAAAATTTTCTCAATAGACTGATTTTATCAACTTAACACTGTAACAAATATCTTAGAGGGTTCTCGAAGAAATAATCACTGGGGTGATGTAAAGGAAATACTAATTGCATGAATAGGAGTATTATGAACAATGTGAAGTATTGTACATTCCATGTATCTACAGTATTAAAATCAATGAATTCATTCAAGACAAAAGCAGCAAAAAACCTTGTCAATTCAAATGTTCAAGTAAGAAGGTGAAGTACTACTTATTGAATGAGAAAATAACTATGTTGTCAATTCTCTCTCATGAAGCATGGTCATTGTATACATCCATGCACAGTTATACAAAGCTGCCTATATCAGGGTTCTACCTAAGCTTTAAAGATTTAAAGAGTGATGTAATATAGGAAATAGTGAAAAAAAGGAACAGCTGTACTGTACCGTCCCATACACTCCCTCGGGGAGATATCAGAGCTGTGACCAATGTGAACACTTAACTCAGATCTCATTCATTATTTGAAGCGTTTCTATTACTACTTGGCACAAAGATAAGCCTGCATTAAATAATTCCTCATAAATAAAGGCACCTGCATTTTCAGTGATTTATCAGCATGTGATTAAAGAATAGCCCAAAAATAGCACATTTGAAGCAACTTAACTTTAAACACACGTAGCTCATTCCGCATCTTTTTTAAATATGACTAACATTCAAAAGCAATATTTTCAAATGGCCATTTCCAAATAGACACTCATGATTATATAACAGCAATTAAGAGAAAAATGATAAGGAAGACTTAGCTCTAGATTGGAGAGAAACAAATGTGAGCTTGTATTGTAACACAAGGTCTTACCTGAGGTTGGTGCATCTGCTGTTGTTGCTGGATGATGTGTGGCTGTAGGTGAGGGGGAACAAGAAGTACATTGATTGGGTGGTCTCCTCCAGGCGGGAGTGGCTGAGGCTGTGGAAACCTTTTTCCAGCCTTGATGTCCTTCACCCGCTTGATGGCCAAAAGTATTTTCTTCTGATGTCCAAGACGAACTATCCCTACGTCCTCCAGATCTTCCCAGGTCACACCAGAGGCCACATCCTCCACAGTCCGACAGCCCTGTTGCCTCAAAGCACCAGCATATTCTGACAGTCCCAGAAGCCCCAGCCACTCTTCAATAGATGACTACACAGCATGAGAGAAGAAAAGTTAGGATGTGTCTCAGAACACCAGCTTCAACACTCAATCAACACTGTAGTTTACAATTTCATCTATTTTCAATAGGTACTTATTTTTTCAAGAAAAAATAATTCCTAATAATACAGGAAATGATTTTGCAGTTAAAAAAGCAGCAGATAGCATGGAATGGGATCACAAGACAAGCGGCAAGCACTATTAAATGAATTAAAATGACATGATTATTTTTTATGCAGTTCAATCAATTAGGATAGCTATGCTGTATCTACAATTCAAGATATTAGGTAGTTGGAAACTATTGTTATAATGGAAGCCTTCTGAGCCTCTTTAGTAACACCATGGGCATAGGCAGAGGGAGACAGGGAGGGGACAGCAGCCCTCCCCCCCCCCCCCCTGAATGAGACATTTCATTTCAGACCTGCTACATAGAGCCAGACAAGGTATTGTACCGCTCCTCTAACATGAATCTACAGCCACAGATGGGTATCCACCCTCCCCAAGCATAAATCCCAACTATGCCCATAAGTACCACACAATTACTAAAGGAGCCTAATATGTATATGAACGTTTCATCTGAAGTGAAAAGTGTACTGATTTTTATTGGCTACAATTAGAAGTTAAATAGTAACTCATGGCATGAATCATTTACTGCATAAAAAATCACTCTAGACCATCCCAGAACTGATACTGCTTCTAAGACTGCATATTAGCAACATTCATCTTTGACATCACCCAGAAGAATCCAGAATCCATTCATTTAATGAGAACATCAGCATTATGGAGCCTTTCACTACCAAACAGTATTTTGACAACTATCACAGTCCAGGTATTCAATCTATATATGAAATGTATGGATAGTGCAAATTAATAATAATATACACCTATGTATTTAAGAGATTAACTTGAACTTACAGGAATGTACTCAGGCAGGCCATCTGATATATTAAGTAGTGCAATTTCTGCTTTCAATCGCTTTCTGTGATTTGGTTTCTTGATACCAATAGCAGTTAAATCCTGAAAAAATACCATAAGTTTTGGTTTAACAGAAATTATTTTCAATATTTCAAATTGTCTTTTGATACTGTGACAGTACTAAAAATATATGTATAGAGATTTTGGCATTCACATGATGAGAGCATTCTTAATAAAAATTAATAACTTATTATATGAAAATTAACCACAAGAAGCAAAGTGCTTTTTATATAGGTAAGGTTTCAATTATAAATAAATAGAGATGCATAAAAATCAAGAATATGATTAATACCTCTGGTGTCATTCGAGAAATAGTTGGCATATCATAACCAGCTGAAGCAAAGAGAGGAAAGTACTCTTCGAAATGAAGGTCCATGAGCCATGATTGAATGATGTCCTGATCCTGTAAAAATAAGTTACATTAATTAAGAGACAGCTATACGTATTTGAGCTCCAAATCATTAAACTCAATTAAAAAACAATTGTCAATTAATACTGATGCCAAAATTATTAGTAGCTATAACAAAAGAAGACAGTGTGTATACTTTGAGAAACTAATTATGTTATTAATATGGACCAAGTGATGAGATTTGCAATGAAAAAATCATTTGACTTGAAAAAGGGATGAAAAATACAATGAAAAAAAAATTAATCTGCCTTAACCGGGATTCGAACCCACATCTCCCAATTACCAGTCAGGTGTCTAAGCCAGTTACACCACCATCATGTAACTGTCTAACACACCCGATCAGCAATTGGGAGATCCAGGTTCAAAACCCACTCAAATCAAATGAATTTTTCATTGCGAATTTCATCCCTTGGTGTATATGCGCCTGTGCAAGTGACTTTGTGCCAAAATTTGTGCATGATTGGACAACCATAATAGAAATGAAAATTCATTCAGTGGTGTCTTGCAACAAATAATAATCTAATGTGGTGGCTCACAAATAAAGGGAGCACCGGGAGTTGCAGCATTCAGAGGGTATCCTGAATGATATCATGGGAATGGTAACTCTTTCATGGGAATTAACTCATGGGATGTGTAATAAGCTAACTCTATAATTTGAAATGTTTTTGAAAGAGTTCATTTTTGCTCACACACTTTGTTTCCAAACCGAATCACTCTGTATCACGGCTGTCTGAGTTCATGAATAA
The DNA here is from genome assembly GCA_963169105.1 of Ceriagrion tenellum. Lineage (NCBI taxonomy): Eukaryota > Metazoa > Arthropoda > Insecta > Odonata > Coenagrionidae > Ceriagrion > Ceriagrion tenellum. The sequence continues at coordinate 65,330,420 of OY720632.1, forward strand.
TTTAATAAGTATAAGATAACAATAACAGCATATATTCATTTTGTATGTGCCTACAAATCGACTATTTAAGGAATATTTTCTATAGGTAGAAGAAATATAGGAAAGAAACATCTAGCCTACCTTAATCGCATTGAATGCCGTGATCATGAGAAAAAGAAATAATTCCTTGAAGATAAGCAGATTAAAATATTTTCAACTCTAGTGACCACCTGCAGTGGAAATAGAAGTGAATTTAATCAAAAATCCGGTTGATTATCTGTTAATTATATATGGTTCTGAATCAGTTTACAGTAAAACTGGACAAGTATTGACAAGAAGTTTTTGAGGCATGAGTTTGGAGAGGAACAGCATAAGTTGGGAAGATAGGATCATTAGCAAAGCTTTTGATGGATAGGGAATTTAGCTTGGAGAGTAAAATTCGAAGTGGACAGAATGGAACGCATACTGAAGGGTAATGGATTTATGAAGAAGGAACTGAATGGGGAGATTAGGATAAAGCAATAGGAAAAGAAATGGAATTTGATGGCGTCAGAAATGAAATGGGATACCTGATATGAAGGGATATGATGAGTGGAAGGAGAGGACATTGCAGAGCATGTGTAGAGATAATGAAAAGGACTGGCTTCGGGTAGACCAATATTTGGGGAGTTGGAAGTAACACAGGAACGATCCCCATAGGTACGAATCAAGGCAGAGCAGGAGAATTAAAAGGGTAGATTACAATGGTGGCGATGCTACCAAGACTAAGTTGAGGGTGTCAGCCGTAGCAGCCATTGCAAGCTCTTCTCTAAAGCTCAATACGTTCCGCATCTCTGTAGAGAGAAGCGAATTCTCCATCGGCCACGCCTTCAACATAGTTCAACCCCCGACAACGCAACGGCGCAATGGCACCCTCTCTCGTCCCTATGCAACCCTTCCTGTCGACTCCTTTCTTAGAGGCGAAGAAAAAATTAGGAAAGCATCGGGGCGGCAGCTTCTATCTGTGGGGCGGGAGTCTTGGCCCTCTCCGCGAGGCGGCGTCGAAGAGGAAATTGCCGGCGTAATAAGTCGTCGGACTCCATCCCTACCCCACCCTAAGTTCGTCTGGCGGGCAGGAGGGATGGGCGGGGGAAGGAGGGTGATGAAGCTTATCAATACTGAAACCCGCACTCTCGACCCACGGACGCCTTTGCCACAGAGACTCAACCCCCTCTCCCCTCCACATCAGAACCAACCAACCAACCCTTCTCACTCGCGCCCGAAAAGCCTTGGAAGATCCTTCGGAGCGATGAGTAACTTACCCAACGCCCCTTCCCCGATCCCTTCACAAGCTCCTTTTCGCTCCGCTTCTCCACCTCTTCGCATCTTACCCCAAACCGCCCCTCGCACTCGGGGTTGAAGCCACAAGAAAATGAATTCGGCCAGTGTTTAAAGAGAGGAGAATTTTCAGAGTTAAATTTTTTTCAATTCCAAGCTCTTGAATCATGAACATCAAAGCGTCAAACACGACGACCATCGAGGGTGGCAAGGTGCGCATTCAATACGATACCTACCACATATTTAAAATTTTCTCCTATCATTTCCATCAAACATACTATAAAAAAAACATTCACACCACAAAAAACTAAGGAAAACTATCTCTGAGTAACCTAGAAGTTCTACACTGGTACATGTTGATGAACTTCCTTCATTTTCTGACAAAAAAATCGCACGTAGTGCATATTTCCCGCAATAGTTTTTACCATTCATTACTAAACACGTATCAAATTTTTTTAACTTTTATAATGGCAAATATTTACATCTATAAAAACGTTGCTGGAAAGTGAAAGTGTTTTTTCAAATGATCTGATATTCATCTCCTACACTAAGGAAAGCAAATATCATTAAATCAATGACACATTTTTTTACTGTTAAAACTATTGATCATTAACACGCTTCAACCATTCTTTTGGCAAATTTCCTTTATCAAAACCTTCGTTGCGAACTCATAACAGAAAAACAACTCAAACGTATTGGTAATTTCTGACATGTTTTCGAAAAAAGACACGCACGACCGGTTTGATCCTATTTATATTACACATGGATATACAGTCCCACGCAGTCAGTATGAACCATTGAATAATTCAGGAGCCAAATAAGCAAACGTTGCAACATCTCGGAATGTTATAGAAGTAAATTTGATATGACGATGGATAAAATAACTTTCATTCCCTTTATAATCTCAGAGCAACTCATCTAAGGAAAATAATTAATGAAGCAAAGATACATCCAAAACCCAGAAAAATCAGCAGATAACCAACTAAATACCAAATGATAACAATCAGCCTAAGATGATACCACAAATACCCAAAATTAATTCATGAAATCAGTAAGCAGAAAATTTTAGGATTCACAGAAAGCCGGTGGGCTGCATGTATCATGCGTCACTTTACTGTTCAGGATAAAGAATCGCGGTTTACGCGTCGTGAACCAACAAAAATGTCACTTAATGACAGAAGTGCCAACGTTCAGCAACCGGAGTGGAATTTTTTGTATTTTTTACCGCTATATGGAATCATGAAACAATATCATTACACAGTCCAAGCCCACGAATAGTTTTACTCTGAGCCTCACAAGTAGTAACCGTACATTAGATGATAGGCCACCAACCTGTACAATTAGCATAACTTAGAATGGATGAGTGGTTAGACCGACGAACGAAAAGGATTTAGAAGGCAGTAGCAGGAAACCACAACTAAGAGCTTTACCGCTCGTAACAAGAGGAGTGAAAGAGTCCGTAGTTTAACGCCCTTATCCAACAAACGGCGCACAGCACTTGAAAGAGCTCTCCACAAGACACTAAGGAACATCGGCGAAAAACTCTCTCACTTCGGAGACTTTATCTCAGAGACACAAAGCAAGGTCTTGGTTGTTTAATTAGGATCCACATACTCGTATGGTGAAGATCTCACTTAGAGGAATATTTTCCTAGTTATAATAAGAACACAACTCTGTACTTCCTACTTATTAATTACCGTGATTTTCACCTTCCCCTCGCCCAAATCCATTTTGCTAATTAACAGCGACGGAACCGACTTTTTTCATTATATACTGTACACATGATGACGGTATTACAGCCGAAACCGGTTGTGTTCAATATAATAAATGAGTGGAAAATACAATGTTGTGTTCTTATTTCATCCACATACTCTTTGAACTGGATGGTGACATATTTTATCAAGCCTCCATCAAACACAGAACCTTTAAATGCTTAAATATATTCACTGAAAATAACATAAAAAGATCTTTAACGTTTAAGTGACGGGTTCGTAATAAAATAAGCTTCTAAGTAGTTTTAAGTCCATATTATTTTATAGGCGACTAAAATTCAACGTCAGTTCACAAACTTTCACTCCTTAATACTCGGTTAGCTGGCTTAGTGATAGTAATAAAATTAGCATCTAAGTAGTTTTAATTGCACATTTTTTACAGGCGTTTAAAATTCTACGTCAGTTCACAAACTTCCCCATCTTTACACTCGGTTAGCTAGCTATTAACTCGTTCCTATCTTTTGCTCCAACTTTTTTCAGCATAAAAGGACGGTGAGAGCATAAATAAAAAAATGAATTCTTTGCATAGTTGGCCACATTACTTAGGACGAAACAACGGCTATTATTCCACGAAGGGGTATCAATTCAGTTTCACTACCTTCACATCGACACCTAAGGGACACTCAAATTTTAGGGATAGCACGAAGACCTGAAGGGTAAGCCGCTGAAATACTGCGAGGGTGCATTACATGGAGACAAATGGGGAGGACGCTCCGGTTTATGGTCCATACAGTTCGGTGCGAGTGAAGCACCGAAGTCACCACCCCTTTGCGCATACCAGCAGCCAGAGTATTTAGGGAGCTGTCCTCTAATTTTCAGCTTTTTTTCAGACCACACAGAGGGACATTTACACTCCCGATTCTCTCGCCAATTACCCTTTCTCACACCGCTCCAGAAACACAAGTACGCACAAATGTCTCCCACTGGTCTGAACGGTCGTAACTGGCAACCGAGAGGCCAGTGGCCCAAGTGGTGATCTTCCACTCACGGTAAAAATGGATCAATGTAAGCATAGAGGATGGTCCGCGAGCGAGGGATAAATGTTTAGAATCCGCAAAGGATGATTAAACTGCGGATATAAAAAAGCGGAAAACTATATATTTTGGTATAGGGTAGTTTCACGTGACAAAATAATGACCGAATCAAGAGTAAACATCTATTTATCTATGATCTCAAATTTGTGAGTTATATTATTTCCATGGAAAAAAATAAGAATTTGAATGAATATGAATATTTATCATTTATGTACGATAAATTTATCAAATGATATCATAAAGTTTTACTACGTTGATCAGATATCACCAAAAGACAATGTTTACATTGGGAAAAATAAATTAAACTGTACGAGGGCCCTTATTATGCTCATTGATATTTGGAATTGGATATTTGGAATTTGGAAGCAGAGACTACATTTTTTACTTCTACAACCCAGAATCAAAATAAACCCACAGTAAGCACATTCAAAGCGAGTGAATACGTCCGACTGTCGAGTATGTGCATTACGATTCCACAATGAATTAAGATATAATAAGTAGCACAACATATTCAGGACTAACCGTTGAACAGCATGCTGAATACGGATAAAATTGCAGATTTTTTAAAGGAGAGTATTTCCTTTTGGGTTTGCTTACGGCCTGGCTCCAAAGGGCTGCCATATATTTGCTTTCTTAAGACTGCGTTGAATTAAAAAAACGAACACGCATTCGTGTGAAAAGTAGACTAGTTGTACAAGACACACCCGCAGTTACACGAGGCATACCTATCTATACACTACATACACATCTCTATCCATTTCGATAAAAATAAATCCAACCCCTCACTCTCATACTCTTAGCAAGTTTAGCGCTCAAACCCCAGCTCCAGAATGCGATGAGGACCACATTTCATGCAAAGACAAGACGACAGAAGGGAAGTCTTCACGTTCGTTTTATTGGCCTTCCTTTTCCACACTTTTGGACGCCCGCGTATCAAGAATTTTGTGATGCTCGAACACACACACGATGGCAGTCCCGCAAAAAAAGCACAACAGTTGGTAGCACCGAAAGGGGGCTGGGGGCGTAAGGGGGTAAGGGGACCGAGGGAGGAGAGGCACCCTTAAGATCTGCGTTTGTCGGCGTGGAGGGGCGATGGAGGAGGGTAGCCAGGGCATGGGGTGCAGAAAGAGAGAGAGGCCCGCAGGGAATCCGTTTGATGGGTGCGGGCGAGGATTTTAGGGCCGCCACGACAGGGAGGACCCTCTCTTCAAGGAAGGAGTGGGGGGGAGAAAGATGGGGACGGGGTGCGATGGCGTTGCCAACCAAATTTGAGCTCACTTTTACAGGCAACGAGGGAAGGAAGGGTGGCGGATCACAACATTTCATACTAATTAACATCGCTAAGCATTAAAATATTGATAAAATTCAATATCGGAATAGGTGACCATTAATCATCACAGAGTTTGTAGATTATTATTACTGCTTTAGGTAGTACACCAATTTAAGACAGAGTCGAGATAAAACGAATAAGCAAGAAATTCAATTAAGCACAAATAGAAGATATGATCAGTTAATACGCAGACGGGTGAGTCACGTCAAAACGTACAGAAGGTCTTGTGAGGATGGCCGTGGAATATATTAGATCTATCAAATCAAGATGCTATTCGAACGCAGAGTACGTAAAAAAGTAAGCATTAAATAGGAAGGAAAGGAAGGTTACATCAAACCAATGTTCAGATTGAATAGCTGATGATGATACCGATCACGGTAGGTTGAGATCATACAGAAGCAGAAGCATTTCATTTTCTGTATAGGTAGGCTTCAAGCAACTTATATTATATGCTTCTTCAGAACCTCATACTTTTCGCCTCTTCATGTAATAAAACAAGCGGATACGCCCTTATTTTTCCCCGCTAACTAAATATACTGCTATCAGTCACTATTTTCATTTTTTCACTATCATATTTTTATTACTTGGCTCCATCCATTACCTCATTTTCCTCCAAAATTCCCTTAGCAAATTTCTTCTCGTCTCCCAATAGCCTCAGCACCTTTCCAATTTCCCCAATATCTTGGTAGGGAGCCTTACGATTAAAAAAACAACCGTTTGAATTATTTCACAGAAAATTGGCAACTTATAGCTCTCTGAATCTGAACCAGAAAGAAGGGGTTGTCCGCGAAAATCTTGGCGTTCTATAATAATGAATTTGAAAAGCGATAGAATATTATTTTCGCAGGAAGATAAATCAGGAGTATCATGTGTAAAATGTATGTCGTCAAAAACAACGTTTCTCGTATCCGTTATAACTGCAGCCTTAAAAGTCTCGACGGATTAGGGAACAATCCGAAATCTCAGCTTCCTATTTTATTCCAAGACCGTCACCATTGCATAAGCTCACGGACAGTTGGCCACCCTGACGGAGGAGGATGAGAAGAGAATACGCTCTCGAAGGGATACTGCTGGGGAGGAGAACAACGTTCGGGGAAAAAGGTGGCGAAAGGGTTTATATTTTTTCCCACCCTCGACCGTAAGGCTTCGACACTTTTTTTTTCAAAAATGGGAAGGGTTTGCGGGCGTTTGTTGCGTGCCCGAAATATAAAAAGAAAGAGCTCTGCCACCCTCTCCTCTTCTTATTCCCACTCTCCGACTCCATCTCTGCAACCCACTTCCCACACATTTCCCCGTTTTATTTAGGCCTGCAAAATTGATTCTGCTCATCTCTTCCTCATTCTATTTCTCCCTCCCTCCTTCACTTGAAGAGTTTTGTTACCCATCTCCGTCCCCCCCCCACTCGCCATCTCCACCTCTCTCTCTCTCGTCTTTTATTTTTATACTTCTCCACCCCCTCTCTCATTGCCCGTAAATGGCGCGCACGAAAATCCCCTTTACCATATCTCTCTCTCTCATTTCTTGTTGCCACGTTCTTCCTCCTCCCTCCGAAAATCATTTCGTTCTTCCCCCCAAACGCTGTTCCTCGTCTCCCAAACGTGTCTCGCGCTCTTCCACGCACCCTCCAGGGCCTCTGCGGAAAAAAACTCTTTTCATCTCTCTCTCTCTCTCTCGCATAAACGCGTTTAATATTTTTGGCCAAGCACAGACTTTCGCGAGAGTCCCAGGCCCCCTGCGGGGACGCTTTCAGTTTCAGCACGATTCGGAGGTATGTGCTCCCGCTCTCGTGAACGAGTGTGTCTCGACAATTTTATATTCGAGCAGAAAATGAACGCTGGAGGGAAACGAAGAGATATAATTTATGCACAAGGGTGAAAACAAAACTATAGATTTTCAAACGTATCGAAGTTTTCCGTGTGACCGGAGAACGTGACTACTACCTCGATGGGAACACAACGAGACATTAAATTATCTCAGAGAATCAAATAGTTAGAGATTTTCTTCCCCTGTCATAACTAAAAGAAAGCCTCTCGGAAAGAAAAAGAACACAAGGATAACGAGAAGTTGCTTATCGCACTTTCAATGCAAGATATCAAATATGTATTTCTTTGAAAACTTATCATTAGGAGATCAAATTTAGGAGATCAAATTTGGGAAATTACGAGTAAGGGAAGGTGTTTCTTTTCATTGCATTTTCCAAATATGGGTAAGAATCCAAATTAATATGAGGGAAGGAGGAGGGGGCAGAACAACGTCGAAAAAGGGAGAACCTTATCGCTGACTGCAAGAATTAAAAAGCTTCTCATTCCCGTAATTGCAATCTACTTTATTTTCATTCTTGAACTGAAAGTAGAAGCGCGAAGCACGTTCGATGATTTTTTTCCTGCTACACTAAACTTGTAACAAATGGGACAAAACCCTTCGTCATCTATTGATTTAACTGCCAAATGGTCAAAATTATAACACATCACCTTGTTTTACGTCTTACACTACGTTATTGATTATTCATCCTCGCATCGCGACTTGCTATGGACGACAATTGTTGGCATTTCTATCGCACTACTATGGAATCAATTTCGGTGGCCCCGTGAAAGCCAGGCTTTCGGGAAGGAAGGGGGGACCACCAACAAACGCTTTCCCACCTGGGAGCTTTGAGCGGAGTGTAGAGGGGCGGGGAGCGCGGGGGTTAGGAAGAAGAGGGTTTTTGGGACCGAGCGTATGAAGTCTCCACGGATCTCCACCACTCCATCCCTTCCGTGCCACCACACACCACCACTCCCTCTCCAAAACCCACTCTCTCCCTCTCTCTCCTTTTACGATCGACGAAGGGTAAAGGGAAAATGAGGGTTGGAGTTGACGGAGCGAAGGGGTGGAGGAGAGAGACGAGGAGGAGAAGAGAGGATGCGGTGCGAGAAGTATACACTCCCAACGCGATGGAAAGGAGGATGAGATGGTTCTGCTGGTGGCTTGATGCACGGTTTACTCGCTCGAACGGTTTGTCAAATCACCACTCTCACACAACACACACAAACACAAAACTCGGGAGTCATCTAAGCGGGAGAACCCGTGTATTGAAGTGCGCGGGGACATTCTCCACCACCCAACTTTTACCCCTCGTCATACCCCTCCTCCCCCTTTCCCACCTACCCAGGGGGGACTCTCTGCATTCCACCCCCGACCTCCTCCGCCGAGGCTCCGCGTTCCTCCGTTACGCAAGGGAGGGGTGGGGACGGGAGTCGGAGGAGAGGAGAGGCCATCTCTCCCCAGGACGCGCATGGGGTCATCGAGTGGACGGGAGTGTGTTGGGGGACGGATGGGATGGGGGCAGGAGGGGGGTGAGGAATGAAGAGAAAATAGGAGAGGGAGGATGATGAGGAGGAATGGGGAGAGAATGAGCCGGTGGGGAGAGGAAGAGGGAACACGATAAAACGAAAATAGTAACTGTTCACAGACACCCGTACTTTCGAAGAGTTTATTCGCAAAGAATTGAGCAAAGGATGTGGAATGGTTTAAATGGTGACGAATAAAAACGAATCTTTCATCAGTTATAGAAAAACATTGGCTATTTGAAGAGTCGGTCGACAACTGAGGTCATTCGCGCCATTGTAGGATGGGTGGATGGATCCGTAAGAGAAGGGATAGATACTAAGTGATTGGAGTGGATTGACACCCGGCAACAGCGATAACGTGCTCTCAAACAAAGGCGTCAAGAGGGCTATAATATTATGTCTGTTCCGATAGACAGGGATCTGTACTTAAATTTCTCTTAACAAGACTACAAAGTAATGATTTCGATGAAATATATGCACAACTTTCGCGATTTAAACACAGGCTTTCATGGAAAGCCTGTAGCCTAGCCACCACACTAACCCGAACCCTTGAATACACGTAAATGGAAAAACAAATCAACACCACTATTGTTAGAAGGACCTGCGTTTGCGAAAAATTGTAAACAGTTACTCCTACTTCCATCTATCCCTACCATAACTAGTAGACCACCTACAATAATAACCACTGGTCTTATACCATTGATGGTTTTCGGGACGGTATCAATCTGAACTAATTCGAGATTACCATAAAAATTTCCCCCACAAGATTATTAATAATTTGTCAGAAAGGTTCCTTTAGGTTTTCCATACTTCCTGCCTCCCTTTTATCTCGGTCAATATTCCTGATCCTCTATCGCACTCACCCAGTATTCGAGACTCTATAACAACCTTCAAAATTCCGTTTCATCTACATAGATCCTTCACTTTAAATATGAAGGATGGATAAGCTATGATTAATATAAAATCAAACTGTTTGCAGTAAATAAACATTATTATATGCATAGCAAATGGCAGACAAAACTAATTTGGCAGTAGTAGTAAGCCAGTATCATTTTACTGCAGCTAATATTAGGAAGCAAAATATTATAGTATTTTGAATCCAAATTTCTTCATAATTTTGGAACTAATCACAAGGAGAGGAAGGCAGTAGGTTCGTAGGAGCTGATAACCGAGCAGATAGACGGATAAGAGGTTGTTTTCGCCCTCTTGCCGCGGAGTCAATAAAATCGGAATCCGTGTAAGGGAAGGGGAGGGCCTGCTGTCTTCCTTCCATCTCTTCCCACTTCAAACCACTACTGCTTAACTCCCCTCGTCCCCCGATATCCCCAACCACCCCCTGACATGGCTTATGGCTCATAACACGTGACATTGCACCTTTGGCGACTCCGCAGAGAGCGGACCCCCATCCCCCACACGAAGGAATGGCCCCCAGAGGTGGTGTGACGAGGAAGGGCGTAAAAGTAAAAAAAAGAAGAGGGGGGCGATTGCAATAAAAAAGTGGGGAAAAGGGGCTAATAAGCGTTCGGTTGATGCGCCCGAGCCTTTATTTCCGCCCACCACGACTACACGGCGGTGGTGACACAGCATTCCCCAGCCATCCCCACGGCCGCTACGGGAACACTTCGCGTCTTGACAACATCGCGCACTCCTCCAAAATAAAAGGTTAGTGCCTCTTTAGCGCGTGGCAACGATTTCTTTCTCCTTCTTGAATTTGGTCCGTGATCCTCATCATCTTCTTTATATTTCATTTTTCCATTATAAATTCACTTTCCGGGTTGGTAGTTGACATAACACGTTTTGTGAAAGGGAATATGTGAGAAAACATTCTGAAAACGGACTGCTATACAAATGGGGAACAGCGTATTCAATTAATACGACACTCCGTTCTGTCTCACCAACTGTCCTTTCACTATGCGTTGCGGGAATTCGTGCATTCAATATACCAGGATGTGAATTCTTTTCATTTAAAAGCATAGATGCAGGAAAAATAATGGCGACACATTCATTCGATGAACTGCATTCGTTTTAATTCATAAATCATATCTCTCAATGAAAGAAGAATCTTGGGAAAGCGAGGAATATGAAGTAAAAGGATTGAAATGTTTCTCAGGACGAAGAGAAGACTCAAATAAGCAATAAGCAAGCAGTGAGTTGAAGAGAAAAAGACATTTTCTGATGGAAAATCGGAGATGGAAAAATACTTATCGAAAACTACTCTAAGTAGTGAACCATGAAGAAAAATACCTATTATAATGTTGGTCTTGCAGCAGTAAAATTATTGAGGTTATAAAATAGACTCTCCTTAGAAAGTAAACACTTAGCTCTGATTATTAGGCAGCGAAACTTAGGTTCTTCATGTGAAGTACAATTAGTACAATGCTACACGTGCAAATTAATCGTTTTGCACAATCAGACTGAAAAGTAAAACCCATCCGAGACGCATTAGCGGAATGTTTGATTTCAATTTTTCTCATTCGTCATGAGCAAAAGAATTTTTGTAACGTGAGTTTAGTCGAAGAGCAGCAAAAATGCCCACTTTGCCTACATCTTAGCTGCTCACTTATGCAACGAAGGGCACGAGGAGAACATAATTGCAACTCAAAGCTTGGGCGGTAAAGTTATGATGACGAGTGTGACGCGGGACCGGCTAGCGGAGTCCACGACCAAACCCCTTCCACGCGGCTTAAATTGAATCTCTAAAAGAACGCGGTGCCCGAGATCTTCGATGCACGAGTAGCATAACGACTCAATTAGCTTCGAGTATCACCGAACTCACTAAACAGTTGTAGTATGCGGGCAGCGTTTTCGACCCCGTCGCCGCACGCAGTCACTGATGCGGTATAGAAGCGGGGGGAGGGGATGGCGAACGGGTGGAGGGGTGGGTTGGGCCACCGCTCACACCACCGCACTCGGGTCTGTTTCCAAACGCGCCCCGCATACCGGTGGGAGCCACCACCACGAGAGCACAACCTCATGCGAATGTTATTGCGCTTAATAAAGCAGCTCTCGGAAACAGCCTACCGACCGTCCAGCGGAACGACTTCGCCAAGAAGTCGAAACAAAAACTGCCAACCGTTTCGGGCTGAAATGAAGAGGGTCCCTGCGACTGAGGCCGTGGAAGGTCATTGATGTCGCGCATGAAGACATAGAGCTCCAATTGATTCCGACATCTGGCCCTTAAGTAGACTTCGGGGGGAAGCCATTGAGAGGATAATCGGACGGGGGTGGGGAGAGGGAGGAGAGGGGGAGGAAATAGAAGGGGTAAAAGATGGGGAGGAGGGAAAGGGGGAGGAGGCGGAAGAAGCTGGAGGGACAGCGGGAGTGGGCAGAGAGAATGGGCGGTCAACGACATTGTCCCCGACCACGCGAGATTCTGTCCGTCCCTCTATACAAACTTCACTCCGAAAAAAATGGAGAGATACTTGACTCGGGACGCATGGATTGGACATGAGAGGAGAAGCTCAAAAAGTGTTTTGTTTTCCGAACCTTTTTGGCATTTGAAATATCATCATATACCAGGCGAGGATAAAATAATAAAAGAAACATTGCCCAGAGTAGTAATTAGAGACGCAGGAGTTGAATTGTTCGAGATTTAATTAAGGAACATGTCAATATAGGAAAATGTAAAAAATGTATTCCCCAGCCTAAAATCCTCAAATTTTGGGCAAGAATCAATAAAATACTCTCTTAAAAAATACATTTAATAAAAACTGAACACAGAAAAAACAAAGGAGCTTCCGTTTTTCTGGGGATATTTTCCATCAAAATGAAATCTAGCAGACTTCAATGGCATCAATCAATGCCGATCAAATTGGGGAATGAAGGGCATGGTCCTATCAGCTCTCAAAAATAAAAGCTGGTGCCTCTGAAATTTCATGCAATAAAGTCCAACGGATGAATCAAACTCGCTGACCGCCCTCAGTTTAGAAACAAAATGAAAATCACAGAAACTACGTACTCAAATCCGAGAGCAACTACAAGTTAGTATGTAGGAATAACTGAGACGCTAATGCTTCTTATCCCAGCTGATAGCATCATTGGAAACTTAATGTCTACACTTGATGAAACAACCAGAATATCACCACTTAAAGTTGTTCATACATTTATAAGTGGTGATCTTTTATCGCAACCAAATATTAATCCTTTCCGACCAGGATGTGACTTGACCCGTAGTTCCGAGATAACTGATAACATTTTATGCTCAAGAAAGTTATGCATACCATACCAAAAATAAATAACTTCACTGTATAAAAACAAAAAAATGATCTCGTCCATGAATAACAAGTAATATTCACACTGTTGGGTAAAGTTAAGGATATTAGTCAATAGGCCTGTGAATGAGCCCTTGAGATTCTACGCCTGAAGCTCTGCATTCATACAAAGAGTTATTGTTTCAAATGCCGGATGATATTTGACTGTCATGATCCCTAGGCAAGTGTTTTTATCTTAAGGCACAGCTACCATGACAGTGAACAGAGGCTATCCTAGATGGCCCAATGACGTTTAGGAGAGCAAAAAAAGAACGCGTACCTCAAGGTCTCATCTGCTACAACTTGAACGTCTCTTTTGAAGTAGCAGCTTTTAATTTGGGGTGCACTCATAGGCACCGGAAAGGGTACGCCCATAGAGGATTCGATCATGAGAAAAAGTCTAAGTATTAGGTGTGATAAGCATATTGAAATACAGTGAGGGGAACAAGTATAGGGATAAAATCTAGGATACTGGGCTGCTAAGGGTTCATCGTCATCAGTGGGCATTGAAATCCTAAACTTGACATTTTCCTGTACCTCTCACAACAGTACTTCCGCATTCCAAGCTAACTCTTTCAAATCCTTTCGTTTGCCCAAAATATGCGATATACAGGTGCGCGATTTGAAAGCAGTTGGGAATAGTCGATGAACAGGGGACGAGCCGATACTCGCCGAAACACTCACCGGCAGCACCCCCTGCTGCATGAGCCTTTCCACCCTGGCTGCGGCTCCGCCCTGCCCGCCGCACCCGCACCCGAAGAGCGCGGCGTGGTGGTGCTCAGCGGCGGACGACGAGGCGATGGACGAGGACGAGGACAGCGAGCACCGCGGACTGCTGTCCAGCGAGCACCGCGCGTGGCTGCTCCCCCCGCTGCTGCTGCTACCCCCGGCGCTGCCCCCGCTGCTGCTACTCCCGCCCCCGCTGCCACCACTACCACCCCCAGACGACGACGAAGACGAAGAGGAGGCCGGTATGAAGCCGGAGGACGCCCGGCCGCTGTCCAGGCTGGCCGTACTGTGCCTGCACCCACCCCCGGCGCCACCCCCGGCGCTACCACCCCCGGCACTGCCGCCCCCGGCGCTGCCGCTGCTCCGACCGCCGCCCCCACCGCCGCCGCACCCGCTGCTCGTCGAACCGGACCCGGAGGAACCTGGACTGTCCCGACCAGGGCTCTGGAAAGATCAAAGATAATCGTGTAAATCATGGAAAAATGGCATACTTTGATTGACTGGTTGAGCAGATATGGTGTAGCAACATCGTGCGGACAATAGCCAGTCACTAAAAGTTAAAGCCGTTGTTCAAATTCTGGTAGTCCTCTCACAGTTAGCCCTTCAATAGCACGAGGGGTATTGCAGCACCGATAATTTGTTTTCATTACTCAGGATGAGCAGAGGTAGTGGTACACTACGAGGAGGAAAATCTTTAAGAACTAAGGCGTCGACTGGGAGCTCGAAGATGAAAGTCTCATGTCGATGAATACGGGATACAGCATTATCATATGATTGAAATGCACAATTTTCATCGATTGGTCACAGCATTAGGCCTTTCAACCGATGGATTCCCCTTATTTACTGATGACCATGCAAAGAACATAGTCAGAGCTGATTTATAACGCGACTCTGTTATTTTCGTAGAGCTCGACAATGTAGAATAAATAAAGCATATCTGATAGTTAAAAGTAGGAGATGATGATATTTCTACTCCTAGGATATGTCTCGTGAAGTCAGGCCTTTCCTGCTATGGACAAGCCGCTTTGACGCTTCATGCGTTACTGACTCGGAATTCGAATTAGAATCTCCAGAGACAAAAGCATTTGATTAGAATACTTCTAGGTATTCTCATTTACGTTCACGAAATCCTATGTACAGTCCACACCACCTGTGGATTAAGAGGTCAAATACATACACATGGCAGCTTGGAGCACTACTGATCACGTTGCTTGTTTACCATTATCACAAAAAACAAACTAACTATTAAAAGGTTTACTTGGACAGAGGTGATACTTGAATTCATGTGCCAAGCATTCTTAAATTTTTTAGCCCTCAATATCCACATGCTACAACAGTCAAATAGCGCAAAAGTGGAAGTAAAGGCACAAATCATTCCAAAAAGGGGCGTTTTGCTACAATGCGCCTCACTCGATGTGATTTTTGTAAAACTCAACTGATTTATCCTTGAGGATCCATGGGAAATTTCACACGGGATAAGTTTGTTGGCTGTGCGCACAAAACCGAGGTCTGTTTTTTCGTTCGTTAGGTGGGCGGGAATGAAGGAGATATAGTGGGGGATGACGGGAGATGGCCCAAGACGGGGGGACGGGGCATTTTGGGTGGAGGGTGGGTTTCGTGGAGTGAGTAGGGTGGGAATGCAATCGATGGGCAGGGGAGGACGAAGGAAGTTGGAGCGGGGGAGGGAGGAAGGGAAGCGGGGTCGGGAGGGCATCGTCATTTCCGGCGCAAGGCCGTTGAGGGTCCTTAGGAGCGGCCGCAGAGGCGCCATCAGGCGGCCAACGCTTGAATATTCCATGTGGTCCCTTTCTCACATCCCTTGGATTTTATTGCGTGACTTGGTCAGTCAGCCTCCGCTTTTAACCCCGCGTGATCACTGAAAGTTGCAGCTCTAGTGTATAGAGTGAAAGACGAGCGCGACAGCCACTGAGCGACATCAATCCACTGAGTGTACCTAGTAGTGAAATACAGTAGTCCAAAGAAATAATGAATGAATTGAATACAACAACACATTGGCGTGAAAAAATACAAACAGATACATTCCCTCGTATATCAAATGATCAGCTATAGCTACTAATCCCGCGGGGCGACAACTGATTCCCTGTCAACGAATCCAATTATACACACGTGATGAATTAGTTTGAATCGGACTCTACTTCTGCATAAGGCGACGAATCTAGACAAATCGTCACTCAAACCAAAAATAAAAATTCGGAGGTCTTTTCGATCCAAAATCAGAAGAGTAACTTGGATAGAATTCACCATCAGTTAGATTTACACATAAATGATAACAATAGAGACTTAAGGAGAAGTCTCACGGTAAAATATTTTAAAAAATATTTGAACAATCATGGTTCAATATCGAGTCAAAGGCGAAATTGAATTTTTTCCAAGAATTCGATCGATTGAAAGATTAGTGACTTGAATTTAAACAACGTTTTCTTCGAATTTTGCCCAATCCACAATTCTTAGATCCTTTCAGTCTATTTTTCTGTCAAACATTAAAATTATGCACAGCAAAATCCATTCATTTAATCAAATAATCATGAGTAACCTATTTATTAAGGCAGGTTTTACTTAAAAATCAACGCTAATACGTTTCCACATTTCATTACTCACCACCCTCCAAGAGATAGCTCTACAAAAGAAGCGAAATGCGTGTATTATTTTCTTAGCAGCACATGTCCTTTTACTATGAAGCTAACTTTCACAATAGGGTCAAAGATCTTATATATTGTTCGAAAAATAAGCTTCGTTTCCCTAACTTCCAACTAAAATAAAATACGAGACGTACATTAAAACACCAACTAAATAAAGTGGTATATTTCAACATTTCCTCTAAAAGCTGCAAGAGATAACTAGAAGCTAAATGCCACGCGCCCATTACTTTTCAGAACAGACTAATGAGGGACCCTTTTGTCGGCAGGAAAAGATAATGGAAACGATGTTTCGGAGAATAAAGGAGACGATTTGATGGACGAAGACTTGCGTCTTAGGGGTTAACGTGACATTGACAAAGAGGTTTGAGAGAAAAAATTAGGGAGAAGCGAACGGAAACCTTGGAAATGCTCCCGTTTTTGCTTCGTCTGCTTGAAAAAATAAATTGAGAGGAAAAAAGCAGCAAGGTAATGGAATTGCGGGATCATTACTCGGGGAGAGTTAGGTGGGGCGGTAGAAATAGTGTGCGGTAACATATGGGCTGTGACCGCTCTGCTACCAGATCACGTAACAGCTATCTTCGCGCCTTCAAACTCCGATGCGTGTTAATTGGGGCGAACAACTTGAACTCTCACCTGCGTCATGTCGATCCCTTGGTCCTCAGGCAGGTGCGTGACAGGGTGCGGGTGGTAGTAAGCGGCCGCTTTCCCGGCATGCACAAGCTGCGTGTATTGCAGACCCTGGCAATGGAAAATAAACAGGGTTGTTACTGGTGGCCTGAAGGTGCATTTCCCGGACGTTTGACGTTTATAGTATTTATTAACAATAAAAAATGTCTATACAACTACCACAAAGAGGTACGCTTTAAGAAAAATATGTCTTTAGTAAGTTGGAATTTTTATCTGTCGTACCACACCAACATTCGTTTGATTAACCCGGTTCTCTGAAATTGTACATTATTACATTTATGCTACAAAAATCAATTTATTAATATACTTAAGCCATCATTTTCGGCAGATACTAACAATACTTTAAAAATGTATAGAATATTGCACCATTCATGACCTTAATTAATTACATCTGAAATTCGAAAGAATAAGGGATCAGAAATCTCGGAAAATCGGCAAGTTCCAAGTGTATGCTCTGATATCACCGAAAAATATGGAAAATGAGTTCCATTAAATGTTTTCTGCCCTTTATATTGTGCTTCAAAGGAAAATAAATATTTTTAAAATATCCACTTTGAGTACATATAAACGAATTTAGCATGGATTGTCAGGCACGCCTTTGACTAAGCGGTTCCAAGGTAGACTCCATTGAGGAAGATTTTTAATGCAAAAAAGAGGCTGCAAATCCTTTTGCGGAACAACTGGGCCACGAAAAAAACACTGAATGGCTACGGTCACAAGGAACACAAAAAGATGAACTAATATGCATCGTCTGCGCCCTGAATATGCATCGCTTGTGACCGATTTTTTTTGCGAGAGCACAATCTGCATAATTAAATTCCCTCTGATTAAATATTTTCGAGGCGATCCGATCCGGCGCGAATCCTTCCGGGTCACGAAAAAGCCCAGACACACTCGTCGAGGTCATCAACTCGGTTCAATATATCTCGGCCGCATGGCGAACATATCCAGGCCTCGAAACACGAGAGGGGCCATCCTCAACTGATAAATCCTCAACGCGAGACTTTTTTCCCCCCACCCCTCCACAAAACCCACCCACGACGGCGAGGGAGGGAAGGTGGTCCGAGAGTGCAGATGGCCCCCTTACGAGGAAGGCTCGCGGCCACAGGAAGAGGAGGGAAGGAGCAAGAGATAAGAGAGGGGCGGGCGGATACAGGCTCAGGACTGGCTTCCGGCCAATGGGCGAGCGGGGATAAAAGGCATTGAGAAAGAAGAGGGATAGAGGGAACAGTGGGATGACGAGGGAGGTGAATGGAGGAGAAAAGCGCAGATTAAATGAAAAGTTTGGGTCAGAGGGCACTTAATCGACTACACGTACAGAAGCTCCACATTTAGATGAAATTTATATTACTTTTTTCGGGTTGCTTGTAGAAAAAAACGCCCCCTCTATTTAAAAGAGTCATCAAAATTATAACGATCTACTTTTTTTTCAAAAAGTTAACCTCTCTGAGCTCGTAGACGAGAATGAGTAAAGCGTAGGAAGTGATAGTGTCTTTTTCCAAGCTGGTACATTTGGTTTGGTTGGGGGCTACCCAGCTAATTTTTCCTAGTAATCTAATTTTAGTTTTCATGGAGATTAGACAATGTAAGTCACTTCGAATCGTCCAATATATTCAATCGTAGAGAGCACCAACCCAAACAAAATTTTGAATTATTGGCCTACTGCTGCAATTACTGAAGGTAAAAGGAGTAATCGTCTGAGAACTTAAAGTTTAGTGGTGGAGAACGCAATAAAAAACATATTTTCTCCTCTTTACTAGCACTTGTATATCCATACTTTACCGATCGTAAGAAGTACGAAGTCAAGTGGCAAATTATAAGACATGAAATGTTTTTATCAAGACACGGATAAAAATATCGGGTTGCTAGTCAGGCTGGACTTGTTCAACCACGAGCGATTTTCTAAAAAGGAAACGAACAGAGAAAACGTCTTTATGTAAGAGAGAAATAAGAAGACGTTTCCCCAGATACATTCGCGGGCAAGTAAATCTGAAACGCGATAGTCATCGCATCTAGAGGAAAATAACGAGCAACGGTGCGCTACACGGAGGAGATTTAAGGAATCGTGCTTTGCATGCACTCTTCACGAGGCACTCCAAACTGATATCGTCAACAAAATCTTTGAATTCCACAAGAAGGAAGAGAAAGTACGGTGAAAGTACCTCTAAGAGGAACAGGACGCTAAAAACATGCGCCGTCCCACACCCTTAAGCTCTCATCGAGTACACAATTTCAAATGAACTGCTGATTTAAATTCACTTGACTCAACTAACGGACATTAGCCTTTGAATTTTGAGACTTCAGGGAAAATATTTTCAAAATGATAAGTGAATGATTCCTTTTAGAACAAAGAAATCGTTCTCAATTTTATGAAATTGCAGAAAAATAATTTATTGATACTAAGTACAAAATTGACTATTTCTAGCTGATTTTCAAAAGTACGAAAGTACGCTTTTGCAAAAGTAAAAAACACTTCTATCTTTTATGGAGAGTATCGTACGAATAGTTCACCGCGACAGATGTAAATATTACATTAATTTTATAAATATCCTCATAATGGGTGGATAGGAAGAATTGTACTATAACCTCAAAGCTATTATAATTAGTGTAATAAATGCGTAGATATTCACATTATTATATATTAGATGAACCACGTTCAATAAAGTAATATTACGTCTGATAATACCGCAATTATGACGCTGGCTTATGTTCTCCATCACCAAAAAGTCAATGAACAATGATCCTTTGAATATGAAAACGATCTTGGTAGGGAATTTTCCTCGAAGCATTTATCATCAACGAAATAAATATGGAAATGTATGACCAAGGGGACTGACAGGCGGCCTTTGATCGCATAAGTCTCCGGTAATCCTTTTCATTGAGATAGAGAAAAGAGCACGACGGATGGATGCCGGGATATAATCCAATTGAGAGGGAAAGCTGCCACCGCGGCATATCTTTCGGCCAACCCACTCCTCAAACACACAAGAATCCCTTCCTGTCCCTCCCCGCACTATCTCTCTCCTCGCCCTAATTCAGAATCTCCAACTACTGAAGGAATCCTGACCTATCCGCCCTATCTCCCTATCCGCATATATATTGACGTGCACTCCCTTCCCCGCTACATCTACCTCGAAACAGTCCACCCTGACCCCTCCTTCCTCCCGACCGTTTACGTGTGTATATTTTCCCCTTTATCTCCGTCCACTGGCTGGCTGGAAGGAAAAAAAAGTAAGAAGAAATCCGGAATCCAGATTCCTCGGCCGGCGGCCGTCGGGGGGGAGTGCTTTTCGGGAGCCATTGGCATATTCGGGCATCATTCCGCTTTGAGGTCCTTTGAGCTGTTACGTCCCGGAGAAGTCTGCCCACCCTCCACCTTCCCCCAGGGGGCGGTAAGGGGATGAAAACAGGGAGAATAAGAGGAGTGAGAGGAAGAGGGTTCCGGCGCCTCAATACTGGCAGTAGGACTTCGGGTATGATGGTTTGTTGGAGCGCTCTCTAAGGTCGTCGAGGCGAGTGCGGGAAACAAATGACGACATTGGTGCGCTTCGCTCCTCCTCTGATGATTTTGAGACCTCCCCCCTATTCCCCAATATCCCTCACTTCTCCTTCTCCCACATCAGAAAAAGCGAGCCGGAGGGTGGGAAAGTGCGAGGAGTATTACACAGCTTGGCATGGGAGGGAGAATGGGAAGAAGCAGTGATGGGAATAGGAGGAAGGGCGACAAATAGAAGGAGATATTATTGGGTAATAAAGAGCGGAGGAATACGTTGAGGAAGAAGGTGGTTGTAAAAGGGGTTCGACGAATGGAAACGAGGTCAAAGCTTTACGGCTGAGCCCATGCAGCCTCACTTAGTAAGGTAAAACGGTAAACTTTTCCATCGTTTACCATGCGTAGTAGGTGAATCTGATATTTCTTCCCATTGTTTATGATAAATTTAAATGATAAGTTTTAAATGACATTCATTCTCATTAAAGGATTCACAATTACGTTTTTTTTTCTATTCATGCGATATAATTCCTTTTATTCGTCTATTTTAGCCACCATTCTTTTTCAAGTCGAAGGGCTTTTCAGGTCGTGAAATATTTTCCCATGTGTGTAAAAACACTTTCAATGTCATTCAATATTCCCTCAAGACTTATGGATACAAACAAATATAAAATTCATGGGCACGTTAAATAGAATCCAAAGAGCACTCTTTCTTGAAGTTCCATCAGCGATCAAAACAGTGTTGTAATCTGCAGAAGCATTGCAACCATAAATAAAGCGACTCAATGAAAGGTTATTTAGGAAGGGATCCTAGCAGAAAAATTACGATGGAGTATTTTTTTTCCGACTACTCATGGCAAGAAATAAACATTTTCTATCCATCAGCAAATAACATGCCGCACGGGTCGCATATAACCAAGGATAGTAAATTAAGTCGACACGATGTTCACAAGACGAATTTCAGATGAATTCGTCAGATTATATTACAGTAATACATATTTATTTAAGATTAAAGCCATAAAGATGAGTCTACTATGAAAATATAAAATTATCAAACTAGACACTGGGTTGGCAGGCACTAGACTTCATTCGGACTTCGCACTAATTACTCGCGATTCTTCGCCAGAGTGGTCACACCACTACTCACGAGGATAGTAATATCAGGTTCATTCATTCAAATTGCTTAATTTTAGGAGAATTTTCGCGAATTTTTCTGAGATTACACGGAAATTTTGAGTTTTCCTCGAAACATCTATTTTCCTGGACGAGCAGCCATTCTGCATAAATGATTCCTTCACGGACGATTATTGGCTCCTCGGCCCCGATGGCTTAGAAGCCTCGCAGCACACGGGCAACTGCAGTTTTATTTCACTAGAGGGGGCAATGGTGAAGTACTCTGGGGACGAAGACGACGGTGAAATTTATTACATCGTGGATATAGAGTGCTGCAGGGGACCCCGATGGTCAGGGTTCGAATTAAGGCAGTGACGGAGTATTTTTTAGCGGAATCCTGATCCCCAAATAGATCCCATGCACAGAGCACTTTAAGTATGGCTCTCTGTCCATCAGATGGGGAGCTAATCTGACAAATTAATCGTAGGCGCCTTTTCCTAAGAGGAGCCTAATGCTGACACTGAAATTCTCGCTACACTTCTTCCATTACCCAAATACAGGTACATAAGAGTCTTCACTACCCTAGTTCCGATTAGTCGAATTAACCAAGGTACAGATCACTTTATTGCGGCTTTATCAAGCAAGTTTAGCTCAAGCAAAAGAACGTTAGAAGTACTTGGGTAATAGATTTAGGCAGCAAATTAATAGCAATTCTCAGGAATTTTGTATTCCAACCATGTCAGAAAATGAACGACCGTAAAGCATAGAAATATATCATTTTTGTCTCAATTGATTCAAACATACGAACCAACGATAGTATCCTAGTTCTAGATTTACCGAAGTGGCCTCTGTCCACATAATCGAGACTTCATCGTAATAATTTCTTTAAAAGCTGCCCACCTATCCTTAATGGCACAGATTACTTCAGAGGCCGGGCGTATCCCCTTATCCACCACCATCTCTTCACACACTGAACCAACTATGCACCGTACTACGTGCGTACTAAGTCGCCACTGTCATTGGCAGAGGAAGGACCGTACATCAGCTCCACGTGGCGCTCGCACACACGGCGTGGCCATATCGACATGGAGATAGGGGGGAAGAGAGGACCAAGGGGGGGTTGGTTTTTCGAGGACGTGTATATGCGGTACCCGTTGGCTCATGGGACCCAGGGAGGGGACTTCTTCTTTCGACGGAGGAGCGGGAAGAACGGAGAGTGCGGTGTGATGGACGGTGGGGTGGCTCCATGCCTACCCCATGGAGTTGCGGGCGCCAGATAGCACGCCCGGTGTCATCATGGATCAGGACCCCTTTTGGCCTCTTCCCTTCCCCACGCGCGCACACACACACCACACACTACTCTGTACTCCCTCGTCCCCTCTTACGCTGACGACGCCGCATCACTCTTCAAAACCCGTCCCCCTCCCTCCTCCCTCTCAACTCATCTCTCTCAGCGTCCCTCCTGAGTAAACCGCCTACATCTACATTCCACCATGAAAAGCCACACCACAGAGGGGCGTATGTTGGAAGGTAGGGTGTAAGTATGGGCGCCTTCCCGACGAAGAATAATCGATATGCATGGCCATCTATCGACTTGAGCATGTTGGCAGCGTCTCGAAATTTAGCGGAACGGGTTTAACTTGGCTTTATGTATTTCATATAACTCGAACTTAAGTATGGGTTCCGAAGTAAGTCTTTACCTTTAATGCTATTTTTTCGGTCATTTCAAAACGATAAATTTTCTCGCAACTCGCTCAGAGTTTTGCCTTAATTCAAGCAAGGGGCTCACCTGAAATCTCATTCAATCGAACCTTGATTACATCTGTTCCTTCACTGTAATGGATAGTAACGAATGCTCAGGCATGTAAGAGTTGAAAACCGTTAAGCGTTTGGTACTTGGGTCATTACAACTCTCCCATCACTTTCTAGTCTCATATTACTGCTTCATACTATCTCCCCATTCAGTTTAACACACTTTTTACGCATGAAAGTAATGAAATTCAAGGGTAACCGACAGTTACGAAGTAGTTCTACTAAACGAGGAATGAGAAACACTTTCATCAGGAAATTCTATAGCATTACGTCAAAAATAACCACATGGGAATAAAAAAGAAGAGCTATTCATGCATATTAATTTTAAGGAAAATCTACTAAAGTTGAAAATACACCGAAGAGTATCGCCATTTAGCGAGGACTAACATGTCAAAGATGCCACGAATATTTCAACTGCTCGGAAACATGGAGAAGTCCATGTCCTTTCCCGGCCGCAGTCAACTTTTTGTTTGCTTCTCCTTTATATGCCTCCATACAGGGTTTTATTACAAGCCATTACAGTTATTACTTCTCTTATCTGCTCCCTGCATTCCCCCGGGTTTGCAATGCCGTTGTTTATTTGCTTTTCGATATTTACTTTCGCTTATGCGCATGGGCGTGGGTAGAGTAAAGAAGTCGCAAAAATGCGCAGTTTTACGAATGCGTCTTTCCACTGGGAAGCTGAGCATCCAGCTCTTTTCCGGAACTAAATAAAAGTAAATAGCAGGCTGTCCCCCGAGGCATTCAAATTGATGCGGGAGAGCCATAGTGTTGGATGGGATAAAAAGGAGGCCTTAATGAGATTGGGAGCAGGGAAGAGGCACAGGTAAGGCACGGGATGAAAGAGAATGGAGGTGGAATGGGGGGGGGGGGTTGGGGGAAGAAGACTCACTCCCACAGCCGAGCCCGAGCCGAGCCCCGGGGCGGATGAGTTAAGGAGGGCGCGCTCAGGCAGGCGACGCGTCTTCTCGGGAATATGTTCGCTGAGGACGCGACCATCGTGTAGAAGCACTGAATTCGTAACTTACGGTGGCTTTGGCGCCTTAAAAAAGTGAAATAATCATACGTAAATGAGCCCATCCAACACCCGGACTGCCCTCATTCTCCTCGTACTTACCAAGAGGCAACAATGATCTCCAAATTATACTAATCCGAACAAATGAAATCACTCCTCAATAAATTCATCTGCTTTTACCTCCAAGTCGGCGTTTATTCTAGCATTTTTTCAGGAAATAGCGAGGCTAAGCATTTATATGATAATACAAAACCCAAAACAATATGGCCTACAATAAGTTAATGAGATAGTAGCTTTGATCAGCTATGCTTAATAGTTGCTTCATCCTAGACTATGTACACCAAGGTATCATTTTAAGCACCACCAAAAGCAAAAGAAATCTGGTGACCCTGATGATTACATTTAGACCTCATTTGAAGGCTAGTCAATCAGTCACGAATAATTTTACTTGATGCGGTATGTGGTATTTTACTTAAGGAGAAATTTTCCCAATTTTCTCATTTTTTTAAGGCCCACTAAGACAGCAAAATAATCAACGACAAAGAAGAAGTAGCAAAGGAAATGATATCAACGATTTCACGTTCCTCTCACAAGCCCTCGACAGATTTCCGTTCGAAAATTTTACCCGACTTCCGACACATAACTGCGGCTCACTTCTAAGGGGCATTTCGCGAACCTTACCCTTTGAAGTTTTGACGTGCCTTTCAGATTCCGTCAAACATACGGAAATACTGTTCATGGAGTCTTTGGGGGCTACTCTTTACACTTCCATCACTGTTCTTTATCAACTATATCGGAGAAGGTAAACGAAAGAGGAACTGCCTCAAAGCCTTAAGAAGTCGAATATACTTGCGCAAGTAGATAAGAGAACAATTTCTCTTTAGATATTGCATTGTGTAAGCTTGAAGTTAGCGCAAATGTGCCAACTTAAAAGTAGAAAATAACCCCTATTCTAGTTCTGAAAATTTGTTCTCTCGTCTATATTAGTATTTACACACGAAAAAATGCCTTAACATGACTTCCAGCCATTGGGAGTAAATATAATACACCTCTGGCTCCTGGAATTCGAAATGAGGGAGAGGAATTTCAATGGGATATTTCTAGGTTAAGAGAAACCAAATGGTTCTTTCCCATTAAAATTTGTTTCCCGTGTTCTATCTGCCGTATAAGATTACCACTTATAAGATGAGAATTCTAATTACAGCAGGTTCGGCACATTTTGGGAAACGATTCTACACCACCTCTGTGCATTGACACCTCTCTCCTGGCCACCCATCCTTGTACGATCATTTTCCCACCCTCTCGATCCTCCTTGAGCGCACAACGCGGTCCCTCGGGAGACTTATAAGCAGTGTACCCCGCTGGAAAACTCTACCTCCCTCCTCCCCTGCTCCAGCCTTCACCTGCTCTCGACGTCGCATTAATTATGAGTAAAACGCCATCCCCCTTACTCGGGAGAAGAGGGTGAAGGAATGCCAAAACACATCCGGATAGAGATTTCCGGAGGGCCAGAAGGGGGTAGGTAGTACGCTTGGATGAGATGTTGAGGGTTGGGAGTGTAAGGGGAAGCAAGGAAGAGCACCCTAGTAGGGGAGATGGGGTGAAAGGGGGGAGGTGATACCATGGACGAAAGCAAAAAGAGAAGCCTTATCCATCGTGCTGCGTGGAGAGTTTTGAAGCCATCATGCTAAACACAATTTTGTGAAGAGCAGGGATGCTAGGTTCAAACAAAACAACTTGGAACGATATTGATTTAAGAGTTAGTAAAATATGTGCTTGATTGCACATCAGTTTTAAAGTTTTAATTGGACAATATGCGATGAAATATCTTAGGAAATATAACAGAAAATTATATTTCCTTTCCAGTAACTCGTACGCTTTTCCGCAGTATTTGTACAAAATGGATCGATCGAAAGAAGACAAGATATCGACCACAAAATGAGAAGTAACTGACTAGCTTTACCACGCACTACTTACTTCTGGAATGGGTAGCGAGAAGCAGAATAGGACTTTCGGAAGGTATGACCGGAGGCAAAATGTACGAAGAGTTTACGAGAGAATTGGTGCAGTGAAAAACAGATATGTTTGAGATTGACAACTTAGAGAGGATTCTCAACAGTCGTGTACATTTTAGGCAGGCCTGCACACCTTGCTTGGCAGATTATTTATATTGAGTAGTAACTATATTTTCTTCACGCTCCACGGTTATGGAATAACTTTTTTGCCATACTCATCATAACATTTATAACCTTAACTTGATAAGTAGCATTGCGTGTATATTTGTCGACAAATTTGCTGCGTATAAGGCGTGGCTCAATAACGGGAACACGCACATAATTACACAACAGTGGCGACCTCTACGCTTATTCTTTACCTCTGCTCGGATGATACCGCCAAGGACCCTGTACGGTGCGGCCGAGAGGGAATGCCACCCGAGGGGGTTTCCGTGTTTCTGCGGAGGGATGAGAAGACCCTGTCGGACTGGAAGATGAAGAGTGGGCGGATGGGGAGGAAAGCGTTGTGTATCTCCCTCGCGGAGAAGCAGTGTTGGGGAGACGATGGATACGTTTCGATATTTTTAAATCCGGGAGTGGAGAGGAAATAAAAAGCGGGAGTGCCTCCATTCCCCCTTTACAGTTCCGAGGGATTTACAGGGGGGTTTAGAAGAGCCGAAGGAGGGAGCGACGGAAGGTAGTTAGGGACACGGGAGATGGGTGGGTGGGTGGGTGGTTGGTGGGAAGCTAAGGGATGTGAAAGGGAGATTTCAAGAGAGAGAAGAACGCGCGTCCTTCTTTTATTTCAAAAGGTCTCCGGGGAAGGCAGAGAGGGGCGGGGTGGGGGAATCATTCCTCTTTATTTTTACGGGGGAAAGAGAAGGTGGAGAGCTAAGAGAGGAGGGTGAGTGGGAGGAAGGGGGAGAGGAGTGAGATGCCTGCTCCCATATGCTAGTGAGTTTTTTTTGGTAGGTAGAAAAATAGTCTGGAAATATTTTCCTTTTGTAAATCGAAATTGCGATATTATTCCTGGCCACGTAATGGAATTGCCGAAAAGCAAGTTCGTTTTGCCTTTCAAGAGGGGGCGGGAAACTCGTTTATTTGCCACCCAACCTCCGGGTGGGATGCTGGGGGGAAGGTAGTTGTTGTTTCCCCGGTATGGTTAAGTGAGGAAAGCAGTTGTTTGGAGAGGTAACGAATCGGATATATAAGAGGAAGTAAAGATGAGAGAGGGGCAGTGTCACAGTGCCCCCGGAGGAGTATCACCCGCCTAAGCTGACGTTTTATCGGAACGTTGCGGTTCCAGTTTCATATCTGCAGCAAACACATTCGAAAAGTGGGTGCTCACGAAAATATTGCGTAACGGATCTTTTATCGAATGGGGTTCCACTCAATGAACCCGCTTCTCAAGATGAAACAAATATAGTATCCAGGCATTTCAAGTAAATTCTAATCCCTCCGAATGGACAGAAACTCAGAAAATGCAAATGAACAACGCCCACCCACCTGAGGATCATCATCATCCAATCTCCGTTTTGGTAATTGGCCGTCCTCCAGTCTTTTTCATTCAATTCTAGTTCCATAAATTCGGAAATCTATTAAAAATGTTCTACCACTTAGGCAGTAAAAAACGGACATATAAACGGAAACCTATTTTCAACCCCATGTCTCAAAAACTTATACACAGGGGTCTAAGGCATTTCGGAGCGGTCACTTCGGCGCCAGCTGTTCGGCGCGTGAACGTTTCTGCGCCGGTCATTACGGCCCGAGTACCTATGATTTGTTTTTTCTCTGCATCATTAAAATTACTTATCCGCATAGCTATTTTAACACAATTATCTCAAGAAAACAATTATAAATACGATGGGTCGTAATATTTAACCGGTCTCGCGCCGAAATCCTTCCGTCGAAATATCTAATTTCCTATACACGTTCCCTCCAATTTTTTGTTATAAGTTCCACATATACCTGATCTCTTCTGCCTATCTAAAATATCAGTATTTTTTTCCCTCTTTATTCAGAATTTAGTAGCGATTTGGTGCTTAATCAGCATACCTCCAGCACTCAATCTCTTCAAACGTCGTCTACTTGCCTGTAACAGCCTGAACTATCATTCTGTAATAACTCCTCTTAACTTCCGCGAGCAACATTTATTCTCCAATACAAGACCCGCATTTTGCCTGTTTGACTTCTGCCCATATTTCACCCACATTCAGACGCTCTCCGTCCGATCACATTGCGTCTACGTTTCGGTTCTACAAAAATTAATGCATTTCATTCCACAATACACCATCCTATTCATTACATATTTACTTAAGGTCACATTATTAGGGTCATCATATTGGTAAAATTCTCACCTTATCTCTCAATTCTCATTCTGGCGTCGATAGGACATGGCCCCATCTTGCTCAAAGCCAATTCGATTACAACTCGTCATCATTAAAAACTTAGCCTTGGCTCATAGTTTTCCGAACGGAAAATTCCCTACCATTTTCCTTTCCAATACACTCTCAAAAATCAATTCCGCATTGCCTAAATTATCTTTCCTGATATTTTAGAATGTTTCTGTTCGTTTGCACCGCTTTGAACGGTGCAAGTCATGCGAATGACTACTATATTTATAGTCAGATTATGCAACGCAATCCCTCGCCAAGCTTAGAATGCACGGCGTCACTTTTATCTCTTCGACCATAAACCCTTTGCTCGTATCCACCCCATCTCTCTCTCGCTAGAGAGAGCAAAATCCAGTTTGATACACTTCAAACTGCTCACTAAGACTTGGAACAGCCGAGGCCCTTTTCGCGAAACAATTTCTCCCCCGCACGTCAGCGGAATACCAATTCACACAGGAGCAAGAACAGACCGCTCATCCCGACCGTCCCACAAGCTCCCCTTTCCATTCCCCCGGCTCTCCATCCGTCCGAAACCGACCCTGAAGAGATCCCCTTCTTTAACTCGTCTCCCTCGCTACAAGGGATCTGTTTCCTGAGACGATCTCGAAAGGGTTAAAGGCTTTACGCCCGTCGGAACTGGTGTTCGAATCCATGCGAGCGTGGAATTTCCGTGGGGTGGATTTGAAAGGCGGTCGGGAAAAACGTGGACGGAAAACTACACCTTCCTCTAATGCGCGATTTATCGGAAACATCGTCTTAGAGAGAATCCTCCTAAGTCCTTCCTATTTTTCATCCTCTACCTGGATAAGTTGACAGCTGTCGGCAAACGACACTAATACCAGAGTAAGCATGCTTGTGTCACGCCCGGTAAAAGCGATATTCAAAGCATGATGCATGCAGATGGATAACGGGAAAGTGGTTACGAAGACCACGCTATGGAGAAATTTTAACTCCAGTGAGTTCATTCCGAAGTATCCAGCAAATCGCGGAATTTCTACCTTTGTGCAATTACTTAGTGGAATTCAAGTGCAACCAGAGTCACTTTACGGATTCAAAAATTTTATAATTTCTCTATGAATAGCTAATCTCACGAAAATAGCAGAAAGATAGAATTCCACTGCCCTTACACTAATGAGGAACTAGATAAACTACATGCATCACACTATGCATTTTTATTCATTCATGTTGAGTTTAATCCGGGCTTAGGAGGCTTTTCGCAATAGTGTACCACGAGAGGATTCGAGGTTGGCTAAAAGTTGATACTCATACAGAAGCCCCAAGGTTCTTTATAACTCCCTTAAATCTGGAAATCAAATTATGAACACTGCTGTTTTCAACACCAAAATACGGGATTTCCATGATAAACAAAAGGGTATCACTAAGGCAGGAATGCATGCGGGATGACGCGAGAAGCACACCAGTGGGATTCCTGTACCACGAAAACAGGAGATGCAGTTGCAACGCAGCATCCCGGAAGTTTAATTAATAGAGGCACGCAAAGTATTACCCTCGCTTTTTGAAAATCCTTCTCTCGACCCGAAATGCGAGCTTCATTTTTTCGTTGCGGTGACGAGAGAGGCGCCCGGTTGGAACAAAACCCCGCCTCACGCCGCGTCCGGCCCCCGAATTGTCTCCCAACAGCGCGGCGCGCAACAAAAGAAGGAGAGGAAGCGAAGAGCGGACGGTGGAAGGAATTTTGGGAGCCCGCCGCAGCCGCGGTTCCATGCACGTCCTCGGTCCGGCTAGTAGCTTGGTGTGTGCATTTCGTTCGACTGAGAGCGACCCTCTTCCTCCTCTCTAACCAGAACAACAACAGAAAGCGCATCTCTCGTACGGGCGACGGTATCCTGAGCATCCGTTGTGGCTGGAAGGAGCAGCAGTTTGTGCTGTGCGATGCTCAAATTTCAATATCTCATGGCGATAAAATATTGGTACCACATATGAAGTACCTACAACACATAGAAAGGTATTGCATGCTATGATGTCATTTTGAACTCAACTAATCATATAAATATTCACGTATTAAACAACAATATTTTTATAGGAATGAGTAAACTGCGTAAGGACTGAATACTGCATGAAATCGCATAATTTCTTCTTCTTCGGCATGACGCGAGATATTGTATCTCTGAAGAAATTGCTTCTAAGCAATAAAGCCCAGTTTTATAAAATACGGTTTACGTCAGCCGCAAAGTGATGCAGTCTGTTAACTGCGAGTTCGGGTTTTGTAGATTATATCAGACAGATGGCTAATTAACGTGAGTGTCATTGATGGAATAGCATAGTAACTTCAGAATTCATTGCGAGAAAAAAGCTAAAAACGCTTAAAACAGCACGATAAGGCAAACCTCCTTTTTCATAAAATAAGAGCTCTAAGGAGAGGGAGTATATACTTCACAAATTTTGAGGATACCAGGACTAGCCACGGCATTATCTTTAAAGAGTTATCCGCTAAAAAAATCAAATGGGAAGCGGAGGTCTCGGTAGCTTAACTGACTAAAATAAACGGCTATAAATCGAAGCGAAATCGGGTTCGAGTCCCGGTCAAAGCGAATGATTCGATCAAAGCGATTTTTCCTTGTCCGAGTCCCGGTCAAAGCGATTTTTCTTAGCAGTTTTCCGCAGGAGTACTACAATTCAAGATACGTCAACTGCTAAGGTTTAAGATGCTCGGATCGAATAGGTGCCTCGCCCCTCCAAATGCGGTCCGCGACCAACGACGCTTTAACTTTGGTGATCGAAGGGGAAGGGGAAAGAGTGCCCATCGTGGCAAGCAGCAGCTTGATGCCGCATTCTATTAGGTTCATACATCTTGGATGGTGCATCGCCCAGCGAGGAGGGTCGTAATCGTAATGCGATATCTATGTCACATCGCAGCCGATGTATCACAATATCGCGCAGCTCCTAGAATCGCAGAGGAATGGGGGGGAAGGGGAGTCAGGGGGAGGGCGAGGTAAGGTGGGAAAGAGGGAAGAGGGATGCAGGGGGCTGTGAGCGTGTGTGTGTGCACATACAACGCATAAGAGAGAGAGACGACTGCGACCACAAGGAGAAGGGAAGGCTCATCCGTTCCAGCCTCGTGAGCCGTCTTTTTGTTTCCCCTACGTTGACACGAGATTAAAGGGTTTCTTGGTGAGTTGGGGGAGGGAGGAGGCAGGGGGAAGCCAATGGGACGAAGATGCGAGCGGGTACCGCAAGAAGTAACGGACCGGGGTGGATGACGGGCACACAGTCTAGAGCAAAATCGATTTATTTGCAAAGGATAGGATAATGCAACGGGGGAGAGTTGTGGAGCTCGAGAGTGAGAGAACAACAGAGAACAAGGGATGTAACGTGAGACTCTAGCGCGGTTTCGCATGTGAAAGTGTTCTAGGGAAGGGAGTGGGAGAGAACTGACGAGCTAGGGATGTGACTCCAAGTTTGGCTCTCTTCCTATCCTAAATATTAAAAAAATAAAACAAGAGAACGAGACTTAATCACGCGTATATTCCATAGGAAAGATAATTAAAATTTCACTTAAGCATGTAATTCAACATGTTTAACAGGTTAAAAATAATGTCTAATTTAATTTAAATGAAGGGAGTCACAACCAAGCTAGAGCCTAGCTTATATTTTCAAAACGGAGAAAATTTTGTAAGTTATCCCGTTTCTCAAGGAAACTAGATTTCAAACGTTTTCCGTAGAGCGTTGGGCAATGGAACTTTGACAACTTCCCATGTAATGAGACTTTGGTGGACACCACGTTCCAAGCAATTCTCGCTCTTTCGTGAGAATTTACCCGTAACCGTCTACCTTTCAATTGAGTGAACTCAACAGCTGTCCCTTTCCCTATCTCTCCAGTTACGAAAAAAATAATCCAGTTTAAAAAACCGAGCATCTTCCCAAACTTTTACTTTCCGTCATAAATAGCGCGCATTTGACTTATACCAGACCAAAATCAAAATCAATTAGCTATGAAAGTAAAGCTGTTAAAAGCAACAGATTTCATAAAAAGACACTCCATACAGTTTTACCGATTGGTAATAAAAGGTCTCAAATTACTTGACATCTCGCAGAATGATAACATATACGTTCCTCATACAGAATAAAATAAAAAAAAACACGAAAATAAATCTGACATTGGCTTACAGTTATATGCTGGATGATAATAATGGGATCCGAGACTGAAGTAATTCCGAGTTGAAATATTGTTTTGATTTTTGTATGTATTTCAGATAAATTTTCCAAATGTGCAACGCTCCACGACTCCAAGAGGGTACTCGAAATGATGCACAGTAAAGAAAATGACGACTCCTGTTCTGTATGAACTCTTGGAGTTCCACTTAACAAACTAAGCATGAAAAAAACTTCGAACCAACGTCCAAAAAGCGACCTCCGAAGAGTAAAAACTGGGAGAGTCTTTAAGAGAATCAACAAAAAAACTTAACGAAAGTCGAAATAAATTGGGGGTGGAAAAAGGGATAGAAGTGTGGGTGAGAGAATGGTAGAAGGTCACGATCGGCGATCACCACCGCGGCGAACACCACGATCGGCGGGTGAGGGTGCAAGAGGGAGAGGAGAGGGAGACGACGTTGAGAGGCCCGCTCCTCCCTCTTTAAGAAGCAGGAAGTAAGGAGCTGAAGACGGACACGGGGATCAGCGAATACGAGCCATGCGAAATTCTTGGGCAAACAATTGGTGGGATAAAGAGTGGGAAGGGGGAGGAGGGCGAGGGGAGGGGGAGAAGAGGCGGCTGCAGGAGGTAGATAGAGGGGAGGGGATGGCGATGGCTACGAAGGATGTAAAAGGGTCGGTGATGTCGGGGGGGAGGGGGGGGGTGGGAGAAGAGTCAGAAATGAGAGGAGGCAAGTTTCCGCCAGCTAAGTCCAAGTGGTTAGACGTGGGGGAAGCCTCCGGTGCAGACTTCTGCTCTTTGCGGAAGGCGGCGCGCGCGGCGGTGA
This sequence comes from Ceriagrion tenellum, assembly GCA_963169105.1. Lineage (NCBI taxonomy): Eukaryota > Metazoa > Arthropoda > Insecta > Odonata > Coenagrionidae > Ceriagrion > Ceriagrion tenellum. The sequence continues at coordinate 65,364,264 of OY720632.1, forward strand.
GGTAGAAAAGAGGGGATGGAAGGGAGAGAGCTAATGGAATCTTTTTGGAATAAAATCACGAGGGAGGGGGAGGGAAGATAGGGGGGATGAGGGCAAGAGAGGAGATACACAGGGTGAGGAGGGGTTGGAACAGAACGGGGATGAGAATAATGATTACCGCACTTCCCCCTCCCGGTTCTTGGCAACCTTCCCCTAGGCGGATTAGAGTTTGCCTTGTGTATCCAACCACCCACCCACAAGTCTCCCTCTCATGCACTACACCAAACGGGTCCATCTCATTACTAGTGGAAAGGGCAGTGGGAGGGGGTGAGGGAAGGGAAAGAGGAGTAAGGGTGGATGAGGGACGGACTAGGATGTTGGATTGGGGATGAGAGCATTGAGGTTAGCGTGGAATGAGGAGATGGGGTGCAAGAGAAGAGAAGGATAGGGAAATTGGAGAGGGAAGGTATACACCGCCGAAGGGTAGGATGAAAAATGAAGGGGAATGTGAAAGAAGTATATGTAGGGAAAAATGAGGACAGAGAACTGGTGATAGAAGGAAAGAAACCACGTAACCGAGGTAAGAACCGGAAAAATGGATCAAGAAAATGAAAAAATTGCAAAGGTTAACATTGCCAAAGTACTGGTCTCAGATCATACGCATGTGCGATCACGGGAAGAACTGACTATTCAGACGCCTATGACAGAGGAGGGTGCTGAAAACTGCAGGAGAAAAAAATGGACAGGAAAATCGTAGCGGAAGAAAAGAAATAGAATTGAGGAAAAAATTAAGATTGGAGAGAAAGACACAAATGGAGAAAGTAAAGTATCGAATAGAAGAGCTAAAACATCACTCTTGGGCCTTAGTTCAGACCTAAGAGATGATAATATGCTATGTCGATTGAAGGAAGAACATGACAGCAACTTATAAAAGATATAAATCTGTTTCAAGGAAATTATAGAGGTCATTGCTTCCTCTCAGAAAGTGGCAAGAGGAAAAGACAGATAATAGAAAAAATAAAATTGTAGACAGTGACGAGAGACCGCAAGCTAAAGAAAGATAGAGAGGAGTTACAAAGAAATCTAAGATAACAGATGACATAATTTTGTAATAGTCTAAGGGAGCAAAAATCGCCGTGTACAAAAGTTTACTTCTCCCCACTTTGTTGTATGGCAGTGAAACATGCGTATGTCAAGATAAACATAAGAGTAAACTGAACGCCGTGGGTATGAGTTATCTGATGAGTGTTGGCGGCAAAAGTAGGATGGATAGGGTCAGGAATGAGTGGGCAATAAATGAATGTGGGTGAGATGCTCCAGAAATGGACATATATGAAATTAGTGTGCTTCGTTCGTTTGGCCATGTTGAGTGTATATATGAGAGTCGAATAACGAAACTGATATATAAGAGTGAAATGAATGGTGCGAGAGGTAGAGGTAGGCCGAGAAAGTTGTGGTTGAATGTGGTTGACGAAATTCTTGGGTGGAGGAATATTAGGAGTCTAAAAAACAGGAGGGCGGGTATGAAGCAGTGTATGGGGGTAAATGAGGCAAAAAAAGTTTGCAAGGATAGGTCAGTATGGAGGAAATAATTGAAGCAGAGTTAGGTGTACAAATATGTTCTTATGAGTGACACTTTGTGACTGTGCCTACTCCGGAAAGGAATGGCGTGATTGGTATGCATGAATGTAACTAAGCAATGCAATGCCTTTGCGAGAACAATGGACTACAGACGAGAAAAGGACGATAATTGCAAAGCAACCCAAGGTAGGTGAAAGAACAATATCAAATAGAAACAAGTACAGAGTGCTTAGAGTGAGTAATTCATATCTAAATTACAACAGTCAAGGGGATACAATACTAATAGTAGTTTTTTACAATCGCAGATAAAAATGTGAACAAAGACAATAATTTCTCGTAACTTACGGCGAAAAATTACCTTTTTTCAACTACCGTGGGTTCATCTACCTATGTATGCAATACTATGGCAGACACTAAAATGGGAAAATTACTCGTTGTTATTACATGTAGTATCCATACGATGGGGTTTTATCTTACACTTTGCAACGGTCGCGTGACTCTTACTGCAAGTTCCAAACAAGCCAACCACTTTCCGGAAGGATTTCCCACGTCTTCTGCCAGTTTCATAAATTTGTACACTCTAACACGAGATGGGAGATCAAGATATGCAAATTAATACGCTTAAGAAGACGCAATGCGAATATTTCCTCAATTTAGGAACACATAGGATCTTAACAGAATAAATATCGATTTCTGCCTTTTTGAGCCCGTTAAAATTTTAGTATAGTCTTTAGGCACTTCCACGAAGTTGAGTGAAATCCAAAACAGTCTCATATTTGCCCATTCATGTATACTTGCAAATATATACAGGAATACGAACAAGCGAACTGTTTGGGAAATATTTAAATCTGGAAAATCCGTCAGCCATCAATAACATGAGGAATGTTCGCACAAACTGATGGCCAGCGACATCCGCTTTTGCAAGGGTAGGTTGAATAATATAAAAAAAATAATGTATGATTGCAAATACATCCTCAGTTAATGCTCGGAATGGTTGAAGCGACCAACATTGGTGGATCGTACAGTGAAAATTAAAACGCTTACATTATATAAGCAAATTACAGTTTCTAAAGGCATGAGCGGCAATGGTCACCAAATAATTGTAGCTTGATTAATTGAAAACCCATTTTGGACTATGCCGGCCAATAGTTGTATTTAAAATTAATTTGAAGGTTATCCGGCATAATCAAACATGTTTTATTGCATTAGGATACCTAATACGATAAAACTGATGTACAATGACAGACAGTTCCAAGTCGAACAAGTGATTACTTTCCAAATCCCAATTAAACTCTCCTGTCAAACAAGTCACCTCAAATATGCTACATCGTTAAAAAACAGGAGCATGAGGCTATTATACCATGAATCAACAATGCTATAGCACCGAAGAGTAGATTTTACAATAAAGGACAAAATATTATTACAGAAGAAGCCACTTCACGTCCACGCTATATATTTCTGGAGAAAAAGATATGAGAAAATGGGAAAGAAATGTATTGTTAGTGAAAATCAGAGCTGCGGTGAATTAAGTTCAGAGCAGACGACTCTTGACCATAAAACTTATTAAATAAAAGAGAGAAAAAAGAGAGCAGAAGCCTATGAGAATTGATTCGATACGATTCCCTCGTTGGCATCTCCTTTCAGCATCCCGCTTACTCCTTGATGACCGAAGCCGTTTTAATTGAAAAAAGCAACACCACATGAGGCATATAAAAATACCTTACGACATGAAAACACCTTACAGCACGGAATTCAGGATTTCATAAATTGATAAGGAAATTAACAAGCATTCTGCAATGCTGGATAAAAAACTAAACAATTCCAAAAATTCTATACAAAGTGCATTAATCTGAAATATAATCAATTTTTTTCTCTAATAAAGTCTTCTCGGGTTTTCCACTACGTTAGGTAATTGTTGGCTACCTCCGCCATCGTTCACAGGGCTAGGACAGGGTATGCCCAAGGCAGAACATGCCCTGAGGAGGATGGCGGAGGCGGTCATCGAAACGTCGGCCAACAATTACCTAACCTGGTGGAAAACCCGAGAAGACTTTATTAGTATCATACGCTGGGAAAAAACCATATCATAATTTTTTCCCTATCTCCGCAAGGGACTTTAAACTCCCCATCACCTTTGATCGCGAAGAAAGTTCTGCGTAAACCACCCAAATTCAATCAAAATCAAGAGAGATTTGAAAGCAAAAAATAATCACCGTCGAAACTTCTGACATTTCCGGGTGCATGAAAAATGACGAAGAAAAAGAAGGGTGACTACGGCGAATCAGCCCGCAAAACCCCTCCAGAAACCGACGTTGATTCTCGCGTGCGCGGAAAATGCAGCGAACACGGCGTTGACAAGAGCACTCCAAATTAGCTCGACAAGCCAAGCAGACGGAAAAGAAATGAGAGGGTGGCGAAGAGAAGGACGGGCTTTTATTAACTGACGGCCAAAGGGGAAGGGCGGAAAAACCAACAAACACTTCTTCCGCACCTACTCCAGGGATCGAGGCGCACTTCGTCGGCCGTAAAACCGTATGACTTTCTGATGATAGCTAAATAATGAAGAAAAGGACACAAAAGGGCGAATTTAAATTTAATTTCAGAATAAACAGAGGGGGGAAGCGAAAAAGGGAGACGAAAGAGAGAGGGAGGGGCGAGATCGGGAGGTAGGATGGGGAATTGAAAAGATGACACGTGGGGAGAGGGGTGGCGGGAGGAGACAGGATTCGGGGATCAAGGGTAACAGACAGGCAGGGGGAGGGAGGGGTGAGGGGAAGGATGGATACGAAGGACATGCGTTGAAGGGAAGGGAGTAAGACGACGAGGGCGACAGAAAGAGTGCAGATTGCATACGGCTTGGTAGGATTTAAAACGTTCTGTTTTCCCTTCCTCTCAAATCTCTCTACCACTCGCATCGGGCGGCGGGAGGATCATCCTTTAAACCAAACACTCGAAAGCGACGGCGGCTGTTAGTCATCGCTCCCGCAGGCGCCATCTGAGAACGGGGAGACTCACTAGCGAGGAGAGAGACGGTGGAGTGAGGTTGGTCGGTCGCTTGAAGATTTACCCCGGGTGGCGATAGAGATTCAACCGACGCGTCGTTCTCGGTAACGTAAGACGACGCGGTGAGGACAAATCCACGACTAGGTACAAATTCATTGATATAAACTGTATCGTATCTACGATACGTTGATCATCATTTGGCAATTTTTCAATATCAAATCGGAGTGTTTTTTTGCAATGCCTTACTTAATTTACATCATTCTCACTGACCGTTTCCCCACATAAATATCTAATGGTCCGCTATTGATTCTTCTTAAGTTCCTCATTGTTCAAGTCTTTCATAACGTCATCCTGAATCCCTTAACTCATTCTTTATCTTCCATGCTTACCGAGCACCATCAGTCCATCACCTTCTTAAACGTGCCGTTCTCCTCTCATTAATTCTTTTTCTGCCTTCTGCGAATCCATGCCAAAAATCTTCCATTATTCCCATCTAATACTATGCTCCCTTATTTATCTGATTCGCAATCAACAAGAGTAATCCCTCCATTCTTCGCTACATCCACAAACCATTGCCATACTCTGCTGACTGGAGCCAAAGCAGCTTATTGTCGATGTCACACAGCAGGTTGATTATAATGTAAAGAAGACGAGAAAGGTATATTCGATAACGAAAGAATATCTTATGACTTCTTTAGATTTTAAAATAGAAAAACAACTAACGCATACAAGTTTCCCGAGTCGGAAGTCACAATCAATTAGTACGTCCGGAGTGCCCGTGCGGATTAGTGATAAGAATTCCCTTTCTCTACCCCGTACTCCAATTGACCGTTGTCCAAATGTAAATTCTGCCCAAAGACTGACGTCATGACGCCTCTTTATGAATTTAAGCGATAAATACGAACGAGAATCTACAATAGTACATCTTTAGGAGGGGGTTCAAAGCCCTGCAGAGGAGGATTTTTTTCAGAGGAAACCCAATCCCTACTTTAGTGTCTCATGGAGAGGACTTCAAGTACAGTACTCCATCTGACGAATGAGACGCTAAACCGTGGTCCCCTTGACACCTTTTGTTAAGAGCAGGCTAATGCCGACGCCGGGTTTCTATCCACCCTTCCACTCTAACCTGTCCCTTATGGCGCAAATGACCTTAGCTGTCGGTCGCCTCCCCAAAAAATCCTACATCTTTAGGAGGAATGGAATGCACGACGACGTCTATCTCTCAGCTCACGATCGAGATTTTGGCTCCGATTGGAAACCTTAATTGGTAGGTATTATTTTTCTCTCGACCACGAAGCGAGGCGTAATGGTAAACAGAATGACGCTCTGTTACAAGTCTACCTCATTTCAGTTACGCAGAAAACGATCGAAAACGTTCTGGAGTTGAGAGTCACATAGAAAAGAATGGAGGAAGTGAATCTTTTCGGTTCAGGATTTGGAGAATGCGGGTAGTTTCGCTCGAGAAAGATTTTTTTTCTAGAGAGGTCCTTTTAATTGGCCCGAGCTTAATTGCAAAGAGAAAGCTTTGTCGCAGAAAGTTTACTTTTGCAATGTGACTCATTACGAAGCGACCGCCACAGATGCTATAGAATCAACGACAACTGTAAAAGACGAGAGATGTATACGTGAACAGAGTTGGGGTTCGTGTTTAAGGTACTTGTTGCAGTCTTCCTGGACTCAGGGACTTGGGTAATATTGCTGGGCTTAGAGAGTAGGCCAGGTAGCAACGATGCTCTCATTTTTAAGAAAAAAGGTCTATTAAAACCCTTTTAGCATAAAGCATAAACAACTCTAACCTACAATTTTTGGATGATTTTTTGGGTTTCCATTTCCAGCAAAGCAGATTGAAAACGTTCAATGGATATTTTTAAGCGGTTATACGAATTCCGTAGCGTTTGCGTGACATTGATACACCTTGCTCAAAATTATACTTTCTGTACCTTCACAATCAGCGGTCATTATCCAAAGGTTTATTTTCTAGTTTTTGACTCCATTCTTCTTTCAATGAACCGCTAACATCCATTCACAATATAGTACTATATATCCCTCGTGATTTTCTTCGTGTATTTTAACTTTGTTCTAATTCAGTATTCTTCTAATTCAACGTTCCTTTCAATTTTTACTTTGGAAGGATGTTATTTTTCTTCAAATTAACATGGAAAAATAATATTAACAACACAGAATATGAACAATATTGGTGAAATTGGCTCAAATGTATCTTAAATTATGCGATTCACGCATTTTAAGCGAACTTATCCTTTTGATGTCTTGACATCCCCATGAACTAACATTGCCTTACTCAAGATCGCAACAGATTACCAAGATCCATATCGTGCACAATAAAATGCAAATTCATCTCCATGCCACGATCCGACGAAGCGAAATTTTTTACTCTTGATTTTATTTTTACGAATGACGAACGCAACCCCAACAAACAATGGACTGACTCCTTCAAAATGTTTCCAAACAATGAAAGCCTTTCCGAGACTTAGAAGGAGAAGAGAAAAAAACTACGAGAGAGATTGAAAAAAATCATGGCGTTTGACGATCTGAAACAAAGAATAGTCGGCCTCGAGATCATACATACGCACAAAAAAAGTAATCGCCGTTAAATGCTTGGAGACAGGAATAATGACATTAGCGAACGAGAGATAATGCAGGCGGGCGGATGGAGAGGAAGAATGGGAGGAAAAGGAGAAGGATGCCGCCGCAGAGAGGAGGAGCCGGGATGGGCCGAGAAACGAGTTCACTGCGAGAGAGGCCTCCCCCGAAATTAGCGCCATGGCCCAGAGGAAGGTTGAGGAGAAACGGGGAAGGGGGGTGTGGGGAAGGCTTTTATTTTTCGATTTTCTCTGAGGACGGAGGGAGGAAAACCGGTCACAAACCAAGTTCGAAAGCCGGCGGGGGTGGTTCAGAGAGAGAGAGAGGGTGGAAGTGTGTGTGGGGGAGGGGGTGGGGACATAAAACAAGCGACGATCGAAGGACGACAACCGTTGTGGCGCCCGAATCCACGACCCGCTACGAATCCCAATGGGATGGGACCGAAAGAGGGAGGACGGACCGACTGAGAAACTGCCGACGCAGCTAAAAAAATACCCGTAAATGCAGCCTCCGGTTGGCACATTAAAAGCCAAATACCGTGACAGATTAACCTCACGCTCGCTTCATTTAAAACTGATATTTGATTTTTAAATTAATAGGCAGGGACTCAAAGCAATAATAAATGAAATAAATGACAACTTATTCACCACGCAAAACACGAAGAATAAAAATATCAAGATCCATCTAGACGTGTAAAACAGGGTTTTATAACAAACAGAAAGATTTTCTTCCTAAGGATTGGCATAAACTTGTCCAGATATAGCCACACCCTTAAGTGTGTAGCGCTCTCATAACTCCCAGTCGATATGATAAAAGTTATTTATTAAATTAATTACAACAAAAACGAGGCAAGTTTTAATTTAGAGGACATTCACCTTGAAAGCACACTTTGGCCCGATTTTATTATACATGGTTAAGTATTTTCCGAAACTAAAACCAAAGCCAATATGATCTCCCATCAACAAAACTCACGTCAACTAACCGACAGTCTGATGAACTAATACAAACGAACTATTAGCTAACCTCGCACAAACATAAACACTGCGTCATCTCTTTGTTAACGTTAACCGAACATTAGACAACCAAGCCTACCACAAAGATAGGGACGGAAGCCACTAACTTCATGTTAAGCATCAAGCAAACCGCGGCAAATAACTCCGGCCATAAGGAAAAACTTTGGAAATCACACAAGAGACTTCGCTTCTGCACCGGTTTAAATTTGTGAGCCATGCGGACTAGGGGGAAAAAACACGTCACGAGGAAAATCGTTGAGTCCTCGGAGACCAATGGATTTTTTCTGCTGGAGGCATGAACTTGACGCAGATACGACGGAAATGGAGACCACCCCTGGGTGCAGAAGAGTATGGACCACTACTGCTCGAGCGACAATCAGTGCAAGCTGACCGACCTCAGGGAGAAGATGAGAGGAAGGGGCGCAGTGCAGTATGGGTTGGAAAAGAGAATATCCGCACTCTTTACGGACAAACGATTGAATTTCCATCCTCAACGTGGAAGGGTGGGTCGCAATGTCCCATGGGAACTCTCTCGGGATGACCTGCAGGGACAGAGGGGGTCAGGAACGGCGAGAAGACCCACAGGGGGATTTCGCTCGGACCCGGATATTGGAAGCGATAAATTTTGGGCATATGCAGCGAATGTGCGACGTCACTGGAAGAGCGGACACTGCGGAGGGGACGGAAGAGCGGAATAATGTGGGTAAGGTTGAGGGTGCGCGTGCACCCTCAACCTTACCAAAATATTTTCAAAACCGAGACCTCTCAAATATGCCCCGAGTAGGAATGGAAATTCCAAAGTCTTTAAATTACAGCAACAACTCAGTAATTACGTGATTTATCCATGCATTTGATACTAGCTAAAATAAATGCACGGTTTCGCTCGGGTAAGCAAAAGCAATGTACTTTATAACAAGCGAATTACGGAGAAAAATAGCTCTTACTTAATTATCATTATTAGATGTGAACACCGGATTACATAGAATTGGACAGATATACAGGAGCTACCATCTGCTCACATACACCCTGTGACGATGACAATTACTCATTGACATTATCCATTTCTCCAGCTCAGCAAGCTCTCAACCACCCTTCATTGGAAACAGAAAGTCCATTCTCTTTCTTCCCCTTCTTTGCTAGCCGCACATCCTCCCCTTAGGACGGAATTCAGCACCACCTCACCCCTTACCAGCCGCTCAATCTACCTACTCTGCCTCTTCTTTGGCTACTTCCATTTCTCACTTATTATGCCCGGTACTCGCTCCTCTAAGTCCACCTTACAATCTTCGTAAAACAAACTTTTAAAAACTTTGTAAAAAAAGTTCACTGAGTTATATGGAAAACAGGAGCAATAAGTAATTAAATCAGGTTAGGAATTTGACTGACATTCAATTTTGACTGTTCACTGACAAATATATCATTGCAAATTCAATTACCATCACCGACAGAGAGAATTAACCCTCGAAAGTGACCTAAGTAATTAGTTTTCCCCATTGTTTCATCGAGAGAAAAAAAAGGTTTGCATCCTCCTGTTATCAAGCCCATTTGAAGCACCGTCCATGCGCTCATGCGTAACAGAGATATCATAGTCGTATCGTATATTTGTTTTATTATTGTGAATGAACTTCGTTAAAGTAATGAAAATGATTTATCTTTAGGAATGAGTGGAAAATAAGGGAAGTCACCATGCACCTTCATGACGAAGCAAACAGTGAATGTTACCGGAGAGGTAAAGATATTTTCTCATGAGATAGGTCACCAATGAAAGCCATACGAAGCTATTTGGATAAACAATTCACCGTCATCAAATAAAATTTTTTTATTCCAATTTTTAAGCAGGAAAGCTTCCTGACATGACCTGAAGATGACGTTGAACGTCGAAGCCCGGGTTGTTTCAGATAACAATCGGTGTAATAACAAAGTTACAAGATGCCATCATTAGAAAAGCTTCCGTCATACCACATCTATAAACTTCATTTCACCATCTACCTCGGCGTGACACCAACATACCGGAGAGGAAAAATAATTTATGACGCGAGGAAATAAAATACGCAGCAAACTTTCGCCAGGTGATTCATTTGGGACATTTGTGAAAAAAGAATTTTTAATGGCCAACGAGAAACACCAGCCTATTGTATACACCGATGTGCACAGCCTACTTTTTACACCGTTAACATCAGAGATATAAATCTAGGATATCCGTGCCATTTTTCACGACAGGTTCCAAATCGCTTCGTCAGAGACTAAAATATTCTAAAGGATCTGAAAATTGTCATAAAGGAAAAATAGAAGATCATTAGTCTTTTTGATGGGGCATCAAGATGTCAGCCATTAGTTGGAGAACAGGGATATTGCAAGAGCCAAGTTTTGATCCCTTGTGTGGAAATTAAATATCAAAGACGTGGTCAGGTAAAACAGAACAAATTCTGGCTTATGAAAAATATTAAGATGTGATAAATCACGAAAAGTATAAATTACAGATAAGTAGAGGTTGACTCGGATTAAAATAATATCATTTGTTATTCGATTTACTGCATAGTGAGACATCGTGAATCTTTCAACTTCTTTTGAATTTTGTATTTTTTTGGTGTTTTTCTTAACTTCGACTAGTAGGGGGAGAATAATGAGCTCCAAAAGCGTTAGAAAAGAATCTTTTGAAGGAAAAAAAATTATTAGGCCTCCAGGATTTATTTTTTCCTTTGTCTCAGCTGAATTTATTGGCTACTGAGATCCCTGTACTTACAATAGCGCTTTTAGGCTCAATCATGAGCTATAATTAGGGCTTACGCTCAATCATGAGCTATAATAATACGGAAGAAAATACGCGCGTCAGCAATTACTGGAGTAGTTACTCATGTTTGAGAACTTTATAAATGAGCCAAGTAAATATTTCGACAAGTTCTACCTTAGACACGCGAATATGTTCGCCGAAAAATATTTCGCAGTGTTATACTTCAAGAAATATTTGAAACAGAGATAAAATTGTTTCAAGTCTTAGGATGAGGCATTACGCTCCCATAACGGACAAACCTACCATTGTTTGACGCCAAAAGCATATACAATCAGATTTAATTACCACAATACTCCCAAAGTGAAACCATCGGCACATAATTTCCACTTAAAAGGGATGTAAAATTAGTTATTTTTCTAGAAAATTTCCAAACCGGAATGCATCAATGCAAGCTTTAGTGTCCTAGCTTGTCAACTTTTTACTCCAGATTGTCAAAAGATATTTGCATGAATATTGCGCCATTTCACGATTTTCCGATTCATCACAGTCGAATCGAACCATATATTGCGACAAAGTCGTAATTAAGGACTGTACAATCATATCTACCATGAAATTACTGTCTTATAAAATTTATTAAAAAAACCATGCTGTATTAAGACAAGGAACAATCACTAATCATTTTCCAGAACTTATTTCAGTACTTAAAATGTAAAAAGACAAAGCTTAGTTAATCCCCAAGATCTCATGGAGCGCAAAATTCGTGACTTTACCCGGTCAATCATTAGCCTGGAAAACTTCCCTACGACACTCAAGTTCGCCAAACTGGGCTTCATTTACTTCCAAAGAATTGGAGAAGGAATAGCCGACACCCATGGAATGAAAAATGGCAGGCATCCAAAGAGAGCAAACGATGCTTCTCCAGCGATTTTCCTTCCAAGCAGCCCCCACAGGCCTTAACCACACATTGCGGCCGCTCCCTCCTTCCCCACTTCCAATCTCCCCATCCTGCCCCTATCCTCCTCTTCCCGCCACCCCACCCTCCTCATCCTGTCCTCATCTCACCCACACAAGGTTGAGTGAGAAGGCGTGAAGGTCAGGGAAGAAGACTCACACTCACCTGGGGTCCAGGAAACGTGAACGCTGGGTAGGAGAACTGACCGCTGCCGGGCTTCCCGGACATTCCGTACACGTCAGTGTGGTCGCAGGGATTCTGCGAATCTGAAAAGAGGAGAGGTGTTTTAAATACAGCGTTGAGGTGAGGAGGATAAAGTGTACCACCAAAGGACTCGGGATTAAGGCTGAAAGAGGAACTATGCTCATAAAAAAAGCAATTCATAACATAAAGGTGCCAGTCGAAAATTTAACAGAGTTAGCAAAAATGTAGAACAGCTAGAAGATCACCGCGATATATCGCAGCCCTATACATGTCACGAAGAGTTAAATTCCTAATAGGACCTTAAAGCTATGCCGATTGACATTTTGACGACTTATTTTTATGCTTCTAAATATAAATCCCAGCAAGCTGAGCAAATTTCTAAGTCTTGAAACATAAACAATAATTAAAATTAAATTTGATAAATACTTTATTACATAATAATGCATATTTTTAATATTAGATAATCTACACGCAAGTACAATTCATGTGTCATAAAGATGAGCTTAAAAGAACTGAAAGTTGACTCAAACCAGTAACAAAATTATGCGGAATGACACATAATACTGACATGCAGCAAAAGTCATTTAATCGCCTCTGGCTCAATCCAAACGCGCGCGTAAAATATAACTCCTAGTGATACAGATCGTAGCTCACATTACCATACATGAAGTAATTAGATTTCTTTCATTAAGAACAACAACTGTAATATACAGAGAACACATCGAGAGAACATGCCGTATACACGGGTGAATTCAATATCGCAGATAACGGTGCATCCAAGTGAAGACCAGAGCTCCAAAATTAATCGGGAAGCCAACAGAGACCCTTGCGTTGCTGATAATTGGACATTTACATAGCAAGTCAAGTGTTTCTTTAGTTGACTCGTCGAACCCGCAGACGTCAGCATCCCACGGGACACGTTGAGTAACCTGTACAAGGGGAGACGAAAGGACTATGGGAACAGGCCATGAGGAACACTGAGGTGAAGGGGCGTCCCTCCACGGAAGGGAGGGGTTAGGGAAACAGAGAACGTGCTAGGGTAAGAGCACTAAACCGATTTTCAATGAACCGCGTCATCTAAATTCTAAACGTCTCCTAATTTTCTGCGAATTGCGTAATTCTAACGCTGAATTTGGACTAGAGATGACCAATGAGAGCCGTTAATTCTGTTGGGAATATTTACAAGTCAAATTATTCTGAAAGAGATAAAATGTTGGCTTCATTTTATTCATTTTCATTTTCATTCAAGAAATTCATTTTAACTAAAGAAATATTTTTTACTTATTTTAAATACAACATCTTCTATACTATAAATATTGATATACAACAACCCTTACAATTAGTCACGAAATGCTTTAATTTGCGACTCTCAGCACAAAGTACAAGGGTAATTTCGCAATTGTACGACTTAATCACGCCCTTCGAGTAGTAACCACAGAGAGCAAAATCAATGCAAGACAATGACGCGATTTTGAACCCTAAAAAATTAATACCGGCCATTCTTAAGGGGAAAAAAGGATGATGTTGCTGATGGTTAATATTGGCCTAAAAGTTGTTTTTGTTTAATTTATTAAGCCTAACAGCCCCAATTGGAGCAATATTTTGACCAAGAAAAAGTAATATCTTTTACTGCGAGTGGGTCATTTACTGTACCCTCGGATTACTTGATTTTGAATTGAAATTACTGAGGCTTCCCAGAAATATTCGTGGGGATTGTTGCTATATGTAACTTAGAGACATTTAACTAAAAGCTGGATCTGAAGAGAATGGAGGCTTTGGAAACTTGGAGCGGATATTGAAGATCAAATGCACGGATAGCATCAGAAATGAGGATAAGCACTCTAGAACAGAAAAGAAGTAAATTATAAAAGAAGCACCAGCTGGAATACTATGTAGAGATGGATACGCCACACTACCGACGCCGTGAATTTTCAAGAAACATAATGGAAGTGAAATCTACAAAAGAAGGACCATGGGACAAATACATATGTCATGTAAAACGTAAGATGAAACAAGAGCTGAAACAACAAAAAAAGAAATTATCATTGGAAAAGGCAGAATGAAGGTCTCTGACAACCAATCATAGGATGGTATGATTGATAATGACTACTGATACGTCAGATAAATTATTCCCACGAGAGCGTATTTCCACTGGCATCAACAGTTACAGTAATAGAAATGATGACAAGTTCAATTTGAAGCCAACTTTTCGACTGCGAGAAGGTAAATATGGCGGAAGTGAAGCTACCGTTTGAGCAAGTCAAATCCATTCAATGGATGTCTCCTAGAGACGGAATTCTAAAGACGCAGTCAACTTGAAAAAACAGTTCCCGACCACCGACCCACATAGCGCGCACATTCCACAAATTTTCAACCCTTGCCCGTAACGACCAAAATATTGGGGGAGGAAGGGGATTAAGGGGAGAGGAAGAAAGAAGAAGCGAACCACCATCATCCCCCTTCCCCATCCGTAAAAAGGGGACCGCGAGGAAAAAAATGACCCCGAGCGCAGCTCATGAGAAAATCATCGCGTAAAAGGAGCGAGCACCGCAGACAATGGAGGAACAGCGGCGAGGAGGAGTAAACGGGGGCGGAATATTTTCTGGCGTCGTCCTGCGGGGGGTAAGGGTGGAAGGAGAGAAGAGTAATGCCTCGGTGACAAACGCAAAACCACATACGGGCACACGCTGTGCGAGCGTATAAAGCAAACGAGCGGCTGAGGGAACGCGGCGGTGAAGAAAAGAGGGACTAAAAGGGGTGGAGAGGCGGACGAGGGGAGGGGCGTAGAAGGGGAGGGAGTGGGTGGCGGGGGATGAAAGGAGAGGGGAGCGGGGGTGGAAGAGGAGGAAAGGGCTGGAGTGAGGAATGGATTTGTGGAAGGTAGTTGGAGGGGGTAGGGGAGTGGTAAATATATAGATAGGGCAGGGGTGGGGGAAGATATGGTAAAGGGGTAGAAGAGTGGGAGGGAGGAGGGAGGGGTAGGGGAAGGCGGACAAAGGGGAAGTAAGAGGGGAAGAGTTTCGAGGGAAACGGTGTGGGGAGGAAAGAGTTAATACCTCCGCTCCGGGAAGGTGGGGGTCGCCGAGGAAGACTGCAAAAGGGGCAGAGAATGTTAGAATGGGACTTTACGACAAGGCGCCATTTCTTGAAGGAGGTAGTTTGATGGGAGGTAAGTGGGCGGGGGAAGGGTGGAAGGGGGAGGGGGGGTGGAACGGAGCCGTGAGAAAGAGGGTGAGAGAGACAGAAGGGACGATGGGGCGATAGATTTAAGAGCCTTGTCTAAGTACTTCGCAGTTTTTGCACCTTCACGGTTAAGTATTCGCGCCAGTTTTAAATATCGTTGCGGCCCTTACCGATGTTAACTCAACGTGCTAACATGGAAGTGTTATTCAAGTGCTTCGTGCAGAAGAGAAGAAATAAGGAACGCGGAACGATATAAATGGGGAAAAACCACGGAATGCGCGTTTAAGTCGCCCAGGAGGATCTGCAAGTTTTTTTTGTTAAATAGCCTGGCTCGAAAATACTACTATTTCCGCAAGTGCAGAGTGACATCACGATTGAAAAAGATGATTTTATAAGGGTTAAGACACGAAGATGTGAGTCGTGGGTAAATTTGTTTAAAGATTTTTAGTGAGGATTAGGGCGTCATTACAAAAAAAGAGTGAATATGGTGTAAAAATAGTATCAGATGAACCAATGAATGGAGGAAAAGTAAGAAAAGTCGAGAAAAATAATGTGAACAGGATGAAGTAATTGTAGCGATTTTCCACTTTTTAGTCAAAAAAGGCATGTCTCACAGTATGGACGAACTCCACAATATCTGTTCTGGCTAAATTATCTTTCGTCATTTGGTTCCCTTATAGTAGATTATAAGCATGAAGATGGAAGGGACTATGCCTAGATGAATAAAGACAATGTTTTGATAGCGAAATTTCCGGACGATTTTGATCTTTTTCCATTAACATCACCCATAACCTGAAGATGACCCCAATAAAAAATAAATTTCTACAAGCCATGACTACATCTACTAAATTCTGACGCAAGCTCAAAGTATTTCCCCAAAAACTATTTACCTATCTAGTATAAGTTTTTCATACTCCCTACCTCGTCTTGTGCCGTTCTTAATTCCTTTTATTTTCATTCAACGCACTTTCCAAGCACTAACTTTCTGCAAACCTCTTAAACATGCCATTTCCCCTTAAAATGCCCTACAACTATAACTGCGATAACTTCTGATTCTACGACCACCATTTCCTTTCCTTTCATGTGAATATTTCCGTTTGTGCTCTTCATAATCCATCATCTCCTCTCATTCTTATCCGGCACATGAAAATTTTGGTTTGAAATAAAATAACTAAACGCCAAGAAAGAGTAGTTTTTATGCTAACTGTAATGAAATGGAGCCTTTAATTTTACAAACTGACCGGTAAGCACCCGCTGTCGTCACCATGATTATCACTGAAATTTGCTTCTTCAACAGTCGAAAAAGAAAAGTTTTTAATTAGAATAAATGAACGCCTTACAGTTATACCCATTCATTACTTGTCAGAACACTAGTGAAATGAAAAATAATATTGGGATACATGTACTAAGAATTTTAGTGACTCGATTTAATATTTAATCGCAAATACGTCTGTGTTCAGTCCCAACTAAATCATGAGATTATTTAGGCAACGAGGACATTTACTACGCAAAAAATGACGCAAAAACCACAAATAAATGAAAGAAAGTTAGCTATAATATTTTGATAAAGCGTAAACAAATTCTCGGGAGAGGAAAACCTAAGGTGGGCCAGAATTCACCGCCAAGAAAAAACCCAAGAAGATTCCCGGAAGTTATCGTTCTTGGCAATGATGACTGGAAGGAATCAAGGGCCCAAAAACGGAAAAAAAGAAGGATAAAGGAGGTTGCATCAGAATGGGAGACCAGTAGAGATAGAAAGAAAGGCAGAGTGGTGACAGAGAAGAATGAAAAATCCGATACGTTTATGGCAATGCGATATGGCGATTCATCGAGTGCGAGAATCAACATTCGAGTAATATTGCATTTCAACTCTGTAACTAGAGATCTGCAGTTTGTAAGTTTGTGATTCCATGGAACATACGATGAGAATCCAAAATGCAATATCATCCCATATGATGAGTAAATGTCCAATGCGGTACCATTGCGACATAGAATGCAATAATGTTCCCATGTGCTTGTATCGTTCATCCGATATTTGGCCATTAACGGGAAGTAATTTTTGTATCGCTAAACGGTATACGATTCCTTTATCGCACAGCTCATGATGCTAGACGAAATTCGTCCTCCGACATAGTAACATATTTCGCCGCAGTTATCAAAAATGCAGCTATATCAGAGGATGTTTTCATCATAAATTAATAGAGACAATTTTCTTTCCATCCTAATACATCATAACACAAATATAGAGAATGGTTTCCTATTTCCTGTTCTCCTCTTTCTCCGATCCGATTTCCTATCCGATTCTCCTCTTCCCTTGGTCCTCACCTCGACTCTCTCCAAATCCCAAGAGTGGAGAATTCGAAACTAATTCGAGCGATATCACTCGCCGCCCTGTGAGCCTCCACAGCCAGTAGGTGCCTTGGATCCGACACACCCGTGCGCTCTCACCACTGGCGAGTGTGTGTCGGAAAAAGGACGCCATTCTTTTGTCGCAATGGCGGGATTGCGGTTGGCGGCTGGCCCTAGGACATTGTGGGGATTTAATCACAAAAGGGGGACCCTTCAGAGACCCTGAACCGAGATCCGATTACAAGGGAGCAGAAGATGGGTCGACAGAGGCGGAATCATTTTCTTTGACGCAAACAAAGACTAGATCGAGATCCATCATTGTGTTATATTAGAATTTTTTTCAATTAGTGGGAAAGGCGACCATTGCGATCAGCCACCTGGTATATATCTACCGTAGCACGGAACAGTTTCAGTCCGCAATTTCCTTTTCCGGAAACGAAATGGGAGGATCTTAAAAAAATAAGAGGCTACAGCTCCACAGGAGCTGGATCCGCCGAATTCGAGTCTAGACTCCGGATTGTTCGCACATCGCCTTCATAGGAGTTTTGAAGAAAAAACTTACAGGCAACCAGAAGAGATTCAATTAAAAATCCTCGTTTCGTCCTTTTTAAGTGTAATTGTAGCGGCTGAGATACTCGAGATCTCGAATGATATATAAGATTCCGGTCATACTGATGGCGAGTCTCATAATATGCAGCCTCAAACGTTTTTTTTGTCCACGTAACATTGCTGAAGCATATTGCCTCTGCATATAAATTCTGTTCACCCAACTATGTAAATAATCCATTTCATATGGGTACGCGTATTTATTTGTTTGTCCCTCGTGCTTTCGATAAAAATTTAGACCCCGTGATTCAAGATTAGGGATTAGTGGAAAGTTTACTCTCGGACTAAAAATAATCAAAAGGCGTATCTTTCAATTACTGTTTTTAAATTTATTTCATCCTCAGTCACAGAAGAAATTGCCATGAGAAAAATTCGGCCTGGACCGGGCATCGAACCACGGGCCTTTGGTTTGCCGAACCAATTCGCAGACCACAACGCTATCCAGGCTTCCTAATTCCCATGGCAATTTTTTTCTTTTTGGTGGATACAAGGCAACTAGATCTTAGGCCCTTGAGGTCCATCAAAGATGGCAACGCAAGGGAGAAGAGGCCTTCAAAGAAGCCACAACCAAGAGTCAGTATCCTTCACCAGCACATAAGCCGTGCTTAGCCATTTGAAATTCAAACATGACGGGTGAATTTTTTAAAGAAATTGCTATGAGAAAAACTCGGCCTGGACCGGGAATCGAACCACGGACCTTTGGTTTGCCGGACCAATGCGCAGACCACTACGCTATCTAGGCTTGAATGAATGAATAAGTGTGCATTCTCATGATACATTTTAAAAATCAATTTCACCAATGCTACTTAATTTTGAATTAAACGATTTAATATACGTAAAATATATAATCGATGGTCCACTAACATTTAAAATAATTAGGAAATAAAATATTTGAAATCGTATAATTCATTAGTTCGAGAGAGTTGTCTCGTCCCGGAGCGAGCTCACGAACGGGCATTAAAACCTCCATCGGAAGCACGACAAAAAGTGTCATATTCTTGCTCTGAAATTACCACCGAACGATCGGCAATTCAATTAGTTAAGATAATGATGGCAGCCGCTCTAAAAAAAGCCTCAAGCTAACGAAAGAGTTTTCCCCTCAGATTCTTTATGAACTTAGGTCGACGGAGAGATATAGAGGGAGGAAAAGAAAAAGACCTCTTCATCCAATAATCTCTCGGGCCCATGGAATTTCCCCAAGTCGGCGAAGATGCCCTTTTAAAACCCACCTCAAACAGATTCCGCAAACTCATCGCAGACCTCCTCTTCCGAAACACTGAGGGAGAAAATATGACTGAAAGACGGAAGGAAAATAAAAAAAACGGAGACGGGAAATAACTTAAGCAACTGGGAACTTCCTTTTAAGGAAACTGAGATGGAAAATTAAATTTCTTAGGGCTAATAAATACGTATTATATGGTAAGTGGAAAATGGAGGCATTTCGTTTATTACGAGCTTAATCATCAGTTTATCGTTGCCGGGTTCTAAAATTGACTTTTGGGCTAATTTTATGATTTTTTAACGGGAGGAATAATGAGCAAAATATCTCACATTCAGAAAGTACGAATTTATCATCTCAATTTTGAATTTTCTGGGAGGAATCTTTTTAAAGCCTTTTAGTAGCATTACTTTTATAATTATAAGGTTGTTCATTTAAGTATGCTAGAAATTGAAGTTTGGTTCACAGAGAGATTGGAAAACTTCAATCAGATATCATTTTATAGAAATATTAATAACAAAATAAATTTAAATCCATAAAATTTAGCTATTGCTTCGGAAGACAAAATACGATAAGGAAAAACACAGGTCAGCGTGACTGACGCTTTTGCGGCCCAAAACGGTGGAGGTCATGTCGGAAGGTTAACTTCCATAAGAAAAAAATGTGTTAAAATACGTTTGAGAACCAGCTATCATCAAGCAAACAGGAAAAATCACTACTCGCAGGCGGAGTAAGGGGCTGCTCCACTCAAATACCAGACATTCAGCCAACTCTAAGGGCAGTTTTATACAGACGACCTCAACTACGTCCGCTGCTCAAACATCACGATAAGGGGGCGTGTCCTTCCAGGCCAGCTGTGGTTCCGTGCGGAGATCCGGTGAGTACCGGGCATCCAGGATAATTGCATGGTTTGTGCGGGGGTTTACACAAGGTCTCACCAGCTTTTGAACCCGAGATCATACAGTTAGCGACCTACACATCCACACCGCTATTGTATGTACAGTTGTACTCAAAACCATCGAATATGAAAGGCTAGGAAAGAGGTTTGTTCACAACTTCCTGCAACAATGAGCAGAGGCCGTTAAATTGTGAACATAAGGCGATAACGTAACTATAGCTCAGACAGCAATCATCCACGTTTCTAAACTAACCACTAAGCA
The DNA here is from genome assembly GCA_963169105.1 of Ceriagrion tenellum. Taxonomy (NCBI): domain Eukaryota; kingdom Metazoa; phylum Arthropoda; class Insecta; order Odonata; family Coenagrionidae; genus Ceriagrion; species Ceriagrion tenellum. The sequence goes on from OY720632.1 coordinate 65,384,845, forward strand.
AACCTATTACAACATATCCTTAATTTGAATACAGGATAAAGTTTTATCATTCTATAATATGAAATTCCCAAGAGTAGTTCCCAGTCTATGCCACGTTTCTTTCTTGATTTCTATTTTCGTATTTTTGAAACTGCAAACTGTTGCAGTACAACTTTAATCGACCAAGAACCATCTCAATAAGAAGCGACTCCATCTTAAATAACTGGTCTTTACTTTTGCAATGCACTTTCATGCGTCTTTTGGCGCATGTCTAATCAGAGAGGTAGCTTCTGATTGGTGAACTGAAGAAGTCATCCATATTCGAGATTGTACAAATTAACGCACTAACTAAAAAGAAAAGTAATAGCTCTCTCCCGAGTCATGTGATCAAGACAAGTAGTGAACGCTGACATGGGACACAATCCAATTCAACCGCCTCAAGTTACGTCCTTAAGTTAATCTTCTCATGTTCGATGTGAACCAGCTTTCTTTAGCTCAAGCAGAATTACGGATGCTGATGTAACCGACGAGGATGCCGGAAACCAGTTACGCAGGGAGCGTCTCTTCGGTAAGACGACGCAAGTCGGAACGGAACAAACAATCCCACGTTCGCATCATCCGTTATTCCGAGCAGCTGACTATCGTCGCACGACCGCAGTTGAACCAGTGCGGCGCCGACGCCGGCCGGGAGGGAGTCGTCGCTTTCCCACCGGCCCATGCGAAGGCATCGAATCTCCACGACCACCACGCACACACAAACACAACCCGTCTTATTGCACCGGGAGGTAAGAGGGGTGGGGCGGGAAGAGCGAGATGAAGAAAGAGGGTTTTCCGATGAGAAACTCGGCCTCGGACAACTGCAATGAACTTGCGCTCTTCCCTCCCGAGGTCAAGACCGAGACCCGCTCACACACAAGCACACTCGACGAATCTTGGCCGTGGGGCAGTCACGCACTTGGCGGCGGCGCCGCTGACCCCACCTCGACCTCCTTCGTCCACTTCACCCACGGCCGGCCTCACTCGCTCCTCCACGCCTCCCCAACTCCACTCTAACGCCTCCTTCCACGCCTCTCCACTTCTCGAAGCCGCATCACGGTGAAGAGAGAGAGAGAGGGAGGGAGGGGGGAGAAATAGGCATATTTTCTCGCAAACGTTGAAAACCCTCCATCTCGGTATTGACGGAGATGATAGATAAACGTACGACTGTGAGTGTGAACGTGGTCTGTTGAGTGAAGTCCACGCTGACTTCCTTCGGCTCTCATGCGAGTGGTCGCCCAAGCGAATGCCTCACGAGCGAGCATGCATAACCTGGGATGTCGTGATTTCTTAAGATACCCAAACACTTCCCCAAGACTTTATCCCTGTGCCGCTTGGTTGATTTGGTCCCCGAGATATGCGGTAACATTATGGCCGAGACTACCAAATTGTTTATATTTTAAACAAACGAACTTGGGTAAAATTTTCGATAAGAAAATTGAATCACAAACTCGGGAAGAGCGAATGGGCAATACCCGACAATTTTTGGCTTCAAATATAATTATTGGGGATGTGATAGTTAATCCGATGGACGTGTTTTGCCCTATTTAGGAGGATTTGGGATTTTTTTAGCATCGCAAGTAACGACGGAATTTCAAAGCCTCGAAAAGTTTAAATAACGCCATCTCTTGCGTAAATATTTGTCCACGCTGTTATGTCACAGCCATGACATTGTGGAGTTCGTGGCATTAAGGATAGGAAGTAAATGGAGGTGATATTCCATGATTGCAGTCAGCACAATTTAGGTCTTATTTTAGCTTAATTTTTCGAAGGTCGCGTTGGATTTACGTTAAATTTGAGTTTAAATATAAAGGTAATGCGATGTTTTTTAGCTGTTGGACTACGCCTACTCGACACAAAATTCTTCCTATACTTCTCTTTCTCGCTTCAACTTTGCTCATGAGCGTTCACGACCATTCCTCCATTTCATTTTAACCTCCTTTAGGTCGAACCCTTCCAAAATGAAGCCCCAAACGTCTTTTGCATCACTGATTAAGTTGGTTCGGTCAACAAGGGAGTAAATAGTTTGGGAATGGAGGAAGAGCTGATTGAAACTAAGTGTAGGCGTTTTTCTGCAATGTATTAGAATAATTAGTCAAAAGAAGAACTGCACTTGCAGCGTTGGACACTAGTAAGGATCGGATCCCTATTCTACCCACCTCCCAAACCAGATTACAATAAAGAGAATACCGTATGACAGACAGAATTGATGGCATTAAAGCAAGAGGGGGCACGACTAAAGTATTTATACAATATAAAGAAGAATATTCTCTAAAAGTGAGGCTACTCAGTTAACAAGAACGGTCTCTCAACGTTATAACTAATTGCAAAGACCTCCGGAAGTAATACAGACTTCTCAAAGCAGCTCCATTAGGTTCGCTTGAGAAGTTAATTTCTTTGTCGTCGTGTTTCTCTCAAAGCAGTTTTTATGGTGGTGCACTCGAATGCACGTTAGCCTGCAAGCATTGATTTTTATCTCGAGGAAAAATCGCAGAACTGGTCATGCAACATTTGTCATGCACGGAAAAAATTCAACGGGAGAATTTTTTAAAAACTCAAATCGCAGTGTTTGGCACAAATGGGGGCTTTAGAAAAAAGACAATATTTACAATGCATTGTGCATTATGGCTCCAAAAAATGGGCTCACCGCGTTAGTAACGAGTGCGAACCTGGGCGAGGAAGTGGATTGATGGTGACCTGAGCGGATGGCACAGCGGAAAATTAAGAGCATGATATTTTCCGCACGCCTGTTTGACCTTGGTTAAGTATGTGTTCCATTGTTTATGCGTACTCAGCATCCGGCCGTTCTCCCTTAAAAAACCAGAATTTCCCCTTCTCCAACGCTTCAATTCCAGCTCACTCCAATTTTTCCCTCAATACTCCCATTACCACCTTCCGCGGTCTTACCCTTCCCTCTTAGCTTGTGTTCGGTTCTCGGTGTATTTGCCTTTCGTGGTGAGGGGCTTTGACCACGCGGAGTTTTGGCGCGAGATACAGAGTCACCAACGACTCTGCCGCAGAGAATCATCCATGTCCAAATACGACTACGCGAGCCAACGCAAGGACGTGCGGCAGTGGGTGTTGGGATACCATCCATGACAAAGGGAGGGAATAGGAAAAAGGGATTAGGAGATGGAAGGAACGAAAGCAAGGTCCGGTTTGGTAGGTTAGTGCCTCGCTCCGTTTCTGTTGCATTCGATGAATGAACGGTGAGAAGAAACTTTAACGTTTGTGCCTGTTGTACCAATCAATTGTGTGGGTGAAATAACAGAAGAATAACCAGGGAAATGTGTGATCTGAATTCGTTTTGAAACCATATACTTGAGGATTACTTCAGAGTCCATGGTGGTTCGCAACCCGATCGTTTCAACAGCTTCAACTTTTTCACTCGCGAATGTTTTTGCTAGCAGGTTTGAGCTTTCAGAGATATACTCGCCTTTCTATGAATTTCTCCAATAAAAATAATTATGCAATAATAATCAGGCGGAATCCGATAAACAAACATTCATATCAGCGCCAAGACTACTGATTTTTTTTTTCAATCTTAAGGTTCTTTGTCGGTTAAAGGAAATAAATAGTTTAGACCTTGGAGAAATTCTGAGACAGCATTACTCAGGGTTACCAACACCGACTAAAACTTTTCACATTTTTATTTCAACTCACAGTCATCACCGATGGAAATTTGCATACACTTAAACAGTTTTAAACAAAGAAAGAGACTTTTCTTAATAGTTTTTTTAGTCCGGGAATCATCTTTCTATGCAGATTTCCAAATGCGCTCATTTTACTACAAATTTTGCAAAAAAGCCAACTCAAGCCAAGTAGCATCTCTCTTAAGTGGCGCAGATACGAGTTTTTCATTGAAAGGAGAATCGGTCGATATGATATAAATATATACTGTCCATTTAACCGGGATATTAAAAATGTTTATAAATTTTGTGAGAGATAGGTGTAATCACTTACATATTGTAACAGAGACAACAGTTGCACTTTTACACAAGATATTTTAATTTTGTGCGACAGTTTTCAGCTCTATGAGCTGAAATGCGTCGTACGCATTGAAATATATTTTGGAATAGTGTAATTGTTGTTTCTGTTAAGGCCGTTTTACACAGTATCTTTTATTGTACGAACGAATGTATCATAGAATGAACAAGAAACTGAATGGAATTAGAGCAGGTTCTATTTCCCGTTAAGTCATTCAGACTATCATACAATTTGCCGCTTTACACGGTACAATTTCCTTCATGAAGGAATTCGTACATTCGTTTGTACAATAAAATGTACCGTGTAAAGCGGCCTTTATAATATGACGAACTTCCACGATATCTCACCTGAATCTATTGAAATTTATCACTTTCATCCTAAAATACGGCGAACGCTATTGATATCATTGAGACTCGAGTACTCCAATTGCTCACATACAAATAGAAAAAATGAGTTCTTCTTTGAAATGAGCGGGAAAACAATTATGCTCGATCATCTATAACATTCGGGCAAAAATCGTAAGCTTTGGTCAAAGGGGTTGACCCCAGTCTCTAGGCCCCTGACTCTGTACCTCTCTCTTATTCCAGCAATCTCTTTGTCATATTCGCTTTTTAAATCCGAGGTAGTTTCAATTCCTGAAGTAGGGGTGCGATGAGACGTATAACACCACCTGCCATCCCAAATTAAGGCGGAAGGGACTCTCTCAAATCCCCATGCCAAAGCGTTTCAGCACTATCTCCTCGGCCGCAACCCCCAATGAGATAAAGCCAGCTGATAATTGCCTCTTGAAGTCACAAGGACAAAGGCAAGCATACGCCCCCTCCGTAGTCGCCAGAGCTTCTCGCTCGATTCATTCAATTTTTAAATGACATTCGGGCGATATGAACGGCGGTACCTCAACCCATAAAATCCTCCGACCGCCGAGGCAGCGAAGAATGCTTTCTAATCGTAATTAAGCCCGTGAAGAATCCTTACAACTTTAATTACGTTCGTGTCTCTTTCAGCTAGCGACTAAGACTAGGCTAAGAATGCGCATTCATCGGGTGACAGCCGCATTTATCACCTGCCGTGAAGGAATTCTCAGAGCGTGCGCAACTTGAGGTGAGCCCAAGGAAACGATGGAACTGAGACCACTTTGTATGAAGTGTGACAGAGGGGATAATAATATCTGAACACAATCCTTGAGCAAGGACATATATGATGTTAAAGATGGAGATCACAGGCTTTCCTTGGCAACCCTCCAAGCTTAAAAACGCATGTAATCACGGATATGTTTATTGCGTTTTCATCCTAATTCACGCAAAATATAAACTTTCTTCCGCCATTTAAACAAGCAATAAATGTCATCCTCAATACTCATATTAATTTTCAATAACATGAAACTTAAATTCTCTACATATACATATGTTTAACATCCACACAATTTTGCATGATCCCTATACTACCATACTCACCAGCCGATTCAATGCACATGAAGTTCGATTTAACAAGCCAACTATCTCACTCATCATCACTCTCATCCGCCTTAGTGTCCCATTCATCTTCCTTTTCCCTGATCTCTCCATTTTTCACATCTTGACACCTATGGGACATGTTCTTGCGATGGCTTTGTGAGTTTTACGCGGATAAAGTCGAACCATGATACTATTCTTTGTTACTAAAACCTAAACGTCTCTGCTTAAGTAATACTCGTATGCAAACGAGGACACGACAAAAGCCATTAAGGGCTGAGAATGACAAAACTGCCACCATCAAGCCAAATTCTATAGTAAGTTTGAATAGTTCTCGAATTACAACAAAAGGTGGGTGACTTCTGTGAATAAGAGGAATGACCGTGGAAAAATTTAGCAGTTAAAACAAAGCAGTCATCACAACCACCATCGCCGTCATCATCTTCTTCGTTGCGGTTGTCACTCAACTCAGCGCAAGGCATCTCGGTGCGTTGGGATGCATACGACCTCTTGCCCGCCCCCTGACCCCTCCCCACCCTTTGGCTCCTTTCTTCTCAACATATCACCACTGTCTCGCCTCCTCTGAACTCTCCACGCCACCTCATCCTTTTCTGGCACCAGACTGGTCTCCTCACCAACCGAGCGAGCACATTACAGCTCGGAGCGATTTTTGTCTCTCGCACCATAGAATGTGAAAACGTCGTGTCACTTTTCCTGAGCTTTTTGAAAGGAAAGAAGCCAGCAATGCAATTGTCATAATTTTGGACTAAAATTAAATTTAACAATACTTGAATACGTCGAAAGCATAACTATTAGCCTTTTTATAGGTAAAATATCGTTATAAATGGGTAAAATATCGTCATTCATCTTAATAGTCAGGCAAAGTAACTCCAACGGCTAACATTTAATTTGTTAACAAATTTAACAATACTTGAATACGTCGAAAGCATAACGATTAGCCATTTATGGGTAAAATATCGTCATTCATCTTAATAGTCAGGCAAAGTAACTCCAACGGCTAACATTTAACTTGTTAACAAATTTAACAACACTTGAATACGTCGAAAGCATAACTATTAGCCTTTTTATGGGTAAAATATCGTCATAAATGGGCAAAATATCGTCATTCATCTTAATAGTCAGGCAAAGTAACTCCAACGGCTAGCTTCGCATTAAATTTCTAATCTTTTTTGTATTTCAAGGAGAATATGAAGCGATGGAAATAAGGCCTGCATGTTCTCCACAATTTTATGCTGCAGAGCGCATGGTGTAGTCAACTGAAGTAAAGAGCCAGCAATGTCTTTTTCTTGAGATGCAGCATTCCTTTTCATCTTCTGAAAAATTTGTTTCTTATGCATACAATAAGCAATGCGACCCTAAGAGGGCAACAAACGAGGTTTATATTTTATGTAAATTATCCACTATAGGCAAAGATCACCGGTATTTTCTGATATTTGAATGAAAACGTATAAGTTTTTCTTTCTTTCTTTATTTTAACATCGCTGCATTCATAACTTGCACTTAATGAATGCCCATGAGATGATGCGTCAATGCGCTCTTGCAACTATCAGTGAAAAAGCTGAGCTCGGGTCTGGCATCAGAAAAACTGAGTTATAAAGAGCATTATGGTGAATACACACGTAAACATATATACCTTATTTAGAATATTTTAACACTTTCGAATTTCAACAACCAATGGCTCATTTATCACAAGTACTCACGATGGCCAAATGTGGTTGAGATTAGGATTACCAAATACCCAATCAGCATAATTTATTGCGCCTACACGCTCAAAGCGGTATATGATGCCACAACATTTCAGTTTGAGTGAGGTATAGATAATTAACGCTACCTATATAATTTTCATTTAGAGCAGGTATAATTATACGGAATATGAAAAATATACACTACATGAAAAATATACCCTACAGAATAATTTCTCCAGCTTCATGCGCTGCACGGTTGAAATTATAGGTTATAAAATCCGTAGTAGAAATGTTCGTTCAACATTTCCGAATATTGTACTCAACGTTTAATGCATAAAACTAGAGAATTTTCCACCATGATTTTCAAACTATCATCATTACAAGAACGTGGTCACTCTGCTCAGGAGATTCCTCCTAGACAGGGCCGTATGGCCGAGTTCCCCACGGGAGGCATTCTCTTCGCTCGGCCGACCTGCGTCTCTCACGAGAGGTGGTGGTAAGCGCGTCGCACACCTTCACCCGCCATCGACCACGCGAAAGGGGTGAGAAAGGAGGGGCGGCATGCAGTCTGGGGGAGGTTGGGGGTTGACCGCTAAAAGGGGGAGAGAGGAGGCTGGTGGGGGAGGGGCGAGAGGGATAGGGGGTGGGAAGAAAGGAAGAAGTGCATGTGGAGAGAGGCCCCGAGATGAAATCCTTCGGCCACTCAAAACCCGGAAGAGGAGTCGCACAAGGAACCGTCTTGGAGCACGTCTCTCGCCGCGGGAGGGGAAGGCACCGCGCGGCCGGAATACCCGTCCGAACACACAAGGGATGCGACGGGACCGACCCCCGAGACACGCGAGAAGACATAATTTAAGGAGAGACGGAGGGAATAAGGTGGGGCGAATCGAGGAGAAATCACGAAAAGATAATACGGTCCAGGTATGAAATAAATTGAAGAGACATTTCAATCGTTATTTGAGACGACCGTGACGACAGATTCATCCATTTTCTTGAGTAAATCCAGTAAGTTACTGATTTACTATGACAAAAATACACCATTAAACCGGGTACGTGATAATTTCACCTGGTAACGTTAAAAGGAGTGACGCAAGGAGGAATGTTGGATGAGCAAGGACGAAGGAAGAAGAGCTAAGCCAGTTAAAACGGCATAAACGAAGTTGAATAGGTGAAGTGCGTTAGATGAAAATACAAGAAGGTTGGACGATCTTTTTTGGAATCCGAGCTGTAGTTTAAGATTTTAAGAGGATCCTCTTGAACCCTGTCCACATTCAGTGATCATAGCCAATTGCGATAACATGTTAGAAAAAAAATGTCAACAAATGTAATGCATCCTCAATTTATATGAATAAAAAAATAACTATAAATTCATTGCCGAGATCTTTCATTAATAAAAAGATTAAACCTCTCTTTCTAATTTTCCTATCATCGATATTCTAACTTCGAGGATAGTTTTAGCACAATTCTGACAGCAGAATCGCCCATGAAAGAATCCCGATATTGCCTCTCTCATTTACCTTTATCATCTCGGCCCACATCAAACAATCCCGAAGATCGACTGTAATGGGATTAATAGCGCTCACACTAGCACGGGAGGAGATTCCTTCATCACGGTCGGAGGATCACAACGGGCGTACAGAGGGCAACACAATACTCCGAACACGAGCATACCAAAGCAAAGAGAATGATACTCCTTGAGGTAGGGCTACTTCAATCCCGATGAAGGAGTTGAGAGAGGGAGGGACTGAGGGGGACGCACTTGCGGCGTCGTTTCCTCGCTGCTCCTCAGACGAAGAGAAATCCTCCATTTTCACGACCAGCGTACCCGTCATTGCAGTTGCCTAACTCCAGAATGAGGACTGCTCGTATCACTGTAATCCCTAGCTCCTATTACTCAATCGTTACTAGAGACATCCACCAAAATAACATAAATTAACCTTCCATGGTAAGCGCTGGCGTCGTGTGGGGAAACCGGATGGTGAGATGAAACCACGCTACTCACATAGGACATTCAAAACAAAGAAGAGTGAACTGTCATTTTGAGGAATAAGCAAAGCAAGGAAGTTGTTTACTATTAAAGGAATTTTCAAAATTGAATTAAAATATCACGGCGATATAGGAATTCAAGTCTTAATAAGTCAGTCAATTGCTTTCCAGTTTTTCGTATGAAACCCTGGAAGTTACCGTGGTATCTCTGATGAATATATGCGTGTGAATGCGCGTGCATTAGTTGCACTTGTGCGTACGTGCGGTGGTAGTGCGGCCAGGACAGAGGAGAGGAGTCTCCCGGTTCGACCGAAGGGCAGACGGATCGCGGAGGAATGAGGAAGGAGAGCGTTGGAAGACGAGGAAGGAGGGCCGACCGGCGGCGGCGGTCGGGATGGAGAGCAGAGCAGACGCGGAGCGGTCGTCCGCTTTTTCCGCGGCTACGTGCCCGCAGGCGCCGGAGTCGGGGAATGGCTAAAGGAATGCAATTACATGAGGATTGTGGATTGAAGCGGAAGTGGGGCCAGTGTTTCCTTAGTCTCATTTCTCTGGCGTTAGCGACCTCCCTTCTGAGCCAGCAGGAAGTCTGACTCCTCGACTTCATCCCCTCCCGTAGACTCTACGACAGCCCTCAACATCCCCTCCAACAGCAGCGTTTCTCGCGAAGAATTTTTTCACCCCCGGTAGGTGGGCGGGGACCGCCCTTAAGCCCCACTGCTTACCTTGCGGAGGGAAGAGGTGGATTTCATATTAATTTCGCCCTCTGGAGGGATCACCTAGCTCCCCTGTTTTATTATTCAGGCGGACTTTTTCTCATTAGATTAAAAATATCTTATGGTAATATTCTGCATATTTTAATAATTCTCTGCCCTGGGCGGGGATTGTGCCCAAACTTAACCTTAGGACTACTTCGGTGGCTGGGGCCACGAAGTGAGGGATTAGGTAAATATGGAGAAATGTCGAGGCGAAAGATTTGACGAGGATGACGAAAAGATTGTTTCCACTGATGTTGATTCAATTGTTACGCAATACAGAAATGCGAGTGACTGTTAAATTTACTACTCATTGGTCAGAGATGAGCTTCAAAACACGATGTAACAAGTGTGAATCAGCCAACTATAGCTATGCCTAACGTGTGTGAAAGTAATAATATTAAGTTAATTTCTAAGTCTGACATAAGCTTCTGACAGCTTCTCAAAATCATCAACAAATGCAATACGAAAAATATCTTAAATCACTAGACAACTTACAGAAGTATCTTAAAGCATCTACATATTATAAATTTATGATACATTATCATCCTATTTGAATAAATATCTGCTACCGTCTAAACATGTTTACCTTTTACGTTAAAAACGGAGGACAACTTCAGTAGAAAATGAGTTATCTAATTCCATTTTAAATCACGAGCTTTCACCAAATAGCCCCGTTTCGAAATATTCGAACAAAGGTGGACTGCCAAACAGGCGGCAGCCGAAGCGCGCAAATTCGAATTCCCAGGTTAGATGATCATTAATTCTACATTACGAGAGCTGAAACCCATTTCGCTGCGCAAAAAAATCTACACGATAGATAGGCATTTGAGCTCTGGATGGTGAAAACATATAATGCGCAAGTTAATTACATTTAATAAAACATCATGCTGCGAATTTCTACAAAATAACAGCTAATGATTGCGACATGCCACTTTCAAGGTGAGTTTCCTCTCGAAAACAACAGCTCGAATATGACATTAATATGACACTGTGGTCCGAATATATTATCAAAATGACGTAATAAGAGCTACCACGAGTTTTAGTTCAATCAAATAAGAAAATGTGAAACATTTATAAAAGGTAGCGAGAGGGAATGCTAGTTCAACATTAATTACTCGAATTTTGCGACTGGTGCTCTCGGTGCGCATATGATCATAATTTGATCCCACGTTATTTTGCAATGAACTCCAATGTGGAGCGACCAGTGGAAAATTTAAAAGCGGACAGTGGTTGAGGATTATTCAAAGTAGGCTCAAATTTAAAGTAGACGGACAACACAATTGGAGTTAGAGAGTAGGATGAGCTTTGAAAAGGCTTGATCCACCGAAGTTAGTTCATTTTATCGGAAAAGTTTCGGAATGCTCCACCCAAAATTGCAATGGACCGAAGATTGCAGGTTCTATTCTTTAACCTTCCGAATCAACTGTAGGAAACTAAGGAATAAATCGATGTATGTGACAGCTTTTTAAGTCGATGGCGGAATACAATTAATTGTAATTGAAAAATTAAGGGGGATTATTGACTGGGAACCTCCCTGATTCTACTATCATTGATACACTTCTACTAGAATCCTCTCTTTTCATCCTTTTTTGAAACAGAAATCAGTATCACCAATCCCAGCTTCCACATCTTTCACTTATCGTGGCTTATTCTACAAAAGCGGAAAAATGTAGTCACAGCTATTCAACTTGACATGCCATATCGATGACGAGGAGTAGCAAATCTCGTTTTGAAGTGATGCGCAGAAAGGAGTCGTGTTTTGGCTTCCATCCTTGTGCGGAATAACTGCACTCAAACGACACGGCCCGCGCGAACGCGTACCCGTCGACGAGAATCGATCTACGGACGTCGGAGTAAGAGAGAGGGAGACACTCAAGGAGGGGAGAGGGGGAAAGGCACGCGTGTCGGAGACAGCACGAGAGAGAGAGAGAGAGGCCGAGGGAAGGATAAATGGGTGGCGCCTTGATGTCAAGATCACGGCCGTGCGGAGACGCCGGCGCCCTTCCCTAGCCCTTTTCTCGATGGCGCGACGAAGCGGACAAGTAGCAAACTTGTTTCCTTTGCCAGCGGAGAGACAGAGTGATAGCGACATCTAAAGCAGCGAGGCGGGTCGCTCTCGAAAGTCACGGCCTCGCAAAGGGCTCTCTAAAAATAAAAACACGCAGACGCACTTCAAGTAAAAACATTTAACGGTTCCAAATGATTGGCAAACGGACGGAACTCACAGGAAAACAAGTACGTTTAGAAACCTCCCTCTTGAACTGACTCTCTCTTCGGAAATGCCAACACATTTCACGGAAGCATGAACCGCGGACAAATATTGAATTACTCAGCCAATGATGATCCGCTTGAAGAAGCAATGCTCATGGTATTCAGGACAAGCACATAGGGAGAGCTAAGATGTGAGAGAAGAATACTTCGCTGTAACAAAGAGCGCAGGGTAATATTGGTGCACATTTATGCCATCCTAAAGTTCCCTCAAGCATATACCCCAGGTTTATAAGCTACGATTAAATATTCTCTCGTTTTTAAATCGAACTTAATACGTTCTCACATCGCTAACATCCATAACCCGAATTTGTATAAGTAATTTTATGATTCAGTACATATTTACTTTTGTTCACTAAATCTGAACTATCACTCGACATCAAGTAAACAAAATTGCAACATTATATAGCGGCGAGGGGTGGCAAGACATCAAGAATTAATAAAGCCAAGCCGGGCCATAGTGCAGCTTTTAAATCAAGGATTAAAGTTAATTCTAGCGAACCCAATTATTCTCTATCTCCAATTCTATCATATCCCCATAACAGTCTATTACCCCGGACATCCAACAAATTCAATGGTTGTTTCAGAAATTTACAGTTAAGAACACTCAAGAACACTCCTCAAGAAAAGCATTTTGCTAGAACAACAACAAGAGATGGATAGCATAGACACTAAAAATAACCTCTAAGAGAGTCAATAGCTATATGGACCATAGGTTTGACGGCAGAGGTTAAATGAGGGTATATACACAAGGTATACAGGTACCTTGCATATAAAAAATAATCTGCTTTTTTCCGCAGTATTCTTGTGATTAGCTTTAAAAATCATCCCTAAAGAAGAGGTAGGCACTTCATTGACACAATTAAGTCCCCAAAATAAATAAAAAAATCCTTTCATGCAGAGTAAATTAGGCACGATTGCTCCAAGCCGTGGAAGGATAAGCATCGCGAAGCGATCCGCCAAAAGGAAATTCGTATTCCGATGAGATTACCGGACGAAAAGAAAAAAGCCGTGGAATTAGAACCTTTTGTGTTGGAAGGGAATAAAAGGTGAACTGGATCCCGGGGTCGATTCCAGTGATCCGAGAAAGGGAAGGAAGGACGACGGAGATAAGCGCAGAAAGGGACTCTCTCTCCGAAGTTGGTCGGGATAGAGGCGGGATTGGACCGGGGAGTGTGCGAGGTAGTATGAGGAAAGGAAGGCGGGAGGAGTGAGGGAGAGGAAGAGAAATAAGATACGTCAGATTAGATTGGATTAGGAATGCTCTTAGCTCCCCTCCCTCCTCCAACGCTGCCCTCTCCGCCCCATACTCCACTTTCTGTCGTCTCCCATATCCCTTCGATCATCTTATATAAGGAAAAAAAGGTAGAAGGAGCGATAGAGAGCCTCTCATGTATGATTTCGTCTCCAAGACGCTGAGTTCTACCAAGAAATCAACAAGGACATATCGTGACCATACAGTAAATAACTATGAATACGGGACAATGTTTTAATGTTTTACACATCAATTCTTAGTGAATAGGACATAAAAATGTTTCTGTGTCCTTTATGATAATAATCTCTTAATCTAAATTTTATATTCCAGAGATAATCTTTTGAAAAATTGAAATCTAGTAGACTTCAAAATCTCCTTGTTCTCAGTGTCTCCTTATGCTTAATTTCAGGTTATCCAAGTAGAAGCTTTAACATTGTAGAAAAAAAATCAACAGAATAAAAGTAAAATTTCTCCACTCGACAGATTTTTCGCCCCAGAATATCATTTAAGCAGCATAACTCACTACCCTGAAGTACAAGTACACAGCGGGGATAGACTTGAATATAACCTCTGTATCGCGAACAAGGCAAAAGTTGATTCACTGTTGATGGCTATTCTAATTTCAATAATTAATAACCAGGAAATAAGTTTCATAGCTCGGCATACATATGTATCGTCTTGAAAAACATTCATTATCCATTTGAGCACAGCATCAAATTCATTAACGATAGGAATCTGCATACGCTAAAGGAAAAATAAAGCGTGAAATTAGCGGCGGAGCTTTGGTCGCGAGAGGTGAAAAGGAGACAAATAATACTGTATTAAGTAAACTCTTAACGCACTCAACCTTCAACTCACCAAATTTCACTCAACAATTTAGACGAAGAATACCACAACACATTCCAGCCGCGGTTTTCACAGCAGACGCGGAGCAATGAACGTCGTTTCATACGCATTTACCCGACTCGCTTACGTATACTATATAGACGGGCTCTCTCTGGGAATCCTCTCTCTTGAAACGCAGTCCCTCCCCTTTGGTCGACGGAGAGGAAGGAGGAGTTTCCGAGGGGTTCCCAAGGGAGCGAGAGAGCGTAAAGGGCCCCAGCGAGAAGCGCCCTCGGAGGGCTGTGGCTGGCTGGGCGGAGGACAAGACGGGCGAGGGTGGGAGGAAAGACTCGGGAGGACGAAAGGAGGAGGAGGTGAAGAAGATACAGCACGGCGAGGAGAGGGACGAGGCGCCCCGTAAAATTATTGAGGCCACAAACGCGGCGCCCCATGGGCCGAAGAAGAGGAGGAGCTGGGGGAGGGAGAAAGGTCGGATAATAGGACTTTCCCTCTTCCTCGGATTTAGTTCCTCTCTTGGAATAGCTCAAGCGCACACATACATGCTCACACAAGGCGAACTCAAGACGCAGGCGCATCCTCTGCTCCCCCTCAGCTTCCGGGAATACTCAAGAGATGGAGCGCGGGTTTGGAGTGGTGCAATGGGAGGAGGAGGACGTGGGGAGTGTGTGAGGAAGAGGGAGAAAAGGGAGTGAGTGAGTATCGTCATCCCCCAAGGGCAAGGGCAAGAAGCTCTCTCGCACGGCTTGCTGGGGACACAAAGGGAAGGAAGGAGGAGATGGATGGATGGAGGGCGGCATTCCCTGAGACGGGCGCGCGGAAAAGAAGGAAAGGGAAAGGATACGGAGAGAAATGGAAAGTGCGAGAGAAAGTTGAAGGAAACTCGGGAGAGAAAGTCAGATAAAGAAAGAAATGAAACATTCAGGAAACGAGGAAACGAAAAAGCATTTCGCCCTCATATTATCGTACTTAACTGGATGCCTATAAAGTAATTAGAACAGCATTACGGAAATAGTTTGTAGTAACGAATAGTAGTGAGGACTTCCTGTATTTGGGGAAATTTTAAACAGGACTATCCAAAATTGATCACATATCTGGTAGGATATACGTAGTAATGCTTAAAATTTATTACACTGGTATTAATAAAATCAAAGTAACATTGGGTGGATAAAAAAGTGATTCTTCATTTCCATGCACCACGCATTACATCAACGTAAGAATAAGGTATGTTAATGACATTCGACTAATCGAAGATAGATGTGAATACTAATATAGATATTGAAATGAATTTATTTATAAAAGGTAATACTAATATCTTAAAGATATCATTCTTGACTTAGCTTACTTTATTCTTCATTTAATTCAATTTAAATTATCTCTACTCTCACTTACCAACTCACCAAACATGTTCCCTTCCGTCACGGCCTTCAACAAGCCATTCCCTTTGATTATACGTCACATCTACTCATTCCATCCCATGTTCATTCCCTCCAGCACCTCTCTTTGTCATGACATGCCTAGGATTTTTTCATATGCATTCATCTCAATCTCCATCGCATTTCCCCATCCGTGGATATAAATGAAATGCAATATTCTTGTGTGCCGAAATGGCATTCAGCCAAAAGCAAAAAATAAGCTTACCTATGGGAAGTAACAGACGAAGGTACATCTAAATGGAGAGGGTGAGATGAATAGAAATTGCTAAAGTAGCTATTTAAAGAACCTTCTCCGTTTTTTTTAACAAAAGGCGCATTTACAGTCACTTTATTCCTTTCTATCTTTTGCATGTGAGCAGCAGCGTGACTCTAAGATTGAGTCGCGAAACCACGCAAAGTTGAGCAACGGAATGTTTCCTTCACTGCCACAGAAAAATTACTCTCAATCATTTTTAATTTAGAGAGAAAGAGACTGCAATGCGGTGTCACACTGGTGAAAGAGCCACTCAGCTATGGCCACCGAAAACTTCTTTTAATGCTCGTCACGTGCCGTGAATCTTTCAAGTAAACTGAGCTGTGAGGCAGTTCGTGACTTGTCTTTCTCGATGCAAGTAGTTTTACTTTCAAAGAGGTGACCCAGAGACAAATTAGAGCAGCGAAAGCAATATTTAAAATGTCAAGCATGTTTAAGGTGGACTGCGGCTCATCTCTCCGACGAGAGCCATATTTTTTTGATCTCGAGGTAAGCAGACTTAAAAATGAGTTGACCGATCATCGTGGTGCGATTTGTAATGAATTCGTAATTAGGCCCAAGCATGGCCCAAATTGTGACTCAAGCATCAAGTGTGACTCAAGATATTGTATGGCCATGTAGAGGATTTCTTCAAAGACAACTTCGTGGCGTAATATTATAAAATGATCGGCCCACTTTAATAAACATTAAAATTGCAACCAATTTTTATAAAAGATTGACATTTTGAAGATAGTCACGATTATAAGTGCGCAATTGAAATATTTAAGATGAAAAAATCAGGGATATTTGTATTAATCAGGGTTCGTCTGCCAAATCAAACTGAAGTTTTGTAAAAGTTTGCATCTCGCACATCATACATCTCTCACAGTTACTTCAACATTTTTCCGAAATCGTTACATACAAGGATATTAATTGTTGAATCGGCGCTATAGAACAAATAGAACTTTAAGGGTCACATGCTTCCAGTCGTGAAAATGCATCAAACCGCAAGTAACACACCTACACTTAACATGATTCCGTTGCCTTGAGGTTTTCAACACTTCCAACAAGAGTATCCCACAAAGTGCCAACAATGGCTCCGTAAATATAAACGACCACTCGAACCAATAACCATTAACAGTTTGTTTTTTCTCTGAGTCGAGGGTGAGAGCGTTAAGTTCAAAAGGTTGCAGCCGCCATGTAGTCAATGGGCCCCTCGGGTAGAGGAACGAAGAACGGCAACTAGGGGAAGACAGTCGCTAAGGTGTTATAAAAGAAGCCGATATTTTAAACCTCCCAAACAGCTTGAAAGGAGTGAATTCAAAGCACATGCTCTAAATAATCTGTTTAAAAAAATATTAATTAAAATCTACAGAGGCTCAAGAGAACGTGTGGAGGAATATAAAATACGACGGTAAGCACGTGAGATTCCTTGATGCGCGGAATTCCTAACTACGTCTGACAGCTACGCAGGACCAAATCCAAAAAAAATCAATAGCTGCAGAAGCCTTTGGGGTTAAATCAGAGTTAATCTATGCTCAGGAACAAGGATATATGCCGAAGCTACGAAGAAAGGAATGGTTAAATTCGAAGTAATTTTTCCTCGACTCCAAACCGCAGTCGTGATACTGTTTGAGAGACTAAGAACCGAAGAAGCATACGATTCGAGGTCTCAAACGAAAGGAAGTTGATCAATTCCACGGGGAAGGAAGCCGTATTTCAACATCATTTCAGTCAAATTAACCAATTAACCCAGGAAACTTGAGAGAAGACTTTGATGTCTATCTAGAGACGGAATTTGAAATCTAGGAACATGTCCACATGTGCAAAACAAAAACAGAATAACCGAACCGAAACGGTTCAAAGTCCTCATCTTGGTATAGAGCCAAGTAACTGCCTTACTTGGGCATTCATTAAGCGTTTTAATCCCGCGGAATAAGCACTGGTTTGAGCGTGTATACTCGCAGCTTTAGTTATCCACTCGTAAACATTAGCTAGGCGACTTGAGCAGACGAGGGGAATTGCTACCTTTCACGCTAATGAAACACGATCCTTTTGGTAAGATCACACTAAAAACGCTGTTTAGACGACGTGATAAAAACTTCCGATGGCGAGATATGAACGTCGGGACGCAGACGCCTCTCCATGCACGCAATCGCGCTGGCATTTCCCAGGGAAACGGTCCAAGGAGGAGCTCGGAGTGGGCACGGCAAAGCGGAGAGTGTGGGAGAGAGAAAGAAAAATTAGGTATTCCATGAAAGCTGTGCGGTGCCTCAAAACTCCTCCCAAGGCGACGATAAAGTGGTGCGACATGCGCCGGCTCTCTTCTCCTCCACCAACACCACCGCCATTCTCCCAGCGAGTTATGCTTCAGCCGTTCCAAAGTCGTCTCCTGACAGACGTGAAGTGGCAATGGAGTCTCTCCTTTTGGACTGCCGTATAGTTATCACTCCCTCTCTCTCTCTCTCTTTTGCCGCCTGTCTTTACGTCGCGTTCATCGGGAGGGGGGGTGAGAGCAAAGTGGAAGGGGAAGTTCGGTTTCGAGAGATCCTGGAAGACACACCATCTCAAACGGACTCTAGCTCAAATGGGTGGGAGAGGTGCGGTCCCTACGGTGTCAGCTGCATTAAGTCGCCCTAGTGTTTGAATTCCTTACTCTGGGGAGACGGGAGGGAAAGGAGATCGCAGATGAGGGGGTTGACGATGTGATGACGTTCCATTATAATTGGAAATCTGTCCTTAAACAAGATAAATAACCTTAATTGAAATGAAATAACTTTTGTACCAGTATACTGTTTACGTTACGGGAGGGGTTTAAATTAAATTTTCCAAAAGAATTTTAATTTGCTTGCTTTGCATATGATTTGAAAAGCTCTAAGGAATGTAAAATTGAATCCTCAATCAAAATTCGAAAGATATAAATAGTGATGAACCCAAAAGGGAATTGAACTCAGACAATTATAATATTCTGCACCAAATAAATACACGCATTCAACGAATGGCATCCAGCACCTTCCCATATCAAAAGCCAATTCTGGGACCACAAAAAGCCAATCACACAAACGCAATAACATAATTCTGAATGAATACTTAAGTCCACACGCAATAAGTACGTATATAATTGGAGGTTTTCATTCACACATGGGATAGAACATGATGTGCGCAGTTCGGCACACATCGTGTTTCATTCGCTTTTTCGCAATTGGCAGCGCATTTAAAAACGAGTTTGGGGTTCGTTTCGTCTTTGCAACCTTTCATGGCAACTCATTCACACAAATTTTCTAATGAATTTATTTCACCACTTCAATTGAACTGAGATATTATGCTGTTACATCGCAGC
Source organism: Ceriagrion tenellum (assembly GCA_963169105.1). Taxonomy (NCBI): domain Eukaryota; kingdom Metazoa; phylum Arthropoda; class Insecta; order Odonata; family Coenagrionidae; genus Ceriagrion; species Ceriagrion tenellum. The sequence continues at coordinate 65,404,119 of OY720632.1, forward strand.
CAAAGTTCTTAACTTAGCGCAATGAAATTCAATTAAATATTTTAACTAATTTTTCGGCAAGGTAATAAGTATTTTATATCATGAATTAGTCAATGCAATTGTGAATATGATATTAACTTTACTTTTTCAATTTCAAGACATATTTACCGTGCAGTTAGCACAGTTTCAAAACACTAATCTACGTTTGTCAGCGCTAGCTGAATGAAAACAACCTCTTAACTCAGCAATATGAATTTATGCTGGCCTTCCAGATTTTGCAACATATCAACAAATCCTGTCGCCCTTCAGGGATAGGGTTTTTGATTGTACAAACTTTTCAGGCGGTGGAAGAGATTAATTTTCGAAGCGGAGAAGAATCTGCATTGCGATGCATGGAAAGCTCAAGAAATCTGACACATCATTCCAACTCTGAAGGATAGCTGAATGCATTTTCTCACGTCACTGTAATTCATACCAGTTGAAAGGTGCAATGATTCGAGAAAGAGTACAATTTCATTCCTTTTGTAACGAGAGGCAGAAAACTTCGAAGGAACTGCATAGGAAGTATTCCATACATATTGAAAAGTGCTACCGTGCATGGCTTCCTTGTATGGGTCACCATGGGGATCTCAGGCGTCGTGGAGGGATGATTGACTTGACTGCCCCCTTCGTACGTGAGAGGGGTGCAGCAGTCGAGGGATATGCGATCGCTTTTCCAACCTCCGGCGCCTGAAAATCTAATGGGTGTCACTCCTTCACCCTCCTCAGATATGCACTTCCCAGAGAGGCGGAGGCAAACAGTCATCAATTACGTGCGGGTAGGGGGAGGGTGTCCAACACAGCAGTGCCAACACAACCTATCCTCTTCAACTTAAGCCACCCAACGTATTCCCTCTCCGCGTCAACAAACCCCCATCTCCCATATCGCCCTCCAAGACATACCTCTCTCCTCATTTCTCTCAGATAACAGCATCCAACTCCGGGTTTTGAACCACAGTCATAATCTCAATCGGTCTACTCAAGAGAAGGGTGCAGGCCCATTCAACGAGGGGGCATAGCACTGACTCATGAACAGTTGCAACCTCATTCAAGGATCACATTCATCGAATCGATATTTAACGTGAAGAGCAATACCTAATTTTATAATGGAACAAGAAATTACATTATGATAAACTTTTTTCCCAAAATTGGCAATACACAAGACGGAAAAATAAGCCTGCGAAATCAATAGTATACCTAACTTTATTTTCATTCCTTATGGTTCTCAACTTTAGCCTTTATTCTGTAAGACCTAAAGTTAATTCTACTCCTATGAGTGTAATTATCTATTACAAAAGAATCACAATATTTCTTTCCGCAACCCAGAAATAATAATGATAAGAAAGAGGCACATTGATACACTACACAATGCAACGAAGAAGAGAGGTATCTTCGTGGCAATCTTATATCAGATTTTTGATTTTATCCCCGTACCGCAATGTGGAAAAGGGCCTCAGGCCAATGACATTTATCTGTCTGATCTAAATGCAGGAAGCACAGAGACAGTAATGTCAATAAATCCATTAGGCTTACTTCGATAGGTACGTGAAATTACAATTGTACCGAACGATGTGGTACAGCTGTGAAACACGTCGTACAAATTGAATAATAGTAGAAAAGTCCAAAGTATTCTTTTCAATATGAATACTAATCTTATTACCTCGTTAAAATAATCATTTTTCGCAGTTCTACTCATAAAAGTTCCATTAATACCCTTGGGGTATTAAGTCAATTATTTCTCTCTTTCTCCATCCCCTCCTCGTTCAAGCAACCCCGCCACCACCCTATTTCACGTTCCCTTGCTACACTTTCGCTTCCTGGAGTTCCTACACTCACTGGACCGAGACAACGCGTCAAGTCGCACCGTCCCCGGAGGAAGGACGCGAACAGGAGGAGAATAGAGTGAACAAGTGTAGAAATTTTGTCTCCACCTCCCGGCGGTCGTTAATATTGAAAAACCTTGGTTCGAAGCGTGAGACGAGACTTCTTGAGTGATGTGGGATGGAAACGCTGTATACCTCTCATGAAGCCATCCTCATCATCCTGGTCCATCATCAAAAACTTGCTTAAGCGTCCGATTGTACCAATCGTTAGGGAAATCAAAGGTAACAAATGAGATGAGTAAGTGCGCCATTAGGAATTGAAATGATTTATTAAATTCCGTCACTAAAGAGACTATAGCTTAAGCTTCATGTCATTGCGGATATAGTACCCACTGTCATTCATGAAGTTTCCCTTATTGAAATTACCAATACCTTAAAAAATCTAGTCTTGCAACTTATGATAAGCGCTAATATTTATTTCAATATTTCCGAGAGGAAATCAGCTCTCTAATTTGGATTTAGTTTTACACCATTAGGGCATTGAGGACGAACGTACTTGTTCATCCATAATTTTCTCGGTGAACGAACAAATTCAAAATTTACAACCCTGGATCACCGTGACTTTACTTTCTACTTTTCCCAATTTTCACCATGATCAATTGTTAGTTATATTTTTCGAGACTCAATTATGTCATTTCATAGTTCAAATTGTGTCTTTTTCACGTACATCATGCAGCTAAGTCTTCTAAAACTGAGTCCTCCGCCAGTGGATAAGACGCCGTATTTTCTCGCAAACGCAAAGCAATCATGGGCGGTGATAACAGCGCACCACGCCGTACATTCATCACAGAGTTATTAGGTTACCACTAGCTCCATAAGCCGAGTGCAATCGCCCCGTCGATATACATCAGCAAACACCATTAAGTCACAGCACTAGCTCAATTTCCGAGAAGGGACAAACCTTCTGGTCAGCCAGGGATAACGTCCAACACCGCCCTGTGTGACTCGTGTCCCTCGATCAGATGAACGCATTCGCGAGGAGAAGGAAGAGTCAAAACTTCAGGAGAATGAACGCTCTGGGACGGAATATGTTGCCCACTGGTTGCCACCCTTTTTACTCAGGATATGAAACGAGTAAATGTTTGCAAGCAAGCAAGGGGCGAGGAGAGCGATGAAAAAGGACAGGAAGCGAGGAGAGCAGTACAAGGAGGAAGCAGTCTGAGAAGCTTTAGCTTCTTAGTTTCGGGCCACACGTACCACGACCGCATCTGAGACAACCAGAGGTCACGATTCCGAGGACCCCAAGGGGTCATACCCCTGATATACCATAGCTGAAGTACCCTTGGGGTCGCACTTTTGGCGACCTGCAAGACTCAACAGAATGTGGACTCCCCTTCTATCCGCCCCGCCCCCTTCCACCACCCCTATCTATCTCCTGTCCGTTCCTTCTTCCATATCTCCTCCCCCTGGACACATATCTACCCACCAACCCCAGACACCCCTCCCTCGAATCCCACACTGCACAACCCTATCCTCATGCGCACATCTCACCCTTCTCCAGTCCTTCTCGCCCTCCCACGCCCTACAACACCCGCTGGCGAGCGTCGAGGAAGGGGTGAGCAGTATGATCCCCGGAGACGAACGTCGGAAGTGGAAGAGGGGGAGAAGTGACTGGGACGAAGAGGGGTTAGGAGCGAAGAGGCGCGGGAAAGACGGGGGGTGAGGGTTGGGAGAAATTAAGATGAGATGGTCGAAGGAGAGAGGCCATGAAGGAAGCCTTCCTCGACCAAAAAGCCGGGGTTAATCATAGAATTAGGAGAGCATAAACTGGATCAGAAGGAGAGGTTAATTATAAAACTAAGAGGGAAAATGGACCAGATAGAACATTACTTGAGATAGAACATGTATTTTGATTGAACGTACACAGACTGCTCTGATCAATTCGTACTACTAAATACGAAAAACTGTTTGTGCACTTCAAGACACAGGTAACTGTAATCGGAACCAATAGGAGGAGGATCACTCATTAAATTTCACACCGAGAATAACGATGATTGACGTAAGTAACGAACTGCCGAAACAAAAGTGTTTCGTTGGCGACAAGCCGTTTCTTGCGTCTCAGAAGTATCTTTGAAATAAACAGTCATAGACTCAAGGATGTTGTGAGCACTAGTGGGACAAAATATTGGAAAAATAAGGAGAAAACTCATTCAAATTCGAGCCGGGCACAACGATGCTTCATTATGTGATCATCAAGCAATCCGATGTGACCCGATTCACTGTGGCAATCCGATCAATCCAATCCGATCAATGCAATCCGATGCCTAAATTTGAGTAGTATCTTGGACAAAAACAGCGAAAGATGCAAGGTTATTAGGGAGATATCTGCGCAGGCATAAGAGGTGTTTAATTGTAGGAGAGATCGGATAAAAGGTCCTCAGGTGAGAAAGATAAGAAAACAGTTACACTCAGATCGTCACGTTACATGGTGCATAAATTATAGAAGAATTAGAATATGAAATTAGTGGAGTAAGAGAGATTGGTTTAGAGATGGATGGAGATGGTAGGACGATTAGAGAGGAGGACAGATGAAGAGCTGGGCTTATTAGGAGCTGAGATATTGGCAAATTTCGAAACATTGTTCAATCTTCAAACAAAACTCGGAGAACTTACACGTACGATATTTAGCCAAGGGCAAAATCGTTAGAGTACATTTACTGAAGCCTGGTCACCATTTTTAGCAGTAAGCATAGTTTACCTACAACTAGCATTCACTAAGATTTTCTTTTGATATTATGTTCCTCAATTATTATTCTGTTGCCAAAATATTTCGATCAATATTCCTCCATGGAAAAAAAGCTAACTAATCCGTGGACCGAGTTTTTCATTTCTACTCAAGCTCCACCTAATTCGAAGTCTTCATGCAACAGTCAGATTGAAAAGATGAGTGTAAAGACTTATCTGATCTGAAATGCCTTTCATTTACCTTGACCCCAGATTCTCGTTTCTACCTCAAAAAAGTGTTCTCAGATGCCAACCTCGCTTATTTTGCCGTTAAAATTTGAGTGAATGGAGTAATACTAAAATTCATCCATTTTCTGGAGCCACAGGAATGTACTTTTTTACCAGGAAAGATGTGAGTGATTTACGTCAGTGATGTCCGGTTAGGGTGGAGGAAATCAGAATGAATGAGCAGCGAAGGGTTCGGGACATTGTATTGGTGGGTGGGTGGACATTGTGGTATCTTTCCAGCGAATTTCCAATTTCCACGTTTCCATTTTGTATTTATATCTCTCTCTTCGAGGAAACCTCACACTACTTCGCAAAATGCTACGCCATTATCCACGAAACCATTAATACAAAAAGTAAAATTCCTCTGTCAGACTGTAAATCATTCAACGAATTATTAGGGAATAATGAATAGCTTTTATAATAATTAAAGCATTTGTGAATATAGCACGTTTCTTGGACGGAGACATAGAACTAAGTTGGATGAAAGATTATCACACAAACAGTTAGATGATGGTATTTCTATGGTTTCGGATAGCCTATAGGTTTACAGACGACTTGGAACTGTGCATTATTGAAAATTCGATTCATAGGATCTAATAGGATTATGTTAATATGTCCTCAGAGGAGATTCGAATATTATACAAATGGATTCTACTCTAGGGAATTTTATAGTTTTCCATACTAAAACATCATTGTCCAAGAATCACAAATTACGAAACTTACAGTTTCTGCGCAATATAATATAAATTTGTAAGGAAACGATAAGAATCCTTCAATACAATAAAATAAATACCGTCACGCCTGAAAGGTGGGAGGGTGTTTTGCTAGTACTACATAACTAGCGGAGAGGAACTGTACACGTGCGAGTACCACTCTGTGGTACAATTAGCACTGCATACATTATGTGACACTCCATTATAACTGGCTAATGGTCTTCCGCTGTAATTTTTTCTCTTGGCCACTGATTAAGAAGTCATTTTCATAAATTAAGAGCATTCAAAGGCACGAATTCCCCCACCTTTATCCGCTTACTTATTTAAAAAATCAGCCAGATAGCGCCGCAAGGACCAAAACTGGGTGAGCACTTGTCTCCGTTGAAAAGCACTAACCACGAGATACGAACCGTGATTTTGGTTCGGAGAAGGCCCGGGAGGTCGGGCCAGGGAATAGAAACTGTAGATAAGGGAGTTCGAAAACTAGAACTACTTCAAATAGAAGGAGGTCGTAGTTTGAATGCAGTCTGGCCTGGCATCGCAGGCGGGCGGCGAACCGAAGTTGAGGGGTTCGTCCTCACGCAGAGCAGGAGGTGATACAAAGTGCATGCAAATTATGCACCCAGCGCGCTAAAAGTTGAGGTGACTTCTGCATTTTTATCGCAAAATTGTACTTTTTCAATGAGAGGGAACTCTAGAGGAGCCTCGACGCCTAACTTCCAAAGGATTGTGAACGCCGGGAGGGTGTGTATGAGAAAACGAGAGGTGTGTGGGTTAGTCCAGAAAATTTGACAACATTCGAAAAAACTCCGAAGTGAAGTAATTTCCAACTCGAGTCGAGCAAAGAGCGAGTGCCGCAGAGAGAACACGATCGGCTCGGAGGAAGCTGGGGACTAAATGGAATGGAAATCAGAGGATGAAGCGGTTAAGATGGAAAATAAGGATGAGATGGAGAGGGATCAGAAAACGTTTTGTCACGTTTTGTAGGTACTTATATCTTTAACAAAACTTACAGATCACTAGCCCAAGTACATTTCTACACTATGAAAAGCATGCATGAATAAAAATGAAGAGTATGACGTAAAAATATCGACTACAATGAGGAATATAACTGAGCAAATGAACTCACATTTATCCAAGCCAGCACTGTTAGCTTATGAAATGAAAACTAAATTTACAATGAAGTATGCCTAATATCACAAAAAGTAAGAAAGTAAAAAAATACACACGCGACTTGAACAATAAGAAAAAAATATACCGTAAAAGTAGTGATTAAAATTTCTATGAGATCAAAAGAAGCCGCTTCAGCAGATAAAAAAGTATCATAACAGAAAATGTTATACTGACCTTCGAAAATAAAATTTTAATTTCGAGAGAAATTTTACAGTAGATTTATCAATGGTTGCGAGCCACTGATTTGCCATCCATTTAACATTTATCATACACACATGCCTAATTTTGGCTTGTAAAGAAAATAACTGAGCTTTTTTATTTGTAGCACCTAACAGGATACAGTAAGAACGACGGTAAGCAAGAGTTGAGGGCTACTTCTTCATTTTTCACGAGAAAAAACGGGGAGGCATAATAAAATCGTAAGGAATAAAAGAGAGATAAACTAAGTGAAACGAAGTACTGGTGAGAAAAGAAAGATACAACAGAGAGAAAAGGGAAAATAAAAGTGAAAGAAAGTTAATACGAGAAAGAGAAGACATCTTAGAAGTACGGAGGAGGATAGAGCGAATTGAGGCAAAACAAGCAGGGGGAACGAGAAAATACGGCAAGGCTGAGAGAAGTAAGCATCGCTCAATGTTAAATTTTGAAGACGGGCGAAGCAATTAGGAGAAAAGAAGGCGACGCAGTCATAAAGACCTAAAGCGTTTTTTAAGAGCCTTTAACTTTTGGAGTTTCCCCTCGACGCCATCACATGTACGAAATAGAAATATTTTTAACCTTTCGAACTTTTAAAAAGTAGGAACCCTTAAAAAAGAAGCCGGAATAACTTAAGTTTCATACGACATTCATGCATTCTTGAACTTTCTCTAGGCCTTCATTTTAAATGACAAAATAAGAGCATAAAAAAACTAAATTTAAAAAAATAGAAATTTTAGGGAGGTACCACGTAATTTTCTCAGCCCCTGAAATTTCAAATTGCATCCCAGATTTCATTTCCCAGAGCATATTTATTTCCACAAAGCCAAAGGTGCATGCGTTCGAAAAATATGTATATTAACGTTGAAGTCAGATTCTGACTATAGCGTTATTAAGTGGAAGTTTGTTTTCCGTCACGGCAACAACAATGTAAGCTAATAAACAACTCGGCAGGTTAATTAGGAGCAGCGATGCACATCTTGTCCTCTTGAGCAAATAAACCATCATTATTACTAGTAATCCACTAAAATGAATATCAGTCCACTGACAGTCCATCCTATAATACTCCCGTGCGCCAGGGATCTTCTAGAATCCTTTTACGCAGAGATATTTATTTCCTCCAAGTGAAATCCATTTAAAACTCTTAACATTTCTAGCCTCTCGACAAACCGTCCGTATCTCCTAATCCCGTCATCGCCACCCGCGCAAAGGCATTATTCTCCCATCGACCACCCTATTTTACATGTCGCTATCTGAGAAAACAAGGATAATAAAAAAATTAATATATATATATATATATATATATATATATATATATATATATATATATATATATATATATATATATATGGTTATAATAACTTTACTGTGCCAATATAAGGAGAGGGCACGACCCTCTCACGGTCGGCAAATAAAATTACTGCGACATGTCTTGAGTAAACACGGCGAATGTAGAGGAGTCGGAAGAGAAGAGCTGGAAGCCACGAGGATGAGAGCGGGAACATTAAAAAGAACGAGAGACAGGAGAGGAGAGAAAAAAGTCGCATGGAGTGCAATGAGAGAAACTGGATGAGTGGGTAGGCTCCACCACTACCCACCCAAATTGCCTTGGTTACGTCGTCGTCCCACTCCACCACACACATATATATATATATATATATATTTATATCCCTCATACACTCCTCCTCACGACCTTTTCCTCCCGCTCCTCTCATACCTCCCCCACAACGCCACCACTTTGGAAGCATGAGAAGAGGAAGGAAGGGAAAGGGGGCAGGGGGAAGGGGGGGCTGTTGCCGGCTATACTCTCCCCTGCCGGCTCTAATGAGAAAACTTATTTAAGATTCCGTTGTCGTTAGGGGAGCGAGGTTGAGGAGGTGGGGGAGTAGAATGAAGGGAGGTGTGGGAGGTGGAGGGAGGGTTCTGTTGGAGGGGGATCGGATAGTGGGTAAACGGGAGAAGGGTTTGGAAACGGGGATGAGAGGTTAGTGTGGGGGACAGTGCCTGTGATATGGGGGGGAGGGCGGGGTGGGTGGGTAGATGGGGATTTGAGGAATGAGATTGCTTTCCGTGCTCCTCAAATCTCTTAAATCCCCCCGCGAGGAGAGCTTCCAAACGCGTCTTAACCCCTCCTCCTCCTCCCCACCGTCTTACACCCCCTCCACACCACATACCCTCCAACTGGTCCTTCCATCTCCCGCTCGCTCACTCCCTTCGCCGAAAATTTAGCCGTCTCTTTTGACAATGGCTAGTGTTTTTTTCCTCATTGCGCCAGGAGCTCTTCAACTGTTTGACGAGAGCCCGGAGAAGGGCCTTGGGTGCAAGACGCGAGCGTTTTACCTGAGAAGTGAGACGTCTTTGCTTGACGCCGTTAAAGATATCGGATTTCAACTTTTCATGAACGATCCCTAGTGTCGTAAAAAGTTGGATTGCATTAAAACTCATTATTTTATGCACTAACATATCCGAAAATTTAGCCATTCCTTAAGTTTTAGCTGGTGTTTAGCAGTATTTTTGGAAATGCCTTTTGCTTGGCGGAATGGTTTTTGAGTGCAGAGCAAGAGCCTCTTGGAGCATTCCACCAGCTAAACACGGTGTCTCTTCTTGAGTCGTAAGAATAATCGGATTCATACTTTTCGTGAACGATCCTATGGGCAATAAAAAGTCGATTTAGAGAAATCCATTGAACCTAAAATAAGAGCTAGCAATATTTAACACTCTTTGACAACGACTGTCTCTTTGCCTGCTACAGCTTTTGAACCATATGATGAGAGCCTCAATGATGTCCTCGGATGCAAGAAACGACTCTTGTGTCAGCAAAGGCGTCTTTCATAGACACTATTAGAGTTATCGCATTCTAATTTTAATGAATTACTCTACGTACCATATCAAGTAGTACTAATAATATTGCAGAATAAGAAACCCCAATACCTACCCTTTACAATGGCTAGCTTTTATTTTCCAGCGCTAATATTAACGACTTCGACGACCGGCAATTGTTTGGGAACGAGACACGAGCCTCGTATCAGCAGGGCTTTTTGTCTTTTCTAGCCACCCTAAAATACATCGGAATTAAAATTTCTTGCACGTGCCCACGGGTCGTGAAAGGTAGGAATAAATTATAATTTACGCATCCACGGCATGACTCAATAAGCGTTAAGAGATAGTGACAATAAGGTATGTGGTGAGTAAAGGATGGAAAGAGCAAATCATAACATTGGAATTACATCGGTTGTTCAATGTCTAAGACTGATGCTGTACCGGCACCGCATATCTATCGAAAAACTCACGTTTGTTCTCAATACTTAAGTATTTAGACTAACTTTTACCTCGTAGGTAGGAGACTGAATTACGACTGGTATATGGTTTTATTTTTAATTAAATTTTGGTTCGCTGTCCCAAGAAACTGTTGCAATTGTTGATATTATGCAGACAGCATGTTCCGCGGCGTACTTTTAATTTATGGACAGAACTAAAGGACATTCAACTTCAAATATAAAGCAGAAAATATGATTTTACTCCAGCATTTGAGAGGCTTTCCACTACATCATATATTTTCGCGATGCATCAAAATTTTAGCTGACTCCACTCTACTTTACTTCTACGTTACTTGAACACAATTTACACGACACTTTATCATTACATATTCGAAAAGGACAAAAAATCTACCCGATAAGTATTTATTAAGAAAAATATGCCTACATACGCAACAGCAAACATCTAACCCACGTTAACAAGTATGAGTTCAAATTTAACTCACAAATGGTCAAGCTTGGAATCTTATTGACGACTAAATCAGCGCACATGGCTATCTGGCACGAGTTTGTTCATAAGAATTGGATGTGTGAAGGACTCAAACCTTGAAAGAGGGTGAAAGGTGGATGGGCGAGCAGCTGATGACTAACGCATAGCAAAGTCCACACCTCAACATCACATCGCATCCGCTGTTTACTTTTTCTCCCCACGTCCTTCCTATCCCTTCTCCCAACTCACTCGCTTCCATCCCAACTCACTCGCACTTTTTCAGAAAAATCTTTCCATAACCGTAAAACTACCTCTGTTGGTTTCCCATAAATACTGCTTGGTTAATGGTCACATCCACAGTCACACACAGCCACATCACAAGTACAAGTACAGAGCTCGATTTAATTCAAATAGAGGAGTCATTCAAACACAAAAAGTCTCAAAACGACCTCAAACGATCACTATCATTCCGTCACACCCTCCAATCGAAGGAAACTAATGCAATATATGAGACGAGTACCACTGGAATGCATTTAGCTGACCCGTCACCTATGTAACACTAGTTTTCATCTGCGTTACTTTCCACGAACAGTCACCGGGGTGCGATGAACTCTCACGCATGACTTGCAGTGCAACAATAACATTAAGGTTACACTCAAAATAAAACGCATTGAGCTCTCTAGGGCCTACCGCAAGCAAAAAGGAACTATAGCTGCTCGTCCGATTACCACCGGCAGGTCATTAATAAGCCCGGGGAGAATTGTAACAAAAAGACAGTGAATCACTCGAGTGCAAGGAAAACTTTACTGGCGTCGAACGCAGAGGTAATTTCATGGTCCACACTTAAAGGACTGAATAGGAGGATGGACTTCTGAAGAAGTCAAGAGGTCGGAAAAAGTTACCCAACGATAAGGTAAGGATATATTTTCAGGTTTGAAGTATGCAAACGGAAAGGAAACCCATGATAATGAACACCCGAAGAGAATTGCTTGATTTCAGAGGATATCACTATTAACAAAACCGTTAGAGCTACTGTCATTAATGCATCGGCTAAGTTCAGCCATTCCAGCATTCCCAGTACGTGATATTAATATTTGGATGAGTGGTAATGATGTTTAAAAAATATAAATAAAATTTTTGTACTATCAGTCTTGTCTTTTAAACTGATTCTAGCATCAACGCCAGACACGGGTGGTGGAGAAGGAAATATTTAGGATAAATCACATAATTTCCACAGAATGACAAGCATTTTCCAGGCCACATTTTACACAGAAGGTACCACCGTATTTATCAGGGAGAGAAAAGCCACATCTATGTCGCGCGTACCAGCAACAATATCGAGATGATTAGGAGGTAAAAAATATGTGCTGAGAGACACCAACCCCCGATAAGGGTGAATTGAAGTTACACATCTCCAGAGAGCTGGAATAGATCGATTTCGAAATTCGGGGCATTCGTTTAAGGGGGTTCGGTTGGGAAGAGAGGGAGAGGATTAGCCAGGCTCATTCATCCAAGGAGAGATGCAATAAATTAGATTAAATTGAACTTAATGATGTGAGAGAGAGAGAGGGGATGAAGGGAGGAAGGGAAAGGAGGAGGAGAGTAGGGGGAGAGAAAGGGAAGTGAAGGATGTGGGGAATTGAAGATGATGGAACTGCTCGGAAGAGGGGAACAGGTTATTTGATCGGTTGATTAACCGTCCTTTACTTTCACGGGCAGGATTCTGAATGGAATACTTGATCCAACCAAAAGGGTGAAGCGTGCAAATTTTGAGCCGTAACGTCTACGAGATGGGAACAAAATGAAAAAAAAGAAAGTAAAGATTTGGAGCGAGGAGGAAAAAAGAGGTATGAAAAAATAGGAAAATTGAAAAAAAAAAGTCAACACGAACGTACCCAGCCCGATTTCATACAATGACTTTCCTCGACGTAGGACTCCATTATGGTAAGATGGTACCCATTTCATTGCAAAAAGAGGACAAGTAACGGAATAATAGCATATTATCCTGGCCAAGAAAAAATATGGACCGTATTGACGTTAGTCATCTATTTTATAGATATCGTTCCGGAAGCATACCTTCCTATCTCAAAAAAGCCTTGACAAAGGCACTCAGCTTTAGAAGATTTTTTTCCTCTTATGTTCGTATCCATAAGCTAAATATACTCTCATAAACCTTCATTTTACCCAGAGTCTTATGAGTTGAACTCTCTGAGGTTGGCAATAACTCCTTGGTTTTCACATTCTCATCCAGCTGGATCAATAGAAATTCCAAAAAAACGAAGGCTACAGTAGTTGGAGTTAATACTGACAAATGTCTGTGGCATTTAGGAAAATAAATAGAAGTGGCGCTCAAGAGATAGAATAACGAGAAAAGAGAATCACTCATTGGGAGAGAGAACAATGGTAAGAAATATAAATTCTTGGAGAAATGGCGTTGCCCTAGCAGAAGGAGAACGGGAAATAGTGAGTAGATGGGAGAAATGGAAGCGAGTAAGAGACGCAGATCGGTTCACCTTCCTGCCGGCTGTATTCCAAGAAGAGCTCATTTATCTCCTGTTCTCAATATTCCTGCAATGGCGGCCCCACCTTCATTACCATGGCTGCGCAGACGAGAAGAAATGACGACACGAGCAATTGAAATTTAGAAAAGGGGTAACCGGACGTGAAAATAAATGACTCCAGAAGGCAAATCAGAGCCTTATTTTCTCAAAGAGGAGAGGAATTACGCAATGAAGCACGCATTTCGATTTACAAAATTGCTATTTTGCAAGGACGTCGGATAAATGTTACCAAGTACCTTGAAAACTTTTACATACGTTAGTCTGAAAAGAGTATTAAGTGGCGTGCATATATTATTAATATACGGAGATATTTTCTTATTGCCCACAAAATAAAATAAATTTGATGCAATAAAGATTAATAATAAAAAACTATTAAATAACAATTTTGGATTTTTAAACGAAATTTTCTGCAGAAAAGATTTCAAATTCCAACATAGAAATATTATTGCAGTAAGATGAAATCTATATCATTGGTAATTATGGTCAACTTGGGAATATAATATTCAAAGGTAAATTTGAGATGACTAAAATGGTCATTTCCAAGCGTAAAATTTTAAATATTTTCATGCTTGGAACATACGACGAAGTTGAATCGTTAAATTTATCAGATAATTTTACTGGACGAAAATGGTTCGTCGAAATCTTCAGTCACAGCAATAGCGATGAAAAATTATAATATGATATGATTAATATGTGCATCGATAAATAAACGATGGAAACATACCACCATAATGGCGGTATTGCACCAATTGGCGGTAAAATATCTCAATTGCACAAATTCGTGAAAATTGATCAAGAGAAAATAAAACGATAATTAATAAGAACTTTCATCAATATATGCACTTCCATCAATACTCGAGAGCTACTTTTGAATTTTCTCACATAGTTTCGAGTATTTGGATATGCACATATCATATCTAGCCCCTTACACAGGAAAAAAAATCATATTTAAGCTTTGGTAAATGAAAGTTGGATGAGGCAGATAGAGAAATATACAACTGCAGTTCGGTGCAACAGGAGGAGCTTGGATGACACAGAAAAATGTGCACGCAATACAAAGAAAACCAAAATGGTAATGAAGGACCGTTGCTTTGGGATGAGGGAATAATTTTTTTAACGAAAAGATAATCATACGAGATGAGAGTATCACTTCTGAGGGGTGAGAATGTGAATTGTGAATGGGAAACAAAGAAAGTTCGTTTTAAATAGTAAGTGAGATCAGGAGTGGAAGTGGATGCACGGCAAATATTACCACAAAATATATCACGGAATTCAAATTCGACGAAGAACACTTTCAGATATCGGGTACGCATGAAAAGAACAACGAAATGAAAAAAAATTAAGCTTAGATTGGCATCATTGCAAAGAGTCTGCTGACAAAATTAGTTCAATTTATCAATTCACCAGGACAAAGATGGCTGGAATAACAAGTATGGCTAGTGTCACTGGAATAATACCGACGGCCTGCTGAATGCTTTCTTTATCGAGTTGAAAAAATGTTGCATTTGGAAATACGACAGTCACGGAAACCAAAAGATAAAAGTCCAAACGTAGATTAGTGAGGATGTACATGTAGATGTAAATGTTGATAGTTCACCACTATAACTAAAGGAATGATAGAAAATTAGTCCTTGTGCAAAAAAAACAACGAAATTAAAAATTGAGGGTATATTTTTTGGCATAACACCAACAACGAGGGATGAATTTTGAGATAGCAGCCAGTTGCAACTAAAGCTGCGCTCTTCGGCAAAAGTGCACTGAGGAAAGTCGAACGTAAACGTTTCAAAAATACAGCAAAAAAACTTACTCGCAGATATCTTTTGCACCCTAAGCTCTTGTTCGAACAGAAGTACTGCCATAATATACACTACATCCATAATTATTATTCAAAACAGTGAATTACGGAGTAACATTTTGTTTTTGTAATTTTCCCAATTTACAGCAAATTTCATCTAGGTCTAAGTATTGAATTTTTTAGAAGAACAATAATATGGGAGCGGAATACGTAACATATCAATAACAGACCGCAATGGAATTGGTAATGGAGAAAGGTCAGAAAAAATTAACCCCCTGCTTCATTCAAAAACAATGCACAAAGGCGGAATGACAAGAGCGAAAAACTTTTTTTTGAACGAATCAAATCATTTGATAGTAAATGTATACAACCATAGAGATTTATCGAATTTCACGTTGAAATTCGTGGGATCATTCTACCCTCATCGCCGCCGCCTCGCCTTCAATTTTTTCTTCAATCCTTCCGCCTTCATCCGATGGAGGACCGCGCGGGAGGCGACGCCATTCATTGCCAGTCATTCACTAAGGAATTCACGTCCCCGCTAATTTCTCCCCTTCCACATCTCACAGTTTTAAACATGCTCAGATCAGAGCTGCTCTCCTCGCGGTATGCATTCCCGCGAAGTGTTACACCATCACTCCACCCACCGACCCTAAACTCACTCCCTTCAACCATCCTCTTTCGTTTAACTCCCTCCACAAAGCACCCTCCGACACCACCCACTAGCCAGTTCTCCTCCCTCCCATCTCCTTATCTTTATAGGTGGAAGGATCGAGAGAAAGAGATGGGGAGGGGTACAGCCCTCCTATTTCTGTCCCCTTCCCCTCCTCCCTTTTTACTTTTTGCCCTTATCTGCAGAGTTCAGTTCAGTCGCAACTTTATTGCGGTGCATGGTACCCTTTGGGGATGACGAGGAAATCTACCACCCCCACCCCTGGGTTCCGAATGCGAAACGTTGCGCTGAGCACTCTATAAGGTGGAGGAGGAGAATACACGCAGTTGGGTGGGAGGGATTAGGGGGGGGGAGAAATTGAGGGAGAGGTGGTGCAAGCAATGGGGATCGGGAATGTGGGGTGAGTGGGGGGCTGCAAAGGGACTTACTCCAGGACATCTTAGGACGGTAACTGCGCCCAACTACCAACCTATCCCCCCTCCCAAACCTATTCTCTCCTTCATCCTCTCCCCCCCCATCGAAACCTAACATCCACCCCTCCCTTAGCCTTCTTTTCCGCCTCAACCCTTTACGATCCAATTGACGCGAGAATAACTTAAACCGTCTCTCCCCCACTTCACCCGCGTAATTCCAAAGCGGAGTTTTAAAAAAATGATAATAAAAGAAGCAAAAGGAAGAAAACTCTTCGGAATGCTCCGGAAAACTCTTCTGCGGGAAGAATTTTCCCAACCCCTTCCTAACCCCCTCCGCGCACAGACAACCTTGCCTCCCGCTCCACTCGCAAACCTCGTCCCACCCCCTTCCCCTCCCCCTTCCGACCCACGCCCTGTCTTCCCCCCACCGCGTCTTCTTCTCGTTATTATGGAAATATTTCCTTCGCCGGTTATTTTTGTTCGGATTTCTCGGGAGTGGGGGTTTTATGCTGAATACTTCTCTCCCTTTCTTCTTATTTTTCACGAAATTTCACTTCTTGATTTTTCGGGCTGTTGCTCTTTGTTTTCTTTTTTATCCTCTAATGCGGTGAAATTTTTACGGACGACGGAGCGAAGACTTTAAAAGAGGAAAATTCCGGGGAGAATGATTCCGTTCTTCGAGAAAGATAAAAGCAACCAGAGGGCGAGTGTAGAACAATTAAGGCCAATAGCACACCGGTAAACAACCACGAAACAGTAACTGATGCAGTTGAGGCAGAGTTGACATGAACTTTGATTGTGCTCAGCATTCTTTTGAGTTTTCCGCTCCATATAAAATGATGATAATTTAAAGCAGAGTCTTTCCTAGAAATGTAACTAGAAACAAAATTTGGGAAAATTTCATACCAATAAAAATTACCAGCTAACGCCTTCAAAGGCAAGGATATATTCTCTAGTAGGTTGATCAAATTTTGCCATACCATATAGGTACTCCTTGGTCCGTTTAAATATGCCATAACTGGTAGAAAACCTTGAAAAAATAACCACAGGGAGCTTGTTGAATACAACAAAGCTTCATCTAGTTCACGTAGTATTAAATAAGTTTACAGTTAATTATTATTACACAGCGTATTAATAAGACTCACCGACAAATGGAAGTAGAAATCGGGCTCTTAAAAGGGTCGAATTTCGGACCACGGATCCGATTTTGTTCCATATAAACGTTAAGGGCAATCATATGAACTCAAAATAATTGCCTATCTTGACGTTTGTCAACCTTGGACGAATTACAGAGCTGCCAGATGTTTCCAAAAGTTACGAAAGCCTCAATGTTTTAGAGTTAACGCACAAAGTTGAGCGACAAAATTTAATATGGCAGCTGATGCTTAATACCAAGGGAACTACAGTCATAAACCTTCAGGTTAGTGGGATGAGCTCTACCCGAGATAAGCCCTACATCAAGCGAGATTCACACATCCAAGGCTAGGGCCAGTTCACTCCGTGGTCTCCTGCCGTTCCCAAGAAACTTTTGGCACCCAGAAAAGGGCATAGATAAGCTATACATTATCCAGATATATTGCACATACTTGAAAAGAAGATCCTGAAGTGTAACACCTTTAATCCACATTGCCAAGCTGCTCCCTTAATAAGGAAGTAAGAGAATCGGACATAATAGGAAAAGCTAAGCTTTGCAAAGACAACATTTACCTTTCTTTTTCAAGTCTAGAGTACAAAAACTAAAGTATTAGAGCTATTTTATTTACGAAACCGCTACTTTTCATAAAGCCGATACTTTTCATCCATAGCCATCTAATCAAATCTATTCATAAGCTCTGGAAAGAGTTAAACTTTCCGCTAACAGAAAGATTTCCATACCGAGAGATATACCTACCTAACGGGAACCCACAGAAATATTATTCCCCGAGGGATAAGAAAAGCGGCGCACCACACGAACAGTTTATACAAAACTTTCGTCGGATACTTTATGACTCAATAAGCTAACCCGGAGACAAGAACATCGAGTAAACTAAAGAAAAACTAACGGGGTGAGAGGCGACTGTTTATTTTCCCGGAAGAGGATTTCCCCGCATATGATGTGCCCGTCCTTCTGAACGCTTCGGGCGGCGGATAGCGATCCATCCACGAGAGGATGTTGAGGAGAGGAGAGGATTACCCGGCTCCCCTTACACCCCCCTCCTCCATGTCTCGGTCGCGGAAAGGAAACGATGGGCAGGGTGAGTTTGCGGAAAGTACACCACGGGAGAGAGACGGACCTCGGCGTGCACATCGCCTTCTAGCTGTGCAAGACTTCTTCCGGCGATACCTTTGTGGGGACACGGGGGGGAAAGGAGACCCACGAAACGAAACGCTGGAGAAAGAGTGGGGAGAGAAGTGGAGAGAGGAGTGGAGAGAGGAGTGGAGAGAGGAGTGGAGAGAAGAGTACATATCACCCAAAGTGCCTAAAGTTCCAAACCGAATTTCAAAAAAGAATAAACAAAGACGAGCTGAATTATGCATGTTAAAAAGCTACCCAGATGGGTCGCCTAGGGGGAGAAGTGAGGGCTCTCCGGATTGCTGCAACCTTGTTTCAAAGAGAATTTAAATGTGGAAGGGTGGGGTTCTAGAGACCTGGAGGGGGAAGGGCAACGGTGGGCAGGGAAAGAAAGAAGGTTGGGAGGAAGGATTGACTGTCTTGGCTCGCAGAGATTCCGGGAAACGCCTCTTCCTTTCTTTCTCCCACTATCCTCCTCTCACTGCGGAAAGTGATGGAGATGGAGCGGGAAATGGCGTCTCCCGCACCGCATGATCCACGAAGCCGAATCAAGATACGTCATACTTATGTGATCACATAACATCCAGATAGAAATAGCGTCGAGAACAAAAATAATATTTCGCCATCAGTGGTTGCCAAGATAAAGCTTTACTTGCCTGCGGGCAACTTTAGCAACGTCAGAAGAGGGCTAAAGATGCAGAGAAAAACCCAAGAGCATCGCATTCTCCAAAACACATATTCGCCACGACCACCTGCAACAGCTGTTTTCGTAGGAATAAAGTTCTGCGCAAGTGTATTTATGTTCACCCAAATGAAATCATAACGAATAACTCATAGAAGTCGACGCTACCTGTAATAATTGAATTTTGTATTCTTGTTTGGAATGATATACAACAAAATGCTTTTTGACCTTTATCAAAAGGCGTATTTAATTTCTATGCAAAATAAAAAATAATAAATTGGTCCAAATCTCGAGGAAAGTTACTTTCGGCGAAAGGAGGTGACTACCAAGAAATCTCTTTTGTTGTCTGTTAACATACATGCAGGACCAGACTGATACACTCGAGACTTTCCTCGTGACGAGAATCTTCTTTCATGACAAATTAGGTTTCATTGTAGAGACAAAGAGATGATTTCTTTCGTCTCTTTTACAGCCACTTACCAAGTTTGAATCGAAGGAAAATACTATGCCAACACTCACTATAAATCACACAATACACAGGAATTATCAAATAAAAGATAGAATACAAATAATAAAGAATTTTTGAAATAGAATATTGTTACAAATGCCACCAAATTTAATTTCTAAGAGTCATAAACCATTAACCACAGAATTAAAAGCATTTTCCTTGGTCTTCATAGAGTATTTTACGAGTAAAAAGAGAAGTAAGAGAGAATTTGATGAGCTATTGCTACGTCACTTTTCTGTATCTAACATCATTTTCCAAATACCTACGTTATTTTCAGCCCAGCATCCTTCTTATTTCAATAAATTTAATCAAAAATTCTTGCCTTCTCCCTTTCTCCTTTTGCCTTATATTCATCCTTACAGAATTCCATTCTTCTGCCAGAGTCTGATGCTATAACGCTACTTCCGTTTGCTCTTATTCAACTGAGCACCTCTTAGTTTTCCTATCTTTCCATTCATCGTATTTACTTCCGTCTCCACAATAGCCTATGTTTACAAAACATACACAGCCTTATTTTTTCTGTAAAAATTCGATATAAAACGGATTATATTCAGTTGACAAAATGCAGATCTGTATCTTTCAATAACCCGCCAAATTTACTGACCAATAACATCGCAACTCCATCTCCACGCGAAGTTAATTTCCGTGGGAGTGAACACGGACATAGAAGCAGACTCAAATCGGGTGCCAGAGCGGATATTAACTGATCCAAGTTCAAATACCAGTCTAGCCGCATGACATTTTTTTCACATCAAGTTTCCCTTCCCTTCTGCACAAAAAAATCTCGTTTCACACTAGCTACGCACATACATGAGAACGGAAAGCAGTGAAACGCAGGACACATCCGTTAAACAATGTCTCATGTTGCTTCGTGTCATTCATTGCCTGAGTAATACATAATGGAAATGTGCGTGAGTATCGTTCATTTTTTTCACGACTGTTTATGAATCCTCGAGCCATTATATTCGATCTTGCCTCCTCCACGACACTGAGACTCATGGAGCGAGAGAATGAAACCAAGAGAAGGGAAAAAAAACTCATTCGCATCTGCATCTTTGTTTGAGGTGCACGTGGATCGGAAATCATTTGCATATTCAACAATAAGTGAGAGAGCACAGTGAATCGTTCTTTTCACGACTTAAAAAAATAAAACCATAAAAAAATCACAGAGGACGAGGCTCGGGCGAAGCGTAAATAAGGTTGAATGACTCACGAGCTCACTACCTCCACACGCACGGAGACTTTTATATTTTTATTTCGCTCACGCACTCAATGAGGTGGCGCCCCAAAAAGATTCCCCCCGAACGCTCTCTCTCCCTCGATTCAGCACCGACTATAGTGACGAACTTCAACGAGGAGGGTTTAAAATAAAAACGCGACCACCCGGAAACCGGAGAATTGCGAAGTTCATGTCCTCTTCCCACATTCATGAAGGGCATCGGGGGGATGTGATGGGTAGATTATCGCGCGGGACTGAGTAGGGTAGGGGCAGAGTAACGAGATAATTCCGTAAGGGTGAAAGATAGATCGACCGCGCATGTGAGCGGGTGTTTGCAAATATACATATATACGCGTGCACATTCGGAATGGATGCGAAAATAGGCTAGCATCCCATTCCCTTCGAGCCTCACCCACCCCGCCGATCTCTCGCCCCATCTCCGCCCAACCCTTCTCTCTCTCTCTCTCATTCGAAACAAGCGAGATAAAGGCAATAAATCCCGGCATTCCGACTCGATTCCGCCGGAAGGGCACAACCGTTCCCAAATCCTCCCCCGCCAAACTATAACCCTTTCACCTCCCACATCTCCGCATCAACCAACTGCACCTCGCATTCCATCCCTCTTCCTTCCCTCTCCAACCAAACACACCCAATTTCAACCACGTCTACCAAAACCCTCTAAAACGCCCGCTCGTCCAGCCTGTCCGAAAGTTCTATTCCACCTGTGCCCGCCGATGGAGTATCGCCGACTGTAAGAGCACAGGATACGCGTGTTCTTCACTCTACGGCAGGTATTCTCAAACTTTGCCTGCGATGGAACACTTCGCAAATGCTGAAATTTTAACGGAGTACCTTGTTTATTGCCCAGTTATAATAGCTATTCCGTTAAATTTGCTGAACTATAGAGGGAGGTATGGCCCTTTACGTGGGAAATCTGGAAGATTTACTCTGACATTCAATAAAATCTACCTTTAACCGATATATTTCTTAAATAATAATAATTTAAAACAATCACAGGATATCGCCAAACATCTGTTTACTTTCCGCAGAACACTTTTGTTTCGCGGACCATGGTTAGGGAAACCCTGCCCAATTGTCTGAGTGCATGAGCGGTGTATGCATGTATTTCTTGCTCTATGATCCTTCCCCCGAGCCATTAAATTACTTTGTTTGCAACACATGAAAAAGGAAAAACCGCTGTCCCGTGCTTAAAGTTTCGGATATGGAGACTTGGGTCATTGGAGACGGATAAGTTGGCAGGGGAAAATTTACATTTAAGATGGACGAAGGGTAGGAGAGAAACCTATTGCCTGCCATCGGCTAATTTTCATTCAAGCCGCCCCGGAGTTCACAGATTAGAGTCCCATGGTGGGCCATTTTAACGTGTACTCATGAGAAAGACGTTGAAAAAACATAGCAGGCATTTGAGATTTTAGAGTGTAGTAGAATTGTTAAGTCCGGAGGATGATAAAGAAAACGCCGATTACTTAGTTGGAACAAACAAAGAGGGAAAAAGAGATTCTGAAGGTCAAGGAGTGAAATTTGGGAAAGCATGGAGGAGAAAAGCAAGAGAATAAGGCTCATGGATGGGATGGGTAGAAGGACGAGTGCTGAGCTGAGGACAGAAATCATGTAAGCAGACTAGGGCATTCGACTTTAAAAGATACATATGCACATATTCTTTCCTTCCAAGTTCCTTCTTTCATTTAAACTTTTCTTAACTATAAGGTCACCTCAAATAATAAGAATTTAATTAAAGTGTTATCGACAGAAACTCGAAGCATCCGGTGACGTGGCAGCACGAACCGCGGGCCCATTGGCGGAGGAGGCTGGAGGAGGAAGAAGTCGAATCGTCGCTTATTCTCTCCCCGCCTCTCTCCTCTTTCCCCCGTCTTCTTCGAGAGATGGATGGAAAGGGAGAGGAGAGAGAAAGAGAGGCAGTGGAGCGACGTTGCCAAATCACGGCCGACAAGGGGGCGAGTGGAAGTGCATCTCTGCCTGCGATCTCTGCTTCCCTGTTGTCTCGTACGCGTCGCCTTTCCCGCTACTGGGACAATCCGGGACGTGGATGGCACGACCGGCCGCGCTTCTCTCCACGGTCATTCATCCGTGGACGCGCCGACACGGGGCGCGTGTATGCAGTGACGAGGCGCCGATTCATAATTACAACCTGTAAACCCTTTGAAAGAGTTAGCAGCTGACAAGGCTACTTGACGGAATGAGTTTCAGCCACGGGGGGACAAAACGCGACGGAGTGTTGACCCGGAGGGACAGAGAGAGCGCTATAAGTGACGGAAAAACCAAATGAGGGGTGGCCGGCCCCCCCGCGGGTTCCAACGGGACTGCTCTCGCCGAGAATGCCGGCGCTCGAACTCTGCGAAGATCTTCTTGCGATGGTTTTCAAACTTCAGCAATTCAAATGCTCTCTCGCTACGGTTTGCATTTGCGAACACGTAGCGTGTGCATATTAAATGAAAAACGATTTCAAACAACAAAACCAGAAACATGAGAGGAGATAGAGACAAGAAGAAACCAAGGGCAATAGAGCTCATTTCACAACTTTCTCATGCCATCGATGTTTGCGCGGAGTTCCAGATGAGGCGCGCGGAGCGCGGCCTCATCTGGAATATGCTGTTAGTGTATGGGATCCATACGAAACGGGGTTGATATCAGAGTTAGATCGCGTCCAGCGAAGAGGAGCTAGGTTTGTGAAACGATGCTACGATAAGTTGGCTAGTGTGTCTGGACTGTTAGAAGAATTAGGATGGGAATCGCTATCACAGCGTAGATTAAATTATAGGCTTAATCTCCTAAATAAATTTCAGGAAAATCATTTTACTGACGACGTAAAAAACATACTATTAACCCCTTCGTACTGCGGCAGATTAGATCGCGCCAATAAAATTAGAGAGCTAGATTGTAGAACCGATAGGTATAAAATGTCATTTTTTCCGCGTACCATTCGGGACCATAACAGCTGTGATCGTCGTCATGAATAGTTCGAGTATTGACAATAGGCAGGCAGTTAATCTTTCTCATTATATTCTCCTCTTTCTTATTTATGCATGATGTAAATAATGATGTTCTTATTTATGCATGATATTTTGAATCTGTAGTAGTAGTCTTTGTATCCCTTGCATGTTAGAACGATTGGAGATAGAATGTTTCTTGGGTATTAGATTTGTAATTGGCGCTTTGCATGTGTGGTACGCGGGTTTTTAATGTAATGTCGGTGTTCTACCATATCATTCATGCATGCCTGGTGCGAGAGCACCCCCTGCCACACACCCTTTGGGTGGCTTGCAGGGTATGACGTAGATGTAGATGAAAATAAAACAGCCTGAAATTAAGCTAAAGTCCCAAATTAAGTACATAAGTAACAATATATGATGAAATACGAGTTTATACTCACGCAGACACGAGACAATTTTGACCAAATAAAAAAATATAGTCCCTGACGATATCCTTGTTTAACAGCAACGATAAACGACACCTTCATTTCATTACGTCTACACATAATACCTTGTTCAAATAGCAAGGTCAGAAAAGTTATATGAGTACGATAACATTCTCAGAGAATGTTGTAATATGTGTGGCTCTCGGGAGGATAGAATGTTAGTAGTCAAAAGCCATAACTCTAAGATACTAAGGGCACTCACTTTCAAATAATGGCCTCCTGACCATGCCTATATGCGAGATCCCATCGGATATTCGCCGTTTTTTTTGCAACATACGGTTGACTTTGGTTAATTAATTCAGCAGACTAAAATTTAAGGAAGTAATAAACTCGTTGCTTTCATGACAATAAGGGAAACATTGAAAAAAATGTATCCCCTATGGTTTGTTGATAACTCTGAATATATATTGTTTTTGAAGAGTTGATTCGGAAGACTTCCAGCCAAAAGTTTATAACTAAATAGAGGTAGCTTCAAATTAGTGCCTATGTATATGCATCTCCAGAGGAAGTGCATCCCACCCAAAGTCATATTACCAGTTCAGACAAACGCGAGCGACCAAGACCAGACAGTGCGTTCTACACCTTGGGAATCGAACCGGAACCGGTCGGAGAGAGGATGAGACGAGACAGAATTCCGTTGGTTTCCTGTGCTTACGAATTCCCTCCATGTTGCCTCCTGCCACAGAACGTCGTCGCTACTGCAACCGTAGGAATTGTATTGAAGGAAACGGGTTTATAAGCTGACTGGTGATGCAAGTTGCTCTGTTATCAAGATTAACGGATGATAAAATATATGAACCTATCGGGAGAGTTAGACATTAATGGTCCCTAATTGCCTCGTGATGACAGGAGTAGGAAGGGTTCCGTATGTTTTAGACCTACCTCCTTCCGACAAATGACATCGAAGGCAGTGAAAGACTAGAACGGAGGGCTGAAATGACATCATAAAATATTTCTTCAGAGATTTTCATCTGCCATAGCGAATACAAATATGAAAAATTTGATTTTGTCATTGCATTCAAGGACGATAGTGCTTCTCTCTCGGTAAAGCTCCAACAGTAGTAACCACTACGGTTTTTCTCCTCAAGGTTTATATGTTACTCTATGATGGATCATTGGATGATTCATCAAAATTGTCATTTCATGTGCAACTAAAATGGACAAAATTTCAATCTATCAAATATGAGCATAAAGATAAGTCTGCCAGTTATAAGATATTTCCTTACCATTAGACCATTTGAGGTGAACGCAGTGGCATCGAAAAATCTACCCACTTTAAAGAGGCAACTTATTGCTAGTGTCAGACATTAAAAACGCACATTGCGCTTACGATGACTTAGAAATTGAGTGAAGTTTGTGTATGTCATGTGCAACCCATATTTGCCATATTCTTCCCGAAAGTAAGCAGGATATTTTGCTGTTTGCGGAGTTAAATCAATAAAGGCGATCAAAACGACTTACCCCGACGACTCAGCCTCTCCCACGCATCCGATGAAAACACACGCAATTCAACTGGAACGCGTTGAGTCTAACGAGACGAGTTTTCAATGGAGACTCGGATGCAGACAATTTCCACGGGACTTGGTAAAAAGGCACCGGAGCGTTTTAAAAAGACACCCCACCCCCTCGCTGTGATAAAAAAATGCAAGCTAAACAAAAGGCACAAGGGAACAAAACGTGTGCAGTAGGGACTCGCTGCTGCGCGCGTCGACAGCACACTAATTACCCCGAAGAGGGAAACAATTACTTAGCCACTCTCCGGACCGATCTGTCCGTGTGGACGCAGGGCTCTCGTGCAGACACAGCACGAGGAGCGAGGAGCGGCTGCACCGCGAACCGTTGGAAAGAATTATCGCATCGCAAGCCAATTGTCACCAAATTGCCAAACACACACTCTCACGCCGCGCCAGTGCGCTTATTGACATTTCCGTGAAAGCCTTATTAATCAAGGACTCAACGGAGGGGAAACGCTCTTTTCAAGTCTTATAGCGAAAGGCAAAGGACGACTTGGAAACAGCACATTTGCTATAAAATAAAGACGAAGAAAAAAGTTCCAGACGCAGTGCTATGCAAAAAGCAGCAACGAAATCCATTATTTTACCGAAGAAAAAGCTGCAACAGCTTTTTAAAGGGTAAAAAAGAATTGATAAAATGGATTTGTTCCTTTGGTGCACTGCCGATCGACTGTTTGGCTTCTTGGCTGCCTCTCAGTCTATTTCCACAGGCTATTAAAATTTACTTGACAAAATTATCAACCATGCATCAAGTCTCACTTCATCTCTTAGTGCAATCTTCCTTCTCTTATATCGTTTAGAATTCCTATTCCCTTTCTTTCACCACCTTATTTCTCTTCCTTGCGACAGAGGAAATATATAATTAATGTAATAAAATGAAATACACCACAGCAAAATTAGAGTTGAGTAGATAACCGACACTGAAGCTAAAACATCCAAGTGACAGCAGGAATAAATAAAAAATCACATTAAAAGGCAATGAAAATAAGGGTAAACATGCTCTCTCAAGGATGCCATGATTAACAAAAGAAAGTGGAGAGAAAGGAAGAGGATACCTCAAAGAGTCGACGAACGTGACCAGCC
Source organism: Ceriagrion tenellum (assembly GCA_963169105.1). Lineage (NCBI taxonomy): Eukaryota > Metazoa > Arthropoda > Insecta > Odonata > Coenagrionidae > Ceriagrion > Ceriagrion tenellum. The sequence continues at coordinate 65,430,974 of OY720632.1, forward strand.
AAGTTACAGTCCGCAAGAGCTTCTTACAACACCGCCGTATATTCCCTTCGCTGATGAGTCCATTGAGGAAATAAACTGCGGGGAGCAACTTAGTAGAAAATTTGCAAGCGTAAACAAATCTTCGAGTTAATGCGTAGAGCAATGAAAGCATTAACGACCTTTGGGAAACTGCCCTGGTTTTATTGCTCGCGCAGAGGCTGAGGTGTTCTTCGTGATGGATTGTAAGTGGAGCAAGTTTCGGTAGTTTCCAACTAAGGTTTACAACGTTAGCTTAAATTGCTTATGTTTCCCAAGAAAGAAAGGAAGTTGAACGCATTGTTTGAACATATTCACGGAGCTTCAGGTTCCAATGTACATCTTCGAATGAATAGAATAAATGTAGTTTTACCATGCGTTCGTCGGCTGGTTAATTAGTTTTTTACTAAATTAAATGAAAAAATTGATGGACGTATGTTTTTGTACTGTGAATGTGAAACAGCAATCAGAAAATATTTTAGCCCAATGAAATACCGCAGGGTGTGGAGAAAAAATAAACAACAAAGGTATAAACCACATTCAAGCTGAAGGTTATATAAAGACTCGTCTTTTCTAAACAAAATGTAAAGACTATAAAACGCTTAATACTTAAGGGGAACATACGCGAGCGAGACTTATTTGCTTAAGGTATTATCGAGTATATCAGATGTATAGTTAAGAATAACAGTCTCTTTAACATAGAAAATCACCATTTTAGCGCTGTAGTCATAAATGGTGCATATTATTTAAGGAAAAATGAGAGGTCTCATGATTTTACAGCTACATTTGTAACCAGAAAAATATTTATGGGAATTATAACATTAATAGCTGGGAAGGAGAAACTAAAATTTAAAAAAATTCATCGCCCTTTCTACTTTTATACGAGAACTTTATAAAAGCCGCGGGGTGTTTCCAGAACCGCAAGCTGCACTTTCTCTAAATATATCACTTGTGCAAAATTTATCACCCTAATACAGGCCAGCTTGAACTACGCTGGTAAGAAAAACAAAACGACTGAGCACGTTAGCTGGTTGACGAAACAGCAGGAAATTCGGAAAGGGCAAACCACAATTTTCATATTAAAATTATTTTGAAAATGATTCATTCACCCATGACGTAGTTTTGCACAATGTTTAAAAGATAATCGCCTTTCGGAAACACTCAAATACTAGCCATTTGACAAAATATAATTCTATCTAATTCTCGCAACGTCAAATTTTAGATTTGCCGGCTCCAACGATATTTCATCCAAATATGACAATTAAAAGAGGAATACGCGGACACGCAAAGGACCTCGAGGCCAAGAGTTCCATTGGTCCTCGCACGACACGGAATCGACGCCGAAACCACGACAAAGGAAACATCAACTTGGATACACTGTCGGAAAACCACATCAACGTTTTTCCGAGGCATTCGTGTGGCGTAACCAGCCACGGCACGAGGCTGTAAGGGTTAGGGGGATGAAAAGGGGTTTACCGAAGCGGAGCGGACCTGTCCGGAGCTGCCGGGAGGGGTTCGGAGGGAAGACGGAAAATGGGAGTGGAGGGAGAGAGGCAGAGAGTGGGAGTGGTGGAGAGGCGGATCGAGGTGGCTGCCGTGGGGAACGAGCGAGCTTGATAGAGTTAGGAGGAAGAAGTTTGCCAAAGTAAAGGGAAGATAAATGTGGCGAAGAATTGAATAAATCACGCGGGCCGTATATTTTTACAGAGCTCAACAAAGGTGGTGGGAGATTCAAGGGTAAAAATGGAAGGAGAAAAAAATATCTGACAGGCGAGAGGCGATGAGGCAAAAACCCGTAAACAATGGAGGTAGGATTTTTTTTCTTCAATTACGCGCCGAGAGGAGACCCGTAGGGTGGTGGAGGAGGAGGAGGTAGTGCCGAGAACGGCTGGAATAGGGGCAAGTGGATGGTTGTCTTGCGGATATTTCCGCTGATCCAACTCCAAATCCTACTTAAGCTGTAAATTAAGAATGTGAGAGGAAATTTTTAGTGGGGGGTTGGGGCGAGAGCGAGGTGTAGTATACGGTGACGAGTGAGGAAGAGAGGGAAGGAATCCGTTGATATAAAAGGGAGGAACGAAAGAGAAATGGGAATCGAAGTCGAAAGTTTTCGAGTAAATCGAGAGGGGAGTGCAAGCGAGGGAGAAACGGAGGCATTCAAAAGTCCACGTCCAAGTCCATCTTCCAATTCAACTCGAAATAACCTCGAAGATTGAGGGAAAATATTAATCGAACTATCACTCTGAACTTTTCTCAATACTTTTTATCTTGTTAAACTTCTCCCATTACGAAAGATGGTTACTGTGCTTGACGCACTACAATAGAAAGGACATGAATGTATGTATTAAGAAAAGTAGGAAGCTTCATGCGTCACTTTATTGATAAAAGTAGCAAACGGCACTTTCCAGAAACGTCTTTCATTTCCAGCTCCTGAAGATCCAATATTTTAAATTATTGAAGAATATATATGATGCAGAAATCGATTAGGTTCCTTCATTCAGAACAATATTGTGGGGCTGATAACAGGGCATAATAACAAACACCTTTAGTGAATCGATACCGCAGCTACTGATATGATAAGGAAATTTCTGATGTGTGCCCTTTATCTACTCAGATAAATAAACATTCTGACTGGGAGAAATGTGAACTTCTAGGTAGCAGAAAACATTTCTGCGCATTTTTGTCTATTTTTTTATTTCATAAAAGACCCCGATGAGATAACCGAGCTCTACGGACTTCCGAATAAGCTGTTACCTGTACGCTCAGTCGACTAGGTCACCCACCATACTTGAAAGAAAACGTATGGATAATTGAATGGAACCGGACGCGATAAAAATAGCACAGAGTTGAGACAAACAAAATACCCCAGGTCCTAAATGGTACCTATAATCCAGACTTTATCCGTTCAATTGCATTCAGGACCTTTGCAGCATCATATTATCCTGGACCTTTTAAATCCTAAACTGAGTCTCCGCACTTCGTCAACATTATCGAGCCTAACGATGTGGTATTCTTTGAATGTATGAATGGAAGGCGAAGCAGAAACATCACGACTGACAAACTTAGTTTTATTTTTCAAGACCAAAGTTTCGTTGGAAATCAACATCTTTTCCTGAAGATGTAGCTCCGCAACAAAACCAATAAAATGCATAGAGGAAATTCCAGTGTTTCTGTTTCACCTTTGATTCCTACTTTCCACTACTCTTCCTTCTTATCCACGAGAGTACGAAAACTACGCTATTAACGTTCTTAAAATTTTCCTCATGAAACTAAGTGAGTCCAAACATAATCGATGCAAAGAAGTTACCTCTCTGACTCATAACACGGTTCCCATTTCAAGAGCTTCCATGCCATCTGCATCGCCCACTAAGAGCATTTAAGCAATATACTCTTTATTCGGTGACCACAAAAGAGTACAGCACACTTGAGTATAAACTGACATTGATACCACAGAGTCGTTCGCTCAGATAATTTTTGTACCCCATGCCATCAAATATCAAGAATTGATATTCAACATAATACCTCGCTCCCAGCAGATTTGAAAATATGAGTGGTTTAAATAGTTTTCAAAGATACTACTCCAGTATATCTCTCATATTTACGAATAGAACAATTCATAGTGAGCGCACAATTCTTTAAGCTTTTTAAAATTCGTGGTGTACCAGAATTAAACACTCCTTTCTTAATTTTTGAGAATGCTTCGGCGATCGAGGATCCGACTTGAAGGGAGTTAAAGGCTTTAGGGAAAGTTTTAGTAACCTTTCTAGCTACTCTTATCTTACTCTCCCTCTTGACGAGAGCGCGAGAACGTGTATGCAAGGGTGTTTCGCATATCCTTTATTTTGTTGCAAAACATGCGTCAAACCCCTTGCTTAGCACCTCCATCCCCTGGAGACTCCGTCGTCACGTCCCACTCAATGCTCCGCGCTTCCTGCCCCTTCCCACCTATCCTTAAATCCCTCCCAACACATCCCAGCAAAGGAGTTTATCCCGGCGCTTACACTCCTCCCGCTCCTCTATTTTCTCCACTCGCTCTTCCTACTATCCCTCTCCATCGCCTTCCCAGGAATCTTCAAACGTTGTCCATCTCCAAGAAAATAGTACGACTCTCCTTTGTTGGATTACATTTCCACTCTTCACCTCACACAAAATCACTGATCTTAATTCAGATATTCTGCTCAATTTATGACTCTATGAACTTTTTCCCGTTTTCATATTTTCCATTTTTACCGCAAGACAAAGAGGTGGTGAAAAAACGGGACAATTTTATTTCCAAGCACTGTCCGCAGCAGCCAGACATGTATCACACCATTGGCAGACAACGCAAAGGTCTCAGGTTCGAACCCTACTGCGGGCTATGTTAGTTTGAATACGCGATATAAACTTGGTAGTCGGAGTATCTGCAACGCTAGTCTGACTTCCTCGAAAGTTTTGCTGTATTATCCGTAAAGAACACCACGAACCATGAAACAAAATCTAGAGCGATGAATAAGGAAACGATGTCGAATATACATTTACCATTTCTCACATCTCGGCAATGGCTTTGGACAAATGGAGTTTTCTTTTGCCGCTGCTTGCACTCTACTCGCCAAACTTTTCATTCGACTCCGCTTCCATGAGCCGTTTCTAGCCTTCATTCACACTCTCTCTCTCCACGTATCTCCCATTTCTCCGTATTTCCCCCTTCCCCCCTCATTCCAGAAAGTCTTTTTCTAAAAAAAATCCCACCCCCGTTTCCCAAGGAAGCTTCTTCTCGACCTCACTCCCGCTTTAGTTTTCTCAACCCTCACCCTTAAACTCACTCACCCTCCGAGCGCCCCCTTACTTTCCGAGAGGGAAAGGGAGAGGGGAGGAAGAGGAAAGAGGGAACTCCCCCGAGGAACGGGTCGTATGCGTGCATCAGCATTCGATGCGAGGAACAGCCTTTGGCCAAAATGGTGCGAGGAGTTGACGGCATGGAGAGGGCGGGAGGAGAAGGAAGTAGGCGGAAAAACAAGGATGAGGTCGCGGGGCCGTGGAATACCTTCGCGGGGGAAGGAGAGGGAGTACTGAGAAAGCCTCACCGGGAACGGGGGGAAAGAAGAAAAGAGAGTAAGGCCCCACACGACGACGCAAGTTTTCCCCGACTCCCCGCCGACATCGACGTCACCGCATTTGCGAGCAGGGCCACGTTTGCCAGGATTCGTTCGAGAGGGAGAGAATCCACCCGTCTCAGGGATTATGCACCGGCGAAGGAAGAGAGGGAAGGGTAGAAAGAAAAAAGGAATCCGCCGGTTTGGAGGGAGACACCAAACGAGAGGACCAGGGGGGCTATTTTGTAAATTCGAAAACTGTTTCGGCAACGGATTCGGCAACGAATTCGAATTCGAACGCCTATTCGAAGTCTTGCCGAAAGTGCGCTTATATGCGACCGCGTAAGCACTTTCGACTCGCCAGAATTCGATTCGAAAGAGTTGCCGAAGTGACGCAGTAACTTGGCGAAGAGAGCCGAAGCAAATGATGACGTCACTGTTTTCAGCCAATGAAATTTCAGAGCCAGCGTTCGGTACCGCCTCTTTTGACATGGATAATAAATCACAGAAAGGTAAGCTACCTGTTCATTTATTTGTATTATGTGTCACTTCCGTTGTTGTTATTTGCCGTTAATTCATTGGTTCGTGTCTTTGACTTTTATTGAGTTCTTGTCTGCACATAATCGCGAGTAGTCGCGCTTAATTATAACAAAACACGTATTTCAGAAGAAGGACGTATCGTGTGGGCCTTGCATGGGTGCAAACGGGAGCAGTAGGAATTAGCGTTTGAATTAATATGGCATAAATTAATGCTCTATTTCATTTATGCACAATCATAAAATGTTCCCGCTACAAACTTTGCCAGTATAATAGTTGTTGTCGATGGAAAATATGTGTTTTATGGTAAATATTGCGTCATGAACGGAAAAAATTCTATGCTGGATTGCTTGGACTGGAAATCAACTACCTATTTACTTTTTGTAAGAGACACGATCATTTATATATCTATTGAATTAAACTAGCGGGACGAAGTACGCACGGGTGCGTCTGAAATATTCCAAAATAGATACGCTATATATGTCCGCTCATGTTGAAAGTAGGGAAGCTTTTCAGATTAATTGTTTTGGAGCTTTACATTCGTTGGGAACAAAAACCCATTTCGTACAAGTCACTATTTGGGAGAGATCGTATACATAACGTGATCTTAACTTAATTAACTTGTCAGAAAAATTCATCTAAGTAAAATGTATTTTTTATTCATTCGTTTATTTACTGGCTAGTTGAATCGTTGCCATATCAGCGAAATGTCAATTTCTATGCCAGCTGTTACCCAAAAAATGCTTCCGTATGGTAAGTTTCTTTTTCCACCCAAACCATTATGTAGTATTGGTTGACTGAATACGCTTGACTGCCAGTACAAAGATTGAATTTTAATTTTAAATCTGCTGTATTTCTGCTCACAGTTTTTGTGCATTCTCACATCCTAGCCATATTATTTACTTCTGTAGCGAACTAGTAGAAGAATTGTGTAGCGCCTAAATCGTCCAGTGCTCTTTATTTCCTTGGTGTGTATACTTATTGTGAAATTTTAGGGAATATCCTGTGGTGACATCGTTATGATTCTCAGCATTGCATTATGTCTATGGTGTTTTTACGTCTGGTGTCATGTCCATGCACACTGTTTCTCAATCTAAATTTATCAAGGTTGTCTTTTACTTAAGTCAAACAATGATAAATGTACAAGCTAAATACTGTCATTACACTCAATCTCACAAAGAGTGGACGGCAATGGTCCTGTTGGCCAGAGTTTGAGATGATCCTAACTGCTTTCATTTGTATTAAAAGTAAAGTTCTTGTGCCACTTTCATGTCCCCAGAGCCGTAAGTCATAGTTTAGGTGACTTTGAAAGAAGGCAAAGTAAGTGAGCCTCACATATTCCTATGAAACACAGTTTTTCAGTCTCCTGAGTAGGAACAAACACTTGGAAAGTTCTTTGCTGACTTCAGTAATGTGACAGTTCCAGGTAAGTTTACTAGCAATATTGAATCCAAGTAACTTGACAGAGTTATCAACTTAACCAACATTTCTAAGATGACAAGTAAGATGTTGTGTTTTTGCAGAGTTAATTAGTAGTTTATTAGCCGAGAACCAATACCTGGCTTGCTCTTCCACATCACATAGTTCTTCATGTGCCTGCTCAGGATTCTCACACTTGCTAAGAAATGTAGTGTCATCAGCATATAGAAGACAGTCAACAGATGTTACTTGGTAGGTCATTAATCATTAGTAGAAATAATAATGGACTGAAAACAGACCCTTGCGGCTGAGTGAACTGAGTAAGTTATTTCTTTCCAGATATATGAGTATTTAAGCACTAGATATAGCCTCAATGATTTTTCCTATTACAGGAATGATAGAGATGGGGCGATAATTCTTAGGGTGATTTTTATCACCCCTCTCATAAATAGGTGTCACCTTAGAGTATTTTAAAGCATCAGGGAAATGTCCTGACTGGAAGCAAGAGTTGATGACCACAGACAATGGAAAGGAGATTTGCTGTATAATGGCCTTTATAATGTTATTGGAGAGACCGTAGATGTCTCTACTTTTTGATCCCTTAAATTTAGGAACTGCTTTGACTATTTCAGATGGTGTAACCCACTTCCAGCGAAATTTTTCAGTGGGAGCAGAAGATCTATTGAGGCAGCATTTAAAATCTAGGTTGGCACTGGATGTTTCTAAGAGTATTATCAATGGAATGCACAAAGTGATTATTAAATTCAGAGGGTTTGATTGGGATATCTTTAGTAACACTAGTTGAAGGAGTCATATTCCTGATGACTGACCAGGCTGCTTTAGATTTGTTTTGGGAGCTGTCTACAAATTCTACATTAGCTTTGCGTTTTGCCAAAGAAAGTTTGTTTTGATAATCCCTTTTCAGTTCCTTGTACAACTTAATGTTAGTATGAGTTGGCTTATTTTTAGAATCTTGATAACTAAGCAACAGTTTTCCACGAAGATGCTCAAGGTCAGGAGTAAACCAATTTGCCTTTACATTCCTGGTTTGCTTAAGCTTGATCAATTTTTGTGGAAATGCTTGGTTACATGCTAAGATAGGTAACTCTATCAAAGAACAAAGTAAATTTTTGTGAGCCATTACCTGCAGTGAGTAAGGAAACCCAATCCATTTCAATGAGTGATTTTTTAAACATTTCTTTTGGGCTTTAAGTAATTGGCCACGCTAAGATAATTTGATCACAGTACTCAACTGGCAGAATATTCAATATACTAAAGACAACGGCACTGTGGTCAGATATCATAGGATTAAAAACATTAAAAGAATTTTCATGAGGATAAAAACAAGTGAGAACATTATCCAAGCATGCAGAGTTGCTGGTTGGTTGATGGTTAGCGTAGTGCAAATTAAAGGACCTGAGTAATACATCAAGTTGAGTTTTATATCTTGAGTTATTTGACAGGTCAATATTCAGGTTCTCTTATCTCTGCAATGAGATGAAGGACACTTTTGAAGCACTAAAACATATGCCTTCAATATGTAGGCCAGTTACTTTCACCATTGGAAAGAACTTTCTTTTGTGTATGACACAAGGGACATTCCATTATGTCACTTCAGTTTTATTTTAAACCTATAGAGAGAAACTTAATTTTTAATTTCTGATCACTAATACACTTTAGGATTTCAGTGTAAAATATTTATCCTTTCTGCATTTTAAGGCAATATGAAATCATATGGTAGAAGTATAAATTTCTTTGTGATTTAATTATTTTTTCATGTCGACTGCAAACATTTCTTCAATTAGTTAATTTTTCCACTTGCATGATAAAGAGATGATTATAAAAGCACTAAGTATTTTAAGAAAAATGAGCATACTTTCACCTTGATGATAAATAGCCTTCTAGTGTCTCATTATTTCATTTAAAAAATAATCATTTCCAGATACTTCCCTTGATGAGAGGCTTGTGATAACCACTGAGAAGAGGGCACAGGCATGGGGAAAATTTGAGACTGTGACAGAAGAGGTGAAGATGCAATGGAATATGGAATTTTGACCATTGTTTGAATTAAGGCACATTAAGTTCTCTTATCTCTGCAATATGATGATGGACACTTTTGAAGCAGTTAAAAAAATATGCCTTCAATTTGTAGGCCAGTTAATTTCACACTTAGAAAGAACTTTTGTTTGTTCAATGTGATCTAATAAAGTTTATTTTAAAAACCCTCATATGACTTATTGGCACAAGAAATCTATTGGTAATTGCTCTTAATGTAGGCATGAAAAGGGAACGACCTTCCTTCATGGTCCAGCTATGACAATATTTTACAATACACTTCCTTCTTCACCTCCCTTAAGGAAGAGGCAAAGAAGGTGGCAGCTGAGTAAGTTGAATGAACTGTTATGACAGTGGTATGAAATATTCATCCAGCAGGTATTAGTTTAAGGGTTTGATGGCCGATAAAACTTAATGGTCTACTACTTCTAATTACTAAGGACTATGCATTTCTAATTACTAGGAACTACTTTATTTTCATACTTTTGAGAAATGGGTTACAGTTATTTTTTTAAATATTCATCCGAGGCATTAGAATTGTTGAAGTTGTATCACAGGCATCACCTTGCGTAAAGTAAGAAATTACAGTACGTATTTCACATTTTCATCAACTATAAATATCAAGTTTCATGATTAAGCCACTGTATATTACATCAATCATTGGTACAAGTAACCTATCAGTCATTGATCCTAATGTTGGCATGAAAAGGCAATGAACTTCCTTCATGGTCTAGCTACAAATACCATGCAACTTATTGAATGAATTTCCATTTTCAAACAGCAGGTATCATACATTCCTTAATACCACCCTAAATGCCCATTATATTCCACCCTTCTTTAAATATCTCCCTCACTCAACATTACTTAACGCAATTTCTTCCTTCAGTCACTGTCTTTAAGGCCCACCCCAAGACCCTCCTTTTCAGACTACTAAAATATTTGTTAACAACCTTATTCCTATCTCACCTTTGGCATTGCTTTCTTCATTTTTCTAACACTTCTATCTTACTGGTCTTAATGTTCTATTCCATATCCATTAACTAAGCATCAGCATAAGGTCCTTTTCTATTCATGTATGAAGGCATGAAGGTTTGCATGTAAATGTAAGCATTGCTTGATGATCGACAATATATATTAATTATGACCACCATCATGACATTCAAAACTTACAATGCATGCCCTCATTTTCACTCACACTTCCAGATCATATTCTGGGTAGCCGACTTGACTACACACAGGCATTTCAACCTTGGTACATCGACATCGCCTCCCCTTTTTGTCAAAGGTACAATTGTTGAAGAGTTCTGACAGCCCAACCACTTCTTGTGGTAGATGTTAGGCTTGCTGGTTCCCTCAACAGCACCTCTTGTGAAAGATTCCTGCATAAGTGAGCATTATTGCCTTATGATATTACCTTTTATATTTCTTACCCAGTACAATCCTAAGAAACCTATGTTTTTCAACTATTACACCTGATTCCCATAACATCCAAGGCATATAGAATGTTGGGTTTTATTTGTTGTGCATGTAAGGATTTTAAAAACATCCACTGTCTGAGGATATTATATGTGTCTCTTGTCAGATCAATCTTAGAGTACTGTTCAATTGTGTGGAATCCATTTTATGGGAAATATGAATCATCCATGGAGAGGGTCCAACATAAATTTTTAAGGTTTGCTTCAATCAAATTTTCTATTCCCAGAATGAAAGGAGAATATGACAGTGTAATGAATTACTTAAACCTGACTAGTCTTCGATGTAGAAGAAAACAATATGGTGTTATATTCTTATATTATGTCTTGAACAATTACATAAAATGCTCAACTCTATTGCCATTTCTCTAAGGGTACCTTCGGTAAACACAAGACTGAGCAATTTGTTTAATGTACCCTATCTGCCAAATAACTATTCATTCTACATGCCACTGTACCGTGCAATGAGAGATGCCAATGAAATCTCAAGGGACATTGAATTTTTTTATTCTTCCTCAAGCACCTTCAAAAGATATGTGAGAAGCAATGTTTCTTGAGTGTTTGCCTTTTTTTAAATATAAGTCATATCCATATTCTCATTTAAAATTGCCTTATTCAGTAGTGAATGTATGATGTTCTTGTTAGATTAAGTTGTATCTATTTTTTTTCTCTTACTCTTTTTCTTTATTTTTAAGCTTACCTTCATATCCTTGATGTGCCTTTATTTACTTTAAAGCTGCTATTCCTTGTTGCCTTAATACTTGTACTCAATGTATAACTTTATAAAGGGTTTTATATCAACCCGTTCAATAAATATATTATTATTATATATTATTCCCAGTTTTCATTTTTAGATGCTTTCACCATTACCCTACTGCCTTCCACAATTTGAGCTAATTTGCGATTTGCTGACCTATCATAAATCTCTTTCATTTTGGTCTCCTTGGCGCATAATGCTGCATGAATGTCCTCCTGAACTTTTGGCATAAGTGCTTCAGTAGGAACTTGAAGTCTTATTCTCAAGTAGTTACTAAATAGAATTTTTACAGGGGAGACATTTAGCCCTTTCACTAGAGTACTTATATACTTGCAAAGCAAATCTCTGAAATCTATCCCAGCCTCTTTCCTTTTCCATTATATTTGTTTACTTATTCGCACTCCTTTTTCAACAAGGCCATTGCTCTGATCATGATGTGGGATAGACAGAGGATAGATGTTAGGCTAGTAAAATAGCTGTCTAGCTGTTGTGTATGTTCTCTCAATACCACAGAGACATTAATATAAAACCTTTGACACTTGAGCCTGCAATGCCTTTGGCAAAATGTTCCAGGTAAAAATGTTAGACCTGTTGCTAAATCCTCTGAAACTTGTCTATCTGCTATGGAAAACTAATATATAATCTACTAGTAGTGGATTTAGCTTTAGTACTGTAACTGGATTTAGCCTGTCTGGATTTTGAAGATGCATCAAATGCAGACAAGAATACTTCCTGATCATATGTCAGTCTTTCAGAGTGGCGACATACTTTCAGGGAAGCTACCAAGCAATTAGTTTTCCCTGGGTGTGAATTTGATTGGTAAACAAGTATTTCGAAGCCTCATAACTCTTTCAGTTGGTTCAACGACTATAATAACTAGCAATTATACAGTATATTATCACCAAATCAGCTTACTTTATCACTTAGGAGACAATTCACGGTAAGAGGGTGCCGGCCAAAACTCGATGAGAATTTGATTAGAAAACCAACACAACGTATTGTGTGACAATCGTCTGCGTCTGCCTTCGTTAAAATGTTAATAATTACGGTATGCTATCAATTGAAGTCGCCTAAATATTTAACAATTACTATCATGGCACAAGGGCACCTACCTCAGACAATGTGTACGATATTTGATAGGCAAACTAGCAATTTGAAGCCTGTGACTCCTTACGCTGGTTTAACAACTCTCACAACTAAACAATAGACGTTTTATTATCACCAATTCACAACTTTAGACACAAAAACAACGGTAAGAGGAATCCAAACAACACTTCCACTGCGAGTTGGTACGATATTTTATGGGGAAACAAGCAATTCGAAGCTTGTGACTCCTTATGCTGGTTTAACAACTCTTATAACTAAAAAAATAGACGTTTATTATCACCCATTCACAACTTTAGACACAAAAACAACGGTAAGAAGAATCCAAACAACACTTCCACTGCGAGTTGGTAGGATATTTTATGGGGAAACAAGCAATTCGAAGCCTGTGACTCCTTATGCTGGTTTAAAAACTCTTATAACAAAAAAATAGACGTTTTATTATCACCAATTCACAACTTTAGACACAAAAACAACGGTAAGAGGAATCCAAACAACACTTCCGCTGCGAATGTCCATATATGTTTTATGGGGAAACAAGCAATTCGAAGCCTGTGACTCCTTATGCTGGTTTAGCAACTCACAACTAAACAATAGACGTTTTATTATCACCAATTCACAACTTTAGACACAAAAACAACGGAAAGAGGAATCTAAACAACACTTCCACTGCGAGTTGGTACGATATTTTATGGGGAAACAAGCAATGCGAAGCCTGTGACCCCTTAGGCTGGTTTAACAACTGTTATAACTAAAAAATAGACGTTCAATTATCATATGGTCAATTCAATTCGCCACTAACGACACAAAAACAACGGTAAGAGTAATCCAAATAACACTTCCGCTGCGAATGTCCATATATGTTTTATGGGGAAACAAGCAATTCGAAGGCTGTGACTCCTTATGCTGGTTTAACAACTCATAACTAAAAAATAGACGTTTTATTATCACCAATTCACAACTTTAGACACAAAAACAACGGTAAGAGGAATCCAAACAACACTTCCACTGCGAGTTGGTACAATATTTTATGGGGAAACAAGCAATTCGAAGCTTGTGGACTCCTTATGCTGGTTTAACAACTCTTATAACTAAAAAATAGACGTTTAATTATCACTGGGTCAATTCATTTCACAACTAAAGACACAAAAACAACGGTAAGAGTAATCCAAATAACTCTTCCGCGGCGAATTCGATTCGAATACTGAGAATTCGAAGCCTCAAAAGCTTTCGGCAAGGCCAGTCAAAGTTCGAGTCGAACTTCGTCATTATCTTCGAGAGGAAAAGCTTACGTGGTCGCACATTTCGTCCAACTCTTCGGTTGTGACGTATTTTCGACTCCGGCTGCCGAAACCGAAACCGAAGGGTCGAATTCGAAGCTTACGTGGTAACCCCCCTGTACGAGAGTCACCGCGACGTGAATCCGAAAACCGAATCATTGGGCGCGTCGACGTACCGGAGTCTCACGATCCTTTACGCGATGCCGTCACGACGTGCCGCCGAAAAAAGGAGCCGAGCTCTCCTCATACCCTTCTCTCGTATAGTTTCCGCGCTTAGTTAAGCTGAGAGTTGCGATCCTAGGATTCCTTTTAGCTCCGTGCGCCCGAATTACTAAAATCTCTTCTCCAACTCCAACGCACTCTTTAGCATACCGAATACGGGATGAGTTCTCAAACGAAAGTTATCCTCGAGATCTCTCGTTCCTATGGTCTCACCGATCATTGAAGATTCAGTTCTATCGTATACCATTTTGAGTTGCTGGTAGTTTTTCGTCCAATTTTGGGTCATTATTTTTGTCATTTAAATTATTCCATTGGCATTTTACTAATTTTTCGAGCTCACTGATGAACTGAGAGCACATTTATTTTCACTAATTCCATTAATTTGCATTGTAACAGGTACAGTATACCTTCACTTTCCAAGGAATACGCCCAACTTAAAAATTTAAAGGAAAATAATATTTGATACGCCTTTATTGGCCTGCAAAACTGGAAACTTAAAGCACCTCAAACGGTAACTGGTGAGTTCTTAAGTTTTACGACTCTTTTGCCCATTAAAGATCTAACCAATGAGAAAAATTAGGTATTTTTTCAAGAAGTTTTTAGGATCTTAGGTCGTTTAGAGGGTGAACGGTGCCTGATTCACTGTGGAGAGAAATGCGGGGTATCGCGGAGGAGGAAAGAAAATTATTAGACATGAAAGTGAAGCGGTACGAAGAGCATTGAGAGAGAAATTTTGTTAAACTAGAAATTGTTTATCAGGCACATTGATGATAGCACAGGAATTGGTTCATTTAAAGCAGGGACGGCCAATTACTATGCCACTTACTTGATAGCATAAAACATGGGATATTAATGATAACGGACTGTTTTTAGGGCAAAAGGTTTCACCATAACCGTCAAACAGACACTCCCGTTGCCTATGTCGTATTCTTTAAAAAATCAATAAGCGAGAAGTGTTGGCGCTTCGGAAGTAACATTGAAATAGCATGAGTCGAGAGAGAAATGGAAGCATAGCCCCAATAGGTTGAGGGAAGAGATGACGAACGGGCAATTCAGCACGGGTCGGCCGTTTCCTTCCTTCACCAGAGAGGGTTTATTGTTGCTTGTCCGCTGCGTGACCGATGCGAAGTCCTGAGGATATATGCACCCACGTCAGGGCGATTGTCCTCTCGAGTGACGGGGCGTAAAAAAATTAAGGGTGAGGTCAAGATGTCGGGGGAGGAAACACGCACGCAGGGGGTGGGTTGCGAACGGGAGAAGGCGAGCCGCCGGTCTTGCCAAATCATTGCAACTTCCATTACTTCGGTACCACGTGAATGAAATTCCTCATCGAGTGGTCACTCAGGAAATGAGACACTAGGTCGCCGAATGAAATTTCATAATCCACCAGCCATTCAACGTATATCCAGCTTGGTACTGCAGAAGACTTAAGGATGACGCACCAAATACGCTTCTTTAAAGAGGTGCAAAATAATATTTTACAATATATATTTTCATTGGCGCACTTTTTCGACGATTTAGCTTGAGTAAGCATAAGCAAGAATTTCCTAACAAGCACAGTAGTGTAAGTAAATCTCTCTCGGGCTCCCATGGACCTAAAATGATGCTATTACAGCTGAGGTCGAGGAGTTTATCTCTCCAAAATAAATTGATGAAAAACGGGCCTTCATCATTCATTGGATTGTTGACTAATAAAAACATCCGTGAAAAACTGAGGAATTTTATATCCGAAAGTCAATATATTTCTTAGCTAACTCTACGGCAATTATCCACAGCTTATAATCAGCTGATTCTATAATATACATGATTTATAATGAAGAAGAGACTGACTGAGCTAACTATGGCTTATGTTTTAAACGAAGGTAGGGCAAATGTTAATGAAGCCGACAAAAACACATTTAAATCAACTGATAGGTTGACCCCTATATGGGTTTAGTTAATAAGGATGGATGCATTACAACCTTAATATGTTTAAAGCATAACAGCAATGAGACCAGAAGGGAGGTAAATGTGCAGAAAAAGCTCGCGTTACCGCCGTCCTCTAAAAGAACAATTTGACTGACACTCCAAAGTGCATTACGCTGCTTAGTTAAAATATATTTTTTCAAATGCCAACTTAATTTTGACTAGTGCGAGTGAAATCTTTTTCAAGAACTTATTCTCCGAGACTAATCACTGAATGGAAATAAATATAGATTTCTAAAACAGGAACAACAAAAATTATGATTCGCAATTTTAATGATTGACGCCAACGACTTACTTTTCACGGTGTCAATTATGAATGAAATTCTAAAGGTAACCTGTGAATTCCACACATCATAAACAGTGCTTCACTCAATCTTAATTGCTACTACTTACAGCAATACATTCTCGAGGAAACGCGCAAACTTGACTGATAAACCCAGCTCTGTTTTCACATCCACTATGTCAATATTATATCTTACAATGCAGCGTCCGAGTTTGGTTTTAACAACACGCATTGTTTCTGAAATTTGCGTATTGCAAAAAACTGGTTCACATATTCTCTGTATAAAATGAATTTAATGCAGAGAACACCTATGTGCTACTCAGAAAACAACTCTAAATTAGGGATTTTCCGCTTGGAATGGAGCTCCATTCGAACTAGGAGCTCAAATATTTGGCCTGGGTATGTAGAGAGAAACGTGCAGAAACACGGAGATGAGTACAAACATTTTTCAGATCTCAATCCGTAGAAGTTGCGACCCAGAGATGCCATTTGAGAGGTTCTGAAATAAGAGAGGAGGGCAAATGATGAGGACTATACGCAGCAGACAAGGTGAGTGGTGACCGATGGAGCATAGCGAACATGGTGTATCAAATTCGAGGGGTATAATGGGATAACGGTCCGCTGTGGTACACAAAAAAACTTCAGGGTAATGGAAGGCCACTGTTCCACTTCATCTACAAAATCCACTTCACCATCTTGATTACACTGGTTTCCTAAATGTTTGATTAAAATAAATACACAAACCAATTTTGAAATATTGGGGGGGGGGGAGAAAGGCGTAATCGTTGAACGCTACGCTTCTCAGTTGCGATGAAATTACCAATGAATTGAAGAAATACCGTTATTATGAAACATTTCGCCCCAGGCAGCTCCCACTTTTGCCCCATTACGCCAATTTCTCTTCTTGCCACCACTTAATTATTATCATGAAGAATAAATGCCCTTTGAGGGGGTTCCCATCTGCTCGGCAGTAAAAAATCTTAAGCCATTAGTCCCAGACTAATACAAAAAAGATGATTGAAAACGGTTTACACCGTTACATAGCAAATTAAACCAGGCGGAATCCTTGGTTAAAAAGAAAGTTAACCAGAAACTCTGTCAGTTAGGCCTTCCCGATCCTCCAGGAATTTGACGTCGCCTCAACGAAAAACTGGGGGATATTTTTCGCACTTCGAAATACGACAAAAAAGGAAGGCAAATGAGAAAGAAACAACCGTTGGCTATTCACAATTATTCAGAAGTAAGTCTCTTGGCGTGAGGGAAAGAATACACAAAATGACACGCGAGACTGTTCAGATACCAATACACAATTATTGGGGAAGACGAAACGCCTTGAGCCATTGCTACTCTTTGGCCATGTGGGATTGCTGGGTCAATGGACTCTTTTCTTTAATGGGGGAAGGGTGGAGAGAAGTGTGGCAATTAATTAAGTGGCTTCAAGCGGGTCATAATTTTCCCGTAGGCCTTCAGGCATTCTACACGTGGTATCTCATTGAAAAATAATGGTTAGTCTACTGGAAAACCGCAACATTCGGGATCAGAACCCCAGCCTTCGGAGAGGGAAATCAGTACATGCACAATTTAAAAATCTAAATCTTTGGAGTCACAAAAACCTCGACCACATTTCTGAGAAATAATGGATCTTTGACATAAACAGCCCTTGAGAATACATTTTCGGATGATGACAACGTTGGCGACTAATAAAAAAACCTTTCAAAACATCAATGTTTCTTCCAGGAAAACACCGCCAAGACTGACATCCCCGATATCAAATCGTCACTACCTTAGGAAACCGTCTGTAAATAACTTATCCACGATTGATAAATGGCCCTCCACTTGCAAACACTACTCTATTATCGACGGAGAGAGAGAGAGAGAAATGTACGCTTCACTAAATGGCACGCCACGATAAAGTTGTAGCTGGCTATTTGACATCAACGGCCGGGCCGGTACCCTAAGGCAGAATTCGCATTGGTCTCGGCGACCGGATTTCGTAGCAGCTTCGCCGAGAGTGAAACTGGAAAGGCGGTCAAGCAGGCTGTGAGTAAGGGCTGAGATCGGAATTAGCAAAGTTTAGGGCAGGGAGTGGGTAAAAACAGTACTTGGCCCAGACTTACATGCGCGGCTGATTGACATGACGGGCGGCGGCGGCGGTGGTGGTGGCCGGGAACCAGGCGAGGTAGAGCGCTGTATTTCGGTTTATCCTCCCAACAAGGAACCCGAGAAGCCTCCATGTTTACGCACACATGTACCGCCCGAGGTTGGGCGAGGGACTGGCTGGCGAGGAGGAGCCGCCTAAGAGACGAGACGACAAGACGGCGGGGGAAGTGTGGCAGGGGTTGAGGGCGGCCGGAGATGTGGGTGGAATCGTGGGGGTGGACTGGAGGGAAGAGAGAACAAGAAAGAGGTGCGGGAAAAAAGGAGGCGGGGAAAGAGGGAAGAGGAGTGACAAGAGGGTGTGAGGGGCCTCTTAAATAGGAAGAGAACGGAGGGGGGGTTTGGGGGAACGAGTGGAAATAGAAAAGAACTTTAAGAGGAGGAGGTAGGGTGGGCTCCCTGAGCGTCGGCCCATATTCTCCCATTTCCAAGGGTGGAAAAAAAAGTCTCGGGTCCAAGAGGGCCAAGGCTCCTCATACCCATAGGTTCACGGGAAAACGATGGAAAGAGGCATACTACGGCTGTTGTGTTTTATTGGTGAGTTTTCATTTTACTTCGACTGGGAGGAGAAAATGTGCGTGGCTGGACGAGGGAGAAATGGTGGAAACAGATGGAAAGGATTAGGAAAAGAGAGAAAGAAAGGGGACGAGAAGAATTGCTTTCCGCAGGTCTAAAGGAATCTGCACAGCTCGCCCTGTTCGCTACGGAAGCAGGTGGCCGTCATCGAGGGGATGGGGGAAGAAAAAACAGATATCAGATTACCAAGCGAGGTAAAAAACGGGAGTGGAAGAATTATCAAAATGCCGACAGAGTTGGACGAAAGTACCTGCGAACCGAAGTGAAATGCCAGACTCTTTTCCCCTCGTCGACAGGAGCTATGGAATATGGAGGAAAAAATCGATGCAAGCAGGGCCCATGTTTTACTCGAGGTATTACAGGACTCGCCAGTAGTGACGGGAGCCATAGCACAGTTTTCTGTAGAAGAGAAAACGTACATGAGAAATTCTTTGGGAAAAACATCTCTGTGGAAGCAGATGCTTTTTCATCGTAAATTTCGCATATTCGTATAAACTCGACAGGTATGGCAAAATTTAATAGCACTCGCTTTCGAAGAGCACGGAATCGCGAAGAGAAAAGTATGCAACAGAGATATGACAAGGGGCCCAGGGCCCATGTAGAGGTCCTCGAGGAAATCCTTCGGAACATCTGCCCAATCATACATGATTAATTCGCCCTCATTGACTGCAAACTCTTTATACTGCGAATGCTCCCAGATTTTGCAATGCCAGCGAATTAATTATATTTCAAGACACTAAAGAGTATTTTACGAAGGGCAAAAACCTAACCTAACGCGGAAGCGATATTCGATAATAAAACCTAACGCGGCAGCGATATTTGATCGAGGCGTATAACATCAACCCTATAGCAATTAATCTTGGCTAGTCAAATGAAAACGGTAATTTCATAGATTACTGGATCTACTCGCAGTATTTTCTTACCGCTGAACTGGCCCGAGAGACTTCTAAGACTAAAAAACGAATACGCTAATACAACCATAGTTCCAGCTCATGGTATCACAATTTTCATGGTAAAAACAATATTACATGGTATTACATTGGGTATTACAATAACAACTGTCAAAACTTCTGAAACCTAGAGAGGACGATGGCTAAAAATCTGTAAAAACAATGAGCGACGGAGATAGAAGGAATTTCCTGGCCAAGATATAATTTTGATTCGTAAAGCTAAGGTTGAATGAGCTCACCCTCAACGCGGGAGTACCTGGATTCTTAGAACCAGATCAATTATAAAAAAATACGGAACATAAAAGTCAATGGGAAACTATTCAAGCCTGATCACACCACAGCCAGTTACGTGAGGAAAGGCGATGATCATGTCAAAATAACCCGCGCCCCGTCATGGGCAGCGAGAGATTGCAGAGCAAGGATCTTTCAATTTCGGCCGGAAGGAGAACAGGTTTCCAGTTATCGTTCAAAAAGCTCCGACAAATGCAGCGAAGCGATAAAATTCCCATCGAATTCTAAGAAGTAATAACATGACTTCTTTTACTCGGTCAATTGGTAATAATGGAGCCTTAAGCTCGAATCGGCTCCTCAAAGTTACCACCATTCGGAGAATGAAATCCACCTGGAGACTAAATAGCTATCCGAGACCTTATTTCAAAAGTATGTCCCTGTAAACCTACTTTAATGCAAAACCCACTTTCTAAGAGAGATCTAATAGTGAGCCATCTATAGGAGGGACAATGAAATGATGTCCCAGATTTTGGGACGTTAGGATAAGGGTAGAAGAAAAACCTCACAATCATTTGGCAGAATACTCATCTGAATGAAACCCACTTCAAAATTCATGGCTCTGGCTTTCCGCCATAGCTTGATATGATTCCCTGGCATGGCCATGGAAACATGGCCATGGCTTTTACGCGCGCGAGAACATCAGGCCGTTCCGTTAAGAAGGCGAATGCAAATTAGACCTCACCTTTAATCGTGCACTCAAGTGGACAAAATAGTGAATACGTTGGATATTTTTCAATATCCTCGCTATAGTAGTGGGTCCAACAACGTAATTTCTTTCATGGTCGTATGCGATGCGGTTCATTTAAGCACAGTAGAACCGAGGATAAAGTTTAAGTAAATTCGTATTCATCACAGTAGCATCACAGTAAAAATAGATCATTTTATAATGACCTCCACAAGAATGAAACCCTAAGACGAGGGAAAAAGATCAAATCAGCGCGCACCATAAAATTTTCTTTGAAACCAGATAAATAGGACAAACTACGTAATTCTTTGGTTTCAGTTTTCGCCGAAGAAGAGCTAGAATAGAATTCAGCATGAGGAAATTTACTAAATGTATGTTCCAGCATTTGATGCAAAGTAGTACGATCCACATGAACATACATAGCATTACATACTTTAAGTTTCACAGACCCTTCAATGAACCTGTGTTGCTTGGAAATAGATCGCCTCTTTCGACCAAGTAAAATAGGAACTCCTACCTAATACAGTAAGAGTACGAGCTACAATAGGTTTCGTTGATTAATGAGAGGTAGATAACAATGAACAGCTCTCTCAACCCTAATGAAGCCGGCTTCATTCGAGATTACAGACAGCCCCCTCGGCCCTGGCATTTCAATAGGGAGGACGAAGTAAGGATTGGCACGGGCAACAACCGGCACAGCGAAATAAAATTGGGCCGAAGCGAGCCATCACCCAGGCGGGATACAGATCCAAGGGCTGGATCGAAACTAGGGGATAGAGTCTCTCCTTAACAGCCAGAGAAAGAACTGGAGACAACTCTTGGGCGGAGGAAGAGTAAGAAGAGGTGGAGAGAGAGAGAAGGGTTTGAATGGGTTCGGAGAGAACGAGAGAGAGAGGGGAGAAGAAGAAGGAATGTTAGAGCATGGCCAGAGAGAGACAGAAAAGGAAGATTAAGGGAAGAAATGGGAGGAGAGGTGGGAAAGTCATGCGCTAGGGAGCGCCCTGGTTGAGGGAGGGGGGGGGAGAGTTTGAGAGTGGAAACAAAGGGAGACCCACAGTTTCCCTGGCCATTCGTCTTTTCAGGGGACGGGGGCGTTGGTGCGGGGGCCGAGTGTGTGGTGTGTGCATATCTCCTGCCATTGCTCGGACGTGGGCGGTGAGGTGGGAGTGGGGGAAGGGGGCGAGGGCTTATATAGCAAAGCGGACCGAAGCCGTGTGGAGTGAATGGGAGCGAAGGTACCGTAGAGAATGAAGGGCGGAGGAGAATGGGGGAGCCGAAGAGGCGAGGGAATGCGTGGGAGATAACAAGTGAATAAGAGGTTCGACTGCCGGACCGAGTGAGGTTATAAAGCAGCGGGGCGAAAATGACGCTTTTCGCCAGGAGGCGGCCCAATAAGGACCGGTGGCGAGTTGAGCAGCTAGCTGTGGAGGATCAACTTTCTTAACGTGAGATCAAATCTTCACTGCATGACAATGGGTGACGTTTTATGATATCAATGGAAGGTTCGTAGATATTCCTGCCAAAATTTTGCCCGAATGCGGTATGTCTCCTTTCATATTTCTCACGCATAATTAACAATTTTCTCAAACCTAAGGATTTAGGGAGAAAATATTATTATTAATTAGTTATGAACTAATAGGAGTACGCTTGTGATGGCTCATTGCAGCTATGCGAGGGTTGCATAACTCCCTAACGCGATCTCCATCTTCAGTGTGCAATACTTTCTTTCTCTCTTCATGACATCTACATTAATCGTCATTTCCCTCTGACCGAGCATTATAACCCCAAAAATGACGATGGTTTCAGACCTCACTTGGTGGAATTCCTTGATATCAGGGATAGAAGGATTAACTTTGCAATTAAACTTACAATGTGGAATTTCAAAGTTAATCCTTCTATCCCTGACCCCAAAATGACCTTCCTCAATATACCATCAGTCTTCAACACTAGCTCAATTTAAATCCCTCTCATTTTCCAAGAACATGGTTTTGTCTCAAGTCATCGTCATCAGGTCTTCATAGAGCAGATGATGTTGCTTCTCAGCAAAACCGAGAATATAAAACGATCAGGAAAAATTTAATTTTGTGTTCTCCAAAGTCATCGGAGGGGTTTTTAAAAATTACGCCTGAGACTGTTTCCTCTTTTTTTTCTAAAAATTAATCCCTTTTATACTATTCGACGGTTGGTTGGTGGGGCTATTGGGGAGACTGCCGACATCTGAGATCATTTGTGACATTACGGATAGGTGGGTAGGATGGTCATGTAAGAATTAGCTGGCGAGTGAAGGAAGAGTGGCGAGAAAAGTGGATTCGGCATTGGGCTACTCTTTGCGAAATGGGGATTGGATTTAAAGTGTCGACGTTCGGACTAAAAACTTGAAATACCCTGCGCAGGAAAACCCCTCGATTCCAATTAAATAAAACTCAGTCATTGCCACGATTGCTGCCAGTAAAATTGTTTTCTATTTATATTCTATTAAGATTCAAACCTGGGAACTCGGTCAGGGCAAGCAGCATTCTAGCCACTGTACCAACCCGACAATCCCCCTTTAAGATAAGATACTCATTCCTCTCCTAACCATTCCGTATTAACTCATCATTCATGGTGGAGTCAGAAAAAATAACGAACAAGATGACGATTCAATTCATTTCTTCCCAGCAGCTGGCCAGGGTTCTTTCAACCCCGCTTTCTCCCTGAACAACCTTCCAGGATTCTCTATCTCCACATGACCCTATCGTAAAAGAATCTCTCCAGTCCCCAAAAAAGCCTTCCTCATTATTTCCTGAGTTCAGATCAATTGGGAACGATTGCAGGAACACATGCACGAATTGTTCATTTCCAGGAGTTTTTAAGTGTTCATTTTCTCGAAAAGGAAGCGGCCAAGAGCAGTACTGGGCAGCAGTAGAAAGGCATTTTCCGGTAGTGAAAAATAAATTGCACGACTTAATCCGCAGAGATAGGGTTCCCCTTTATTCTTCCCCGTTTTCCGCGCCTCTTCCCGGTTCCTCCTTTAAAACCTATGGCCCTTCGATTCCGCGCACCGTTGACGTGATTTACCGAGCACCATTAGATTGGGAGATTTATGCGTAGATCGGAGAGAGAGGGAGAGAAATGCACAAAACACTACGAGTCCGCCTCCGAGACGTGAGGAAGACCCAAGAGAGATTGAAAAGAACATGAGAGAGAGCGAGGAGAGGGAAGAGGAGCACCCTGCGAGTCAACAAAAATGAACGCGGGCGAATCTTATCCTAAATTTATCGCCACACTTGAAAAATACCCCGGGATCACTTTAAAAGAATAAAAAAACAAATGACAACTGCTTTCCGAAGAGCAAATAAATTGAACCAGAGAGCTAAGGTACGAGGATAGTCAAACGGAAAACAGTCGCCACACGGACCTTTCAGCAAAACTCGTTAACGTACGTAAAGGCGAGTGTTCGCTTAGTAGTGAATAAAGGCTCACTGAAACAGTTTGAAAGATGAGTGAGAGGATTACAATGAAAGAACAGAAAAGGTAGAAGTGAAATATATTTTTCCAAGGATGGGGAAAATTGATGATAGAGAATAACGAGACAAATATTGAACAAAAAAGCTGAAATATATCACCCCAAGTTATAGAAAAAGAGGGTAGTGTTAAGTGTTTTGAAGGGATTGAGACACAACTAGCTCACCACCATAGTTTTTCTGGTCTTTAACACTAAATATGGTGATTTATTAAATAAATATACGTAACTAGTATGCCACGGTAAAACTGACAAGACGCAAGTAGGCGCGGGTAAAGGAAGAGAGATATTAGTCCATGTCATCGAATGGTATTTTTATATCGGTAAAACTGGGTAGCATTGAAAGGAAACCCGATAAAATTATCTGACAATAATGTGCGCTAAAGGCAGACCTCAAGTGTTCTCTACAAAGAACGTGAATATTAACAAACTCTTTGGCATTACAGTTTAGCATCTATCAAATCTGGATTGGAATTCAACCATTTGGATTAATTTTGCCTTAACTCCCTCCTATACCAGAGGGATATGAAATCCAAACAAAACTGTAGTTGTACCAAAAAATTAAAATTCATTAACTATTGAATAACCAATTTTACATAAATCATCTCAAATATCTGTTTCAACAATTAATGATTACTTGCAACTGATTTGAATAATTTCTTAGAGAATGCCTCTTGTATTCAATGAACACGACCACATACATAGTACAAAAAGAAAGATTTTTATTCGTTTTAATGAAATACTCAGGTGGCCTGAAGATGACGCTTAAGCGTTGAAACCCGGGTCGTGTATGTTTTTAAGTACGTGGTTTTGTAAATGTAACCATTAAATCCTCTGAAAAAAACGTCGAACTACTAGTAGAGTTGAACTAGTGAGCAATCGACCTATCAAGAGAGTACACTACATACACTAATTATAACTTGTCACTGAGATAAATTACAGAAACACAATCGACTAATCTCTGAAGGTTTAAACAGGGAAAACCCGCGAATCAGACTTCTCATCTTAAATCACTGGCGGGGGCGGCGGGCAGGCGGAGCAGCTGGACACGTCACACTGAAGGTGGCGAAGTACAAGCAATGGAAACGGCAGAGGAATGAAAATCTCAGATGTGAAGGAGGGAGATCGATACAGAAGGAGGGGTTCGGAGGTAGTTAGGGGATGATGACCAGGAGGGCAGGGATGGGTCTGGGTGCGGATATGAGAACAGTGGGGTGGAGGTTAGGAGGTCGAAGGGGACGAAGAAGAAAAAATAGAGAGGAAGAGAATAGAGAGAGGAAGAGAAACAGAGAGACAATCGCGGGGGTAGAGCCGGGGGGTGGGAGGGGGGGATTTACGGCTCTGAAGGCGTCCGGGTGGAAAAGAAAGATAGGACGAATATGAATGAATGTATGGCTGGCTGGCGGAAGGAAGTCCGCAGAAAGAGGCAGTGCTTCTGGGAAGTATAGGATCCGGGAGATGGGATAGGAGGAGGAAAGGGAGGAGGGAGGAATTTAATGGAGAAGAGAGGGGTTGCTTCCAGCGAGGGGGAAAGAGGAGAGGAGATAAAAAGAAGTTTTGTGGTAGGGATGGTTTCTCCCTCCCTCTCTTTCCTGCTCGCCCCCTCCCCCCTAACACCGGGGCGGACGAAGGGAGAAGAAACTGGCCGCGTAAATTAGCGGCGTTTTACAGCATTATGACTACGACTTCCACCCACGTAAAAAATACAAACGGGGGCCCAAAAGGGGTCGGATTATTTTGAAACGAAGAGAGAGGTGAATCCTTCTTCTCTCATTTTTTAATTTAGTGCGGGCCAATAAACAGGCGAGCGAGCGAGCGAGAGGAAGGTAGTAGTGGCAGGACGTTTTGAGGCATTATCCCCTCGCACGCCATCCGCGGCAATAACTAAAAGTTGAGGAGGCAAATTATGAGCGATATGATGCGCGATAAATACTACCCAACGGTATGGGATCAGTTTCTTTTTTCGAGATGTAGACGTTAAAGGAGGTTATCAACGAAAACACTGCAGTCAAAGTTTAAAGGCCACGACCATCTAAAATTTTTACCATCAATCGTAAATAGAGGTCACAAATACGTCTCACAACAGATTCGGTCTTTTAAAAAATAGGACTGCACTCTATGTGATCCATGAACATACATTCCCATGCAAATAATAAGCATGGGAGTCGAAAAATTGGTAGGCATATATTATGCATGCATAATTCAACAGCAAGCCTTATGTAGCAATTTTGCGCGCGTCGCGGCCGGGATAAGTTGATCATGGGATTTATTTGCACAAATTAGAAAATTAACTCTGGGTGTGCTCAATGTCTTTTTCAGGATATGAGAAATGTTTTTTTAAAGCTTCAAATTGTGTTGCGATAACACAAACAAAACTTTGTGAAGGTAATTTCTACGCTAATTATCATTTCATCTCATTAACAATATGAAGGAAGAAGAATGAATTAAATATTTATATATTTTACCATTCTACATCTTTAAAGACCATGAATGTTGCTCAAGATAGCAGAATATACATCCCATCCAGAATTATTATATCAAGTATTACAGGCTCAGTTTAAAGGGTAATGATGAGTTGGAGGGTGAGTTTTCCTATTAAAATATGATCCAGCCTGTTCCTAACTAAATATGGCCGGAAAAAAGTTAATTCATAATTTAAATCGGCAAAATATGATAGGATTATGACATTTTACACCATTACTCTTCCAATTACTACCTCAGCTCTTGCTTATAAACGGGTACTCTTCAGCAATATAAAAGCCTATTACTTCTGGTCATTGAATGACGGTTTACTAATATTTTCGCACGGCAACTAAGCAATACGGCAATTAAGCAATACGGCATTTAAGGTAACGCTCAAATTTGAACATTTCTATAGTCTTTTTCGTGTGTTTCTACTTACATTCCCGAGTAAATAATAGAACACATGCATAGAGAATAGCCACGAACGGTAATAGAGAATTTCAAAAAAGTTATGATCGACGACGTTCCGTCCGCCAGGTAAGTCCAGTGATAAATAGGCCAGAGGTGTACATGAATTCTGCAGGTTGAAATTCCATATTGGATTCGCTTTGATGTCACGGTCCTCATTGAACTGCTTCTATGGTCAAAGCAGCCGGACAACTTAATACTAATTGCTGCTACCACCGCACCTAATTTAATGTTTCAAGCCACTCTATGAGATAAAGAGGCAAATAAAGAGTCATCGTATGCATGCACACCGTGAATTAATTTTACTGCTCATCGGTCGGGAAAATGACATAACCAAGTGAGTGGGACGATGAATACGTAAACCCTCCAAATATTCACCAAGCCCAGATAAAGCTAGCTGAATATTTCCAGGGATGATGGCTTTTTTACGACGGATATCATTAATGGTTCTTTGAAATTTATTAGTCATTATACAAAGAATTGAATCAAATAGTCAATAGAAAAATTCCTCAGGTTTCGGAGGCTTTTTACACTAGATAAGAGCCTGTAATCAATAAAATCACATGCCGATTTACTTCGCTTTCCCTTTTTGATGCTCAAGTTTAGGATTAAAACAGCCTAAAGAATTATTAATCTCTATGTTTTCAGAATTAACATTAAATGGAATAATTATAAATCATTCATCTTTTGCTATTTCCTTAATCTATATGATTACAAAAGACTACAAAAAAGTTACCTAACACAATTTTAAACTTTTACGTTCACTGAGACACCTAAAAGAAAACTACAGTCCTAGTTAAAATAATTGAATACTTCATTAATTTTGAAATGAATGACAGCATTTGGAGGGAAGGATTTAGTATTATCTATCACTCGAGGATTCGGAAAACATTTAGCAGTATATGCATCATTCGAATATATTAGGCTATTTGACTGTCGTGACTTCTCGCGTTCACATAACATTAGGAATAGATCACCCTTTAACAGAACGAAAGAACACTGAGTACTACAGGAAATGATAATTACTCTAATGTTCTTAACTGTGATGGTGACTGATTTACGGAACAGAGGTCTCCAGAGTCAGTAAGTAGATGGCGTACTCATGAGGTTAGGTCATCGGCATTCATGGCATGGCGTAAAACTCACCTGTAAATGAAGAAAACGAGAAGGTAATTCACATCCAAATCTAAAATAAACTTAAAACTATATTTATAAAAAAAGTAAGAATAAGTAATCATGCACAGACATACGGCCGAATGTGGAAATTATATGATACTTGAAGTTTTATTTAAGTAGTCATATTTTTAAGCAATACCAGTGATTACACACCAAATAGATGTGATTACACGAAGATTAAAGTTCCAAATAGTTTAAAATTCCAAACAGTCACCCTCATCCATCCGAAGGTGTTTATCAACGTGAATTCATGAGGAGGGTGATACTGTCAGCCACATAATGCCTATGAGCAAAACAATTTCGCAAAATGATTAAATGCCTATCATTCACCATTTTGTCATTTTTTATCAACTTAAAAAATCGATTTCTTTGAAGTATCCTGGGGAAAATTTTCACAAAAAAATCACTTTATTATCACACGGCTCATGGCGATGTGCTGAAATATATTCCGTGAAGATAAAACCAACCCCATAATTTGATATTCAACCGATTAATTGGTATATTTTTACACAGAACCCTCCTTATACCCATCACTTCGGGGTTATATATAAACTTTCTTACACACTGCTTCTTTTTCCACGATTCACCGCAACTAAAGCTGTCAGGAAAAATACAAGCGTAAATAAAAGAATGGAAATAGTTTTGTAGCTTCCAGTAATTACAGATATGTTACAGATATTTTATGATATCAGAGATTAAGATAAGGTTCCATGTAAGTCATAAGAGTTACATAGTGATTTAAGCGTAAGATGTCAGTAAACATTATTTACGTTATATGAGTTAAATCTCTTGGTTTACCCCCCACACAGATTTAATTGGAAGAGGCTCAGGTTTCGACATTAGGAGTGATTCTTAAGACCATTGTCAATGACACTAGGTTGGTTCAGAAGGTCGCTTTCAATAAAATCTATCAAGAAAATTGACTCAAGAAACTTAACTCACTGCGATTTTCACTAGCGTGAATTGGGTGAGCGAGGTCTAAAACACTTACCGCAGCAGTCGTGGTATCCCATTTGGTGCCCATGAATTCCGATCGAAGTGCCACCAAATACAGCGTAGCACTACACTACCAGTAGGCCGATTTCCCGACACAGGCACCTTCCCTTAACTCACCCCTTTCTCGTAGTACACCAACCCTAACGTCCCAAAGGGGCTTCCACGACTTAAACCCCCATGACCAAGCTAGGACAAATAAATCCTGGGTCCACCCTGTCTCGCCCCACTGCACATCCCTGCGCCCAGGTGGCCTCTCTTCTGCGTCCCACTCTTTCTTGGCCATCCCTTGCGCGACCCTTTCCTATTCCCCAGCATTATCGCAGTGATACCTCCTTTAAGAGGCGGCCGGAGGCGCTTTGAAGCTTAGACCTCGTGTGCTCCCACCAAAACCCCTGCAAAACTAAGAGAATGCAGGGGTATCTCGATTCCTTAGTAACCGATTATACACGATCATTACGAGGATACGTGAGGATCTCCGAGGTCAGATTGTTAGGCACAAACAACTTGAACATGGTTAATTAAAGACCCTTAAAGACGGTTTTGCCACCGTGAAATTGATACACACAACGGGAACCATTTAAAGGATGGGGGTTGAATACGACAGCAGAGGTAGACCGTGAAAATTAAAATGAATACCTACCTACTGACTTAAATGGTGCCCACGCAACTAGTTTGCAGGAGGGTCAGGATTATGTCATCGAGGAACTCAAAAGAAAATTGCCAGATAGCGGCTCACTCAATCACAGCCTCGGGAGGTCTTCTTAAATTATAATAACACGTCCAGGAGGGGGATGAGCCGCCTTTTTGATTTTCGGATGGCACCGACCTATCCCTTCCCGTTTCCATCTTCCGGATACCACGCCTCCCTTTCGCTCCTGTGCTGCCTTCTCCCAAATTCACGACTGAATGCACACCCACCGCCCCTAAGGGCCTTCGCCTCAAGCGCTGGACCACACACTTAGAGATGGTTGAGGAGGAGGAGTCCAATTCCACGCACAGACAGTGGGGAGGACGGAGTGCCCACCTCCCTTTGCCCATCCACCGACCACTTTACTAACCCCCACACCCTCACTGAGGTGATCTAGGTCTTTGAGAACCAAGAATCGTAATTATGGTAATGATGAGATGCACCGAAAGGATGCAGAATCTTTGATAATAGCCACCAACATATTTTTCAGCGTACAGAGAAAGGCTATTCGGCGTAAGCCTCGGCTCGAAAATAGACAGCACGAATGAAATAAATATAGATTACACAGATAGGCTGCAGAAAGCCATGGCGAAATCGATAGAATTTAGAATGCCACCCTATAAACTCTAGCTTTATGCCATCGACTTTGACGATTTTGGGCGTCACCTCTCATAATCGCTCATCTGAAGGTGACCGTCAGATGTCAGACCATAGTAACCTCATCGTAAACGCCCACCAGAAAATGGGTCCCTGGTGCAGCGATCCCCTGCCTGTGGAGCGTGTACTCTTAGGGATACATGCTTGAGCGTGTACCCTTACGGATAGTAGGAATAATAATAAAATTTCGACCATTTTTGAATGGTAAGGGGTACACTTCACGTAGATCGGTGATCAATTGGTGCGCAAATCAAAAGTGGGGTAGAACCGTCGCTCTAGCGAATACAGACGCATTCTTTGAACAAAGTACTAGCTATGAGAGGTAAAAAACCCAGTAACACTTCATTTTAATTAATATATACGCTATTCATTCTTATTCACGCCAGAAACTCCACGAAGAGTATGCAAAAGTGCCAGTTCTTTAGCCCATTCCCCTTCTCCTTTACGGAACAATCGGGGGATACACATTGTTTTCCGCTGACTAGATGGTTCGTTACCCATGCTAGCACAATGCACGCCCAATATGAAGGGACTTTAATGGCTATCTAAAAGTTCACGATCTAAAATATTTTCTTAATTTATGGGATGAAATATTTTAACAGCGCATTAAAACGTAAGAGTTCTTTATAGACACTACAAACGCCAATTTTTCACCTCAGGATTCCTAAAATATTTTTCATTTGAAAATATGATGCTGATAAATAACAGAAGAAAAAATGTGATAACTTCGATAACAAAGAAGGGAGGCCTGAATTAGAAAACAAACTGCGCAAACATACACTTTATATTATTCTTTAAACCCACTTTTAAAGACCCACTACCGTAAAATTCTTTACGAGAGAAAGCTCAGCGGCAGGCTTGTACCGTCGTCGATTAGAATAATATGCTTCTCAAGTCAAAGGTAAGACTTTTATACACTCGACGGCAACCATTATGCTTAATCAAAATTAATAACAGATAATTTAATCACAATTAATAACAGATACTTGACGAATCCAATAAGGTTACTGAACTTAACATCACACTTCCATTAAGTCGAGGAAAATCTTTAGCACTCAATTTTCCACACGATAGTATCTCTCCTCCTTTATTTGTAATCTCCGGCCATCGCTGTTTACCTCGCTAGTGTGTGGCTAGGGGCGAGAAAACAAGATTCACTCTCGCGTCACCGAAAAGGAGGCAACAATGGGATAAGGACGAAGAAAAGATGTTTGAGGAGGAAAGCGAAGAGGGAGGAGGAAGAAGAGAAACGGGAGGAAGAGAAAAGGAAAGCCTTCTTCAAACACGTGAAAACCCTCTTCCTCTTTACACACATGAAAGGATCAGGAGTAGGGGAGGCCCCATTTTTAACAACCGACCGTACCCGCGGCACAAAATAGCCAAGCAGTAAAATAAAAACAAGAGGAGGCAATAAAAATAAAAAACTGAAGACCATAAAAACAAGCAGTAGGATGACCGGGGAAAATTCATAAGCGTGAAAAAAGTACAAAGTCCGAAAAAAATTCCCTCTTCTTCATCGAGGTTGTCCCAAACGGAGCCTGCAGATGAAGCAGGGAGCTGCGATGAGACTCGGAGCGGTCAGATACCAGCTCCGAACCATTCCGTTAGCGTTCTTCATATTCATCCAATCATGCCTCGGAACGAGCCAGCCGGAGATTCAGGGATGATTAAATGTCCGCAGGAAAGTTCAGGCCACTTCAAGACTTTGCTAAGGATATTTTAATAGGAGCATAAAAAATAAAATTTATTTATTAAATATAAAAAGATGAAGATTTATAGAATACAAGACTGGGAATAATTATTCGATGAAATTGTGAAACATTTTACCCTGAGCATTCAAGATTTCAAGGTAAGTATGATCAAAGTTAAAGAATGAACGCTATAAATATGTCGAAAGGTAGTGAATAAATATATATTAAATTATTCTTCTGGATAACTTTCATTCTAAAGAATATCCAAGAATAACGTTTAGAGAAAGACTACGAAAATATGCCTGCTATCTGAAAACAACATCAGGTGTTTCGATATGAATAGAGCCAACAAAACTATTTTTCTATGCGCCGTTGATATGTGGATGAATTCCCCGGTTCAATGAGGCGCGTTTTGCTTTCATTAAACAGCTACATTTCGCAAGAGAGGTAAACTAGTTGACTACAGCAACTCCAAAGAAACTAAGTTTTTTGTATGAAAATATATCCGTTATTAATATCTCCACGAATCACTTTGCTTTCAGTATTTTACATCTGGGTCGCTGGAGGCGAGACAAGAAATAGTAATTCTCCGCCTAGAGATCTCTCTGCGCACTAGAATCAAATTTGTAGTTGTAAATCAGGATAGAAGCGAATAAAAAGTAGATGGCGGATGATCATGCAAGAATATAGCCGAGATGGTTCTTCCAAACTGCCGCCAGCTCACGAAATAACGACGAAGACGCGTCAATGCAGCTCCTGAGTAGAAGAAAGAGCCCATCACATTCGTCCTTACGCTCTTTACTCCGGTTTGTCCCACTTCAGGGGAACGGAACAACACCCCTTTGCGCGTCCGTCTCCCTCTACATAGCCACGGCGAAAAAAAA
The DNA here is from genome assembly GCA_963169105.1 of Ceriagrion tenellum. Classification (NCBI taxonomy): domain Eukaryota; kingdom Metazoa; phylum Arthropoda; class Insecta; order Odonata; family Coenagrionidae; genus Ceriagrion; species Ceriagrion tenellum. Next base: position 65,464,339 of record OY720632.1, read on the forward strand.
GACCTTTGGCGCCCCTCGTTCTCGAACCCAACCACACCCTGGACCCTCCCCCTAAGAGGAGGCATTAACGGTGAGGACCATCAGACGGGGGTGGAGGGTTGGGGGAAGCAGAGGAAAACGGGGACAAATGACAGAGAAGGAGTAGGGGAGGGTGTCCCACTCCCATGCGCCGTGCCATCGCAACTGCCAAGCATCTCCGGCTAGGGAGGGGAAAAGAACCCCCTTGAGCCTCCCCGATACTCTCCCCCCACCACCCACCCATACGCCCAGCCGCCGGGGAGGCGTCAGGCCTCCCTTATCTCCACCAAAACTTAAAGCCCGCCCACACCCTTTCGGTCGACCTTCTCTCCCCCGTTCTCCTCCCTCCCACTCCCCGAAGCCCTCCCAGATCTCAACACACCCACCCACGGCCGATCCCCCGCCACATCTGATTCCCCGGACGTGCAGCCCTCCGCTCCCGGGGAACGATTCCCCGGGATGACTGGCCTAAAACGGGACGTCCAGGGAAGAGCGGGAAGAGGGAAACGGGAAGAGGCAGGGACGAAATCAGAAATTGTTCGGAGCGAGGACTTCTATTCCACTGAGGGAAGGATCCCATAATAAGGGGGGGGGTTATACGCTCACACCTTGAGTGAACATCATCTATCAATCTCAACCTAGAAATATTCCAAATTGATAAAAGGAAGACGGAATTTTCCACTCCGCGCGAGGGTTTTAATCAAGAACACTGAATACGGACGCGACTCTTGATGCGCTTTATACCGCCTTTTGCTAAAATTACTGTCGCAGGTTAATAGCGTTCCAGAACCCTCCGATAGGTGGCTCGGGTACCAAATGGATCCTTGTTGACAACGAGTAGTGCATTGTAGTGAAGTGAGTCCGTAGTGTATACGTGCGGAAAAACGACGAGAATTTGGTTAAAAATGGGTTTGCGGTGTTGTTTTGTGCCAGGGTGCTCTACAGGGTACGGGAATACAAGGAGGAGGAACAAGATTCTCGGCGCAAAGAACAAAATCTTGTTTAAGGCTTAATGTAAGTTGACTTGGGTGGCGATTGTTGCCCTTAACGCATGGTAACCATTACGGTCACATGGAATTGTGAATTTATAGCACTATTAATCTCATGAACGTATTTCAAATGTGATGTTTTCCTATTTATTCGAAATAATTCATCAGTCGGAGTCTCAGCTTCAAAAATGGAGGAAGGCTATTCTTCGAAACGATACAGTCCTAGGGAATGAGGAACGGGTATGTGAGCTACATTTTCCTCCCGAGGACACACAATAATCTTGTTTTCATATCTAGCCCGCCGGAAGCACAAACTTGCGAAAATTCTATTCGCAAGTTTAACCAACCACATCAGCTGATTTTGCTAGCGGAGGTTTCGAAACACGTAAATTGGCATCGAATAACCGGAAATGAACTAGCTTTCGTATTAATTGCATTAATTATTATTTCAATGCACTCTGTTCCCTTATCTTACATCATAAATTAGAAATTTTAGGGTGGAATTCGGTACACGAATCCACCGATCACATCACCTAATGCTGTACACCTTCGGTGTCAATCATTTATTTCGCGATGCTCTCGAGAGTTTTCTCGTCGATGGCTCGGTACCTTAGGTACATAAATCTACTATCCAATGCCTTAAAGTATCACTTGCAGTATAAATCATCGTAGTGGCGGAGAAAAAGGAGACGTAAAAACACGTATAGCAAGCCCAGAGACGTCTGCTATGAGAATCAATTACTCAAACAGCGCAGAATGTGGCCACAAGAGGAACTTAAATTCTGTCGCTTTCATTGGCAACAGAGTCAAGATGGGAGTATTCCGTCCTTATGCAGTGTTCTTGGTTTTAATCTTACAAGGGGAGACTACGTACCTTGCTACGCCTTTTGGAATGCCATATTTTTTATGCTGAGCGAAATGCCATGTGCTGCTGGGAAAACGTCGTGGAGTGGTTGAATAGGCTCTAGTTTTACTGAAATTAATTATTTTTCATCCGTTATTTTTTGCATACCATATATATACACGTGAGATTTATTTGTTAAAGTAAATATTCGGTGGTGAAGTGGTAGTGGCCCGGACTCTGGAGATGAAGATCGTATGATCGATCCCTGCGGGATCAATTTTTTTTGTCTCGATTCCAATTATTTTCGTTAGTTTCCGAATAAGTGTCAATTGCAGTTTGTCTCGTGGACGATGGAACATTTTTAAATCGTTATATCCGATTTATGCCGTGTTTCAAACTCGGAGCCATGACCGCTACAGTTGCTATACAAGGGTGCGCTCACTATTCAATGTGCCCATTGCTTATAATGAACAACTACCTAATCGCCCTAGAATACGACGATATCATGTGGGTGGATTCACATTAACGCATGCGGACTAAGGCATTGAGTAGCAGAATGGGTAAATTAAATTGAGAAGAACGAGGAACGGATAAAAATTACCGTATCTTCTTGACCGCTCTTGTCGCCAAATTACTGTAAAAGAAATTATGCTCGTACTTGGCATGTAAATAATAAAAGGAAACTGTGGGAAAATTTGTATATTCCGCAAAATATATAATTATCACAATCATCATTTCTGAAGGAATTAAACTGACATTCATTTCTGAAGATTCCAGCGATATTGTGAGTAATTACAAATCGAAAAGACCAGACAAAATTTGAATGAAAAATGAACGACCTTCACCTCCCGAGTCCGGGCCTCTACCACTGCACCACCTGATTTTTACGATAACAAATAAATCTCACGTGTATGTATATGGTATGCAAAAAATAACGGATGAAAAATAATTAATTGCAGTAAAACTTGAGCTTATTCAACTAATCCACGACGTGTTCCCAGCAACATATGGCATTTCGCTCAGCATTAAAAATAAGACATTCCAAAAGGCGTAGCAAGGTACGTAGTCTCCCCTTGCTAGTCTTAGTCACCTCCGACCCTCAACAGCAATTAAATGCTCGGCACCAATACTTGTCACATCTAAAAATATATTTGTGCTGATACGACGGCAATATCCAAGTGAAATAGACTCATAATAAATTATTAGTAACTACCCACCAACCTTTTTTTATTTATTTAAATAAAATACCCAGAAGCACTTATTTATTTATATATCCCTAAAAAAAGGGGCCCAACACATATGAGCCAAGTCTGGAGGGGGACGGATCAAATTTTAGTTCCCTTATTTTGCTGACGTAGCTAGAAAAAGATAAGAAACACCTTATAAAGACCTTGAGAGGAATTCGAGGAAAAAGCGGACACTGGAATCCTACAGTGACAGCAAGAGAAAGGTCAGAGGGAAGAAGTCTCAATGGCCAAGGTCGTGGCCTGAATGCGGCGGGAAATGACGTCCGATGACATTCTCCAATGATGCTGTTATAACACAATCGCAGAATCCTTCTCCACATTGTCCGCAGCCCACCCCAAGCCAGCACGTAGCGATTGCTCAGATGGGGTGAAGAGTCGAGGATAGTCCCACCCAGTACGGGAGAAAACTGGAGGTGAGGATGCGATGGTGGAGACAGAGGCGCCACTCAGGCGAGTGGCCGCTTAGAAACCGAAAACAGCTGAACTTTCCACCCAAGTTTCCCTCCCTCACGAACAAATATTTTGAGCGAGAATTGGGGGAAATGGCAGATCGACAGGAGGCATTATAGGGGGACTGCGCCAGGCCGCCAATCGTTGAAGTACTTGGTTCCGTTGAAGCATAAAATAAGATGGTTTGGTTGACGATGTGAAATTCTCTGTTGGGAAGCTGACATAAAATTTCAATTTAAACTACTCTCTCTATACTGAACGTGTGAGTATTTTCTCTGACTATCCATCACATCAATGAGCATGAGGTCGATAAAATTTATCAATGCCACGAAAAAATATCGTAGGTTGGTTCAATTGCTACAGGCTCGGTATCAGAATCGTAACATGAATGAAACACATGCTGTATGCTCCATGGAAACGTAAAATCTGAACAGCTAGAAGGTAACATCCGATCAATACGTTGCCTCAGAGATCGCGAGTTTATTTCGAAGCTTTACGGTTTGGTGATATTTTCACATAAACAACGAAAAATAGGCTTAAATATTTAACTTCCGAAGCAGCGCTTTACATGCCTTTTATTGTGCATACAGATGGAGTAATTTCCGAGCTGAAACGGTGGCTCCATTATGGATGTGGAGGAAATGGCCATTCGGGGAGATTGCGCGAGAAGGAACGACTTCCAACAGGCGTTAACTTTGCTGCAATCTTTACGAGGAATTTAAAGGGAACAGGTGAGGGGAATAGGTGGGTAGGCAATTCTTAGCTCTCCTGTAACGGAGAATACAGAGGCACATCAGTTATGGGAAAATGAAAGATTGAAAAAGGAATGAGGTCATGTGATAAAGGTTAAAAAAATGAATGATATTTTATAGTGATACCATTAATCTTTGAATGTTTTCCACCAGGGAGTAATTCTGACTTGACTTCAAGTAAATAAAAAATTTGTCATATATATAAGTGCAATGAAAAGGTCGCTGTACACAGGCCATGTATGGGGGAAAATGATTCTCGACAAACTATGTGTGCTGATGTTGTAAATGTAAGATATCGACATTCACATGATGTGCCCAAAATACTTCACCAGGGGAAATACTATACGAGAGAAAGGATACTAAGTACACGAATTTCATCGTGAGATTGAACTATATGCAAAATATTGCTAATTTGGGATGATCACGGCTGTAAGCAAGAAAATGGGAACGGGATTATCTACAAGCTATGCAATAAAAGGTTTTAAGCTAAAGAGTTCATTGACGTTTATACATCATTGGTCTGCATACGCCAAAACAATTCTCGGAGAACATTTAACTAAGATTGATATAATACAAAATTTTAGATAAATAGTGGAAATTGACAAGTTTATCGTCTCAAAGAGCGCTAAACAGGAGAAATATAGCATCCACTCCTGAACCACACCCTGAAGTAGCAATGGAAATACTCCTCACCACTAACAAGTATTTTATCAAAATATGGACAATAACTTTAGCTATTTTCGGTCCATTAACTGCACAGAGACCAGAAATTAGAAAGAACACATTCAGCACATGATAACATTATTTTTTCCCGGCGATAAAACGAGAACGTAAAGCCAAACCCTCCTCTGTAAGTAGTGCGAACAACACACGGCTGTCGACGTGAAAGCATTGAGGGTTCAGAAAAGCGATGAAGTGGGACGAGAGCCATTCCAAAAGGGAATATTTATGGAAGTCAATTGGGATACCAATATTTGCGCGCAATTGGAATCGGTGGCTTGGCTCGCTGCAGCCATTTCCATACGCGATACATGTGCAAACAAAAGTTCAAAGCTTCGTCAAATGGTCGCGGGACGCGGAGAGACCGCCAATTGTGATCAAGGCTTAAAATCAACTTTTGACAGAATTCAAAATTGACCAGAAGAAGCCGAAAAAGAGGTAAACACAGTGGTGTAAACACCAAAAGTTAGGGTATTGGGATATTTTGGCGATTCCAAAAATTGAAGCTGCATTCGAAAAGCCATAATGGGCATAGGTAATTCTCTAAATTCAACAAACATGTAGGAAGTCGTTTCTGAACAACGAGAAATAGGCTCGAAGGCATATCAAATATATTTGTCTGCTGAGGGGCACATAATAAAAAAAAGACGGAGAAACAAACCGCCACAACGAGATCTCATTTATCGAACTAATATCACGTAAATGAATACAACAGATAGGTTAGCACCACGCAGACAAAAGAAAAAGAAGTACGTATTAACTTCCTTTATCCTTCCGGTTTTATCCGAGCGCAAAGTCGCAGCAATTAAGAAGCATATTCCGTTTGACTTTTGTTTTGAACGCTATTAATTTCCTCCTCCTCCTCCTCTTTCCTTCCTCTTCCATTCACCCTTCCTCCCCCATCCTCCTCCGTTCCCCAGAAACCTTCTGTCACGCGTTCTTTCCGCCCGGGAGCCAGAAATTATTTCCGGTCCGATTTACGAAAAAAACCTGTAATAAAGTTAACGCTTGTATGAACAGGCGGTAAGGGACCAAGGACGGAGGGAGGCGGGGAGAGAGGAGGCCAAAATAAGGGAGGCCGAAAAACGGAGGAGAATGAATGGATATGGGTTGGAAAAGAAGGGAGGCAGAATGGGGGAGGAGGACTGCCTATTCGTGGGGAATGAGTTAGAAGAGAGGGGCGGTTTTCTGGCCAAGGGCGGGGGGAGGGGTGCGGTTTGGAAGGGATAAAGCATTGGGAGAGACGATGAGCAGAGGATATGGAAAAAATATATAGAGACACGAAATGCGAGTCTCTACATATTTTACTTATCCTTTCTCTACTTTCTGTAAGCGCAAAAACATATTTCATCTTCATTTTGTTCCAAGTAAGTCAAAAGCCGTGGCAATGGAAATGAAAAATACGTTTGAGGCAGATGAAACCATTTATTGAATTTACAAGACAGCACTCACAAATGATGGAAAAAGCAACATAGAAAAATTGAGGAACACTGACTGAAATACGAAAGAGACAGCATCCTACCGCAAAACTTATCAATTTCTCTAAACTTAACTACGAAATGGCAACACGAGAGAGGAATCTTCGAATTTGTCACCATTTACAGCGAAGATATTTTCTTTCTAATGAAAAAACTGTATAATCAACGAGAAACGGTCGTAATATTAAAAAAAAAACTTAAGGGCAGCGGTGCGCATTTGAAATTTTTTTAAGTATTGCCAAAGTAATCAAAGCAATTTAGCTCCAGTAAGGTAAGATATAAGATATTATGTATGGGACCACAAGAGGGAAGCAGCAATGCATTTGAATCCGAGGAAATGAATTGCGATGAGAAGAAAGAGAAATTAACGACGCTGGCTTTATTCCCAAATGAACACAAGATGCCCCGGCGTATATGCGTCTCCAGGGAAAACAAACGAGAAAGCAAAAAGTGGGAAGTGATGCAGACAAGTAGAAGTTTTAGACCAGGACTCCTACTTACGGAGTGAGTTGGACCGAAAAAATGTGAAGGCAATTTGACGGGTTAAATTACAGGCCTTCCTATCCTATTCTAAGACTTAAAAAGCACAGTATTGTTTAAATTAATGAGTATGTATCTCATTGTTTTTTAATTTGACACACCTGAATGTTAACAGCATTAAAATGACACAAGGTAAATAGCATTTCATGGGAAGAAATTACTTCCGGGATTTATTTTAAACAATTAGCAGGAGACAATACAAGAAAAAAGAGGCCATCATCATACAAGATGCAGGGAAAAGCATGCATCCCCTCATCTTGAAGAAGAGTAACGACAAGAGCACGGGAATAGTATTCTCATTCGGCCCAAAAAGCTTCCTTTCGTGTCATTGGCGAATTAAGCAGTCTCGTACAAATCACCGCACAAAACCATGAGTTAAAAATTCGAATATATAAGGGGAAAATAAAAGACCAAGACACGAAGATAATTAATGACTGTGGTAACCGTGACTGACAGACTGTCGGATCAGGATTAGGGCTTCGAGTCACAATTTACCATGCAGTATACACAAGCATTATTTTTTTATTTGAGATTTGTACAGGTAATTTTGTCTCCATTTAAATCAACCTGAATAAGAAAGAAATCTAAAAAGAAAACAAAATTGTCGGCCTCACTTTTCAAACACAGCTATGATAGTCGCAGGACTGAAGAGACAAAAGTTTGAATGTAGGTATGAAAACGGATTGAACTCTAAACTCCAAAGGGATTAGTCAAATTAGGCCCTTCGTATTGAAGGCAATCGTCAACCCTACACTAGGGACGCTTAGATTGGCTAGAAGGTAACTTAATGAACCGTCTGATACGCTCGACCACTCCCGATATCCTCCCGTATATATCATACGGCTCATGTGAACTCCACCACTAATGACCTTCCGAGAAACCCTTCCAATCCTCCCATTGGATGCTCTCCCGCTTGGTCCGCTCTAGTGGGCTTTCTTGCGACGAAAAGGTCAGCGGAGAGGGTAGTCCAACGGAAGGGACTTATTACATTCTTGAGCTTTATAACCACTCGAGGTCCTACTTGGTGGACCCGGGATTTCCTCCCCTCCTTACACTCGGAGGAAAAGGCGAGTACCTACTATCATAATTACCTATTCTGGCAATGGCTGGTAGGTTTAATGATAAGTGTCTACGTCAACTATCCAATTCCGGGTTAAATTTCAAAATTCCCTTTCTTGTAACTCCCCACTACGAAATTTCTCATCATAATTTCAGCTTAACCCCATATCGTTCTAGTACTTTTCTTCCGCCTCCGCATTTACGCATCATTCTCTCCTCTTTCACCACCTTCGACATTTCGTTCTCACTAAATACACCATCATTTTTATCTTCACAGCTCCATCATTAATCTTCTTTCTTCTTCGAGCATAGCACTTTAATTTTGATTGTCTTCCTTGTTACTCAGCTCTCCAATAAGATGTCAGAAGCTTCCAGTCCATCCAAAACTCCTGGGAAATGACCCAACCCCCAACCAATACAAAATCACGCTCCAAATGATACATATAATCAAAAATATACTTTTTGTCTTTCCTTAAGGTTCCACCACGCCCAACTTCCTTCTCCTCGGCAGTGATTCCTCATCCAGGGCAATTCTACTCCTCATGCCATTTATGGTGAGTATAGGCTGCGGCCCTTTCAATTTTGGATGTGGACGAGGATTCAGAAGGTGTCGAGGACAGAGGGGAAAACAAATTTAGACATTCATTGTAGGTGATGGGAGGAAACTTCCAGAGGAAAGTTGGATGAGCAGAGTAGGTGGATGGATCAGGAAAGGGGGAACGAGAGGATGCTGAAAATAGTGACAGAGAAGGGGATGTTTGTTAAAAAGGTAAGAGAAAGAGAACTTGGCTTTCTGGATTAGATGACTAAATTTCGGAAGCATTCTGAGCTAAATATACATACGGCATAAGAATTAGCCGTATACTTTAAAAAATATAGAATTTCGGATTGCAACTCTTTTAAGTATTCATCAAAGCTTACATTAATCGGTGGCCTAAGAATAATTATGACTTCTTTCGAGGAAATTCATTCTTCTCTAAAATCGCGTACAAAAAGAATCGACATCCTTTGACTTAAGGATGCTTTGTCACATTTTCTCAGTCAAATCACTAATCACCTCTCAAAGTCCCCCCCCCCACCCCCCACGCGAGACAAATCAACGTCCGTGAAAGGGGGCGGAGGTTGGGAGAGGTGGCATGGGGGGAGGAAAGGGAAGGAACGACCCGGCAACAGCGTGGAGAGGCGAGAGAATCGCACCCATTGGTCGTCCACCACGCAAACCCCTATCTGCCACTTCACATCGCCCGCGGTAATATAACTGTGGTGGGCATTCCCTGGCAACGTTACGTAAATGATACCGATTGCGTATGGCATTGGGGTTGGGCGTAACTCAATGCATGGAGCTTGGGAGGTAGGCGTGGAGGATGGAAGCGGGGTGGGAGTAGCGAGGGCGCCAAAGGAGGAAGGGAAAGTGGCGACCAAGGGTGGAGGAGGAGGAGAGGGTAGGGATGAATGAGGGAGGGCATAAGGGTCTCAGGTAACTAATTGCTTCTGGGGAGGCTTTGCCGGGAAGCCAAGGATTACGGCAGCGTGAAAGGGGCTCGTGGGGGTAGTGGGGTGTAGGGGTGGGGGCGGGTAGAGCAGGGGTACAAGGGTGTATTTCGGGAGGGCAGCAGGGCGGAGGCCAAGAGGAGGGTTTTCGAGGAATGAGGAGGTGGTAGGAGAAGGTCGAGAGGTTAAAACGCTGGGGGTGCGATCTCTCCCTCACTTCCTCCACCTCCTTCCATAAGCTGTGGGCGGTCCAGCTCTGCCGATTAAAATCTACCAGACCAGGATCTATTGAAGAATAGGAAGAAGAAAAAAGGACAAAATTAAGATGAGGAGGAAGCCGTGAGGACTAGAGGCGGCAGGAATGGGCGGTGCGAGGGATACGAAAAGAAAGAGAGGAGGCGGTGTGGCGATAAACAGCAGAGTTGGGATCTAATTACACGACAGGGCGGGGGTGTGAGCGGGTGGGCGAGAAAGGGGTGGATGGATTCCGGAAGGTGGAGGGGGGAGGGGTCGGGAGATCGTGTGGCGGAATGGGGGTGGTTGATAGGCGAGGGTTACCGGGGGTGAGGTGGGTCGAGAGTGCTTTTGATGTCAAGGGGGGTGCGTCAACCGTTCGCTCGCCGTGAGGGGGTTGGAAGAGAGAATGGGGGGGGGAGAAGGGCAGGTAGGCAGGTCGGCGGCGGAGGATGTGGAAGAGTGAATCAGGTGATGGGGATTTATCGAATTACGCAAAATAAATGGATGAACGAAAATTCTCGTGATGCGATAATACAGAAATACCCCGATGATATCGATTTCAAGCCGCCACATCAATTAGGATACACACTCCTCGTTTGCAGCTAAGTCTGATGAATCTTCGCGGCACCGTATTTAAAAAAAAATAAAAAACACATATTTCAATAGTAAGAGAAATCGCTTTGGGACAGCACATATTTCGCTAAAAAAAGGCTTCTTAGACAGTGAATGTTAATTTATACACCCGTGGTAAGTTAGAAAAGTAAGAAGTAATAATCACTAATTGGGTAGGCATTTTATGAGACAATACATGAGTACGATATTTATTTAGTTGAGTTATTTAGTTTAGTGAGAGTGATCGTCATGGTTTGAAGGACGGGAGAGTTGCTATTTTACGTCCAGAGGAACGTTTTCAAGGATTATCGACTCACTTTTGCGGCGTGTCGAACGAATTTGAAGAGTTAGACGCGTCACCCCGTGGGGTCAGTGACATTAGCACTCATTAAAGCTGACCTTCCATCTGCGTCGCTAATAAAAGAGATTTCCAGTTCCATGATCCGAGAATCGCCGACGATTTCTCATTACAGCAAAGAATGTCTCATCCATCCTCTGAAAGGGGATATCATAATGGATGGAGGTAAGGAGGCATGCGAGTGAAGAGGGATGTAAAGGGTTAGAGGGCAGAAAAGTGGTGGAAGATTGCGCTGTCCGCTCCAAGGGTGAGAGAGACCATAGTGATGTTATCTCTCTCTCCACACATCTATCGCTAAAGTTTTTGCGGAAGAGATACGACTAATGCGTCCTTGGGGGTTACGAGTAAGGAATAGATGGAGCCACTTCTCCAGGCGCACTAACTCGTCCATGCAAGCAAGTTTCATTAATCAAAACCGTTTCCTTACGGCGATGGTCGGTAAGAAAAAAAATGAACCAGGACTCATTCTACATTTATGGATATGAAAACTGAACTCGCAGGCGGATGATTTTTTTTCAAGAGAACACCGGGGAACGATCGACGTACATACATAGCAGACTAGCAGGGACATGCAAAAGGAATCGTATTTTTGTGGCGAAGGTTAAAAGTATTTCTCGACATTCAAGGCCATTTTAACACGCCTGACTTATGTACGCCACCGTCACAATGATTAATTACCCCGCGATCACGGAGTACTCGCGAGGGAATTTCAATGGAATCGGCGAATGCAATCGGTCTTAGTTGTTTGCAAGCTGATCAGATTACGCTGGGGAGGTGATATACTCGGGACAGTCAATTAATTAACACCTGCAAGAAGAAAAAGGACTACAGCGGGAAATCGATGCAAATTTCACGCGACAGGGTTTTACTGAATGGCTTACATGAATTGCAATTTTGGAACTTAATAATGAGATAATAAAATTTGCACAGATTAATGCATAGCGCTCTAGAACGCCAAAATGTTTTTTTCCATAATGGACGATCCACAGTTTCAAAAAAATACATCAAGAAGAGATAATAAAAGCAAAGCATGATGAATAAATTGAGCTGAATTTATAACATGGAGCTAGATTAGCTTCCGTCCGAGCGTTGACCAGAAAAAAGGGCAGTCTAAAACAAAGCACATATATTTTTATTTCCCATTACATTATTCAGCATTAAGTATCGGTTTTGACCGTGGGTCAAGGAAAAATTTTTACAGCAAATTATTTTTGTTACAAATAATATGAGCCCACACTATTCACTGCAAATACACCCAGGAATGTCAAAAGAGAAATATGAAGTGAACCGAGAAATTATCGCCTTTATAAGTACGCTATGAAAATGCCCCAAAATATGAGACCAAAGGATTCTACTGACTACGATTACTCAATTAACTCTAGATGTAAAATTCTAAACTGCAGTTGGCATTTTATGGAAGAGCAAGACCTAATGAAATAGTTACAGGAAAAATACAATAACGAAAAAACATTAAGGCACATAGCATTGCTAAGTGAGGCGGGTGTGTCACACTAATAGGTATAAAAATTATTTCTGAATACCAGCAAAGATATACTCATGGTACTAAACATTCTATCTTCACGAATGCTTTGAGAAATGCTCTATCCATTTAGAGGAAACGGCACAGTCATAGAAGCACAAATTGATGAAGTAGGCCATTATAATTACACGTTGTAGTCACTGGCTGCCTATCTGTTCCATTTTAGCTGACTGCCAAGATTTTCTGCTCGATGAATGAAACCGAGGAGAACAATCCGAATATAGGAACTAGGAATAGAAGAAGAAAAAATAAAATCATAAAATAAAAACATCGTTCGTGGTTAAACTTGAGCATTTATTTATTCTTTTACACTTATTCGAACGGGATCCAAACTTCAAATGTGTGGAATACGTATAACCTCAGAAATAAGTATCTACCATGGATTAACCGATAACACGCAAAATTATCCAGCAAGGGTAAGAGTCACGATGCATAAAACAGATAAGAGAATTGATAACAATGGAATACTCTGCGATGACATAGACGCAATTACTGGATAATATATACAAGTTGATGAAGTGCGCCTACAATAATAAGCGCAGTAGTCACTGGCCGCCTATCTACTCTCTTTAAAGGAAACAACCACGAATTTCTGTAGCATCTATGAAACCTAGGAAAATAATCGGAGTATAAGTACTTGAACAGAGAACAGAAGTTGTTCTGCAGCGGACACCCGCTCCCCGAGTTAGTGCGAAATTGGTTTTACTCTGCGGATGGCACACCCGCTTGACGGTAAGGAACAAAGCGAAAACACGACAACTTTCTCAACACTGCCAACTCTTTGAAACAATAACATGAAATTTACAGCGGAGATTCAAGAAAATAATAAGCTGAACTATCTGGACCTGAGCATTTCCACCCTTAACGGGAAACACGTTCGGCATTTAACGAGGAGAATGGTAAATTAAGGCGGCAGAACTAGGGAGATGGGCCGGAAAACTTTAAATGTGGAAGAAGGAGAGAAAGGGGTGGGGGTTAGGCCTGCAAGGGGGGGGAATAGGAGGGTTTATGTGCGCTTTGCAAACGACCGAGGAGGACTGGAGGGAGAGGTGGGTTAAGGGCACCGGAAAGTGGTTGGACGTAGGGGAAGGAGGAGCCGGGGAGGAACACGCAAAAGGTAGGGGGGGTTACGAGGGAAGGCGCAGGGGATGAATATTCGGGGAGTTAGAAGGGAGAAGAGAGGCGGGACGGGAATAATGCGAAGGGAAGGTGGAGCAGGCGGACGAAGCCGCAACATGTGTCGCCGCAACGCAAGGTAACGAACGCCGGGGCCGGGAACTGAGTGTAATTCATGGGGATGCCTCCTTTCCCCAAACCCTCTCCAAAGCCGACCTCTCTGCCTTTCCCAATTCCCTCCCTTCGCGCTCTCTCTCCAAAACCAATACCGTCTCCCTATCTACCTCCACGAAGCCTTCAGCCAATCAATCACTCACCATACACCGGCAGAGGAAGAAAGCGAAAGTCAGGTAGTAGCAGGCACAATGGGCGGCAAGCGACCTTTGCCGTTTCCATTAAATATCGCGGTGGAAAAATTGCGATGATGGCCGCCATGACTTTGATTCAGGGTCAGGTTTCTGAAAAATTCTACCGATAATCGATTTATTATCAGGCAAGCGATAGGTCGTAGGATGAAAAATTCGATGTGCGAGAGGAGAATAAACGACGGAACAAGGTTTTGAAAGTGATAAACAACCTGATGACAGGATCTGGTGCCAGACGAAGGGGCTTACGACTTTCCCCCAACTCCTTACTCCAGATCCACAAACACTACAATGTCATAACTTGAACTTCAAATATAACTTTCAGCTAAGCTTCACGGATAAGTCTTTGCAAAGGTCGAGCGGGGCCGTGAGAAATTATGACAACGCTCACACTTTGTTTTCAAAGAAATTTCTCAAAACTCCGCACTTTAAGGCGTCGAAACTCTGGCTCTTGTCACCAGATACTATATATAACAAGCCCCTTTTTAGCGTTGATCAACCACTAACAGGATGCTTCAATATAATCCAAAAATACCATATAATTCTACTTTATACATCCAAAATACCAAATAAGTTGGCTTTTGAACAAAGTGAAGTACTGGTAAAAAAACATCGATGGTTATGGGTTTCACAATGTTAAGAAGTAGGCAATTCGTTTTTCCGCTATTTCCCTGGAATACCTTTCTTAAACCACATTACTTGACATGTTGAACGCGTATACTATATTACATGCTTCAAACAAAACAAAAGCTTATAAGACCGAACTGATTCATTCATCATTTGAGAGCAATGCGTGCGTTTTGACTCTAGTATCAATTTCAAGTAAATAAGTCATTATAGCACTCAGAATATAATTTCTTCAGAGAGCCCAAGTTTGATCTACCGCAACCGGAAGCTTCTGAATAGAGCTAGAAATGCACACATTCCAATCCAATAGACGTTTAATTATTATTGACTAAAAGACAGTTATAGTGAAGGCTTCAACCAGGGTTATCGGGCTCGAACCTCCAATTTTCGTGGTTTCTACAGGAACGTTCTATAACTATAAGGATAAATTATCCTCTGTCTCTCTAGCTAGCTTCTTTAGGTCCAACATCAAACGTCATCTCGGCGGGCCTGAAGAAGCCAGCAACATGACGTAGGGGAAATATTGCCCTCATCCTCATGAAATAACATAGCGGAAACCCAAGGGAGAGGGTGATCTAGTTTGAAAGGCAAATTCTATCGCGCACACTCGACGAACTCCTCAAGTCGGGAGGCCTCACATACATCCTAAAACGTTATAATTGCGAATGCAACCTCCGTAGAGATTCTTTCTGCTTAAGTCCTCTTGCCGACCTCCATCGTCACCCACACCGTCAACGTGCAACGGAGAATTTTAGGGGTGCATGATGCATGCCACTGTGCCAAATGGCCGTGAAAACGGTTGGGGGGGCTCACTCCACATGAGCTAAGCAAGCAGTAGAGCGCGAAAGCAGTCTCATTTTGCTTGCACCTGGCGGTGACAAATGGATGAGCCGGGCGAGTAAGCGAACTAGTGCGAAGGAGATTGCAAGGGACTCCCGCCACGAAGACGATCCGGACAGCGAGGGAGGCGAAACGACCTTCGCGAAAGAGAGCCCACGAGGTGAAGCGGCCTCAAGGGAGTCACGAGGACGCGAGAACGAAGTACTACACCCTTCGGCCCACGTGCTCAATTCAAACGCTCGGCCCGATAGCACTGTAAACATGGGCGTTCACGCGATAAAAGCAATAAGAATACACCTGCACCCATCTCCTTGATTGCCTAAGTGCTCTTCAAGAGTGAGTGGGATATTTTAAAAGATCACGACAGCGATAAAGGACACTGTTTTATTACAGACGACACACCGCAAGAAACGAGAACGAGAATATTCGATCATTGAATCCAAACGGACCCAGAACTAAACGGACAATTATTTCGCTAATTCTAAATTAGGCTTCTAAATTTAGGCTAATTAGTTAATTTATTAAAGCAGTCACTGTCTGAAAAGACGCTCTCACTGTATCTTGCCATAAATCCTCGAGGTGGTTAGCAGGGCATTGCGCAGATATTGAACAGCCATAGTTACACTTCTCCCACGCTTATACGAGCTCAATCTAGTGATTTCAAGATATGCAAGAAGGCAGGCATGCCAAGCAAAGGAGGAAAGATTGTTCAGTCAACTTACACCACAATTAAATTATTTAGCGCAAGTGCTAATCTTAATAACTCCACGATATATATCCTAAGTCTTTGAGGCTTATATTATTACAGAATAAAGACTCATCACAAGGGAACTATGTGAAATGACTCCTAATTTTGCATCTGCCTTTTTACAAATCAAAACAGTTCGTCCGCCAAAGCAAGCATAAAAAATATCTTATTGTAGCGCCCATTTTACACGAAAGTTGATAAAATATGGCGAATAAAGATGGTAGTAGTTAAAAATTTACAAAGATGTTTCTACTAAAAAAACTTTATTTAGTCGAAGAAGAAATAGTCGAAGGCCAGAGAGTACTTAATAAGCGAGATTTTTGTTTTAAAACCGAAGCGTGATGATTGAATTCGAAAAATACGACAATAAGATAGTATATAAAAATAATGTCTACAATACGCTTATCTTGAGCTAATATATTCCATCTTATTGCAACTCCTCCTTGCCATTGTGATTTCAGGCAAAAAAGACCGTCCTCTTCTGATGCCAAAATGACACACAGGAGGAGAGCCCAAGCAAGCCATTTGGAGATTGCACAGCGATAAAAACATTCATGACGCGCAAAAATAGACGGCCTTGATGCGTTCACTCTGGCTATTTATCTCAACACATTCTTTCCAGAGATCAACGAGGCGAGACAAATACAGCAGAACGAAGTACGAGCTGACATGTAATAATTAAGAACGCAGATCTAAGTCTCGCAAATTTCACTGATCCATCCATTTCTTGACATGTTAAATAAATATTGGACCTCATCCCTTGAATTTATACCACATCAAACACAGGCTACTCCAAGAATAGCAATGGATTTTGCAACATGGATATATCCAGGTAATGGGTAAATAATAGAAGCATACTGAAGTTAAAATGCGGAAAGTTACTCCAGTAGCTGTGAAGAAAGGAACTAATTAGGAATATGCTTAAATATTATAGCCACACTTCCACAAATTCAATTTAAATGCTAAGAACATTAACAGCTGCATTATAAAATGTTGCACAGAGATCGTGACCAGAGCAACTCGTAGATAAATCGCGATCTTTTGTTTTAATTTACATTAAAATAGAGCATAGAAATGTCAAACGTGTACGGTAGACCGCCACTGATATTATCACTAGAATAACTGAGTCTGAACACAAATAGGAGTTAATTGCATTTGGCTCGAATACCAAAATAGGTAATCGAGATAGAAACGCAAAGCACTTGAGAAATTTGTTCAATTTCCAAGGAGCTAAATCATACCAAATAGTGATGCAACAACGCTCCAAATGCGTGAACTAAACAGTCACCGATACGTTTCACATTCCTGACTTAATTGGCTTTGACGACCTGGCGATCACCCCGATTATATATTTGGTATTCAATGAATACCTTAGCGTTCCGTGTGGTTGTGTATCCACTCAATTACTCTCAATATACATTAAAATGACACTTTCTCCAAGGCAGCTATTTCATAAAACAACATACTTCAAGCAAACAACTAACGAGCTCCGCAGTTCTGTCTTCCGTCCGCTTGACAGTTCCATCAGCACGTTCGAAGATATAACCAATTGTCTGATACGCTAAAGGAAGCCCCTATCCTTCCACATTTCCGGTTGATTTATCAATAAATGCGGATAAGAAAAAATTATTCATAAAACGTTGCACTAAGACTTTTTAATGATCATCATAATTCATTTCTCCCTTACTGAAGTACAACTGTTTGCTCTCTGACTTTCAAGTATAAAAGAATTTGATCATTAATGGCCAATCATTCCAAGACACGAGTGATGAACACGACAAATTAGTGGTAATACGCTATGTCCATTCATTTGAGTAATTAGTCCCTTAGAGAGTGGCCAATCACTTCACTAGTTTCAAATCATCCCTAAACGCAAACGATAAACACACACACAAATCAGTTGCGCGACATACAATGTATCATGTGCTTGGGTGTTGCGCAAGAAACAGAAACTCAACGCTTCACGTAAAGGAGTGATTGCGAACTTCTGACTCAAGAAATGCCGTGCCGGGATGGGCTAACGCCCCCGCCGAGGGAAGAGACCGGGCGTCGAACCCTGCGGTAGGTCAAGCCTCCGCTTGGCCATCGCCCAGCCAAGAGATAGAGGGGGATGAGTTGAGATGCTGCAGGAAGCAATAGGGGTGGAGGAGAAAGAGGAGAGGAGAAAGGGGAGGTTAGAGGGTGAAGGGGGATGGGGTGAGAGCAGGAGAGGGTAAAGGGGGTAGTGGAGTGCGAGGGAGGGAGGAAGAGGGAGGCTGCCGGGTTAATCGGAACGGGATTCTGGCCGAGTGAGAGACGGGAGAGGGCATCCATCCTGGAAGGACTGACTCTGGCCAAGACTTTTCTTTTGCCCTGTGGGAAGAATTGAAGAGGCCACGGCAAGAAAGAAAATGTAACGATTCGAGCTCTTGCGATCAACCCACAGTTCTGCGAACCCCTAGAAGCGATTGACCGCGCGTTTATATCGACGACACGACTGTTATTAATGTCCTATAGGCAAGATGCTAGAGCACAGCTTTGAAAGAAAGCCGGAAAACGCAAGCGCATACAGATAACATTGATATAACGGTAACAGCGGAATCCCGGAGGCTTTGTGAAAAGGGATACAGAAGAGTTGGGATAATAAAGAAAAAAAATGTATTTCCACTATGTATAGCTAGTTTTACGTATGGCTAGAAGCTGCAATTTGGAGCAATGAGAGCGTAGCTATAAAGAAGTCCACGGTCTATTTCAAGTAATGAGACACATATTTCAGTAAATTTTATGCTGACAAATGAATTCCACATAACTCATGCTTCGTAAACAGAAAAATCTGGTTCGATTACCCAGCAAAAAATAAAAACCTTGCAAATACAGACACCAGAAACATATTTCATTGGAGAATAACGCGGGATACAATTAAAATAAAACTATAGGATAGTCAAAAGCAATACATTTTCCAAAAAGCTCCCGTATGAACAGCATGAAAGCAAAGGAAGACATTGCGTGAAAAACAAAAGGATATAATACCTTAATTCTTTTTGATTAAGGTTAAAATAAAAAATGATGCACTATTCATAAATTTTTATAGCACAAGATACATACGAATATTTGAAAATGCATCCCATAGTACTCCAATACTTCAATATTAATTCAGAAAAACATGCACACAATTCACCAGCTACAATAGCAGAAATTCAAATTCGCCCAAATAAAATGTAAGTCCCATTTGAATCTCGGCGGTTTGTTAGTAAATGAGCGATGCGGACACAGTTCACTTTTGAAACAGATGTCGAAATAAATCTCCAGTCTGTAAGACATAATCGGTGTCAAGAGAGCACTCCACAGACAAAATTAACCTTCGGTCAACAGGTGAACTCTGCCATAAAATGAAACATAAATTTGGATTGAGCTAAGGCCTTTAACCCTTTTAAGTATTTATTTTTACGACCTGCGAGCCAGGGAGAGATCTCAACAGGATTATGAACTAGATTGTTCTTTTCCTCAGAGTGAAATCGCTCCGCGTCCTCATATCAAAACTGCGATTCAAACACGTCTCGTTTTATTTCAGGGGTTACACTTAATTTGTAGATGCATAGATGAGTTTTTGTGCATCATCATATTTTTTAAACATTGCGCCAAAATGACATTATTTTTTTAATATTAATTTTTTATCAAATCAATGACAAGTATCTTATTACAGGAAAGCCAGATGTCAAGGAACCAATCACAATACGTTATGTTCTCAAATTGACTTAATGAACATACATCTATCACAAGCTGTCACATACCTCCATCAGTATCAAGTAAAAACGTGTAATTTTTCCATAGAAATACCTCTACCAGTATAAGTAAAGCCATTAAAAATGTAATCAATCTGGAGCAGTGAGTGCTGCAACGCAAGTCTATTCTGGCCTGATAGTACGGTATGGCAAAACAGAAATTTAATGACAACGCTTCACAGGCAATTTAGAGGGCAAAATGAAGTTCTATTCACGATAGCAAAACTAGACGGAGGCTTAGTTATATGCGATTGCACCAGAAATCCGTTGCACCTATGTTTGAGCTGTGCAAGGTAAAGTTAGAGATAGGTTGCTATTAGACTTGGAGAATTCCTTCCGGAAACAGAGGCCGTCTTGCTCAAGACGCTTAGCTCGCTGCTGCTGCTCGATCAAACGCACCGATAAGTCCCAATGGGGAAGGCAAGATAAAAACCAACAACTACGCAAAGGCCACTGACAATGGAGTGGCTGAGTAAGAGGACAGCATGGGAAGGTCATGCAGCCGTCCTCAGGGAGTAGAAACTTACGCGGTCAACTATTAACAGGACTGCATCTAGTGCGATGCAAAAGAATAATTGAGCTAATTAAGGCAAAAATGGAGTTATAAACATGAACAAAACAACTTAATCCGTGAATTTATTAATTTAGATCATGCGTGGGGCCTAATTATGGGCAGATATGCTCACTTTGACGCAAACTTACGATGACAATCTAACACCTGGTGCCCACTTTGTTCCGTATTCTGGTTTGGAAAACGGCACTAATTCATAAAATCGATAGAATGGTTGGTATTATTCTGACAAGTAGCTCATAATCTAATTGTAAGTCACGAAATCACACCCGAAATTGCTCTGAGCAAGAAATATAGCGTGAGTAACGCCCACCATTTCACAGTGTCAATAAATGAGTCCAGTTAGAAACAGGACTCTTATTCATCCATCGAGAAATAAGAACCCAAAAATCATCCCACTCTTCAAAGGTGATGAATAGTCGCTTCAACTGTTTAAATACATCATGTCATAAAAAACCTTACGATGAGAGAGAAAGAATATTCCAAAGTTGTCAAGAGTTAGGAATGTCTCACCATTTGTTATAAAAAGGGCCATAATTTCATGAACTTCTTCATTTTCAATCGCCATTCGATTTTTTTCACGGCTACTGCCACTGCATAAAAAACAGCACTGCGGTATACACCGAGTAGGCGCATATGGGCAGGTCATAACTATTCACGGTAGCAGTGCTCACAATATACATGACGTGCTCTCCTCCACTTTGAATCTTTTTACGTGACGACAATTTTGAGGAATGGGGGAAATTTCGCACCAATTCATGGACGGTATCTTTCCAGTTCCTAACCAGTGTACCATCAATTTTGCGCGCACGTACGCTGACCATAATTGGGTCATTTCACCCTTTTTTGTCTGTTGTCCTCATGACGGCGGAATTAATCATGTGCCATTTGTTGTAGACACGTCCATCACGTGGATAACAACGAGAATAATCGACATCGAACGACAGAGATAACAGCGTAGAACATATTTGGCTCAAATGGCTCTCTGTTGAACCATCTCATGAAGAGATGCATAAAAATCATCCATTCTGCAACATTACACCCAAGCGTAAATGACATCTTCATGGTCTTCATCAATTACCGAAATTATACCTCTGTCATACAAGAGTTGGAGCGAAAGTCGCCTCGAATTCTCCCACGAAAAATGAAAATTTAAGCCAGAAAAAAATGTATAAAAATAAAGACTTATTAACTATGCATGCTATCGTTTGATGTACCTTTAGAATGAAGCCCAATTTGAATACATGAAGACATCTTTAATATTACAGGTGTTCCAGAATATTATCTGCAAGTGAAAGGCTTAATACGATAAACGATAGAGCACTAAATGAAATGTATTTTTTTCACTTGTCAAACCATTCAGAAAAGACAAAAAGGATAGGGAGACGCATTAGGGAAGTATCTGATTGGGGGAAATTTATTTAAATAACAGACAATTACGTGATTGCTGAATGTGGAAAAAAACAAAAGCCAACGCCACTATTGCAGGGTGAATATATCTTCTAATAAAGGAAATTCCTTTAAATGACGATGATTTTTTTATATAAACACGGTGTATCATAAAAATCTAACCAGACTGTTATGCCTATCGTAAATTAACTGCCGAAATATACCCACGCAAGAGTTACGAGATTATTCAGGAAGTTAAAACATGACGGATGCTGTGTTTTGAACGCCAAAATTAGCAAATAAAGGTCTCGAAAAACAAACATTTAAAGGTAGCGTGATTGAGTGCATTGCTACCGAACTCAATTAAATGGAACAGGTAGAGAAACATAAAATGCAATATTTAGGACACACACAACATGTTGATATTAGTGATATTAAAAGGTAACCATTTCAATGCGTTGCCTTGAGGCACGTGAGCTATTCTTTGTAGCAGTTCGATAATAGAACTAAAGATTTTCTCCTGGGGGCGAAATAAGTCAGTTCAGATTGACCATATTATTAAAATTACGAACAAAACATCCAAGTATTGCGCCCAGTCAAGGATTACAAAAATAATATTCAAACACAATTCTCGCCTGAAATGCGATTACAGCACCGAAAAGTCATGAGACACTTTAATTAACCGCAAACGTTAAATAAAATTTTGCATCATCTCCATTACTGCATATATATGGAGATCCACGGCATAAACAAATGCATTTAAATGAAATGTCGCCGTGGTTTTGTTCCGACTAATTTGAAAAGTTATTTCATTGTGCACTCAATGACACGAAATTTATTTATTTATTTATTTACTTTATTTATTTATTTATTTAACATGAAATCTAAAAACAGCCAGGGAGACCATTACATTAGATTATTAACAAAAGGGTTAAATAATACAATCACAAAACATAGGACAACAACAAAAAATAGAAAAAGAGACAAATTACCACTTTGTAAACTTAAACACTGAAAAATATCCACTGAATGAAAAACAGATTTATCCACTATGGTGATTTAGGGGGGGGGAGGAAGACAGGAAGGGCGATTTAGGGAGGAAGTCTGTTGATAGCGGTTGTGAATGATGAAATAGATGATGTTATGTCAATAGAAGGGGTATTTGAGGGAATTATAGGTAAGAGGCAGCCGGTAGGTAAGGGATCTCAACCTCACTACACCACTTAAAGCAATAAGCAAATGGATGCGGCTATCTTCACAGATTATTCTAATCAGAGCAACAAAATTCCGCGGAGAGCCAAAATAAGAATGCAGTAACGGCGTCCCTTCCATTACATATCGCTAGAAAAACCTAAGCCTAACACGTGAATGCAAGAGCGAGCGGGGTCGAAAGAGGCGTGAATAAGGGTCGCCTCTTATAACACTCCTCCTCCAACATCCCGCTCACGATTACCATGGACTTCGAGGAGCACCAGATAGCAAACGGGAAGAAGGACGAAGGGACAGGATTCCCTCTGCATAAATCCCCCCGTAGATAAAAAAAATCCACCGTCACCTTTAAACAGATGTTGTTCACACTATTTAAGAATCCGCTTCCGGGATCGTCGGGTTTAATCGGCGAGCAAAAAATAACACACACGAGAAACGTCCCGCGAAACAAATGCAACGCATAGCTCACGATATGGGTGCATTACAAGGAGGCCATCATCGAATGAGTACTCGTGAATAAAGAAAGATAAAACGCTATCCAGCGGATCAGGTGCAGAATCGTGAGGGAGAGAGGTAAAGAGAGCAGCAAAGCGCTGCATATTAAGCCGGAGAGCGGAGGATTGAAGCAATAATCCAGGCGTAAAACGTCTCTCTCCTTCTCAAGAAAATCGGCGTTAGAAGGTCATTCTTCTTCAAATAAACCGAAAATGCCACATTCTCAAACTGAGTATATTTGATTATCATGTAATTTGGCAATATAAACTAAATTACAACCAGAATCAGAGCAATAATTGCAATTTGCAATTCGTCTGTTACCCATTTTGAGTAATAAAACTAAACAAATCAACAAAATGCCGTCAATTAACCGGTAAACCAAAACTGAAACTATCAAATCATTAAAGAGAAAAGAGGCATGTCGTTTATAAAGGTCTTGTTTTAAAGATCTTAACATGAACTAGAGTTTGATAGCAAGCGTCGCATGATTTTGAACTTGAATAATTACGAGATCATTTTAAACAGATTATTTTCCGTGGAAATATTTGGAAATTTTGAAAAAAATGTAATACTATTATTATATACCATGCTCATCTGAAAATTTATCTTTAGATTACTATAGGAAAATATAAGCTTACAATACAAGATGTTGCCATCATAGTTTGAAAAAAATTGCTTTTAAGGGATCAGTTTTGGTTTTCGATTTTTTTTACCGATAATGCGGGGTCACTCCGTTCGCCAAAGATCTTCACAAGGAGCCAAGGACATAAAGAGGCCACTCACACTTAATCAACTTCTCGCTAAAAGATGCAGCGAAGCGACGGTTCGAGTGGGGGAAGGGAGAGTAGAGCTTTTACGAGACCGCATACGAGGCTCCGCGGTAAAAATAATGGCTTCGTAAATATAAAGCGTGAATTTCCCCATTCTGATTTTCGGGCTTACAGCGAGCCCACCGCGACGCGAACCTTCGAATTTAAGAGTAGACGGACGCATTTCCACTCGGAGGAAAATAAAACAAATATCTCAAGCGCGCATCGACTTAAAACAAAAAAGTATTCTTGTTTCTCGGAGAGAGAGAGAGACGCGGAGACTAAATGGGAGAGTAAACACCTAGTTGTTAGGGAAATAACAGAGCAGAAGTGGTAAAGAGGAGATGCGACGGGCGTATAAAGTGGGGACGGAATGAAAAAGTAAGTATGGAGTAAAAATGCTGTTTTTCTCGCTTTTTTTATTGTTCCTCGAGAACGGGACAGGAGGGAAACGGAGAAAGATGAATGGTCGGTAGTGAGGGAGGGGAATGGGATGCCCGAGATGAAAAAACTGGCCCGAGGAATATGACATGGTGGGAAATTCCAGAATTAACCAGACACGCCTCAGTAGTTGCAACTACGAAGACGATGCAACTATGGTGAGAGGGAGGAGAGAAAAGGCGATGAAGAAAACAAAGCAAAACCAATGCCGTAGAACTGGCTCGCCAAGGTGACTCTTAAGGTAGAATAGCAGAGAAAAGTGTTAGTGAGGGAAATAAATCAACCAACATGTACAGAATTTGATTCGAAATCTACCATTAGCCTATAAATGCATATATCATCACCGTAATTTTAAGCCAAAAATATATTAAGCGTACTATGCATGGAAAAAGTTCCAGCTGTGTAAGAAAGAAAAGGAAGGCTAACTGGAGAGAAACGTTAGCGAGTAGAACCAGCGATCAGAGGTGAGAAGATGATAAATACCGCCCTTGAGAACACAGTGCAAAGGAAGCAAGAGAGACGGGTGGATGGATTTTTGAATTAGACTGAAAGAAGAGATATGCTGTGGTATGCTGGGCGGAAGATAGAGATCGGGTGCAGAAAAGAATTGTAGGACGGACAAGTAGAGTTAAAATAGTCCTTGAAAAACCTTCCCCAATAGGTACAGTACAATCAATGATAGTATATTATAAATCAAAGGCTGCTTTTCTCTGAGCAACAAAGCCCCTAATGCTTTCTAAACTTTTACCAGAGGTTCGTTTATCAACGTCGGTTAATGTAACAGATAGTTAAAATTACAAAAAATTGTTTCACTTTAATGAGTTTTTAAAAGTCTTCCCAGAAAAGTCACGCAATAGTCTCTAGAATACTAGACCTACAAGTTTATTAGGTCTCGGATAATTCAGAAAGATTAATCAGGCCTACTCTCTTTCTAATGTGGTCAAGCTAAGTGATAGAGAGGGATGTATGGCAGCATGACGAATAATCCATCAAACAGAAAGCACATTCAGCATCGGGAATGGATTGGAAATGAAAGTAAAAAAAGAGGGATTTCCGTCACAATGATATCAATTAAAGGGGGCAAACTTTACCCGAAGCAGTAAAGCCAGATATAATACGACATCATAAGGAGGGTACATATTTAAGATGCCTTACGACTTATAGACTGGTCAATCCAAGCGTGATAATCAAACGCACCATACCACAATTTAACATTCCGACAAATTGTGACGAAGAGTGAAAAAAATGGTGTACCATTTCGCGAAGTTATCAGTTAAATACATATTTTACCATTCCGATTACGGGAGAAAAACATGCATCGCCAGACATGAATTAAGTAAGGAAACAAGTGAAGCAGTCAGCGCAGCAAGATTCAGATGAAGATGATATTTTAGTACGCTCACGAGGGATTTATTTATTTATTTTTTTGCTTTTTGGTGTACGCGAGTACTTGAAAGGCATTCAGCAAAGAAACACACTCGACGCCTGTAGTCAAGAAAGCCTCTCCTTCTCTCTCTCTCGTGTCCTCCACCTCTTCACTCCCTATCTGTTCGCCGTCGTCTTCGTTCCCCCATTCCTCCGTCCATGTACTGCACACACAACCCTCACCCTTCGAGGGAAACGACGGCACGGAGGGGAAGAAGGACGGGCAAGGATGAGACAATGTTGATAGCGACGACAGCAATAAAAGGGGAGAGTATAATGCCACAAAATGGATGGAGAGAGAGAGAGAGAGAATGAGAATGAGAGGGGGCGAGTAGGAGGAGTGTAGGGGATGGGTAGGAAGGGGTAGTCACAGAGGAGGGGACTTTTTGGGGTATGGAGTGCCTCGATGAGTGTGTCGTTGTCGGGGTGGGGAAGAAGATGATAATGACAAAGAAAATGAGGAGGGGGCGCTGGTGGAGTGGGAGTAGGGAGGAATATGAAGAGAGAAAAAAGAGCATAGGGAAGAAATATAAAACGTGATGAGTGGGCGGTGGGAGGGGGGGTTGAAGTTAGTGCGCGAGACACGAAATTAACGAAACACCATGCGCGGGAATTCATTCCATACCCTTTTAAGGATGACTCTCGCGCAGTTTTTGAACACATTGTTGCCACCTTGGCCGCGGATGATGGCAGAAAAATATATCTTGGCGCCGTCGCGCTCATTCTCCCCAACGTCACTTCCTCTGTCCTGACTTTCTCTCTCTTCTCTCTCCATCTACACTTCTGACGAGCGCGAAATTAATATTGAAGTAATACTCAGGCGGCAACGCATTATATACAACAGTAACTTTAATTAACGTGGCATTACATAGAATATTGTATTATTCAGAAACCCTCATAAATTCGTAAAAGCGTTTAGATTAGATTGAACTGGTATAACCTAGCGATTTAACGACAGATACGTGTTCTGGGATGCTCCGGGAAATGTCAAATTTATTTTCTATGTATCGAAAAATACGGATTCTGACGAAGTATGGGGAAAAGTAAAAGTTAACTTGACTTATGCCTGAGATAATGAGGAGGATTCTAAATACACCAACGTTTCTACTTTTCGAAGTGAATTTAAAAAATTAATTCATTCAAAAAGTTTTCATTACCAGACCAGAAAATGAAATATTATACACGATTTATCTCAACGTAAAAAAATAAAAAGTGGTGACGTCTTCAATTTAACAGGGCAATGGATGACTAAACAAAGATTTCAAGAAAATATGTGACAAATAAGTGAAAATTAATTGTCATTTACATTTAACACAAATGACCGGAGTCAATCACCTTTCGTACGCTTGCACTAAATAAATTGAACAAAAAAATAAAGCGCAATACTTTACGTAAATTATGGCTGTCATAAGAAATCAAAGAACACTCCGTTCCGTTTCTCTTTTTTTGTCTATTCTTTCCCCCTCCCCCACTCAAGTTCTAGCGTGCCACATATCTTAAAATTCAAGCAATAGTTAAAAACCATGTAACATTCCCACGACTCAGAGAAAAAGCTGACATTATCATCTAAAACCCTTAAAATTTGGGAATCAAATTATCAACGAAATAGAAATTAAATATAATCCATCCCATACTTATAAAATATAAATCATATTGGGGAAATAAAAAAATAGTACTACAGGCAATTCAAATAAATTCACCAAAAGAATAACTGAAACAGAAAAATCTTCTTTAAAGTCATAATTTGGGTAAAAATAACTATGAAAGATATCATAAAACAAGCTTAAATATTCTACAACCCGTCCAATTCATTTCCCTCCCTCCTTTATTCTCCCTGTGTATCCTACGTTCATCATGTACCCCAACTCTCTTACTTTCTCCCGACAACCCATCTCCCGATACAACCGCCCAGCCATCCACTTCCCCCCCACCCTCTCCCCGCGCACATTCGTCCACCACCACTCCTCTTTCTGGCTTTTGGGATTAGAGCGCCTCCACGTGGTTGCTCCACGAGACGCTACTTCACTTAAGGGAGACTGCATCTCCTGAATCAAACGCCTTCTCACTCATTCCATTGCCTCAGGGACGCCTAACGCAGGAGCGTATCTGCATTAGGTAGCGGCAATGCGCAGCAAGCGGAGGCCATTAGCGAGATAGGCACGATCATTTGGTGGGGAATACGCGCGACTTTTAATGAGTAATTTACTGCGAAGTGATTTCGCTCATCAATTAGAGGATGGGATTGCTAATGGATACATAATAAGGAAACACGACTGCAGGCGAAAGAAATCATTGCCAAAGACACACATATATTCAATTCAATACAACCAGTCCATGCTTATGACTGATACGTCCATATCAACAAAATTAATTACAACATTTTCATCTTAAGGAATAGTGCATCAGATTCCATTTTTAATATTTTTATGGTAAAATAATAGAAGACAGGACAGGTTCTAAATATTAATGATATATAATACATCTCCTAGTCGCATTTAAGAAATACTTGAAGGGTACTTAGAGTCTTGTTAGCAATAATTCCTACATAGTTACTTTGGAAAGTTAAAATTTGGAAAACACAGTATTTCACAAGTATAAACCTAATAAATTCCTGGCGCGTCAATGGTGTATTCGAGTCCTATAGGCTATCAATACATTGTAATTAGCTTTAAAGAATTTTTGAACAACTCTTCTCTGAAAGTCCATGCGAACGTTTATTACGCACTTAACAGCTGTACAAATTTTCCTTATGTAGAGAATTGAAAATAGAAATTAGAGTTTCCACGATTTTGTATCGCATCTGTGAGTTCTCAATGGAGTATTCAAATGAGAAGAAAACGGAGTTCA
Source organism: Ceriagrion tenellum (assembly GCA_963169105.1). NCBI lineage: Eukaryota > Metazoa > Arthropoda > Insecta > Odonata > Coenagrionidae > Ceriagrion > Ceriagrion tenellum. The sequence goes on from OY720632.1 coordinate 65,493,317, forward strand.
AGAGTGGAGCTTTAAGTGCTCAGTTTCAGCCATCTCAACAGAAGCAAAAAAAATTAATCCATAGGTTTTTACTCGGCATTCACGTTCCAAGAGGCTCACATACGGAAGAATAAATTCAATGCTCAAAAGTAGAATTCGTTACTCAAATAAAATAAAGCTGCGCAGAAAATAGAAATATTTCTCAAATTACACTCACAATACGACTAACGAATTATCAAAGCCTGTACAAATTTAATGGCAATGCGTTGCATCACACTGATAATACATACAGAGTTGTATTTCCAAAACAAAGTAAAAACAGCAAACAATTCCCTTTGTTTTAATCACGTCAATGTATAGACCATCCATAGAAATTTCCACGCTTGTGCTGGCGATCTGGAAGCTATATTGGTGCATAATTTCCTTTGAGTTCTGCATTTAATTTACTGCTTGGATATCAGTGGAACATACACTAAGATAAATATATTTAAGATACGTTTCATTCGAAACAAAGCAGCATGCGATAACCGAAGTTATCAAAATAATAAATTTATTTCTCTCCTCAACAATAATAAAAAAGCACCGCAAGCCATTACAATAGTACGTGATAATCACTGCCTATAAAAGTTTTACATTGATTTCTCTTTTCAATGCAGAAAAATTGATTAAAGCGGAACAGCGTGAATCCATTCTTAAAATAACGCGAAGAACTGTAGCCTTGGGAATAAATCCTCAAAAATGGGGAGAAAGAACAGCGCAGCGTTTAAATGACTACAGCCATGCCTCAAAAAGTCCTAATTAAAGCTGCACTTGCATTACAGTGGAAATAATTAGGCGGCCCGGAAAAATTATGCCCATTTTTCAGAACGCGCGCCATCGCGCGGAAACTGTTTCGACAATTAAATAGTCACACGGATGTGGGCGCATTGAGCGAGCCTCGGATGCAAGCCTTAAAGTCCTGCCATTATCGCTTTTAAAGTTTTGTCTGGAAGGCTAACGGCTGGTGGGTGGGAGGGGGTTTGGATGAGTAGGGGAGAGTAAAGAGGAGAATGGGACGTTGAAAACAAGCCATTCGGACGCAGCATGAGTGCGGTGGCGAGGGAGGAGGAGGGAAGGCGGAGGAGGTTGAGAGTAATGTAGTGAGGAGGAAGAGGGAAAAGGAGATGAGGAGGAGAGGAACAGGTGAAGGGAGAGTGAGAAGGAGAAGAGAAATGGAAGGCATTAGATAGGAGGGATGAGGAAGATGGTGGAAAAACGTACCCCGGGGGTAGGGAGAAGAATTATGCAAGGCCGTAAAAGAGAGGCAGAGTGAGGGAGAGCGGGGGGAGGCGGGTCCGAGGAGTGGGGTTCAGTTGAGGAGGAGCCGGGATTGGGTTGGGAGAGAGCCCGCGCCCTTTAAAAACAGGCTCCCGGCAATTATCATTGCAATTACTCATGCGACGGAGGAGGCAGCGCATACCGCGGCGAAGCCGGTGGAGAGATAGGCGGACTGAAGTAGAAGATAGAGAGACAACGGGCAAAAAAGACGCGCGCAAAGCGGATGGTGATGATGGGATGGAATGAAAAAGAACGGACGCCGGAGAGAAAGAAGGGAGGATGATGACGGCGGGAAAAAGGGAGAGTATGGGGAGTTTATGCTCCGCCTAAAACGGTCCACAAACGGTGCGAACATGGGAAGCGCAGGAGACTTTGGGATTCAAGTAGAGGGATGGTTGATTCCTCCTGCTGGTTCTCCTGAATTATGGCCCATACTGTGGTCAAATTGGATCCCGCAAGCCCTGGCTCACGATATTTTAATTACTGTTTCACTTCCGGCACTCTCATTCCATGAAAACATGGATGAAAATGACCAATGTAATGGGAAATATATTTTGGGATATAATTGAATAGCTATGAGTAACAGTGAGCAGGCGAAGTTTAGTTACGAGGCAGACTTTGGCTGGGTAGAAGATGAAAAACAATTTATCCTGTGATTTGCAGCAATGCTCTATTCCAGATGGAAAGTTATGAAATGCCACTCAATAATATTCGTCGATTTGAAATGAAAAATAGAAATTTAGAAGGCATCTACAAGTTGCTTTCAGATCAATAATTCTACTCGTTAATTACTTATTCGAGAAATGTTTTCTTCGGGCTTTCTCCAGAAGATATTTCAGTTAAACTGTGGCATGGCCTTTGGAGAATGAACTTGAAAATACTATACTGTATACGCAGATGTACATTGTGACAATCCACGTTTTTACAGTCAGGATTCACTAGGAGCTTTCTTAATAGAACTAAAATTAATAATTGTTTGCAGTAGATGAATTAAACAAGCCGGTATTCAAAGGAAGCATGATGGAAAAGTTTGTTAGCCAATGGCATTCCCTTAAGTCACCGGTACAAACCTCCCTCCTTCAATGCACGTCGAGTCTTTGGTAGACATCCCAAATCCCATACGTGGATGAGATGAAAAGTTTACCTAACATATTTAAGTGGATCAAAAATATTACTGAAGTAAAAGAGGACTTATGTCAGATAGTTGGAAACTGTTTTTTCGCCAACAAGAAGCAAAACACTTGCCGAGGAAACCGGGTGAGAAACTGAGCAAGTTTAGAGCGCGAGTACACTGATCAATCCATTAATAGCCTTCCCCCAAGTAAACGGACGATATCCATTCCAAAATAAAAGATATAAGACTACAAATAAGTATGGGAGAAGGATTAAACAATTATAAAAACGAAACAGCGAGAAGCCCCATCCCAAGAGAACAGGGATGGTAAAATGTTGTGAAAACGGCAAGTATGATAAACTGAATTATCGAAATATCCAATCACTCAATAAAAATTCAATAATACAATTTGGGTGATAAGCTCCCACACCCTAAAAAAAAAGAAGACTACGAGGGACAAACTTTTACTTGAAAATGTGTAAGCTTAGAAATATACCATGAAATGGGAGTGTAGTGCAATTCACGGTGAAAGTAAATTTACCCACGAAAATTACTTTAGTGCCTTCATTGAAGGGATGTATTAATTCTCGGATCCTAACACGTACGCCAGCATTCTTTAGAATTTTATTAAGAGGCCACTTTGAAAAGATCTCTTACTAGGAGTGTCATACTTATTGGAACTCGAAACCAAGTGCGCACTCGATCTGTGGGAGCTGCCGTTCTGTCTCAGCCATTCAGATTTGGACGCCGGGGACCACGCCGCACATACTACGCCGGAAAGCGGAGGCGTGCCGAGAGGGGTGAATCAGTGCGAATCCTTTGCTCGCTAATTGAAGACCCGCACAAATTGTAATTAATGCGACGGAATGCGAGAGCGGAATATTAAAAAGGGAAGCATTCTTAAGGGCACCCTGGAATCTCTTTTAAAGGAAAAATGGAAGGGAAAGAGAGGGGACACATACAAGAGCGACACGGACGAGGAGCAAGTAATGCAGAGAAAAGAAAAAATTCAAAGAGATGGAGAAGATAAAAGAATAGAGACGTGAAGCAGAGACAGTTGGTGGTAGAAGAAATGCATGGAACGAAGGAAGAGACAGCAGAGGAAAGCGAGAACACGAAGAGACGGGAGGAGAAAGACATGAGACAAGAGGAGGGAGAGAAGGGCGGCATGAATGTTAATCGTTCCCTTAATGCGAGCCAGGGGCGGCGCTAATTTGCCCCCGAAGCTTCATCATCCTCCCGCGTAACGCTGTCACATTAAATGATTTGACATCAAACAGGTCTGAGCTTAAATAATTTAAAATAAGAAATTACGGCCAGAATACGCTCCGATTTATAAGCCCACTTTTTCGCATTTGGAGTCGGAGAGCCGGTCACGACGACACAGAGAGATCACATAAAAGACAGCAAAGCAGTGTGAGCTTTGAAGACGTGGCATTTCTCCAATAGTAGAGGATTGCCGGCACAATATTGCGGCACGTGTCATCTTTCAAGCAGCAAAGAAAGACCCCCTCGTGAGAATGACTCGGAAAGTGCATTGTTCCTAGTTGTAAGGCACGTGCTTGGGTAATAAGTTTTAACCTTCACTGCGGCTCCGGAGCTTTTACTCAGCAAACACTCACGTAGCAAGGGATAATCGCTAGTGGCAGTCAGAATCCATTACGATGCAAAATATTCACGCGTATCCAATGCGAAAGAGTGCTTTCTAAATAAGAGAGAGCTCAAGCGAGATGTCTTGTTAATCAATCCCAAGCGTGATTATTATTTAGACACTACAAATGAAAGATTTTCAAGAATTTCCAGAGATCATTCAAGTAGAAAGGAATACGGCAAACAAGCCTCGAAAAGCAGAGAACAAATATAGCAAAATCAAGTAAAAGAAATTTCTTCCATCTTTAAAATACAGCTTTTCGACGCACCTTCAGGTGTAGCTTCCAGCATGTTCTGGAAAGATATACTAGAGGATAGTAGTTAAGTGCTCCTTAAACTTTTCTACAATATCCTTTGAGAAAGAAGAAACTGATAATATAGCGTAAGTGATCAGAAAATCAGTAGATTTTAAAAATAAAAAAAGCCTACCACACGAAAGACTATAACATTTTCCGTGACACTTCTGAAGTCTAGTAAACTTAATTATTTAGGCAGTTCTACAAATATAGTGAAGGTTTGAAAGGGCTAATGAGTACTTCTTTTAGCTACGCTCAATAGCCAGCCCACAATATTTTGCATGATTTTATTCTTCAATTCATCATACGTCTTAAAGCTCTTCATCCCAACCCCGAAAACTTATACCCCTCCTCGCACACGTTTCCCTTTAACCAAGACTTCACCATCCCATCACCTCCCATCCACAATCCATCTTCTCAAGCTTAAAACAAGTTGTATGGTATTAAATTGTAATCTAACCCGCAGTTCTTGAAAGATTTTTCGTTCAGGCATCAAAAAAAGACTTTCGTTATTATTTTGTCCAGTTTCGAAGTTATGAAATTATAGATCTCTTTCCCGACATCACGGAAAACATAAGCTCTGTGAGGAGAATTGAACGACGTGGAACCTGGAAGTAGCGGTGAATAGTGCGGCAAAATAAAGGAAAGAAGTTAAGCCAACGGATAAAAAATTGGTAAATTGATCGTATTAAACTAGGATCGCATTGACTTCGTCTGGAATACATATGTACTTATAAGGAACTTTTTAGTAATTTTGAAACCGCCCAGTTTTTTAACCGAAAGTAAGCCGTTACGCCACGTTTCAAAACTGCTAGCTCAAGGACTGCGTGATTCTCGTTTGACGCTTCATGGATGCAAAGGATCATGTAGGCGACCATCAACAAAGGTGGTGTCTTGAAAGAGACGCTGAGAGAGTAAGACCACCATAGCTGCAAACCATAAAATGATTAAATACTCGAAGAGATGGATTCAAAAGCAAAACGGCACCTATCACTGGTTTTACGAAAGTCTTGGATAGGTACTCTACGATGAGGGTTCATCGTCACGTCCGTTAATCAGAATTCAAAGGGGGAACATGAGTTAATGAGCATGAGCTATAACACAAAGAAAATTGTTTCTAAATAATTATTGATAATAAGATGGTATCGGCAGGAGGCAATCTTTTTGTGACCATAAACTGCGAATTAAAAAAAATTGTTAGATACATGTCATACAATTAATTTTGTTACGTCTTCCCACTCTTACATATAATAATTTGACAGTTTAGAAGTGAAAAAATAAAGAAAAGCTCTCAGACGAAATTCGCGTTTTCCCAACATCTTTTCAAATTAAAAGGTTAGAAACGGTACTTGAAACGAAACAATGTCTTGAGAAGAATGAGAAGATAATGCATCTAGGTCACAGTGTCGTAAACTTTCCTACCGTTGCTCTAGAGTGAGAAGTCAGATTTTAGCCAAATTTTGCACCGAACCAACCGAGGAATCAGGATTGTCCAGTAATGCACCACTATATCAGCAGCCGAATTCATTTCAACTGAATAGTTCAAATATAAAGATACAGACATAGTTGACCCAAACATTGCTGTTCAATCTTCCTCTGATATACGGACCACGACTAAAAATAGGCCAGAGGAATAGTAATTCAAGTCATAAAATGCCAGGGAAATAGGATATCTAAGGGATGAGTAAGGAACTGTTGCTTTCTCATCAATGCCGGAGCGGAGTAGTTGCAGGTATTTTATAACCTATCATTAAACAGTATATTCGTCATAAAACTACGATAACATCTTCCGAATGGCGAAGAAACAACCTCCTATCTGGTGATCATTATTAGCAGTTGTATGAAAAAGCATTCCCTCAACTAAGTACATACCATCACAGGTGTTCATGTCGGCTACAGCGTAGATGTACGAACTTGTAATTATTGAGAGGCAAGGGCACAATTTAAGAAGAAAACCCGATGGAGCGCCTAACGGAGCAAGTTGAATTCTCACCAGTGGGAATTTATGAGACGAGAAGGGTTGAAGAGAGATGAATATTCATTCCTAAAAATTCTCGAAGAGATCACAGATAGCAAAACAATACTATTGCCTAAGTTGTTGAAACTTATCTTTTTATCTAGAAATATTTTTATAATGCCACCTGCAGAGTTACTAAAGTATTGTAACGAAGTAATAAGTTACTCTCCACGTATGCAGCCACCTGAGATGAAATATGACCAGAAACCGTAATGTAATAGAGAAAAAAGAATCAAGTAGGTCTTGCGATACTGCAAATGCATTAAGACAACAAAAATTTTCTTCTATTTGAGATGGAGATGAATTTATAAGAAAATGCATAGTTAATATACCGAGATCTAATTAGCTATGAATTCTTGGCAGTAATGGAGGAGGGTACTAAACATGTAGATACTCACCATTATTTACAGGGCCACAGGGATAGAATACCATATTCTTTGAATAACCAATGTGGGACTCACCTGAAATTAAAAATAAATCAAGTTTAGTAAAGATGAAAGTAATCACTTGCCATGGTGATAAGAATAATTACAAGCTACGACAACATAAAAATTACTTTGCTCTGGTAGCACGAGAAAAATAGTAGATGCAAATAACCGATAAAATTGCAGAAAAATTGATTCAACAGAGTCAAATATTTTTTCAAAAACTTTGTAGGTTTAGAAATATTCAATAATAATTATTTTTGAAAATCATTTGAACCCTTTCCGGTCCAGTCCGGACGCAGGAAAGCGACGTGATTCCCAATGAAATCACGTCCCTTTCCTGCGTCGAGCGTTGATTTATCAAATGACTTTCATTAATTCTTAAATTTATTTTCTCTCACCACATATTTTCACCTTAGTAGATTACATCATCTTTCACATGAAATGCATATGAAAAAATCGACGCTCGACGCAGGAAAGCAACGTGATTCCAATTGGAATCACAGGACCGGAAAGGGTTAAATGAATACCCCAAAAATCTTCCTTACCTCTTACTGCTAATAAGGTTAAAAGCCAATGAGAAGATAAAGTTCGTTAGGTGACTCAAGCATTAAGCTGTTTAGGAAAGCTTAAAGTAACTCCCGCTTAAGCAGGTCCTTCGTAAATTGATAATTATTGTTTGGTACATAAAGCCGGTGCACGTTCACCCAATCTAACTTTTTTCCACGGGGCTCTTTGCGAATGGGGGGCGCGTTAGTATGTGCCCCAAGTCTTCGACCCCATCCTCCCCAGAGGCTACGCCCACTGATTACACTACCCGGCTGAAGGAACTCCAATCCCTCTGGGATGAATATCAAATCACCGGACATTCAAAGCTGGGAATGAAACTTAGAAACTTTGATAACAACTCAGTTTCTAAGTTCTAATCGCCGGCTTGAATGGTTGCTGATTACAAACTTAGTGACTTGGCAGCGAAGGCAACAGAAGGGGTGATTACTCGGGGATGGTTGCATTTACGAGACCCAACGTACCTTATCAAAGGTGGCTATCACTAAGAGTCTATGTATTGCCCATATGAGCATATGCTCCCTCATTTTTGGAAGGAGACACGTAAATATCTACTTTTCACGACTGTAAATACTTAAAACCACTTGTGAAATCATTGCACTGCTTTTTTGCCCACATCACTGAGAAGAAAACTAGAAGTTTAATTAGTTATCTCGTTTTATATTCACCGCGAAGAACAGTCAAAGAGTCTACACCCCAGAAATAGAGAAATCGAACTGAAACGTGCTCGAGTCAACAGAAACTGTGAATAATACGCTAAATTCACACGAAATATCTTTTATTAGTAGGGACTATTAACCCTCACGCAGTACTTTGGCAGTGGGTCTGATCCAATAGCTTAAAGCCTTATCAACACAGAGATATAGAAAGAAGTAATAGACAGGTTCCAGCTATTGTAAATCCTCACGCTTACTGCGTCCTCTTCACAGCGAAACAGACTCTGACAGTTCGTGTTCAACTTGCCTCGATGCACACCGATAGGAATCCCTAATGCAACCTTCATCCCCAGATGTGCATCGGATATGCTGATATGTCAGTGCAAAAATCTCAAAAAGAAGGGATGGAGAATCAAATATGCGGATGTATTTCGGCGTCTCAAAAGCGAAAGAAGGGGATAAGCAAGAGAGAGATAAAGAAGGAGTTTCGGTAAACCCTTAAAAGTCAGTGAACCAACACGATAAACAACTGAGCTGAGCAGGGGGGGGGGGGCAAATCCGTCTTCCCTAAAGGGACCAGAGGCAGGGAAGGGACGCGAAGGGCGAAAGAAGCTGAAGTGAGGAGAGAGGGACGACGGGGCGGGGCAATCACTAGGGGGATCGGCACGTAAGCGAAGGAGGAGGAGATTAGCGAGGGATTCGAAGGAGGAATCATCGGATAACAACAGCGGGTGGGCATTAATCGGCTGAGGATTACTTTTTTTCCTTTCTTCGGGGGCACGGGAAGAAACAAGGCACTGCCACAGGAACAAGGAAGGGAAGAAAGGGGGAGCGGGAATAAAAAGACTCGCCGGATCCTCGAGAGGGATCTCCCTCCGCATACCGTCCTTTGATCGCCTTGGCAAAGTCCATTTCGTGACGTGGCCGGTGAAGTCAAGGGCTTTGGAAAAACGATGGCCTAAGGTAGTCTTAAATAGCGTAGTAAGGCAGGCCGTCGAGTCGATGTGAAGGGTGATGGGTGATAACCGGACGTGAACAAGCATCAACTCGCACCTAATGCTCAAAAAACAAGTCACTTGTCTTCACAGTTATCAGAGTATAAACGCAACAGAAGCTTCTGGAAAACGATTGTTTCTATATATTATACCGGTCAGTGTAAATTACATAATTTCGATGCCCCATGGTTTTGATGGGACACTGACCACGACAACAGGAACCTAGTTGGCTGGCAGCGTTCACTTTGATTAATGTATACGATACAGTAAAATATTATGCTAATCCACACGTTCCGTTTGCTGAACAATTAATATCTCAGTTGCTGACAGAGGTGACCCATAAGGCTATAATTCGAAGACGAAGCTCACTTCACATGTCAAAGGGGTCAAAAATGAATTAATTATTTGCATCATTAATAATAATGAAGACTATATTTTGAGCGATATTAGGAAAAAGAAATAAGACCTCTGAAAGCGACTGTATAATTTATATAATTATTTTAATAAGGAAAACAGTTTTTTAACTCGGGAGAAACGTCAGCCCTATTAATTTCCACGATAATCAGCCAAGGATCCAAGTTTTGATGGTAAAAATGACACTAAGCTGATTTTTTTCATGTCTTCAGAGTTAGTTTTACCGCGCAAAAAATAGTCATAGTGACGAAAAAATTAAAAGTTATATGCGTTCATACACGAATTTTGATGACAAAAACATTAAAATATTTAAATAAATAACTTATCAAAAGTAAACATTTTTATTTGCAACACCGTCGACGACATGCCTAAAGTCAGTATCTTGGCTATTGAATTAAGATATGGGTGATGTTGGCAAAGTATATCTTAATTATTAGTAAGAAATAACATTAAAGAGGCTAAAAAAGGTAGAAAATAAAGAAATCGCCTATGGCAATCTGCGCCCTTTGTTAGCAATGGAAATTATTTACAACGTTCCCTTACGACCCGCGGGGAAAATTTTCAAGCGAGGTTTGATGATATTGACATTCACCCACCATTATCCTCCAAAAATTCACCTCCCAGAATTTGACAGCACACCTCGGTGAGATTACGATAATTGCTCGTATCCTCACTGATACAGATTTCACAACTAGCTCTTACTGATCCTAGATGGAACTTTCCAATCCACGAAAGTTTCCAGTCCATTGATCAAATTTGATAATATAATTCAGCATTCAAACCACGATGAGAAGATGAGATTTTACTACTGGACGTGCCTCCTGAAGGAGACATGGAAGAACGCAATGTTCTTTCAGATTTCCATAAATTCACAATGTTTAAGGCTTTCAGTCGCCGCGAAGAGCGAAGTCAAGCGACTCGCAATTCCAGAGCGAGTTCATTCTCCCTCCAAGATTTCCTTCTCTCCCACAAGATGTGCATCGGAAGGGAAAATTCACTCAGGCAAGCCAAGCGGAAGCTATCCCAAAATCCCCGGCCACTCCTCCGCCAGAGGAAGAGTCAGCCAAATAAAGAATCCAATTGCAATCGACTGAAGCGAGATATCGACGCGGGAAGCTGATCTTCATTGATTACAACGAATAGCAGAGGCGATGCGAGGAAAGGGGGAGTACGAGTCGCACCGGAGCAATGGAATCGACTGCAGACAGTAAGTGCCTCAGGTGGAAGAATGAAATCGCAGAAGACGAGGGAGGTCTTCCGTCGGCACTTTTTTTCTCTCAAGGATACACTCTACCGATTGTGATACTTCGTATAACCTGTGCCATTTTTCATCCATTAGCTTATTGTTTACCCATTTCACCACCGCTTATAGTGCGATTTCTAATTTATTTAAACAAATGCCATTACCTGCCTTTACCCTGTAAGAATTTAGGTGATTTAGATCAAGTTGAGTAGGTGGGCATAACCTTTTGCCCCGTAAAAAGTGAGAGTCAGAAAGATATTTGTAAAATTACTCTGTGCCGTTGTCATCGTTCTTTGCCACGTCCACTAACCTAACTCTTTCCGTGTGGTTAAGTCTATTTTTTCCTGTGCGAAAATCAATAGGGGATAAACCTCACACTAACATTTTTACCAAATATTTTCAGTAAATTCGCCAAAATACCAATCAGTGCATGCGTCATTACTTTAAATATTCAATACCTACGCCAATAAAAGGCATGTCTCTATTTCTCTAAAGAAATAATATCACCGTATTCCCCGTACACTCAAACACAGGTTTTTTCTTATTTTTTACGCATGATAGGAAAGTAAAAATTCAAGAATTAAATATAGTTTGCGTGAGAAACAACAACGCAGACCTCGAACGTGAAATAAAGCAAGGAACACTCCGTTACCAGAGGAGGCCTGAGCATCCTTGCGTTTCGGAATTCAAAGCGAGAAGGAAGACGTGGATAATAAGGGTAGGGCTACAGGGGAAAAGGAGGCTGGGTCACTTCAGAAGGAGTAGGCTTGAGTTTGGACGGTCGGCGAAAAGGGGGAATGGGGCGAAAGGCGAGGCGAGGTAGGGCATGCCCTGAGTCCGGAGAAGCGCTCCCTCCCGCCTTTACCCCGGTAGAACTAGTTACGGTGGACGACGGTGGGAAGCGAGCAAGAAGCACTCCCCGTCTAGACGGCCTCCTTTGATTCGGCCACAGGGGCGGGAGACCGGCACATAATCCCGGTGACCTTGTAAACTAGCGCGTGACTCGAAAGTTGATTCCATCGAAAGACGAAGACGACGCTTCTTTTACCTGCGAATTCTATTTTTTCCTTACCCCCGCATTGACGTGCACCGGCTTACGGGGAGGATAAAAATAAAACGCTTGAATTTTCTCCGGGGATGAAAACTTAACGGCGAACCGTACACTTTCAATTTATTTAGAGCGAGGCTTTAAAAAATCCATTGCGGCGTCCCAAAGGAAATTTTTCTCCCCCCGCCCTCACCTCTCTCCCAGGGGGTGCAAAGGCTAGAGTATTGCGAGTGGTATTCTGGGCCGGTGGCGGAATAATTACACGAGTGCCCCTTCTCGGGGCCGTTCAATACCGCATAGAAATGTGACCGTGACCGAATCGCCATTTCATCAAAAATATTTGAGAAAAAAATACCATGCCTCGCAGCTCCACTCTTACGGATCCAACCACCACTTCGGCCTATTAGTTACGACTATTACCCATCTAGGTGCGGCAGTGAAAATGAATATATGTATAATAAACGTAGTTAATAACCCGCTAATAATGGGAAATTAACACAATTTGGAAGGAAAAAATTCTGTAATGAAACGGATACCTAATATGCAACACCGCAACTACTAACAGCTGTAAGTTATACCGAATTCAATAGTTGTTCTCCAGTTTAACATGTTTTTACAGATGAGATCATTTCGCGTTTATTTGTCTACCAATTGCTGGAAGGGCTAAAAAGCATTCAATACGGGTTGGAGGACCACACGTTTGAACTCGAGCTGAATCCATAAATTCCTTACTTCGATACTTGAGAAGGAATCAGTATTATCATTCAGCTATCTCAGCACAATATCATGTATTTACACTTGATCATTCTCATATATGTCGTCACCAACGAATTTAGCTTCAATGACTATTTATAGTACAGAATGGAATCAGAATTATCATTCAGCTATTTCCGTGCAATAACATGTATTTACACTAGATCATTTTCACATATGCTGTCACTAACGCATTTAGCTTCAATGATTAATTATAGCACAGAATGATGTGAGGTATTTTCAAATGCTATAGACGATATTTTATTTAACTACGGAAGAGGAAAAGAGTAATACTAATAGCTCAGCATAAAACAATTAATCGATAAAATCAGAAATTGAGGGTCTAAATCTTTTCCAGAAACTCAGGAACTACTACAATTCATCATCAAAAAACAGGCAAAAGCAACAGAAAACTAGCAATCACCTTGGTCGTTGGAAGATGGTACGTGTACAGTGTACAAGCTAACTAATGGATTTGATAGGGCGATAAATGCGAAGCTCAGTAAGTTCTGCAGCAAATATTTTACTTTCCTGCCCTCCAGAAAAAGACTCCGATAACCAAAACAAAAAAAGGATACCGAAAACCCATCACGCTCACTGCAGTACTGAAACGGCGCGACGGGAAAAGAGACCACTTTAATTCCCAGCCACCGCTGCGGAAACTTTCTCTCTCATCCTCTGAAATCCATTACCGGTCCTCCGGAATTCCATCTAGAAAAGTAGTCAAAACAACCGAGCTTGAAATGCCATCCTATCAAAACACAGCTTAAAAAACAAAGACGTGAAGAATCTTATGAATATTTTAAACCAGTCTCTGACTAAATCGCAAAAGCGAATGGTATCTAAAAGGTATCTAAAATGAGATCTCAAAAATTGATAATGAAGATGAAGGATACTGAAGAATGGGGAATTTACCGAGCGAATGGCGTAAACACTTCCATTTGATTCCAATCAATATCAAAAGGGGTCATTCAGCTCGCATTCCGACCATGAGTGAAATCCTTGACAGTCTAAAATCTGCATAGTGATGCACGCCAAAATGCCTAGAGCTTGGGCAGAGAAGTTTTCGGCCAAGGGAAATTTTATGGTTCTGATGCATGATGCAACCAGGTTCCTAAAGGCGGAGCATCGAGTCTATTCCATGAAAAAGAAAGAGCGATAAACAAGAGAGCAATGCTTCAGTATATGAATTAGTTCCCAAAGATCGGAGGTATTAGCAGAACGCACAATTCTTCGGTTAAATACCAATGTTCGGTGACCGGAAGGCCCGCTCTAGGCTGTTCATAGGAGAGAGACATGAACGCTAATGATAAATTGAAATTCAATCCGATCTCTTGTTTTCTTCGTTTATATCTGCCACGCGGAAGGTGCCGTGTCAAGGTTTGATGAGGGTAGAAAAGGCATGAGACGAGGGTAACAAGACAAGATGAACACAGATTACACGCTAAGCCCATAAATATTGCCTAATGGTTAAAGGTTTATTTAATTTCTTTCATTTCCGCCGAATTTAACCTAGTCAACAAAGTTTCTAGAGTAGTAGTCAATTGTGTTATACTTCAATGCCGATTAAAACAACGGACAATAACTCGAGAAACGTCATTGATATACATTCGTACATATACTAGTCGAGAAAAGTCAATATCGTTTAACCTAGTCTTTTGCGATAATGGGGCAGTAAGGACACTCGATAAGTGGTGAAATTGATGGGCCATTTTACATTTATCTCTCAAAAGGAATACAGTTTTGAAGGTTAATATTTGTTCCCGGTTTTGAAACAACAAGCAAAAGTTACGCTTTCTTCATTCCCAATGACTTTTGATTGGAGTCTGATGAGAAAAACTGATTAAACATTTTCGAAAAATAGTTTGAAAAGGGAGACTTAAGACTCAGTGCCGCCATTCAAGTCTTAATTCCTATAGAACGCGTGACTTCGTTGAGCTGAGTTGCGAGCCAAGTGTGGTGAAAGTATTAGGCCAATGATAACGATTACCTTCTTACTAAATGAGTTATAATAAAATCGTACAAAACATATATTGCACTATTCTTTAAGACCAGGTCGGTATTTCAGTTATATTGGTCCGCAAGGGCTTATACTAGCTGAAAGAATTGAGTACAGCAGTGTTGGAGAAGAACTTGGAAAGTAAACTATTAAAGAAAAAATCCATATTTAAAATGAATTAGTGAATGACTAAGGGCAAGAATAATTAAGGATGCGAGGTCTACAATCGAAGCACAGGCGTCTCTCCACACCGTTTCGATGTCATATTGACTCTTATCAAAGCCTTGAGTCTACCACATCAATTAATGCGCAAAACCACTGGATAAAGCAACTCAAATGACGAAAACTTCCATGCAGCTATTATTTTTTAACAAACTACTTACAGCTAGCTGTATCACGCTAGATAAAGAAATGTCCGGTGTTCTTCAATAGCAAATACATAAGAGCGTAAATTGGAAGCGAGTATTTTTTGGCAAGAAAACTACTCTTGAGCGCGATTGAAAACTTAATCTAGAATCTTTTCTCTCTGATGCGCTGTAAGTCTTCCTCCGTCCCTACAACACATTTTTGGAGAACCATCAGACAATAGGTACACATACCGTAAGGAAACCGTATTAAATGCCGGACATAGGCGACTAACTACGGCACTTCCCCTCGTTAATGTCTGCTTCCCTCACCTCCGGATCTGCACCACCTCTTCCCTCCCACCCCATCACCCGATGATTGATGGCGGACCAAGGTTTCAGGCGGTGGGGGTTGAATTTTCATGACGAGAGGAAGAGTTTCCTGCTTTTCCTCGGGCGCCCGGCAGCGCCCTGGGGCTTCCGGCGTTGAAAAGTAGGGCCGACCCCGAGTTTCGAAGGCATATATCTCCGCAGCCGCAACGAAGATTTGTGATTACACTTGAGTGATTTGCTCTTTGACGGTTGGAACATCCGCAAATTGGGCACAGCCGGATGCCTTCGGAGGAAGGTGTTGCGATAATGTGGAGCGATGGATGGGGCCGACGAAACCACGTCGGGAAAAACGGGGAGGCCAGGATACAACGAGCAACCGAGATCATCACGTGTGGTATGCCCTTTTGGCTTGATCCAACGCTCCCAGCAGCTTTCCTTCTCCAATTTGTACGAGTTTGGGAATTTCCTTGCCATTAACATAATCCGGATGGGCCATATCTGATTAGTAATTGGCAATCAGTTAAGAATGAAGTCAAACAACCACATTCATCATTCCGTAATGCAATTTGTAGTGGCTCTGACATTCATCCTTATATTCCGGTAGGTACTCAAGTATGAAACGGACTCTATTATGAAGAACTCAAGCTTCAGTAGAGGTGGTAGAGATTCATCAGCTGTGGCTACATGGCACCGTCTAAGAAAAACCTCAGCGTTAACACAAACCCATAATTCAAGACCTAGGTCGGGGTGGTAATTAAATCTGGTGACCAGTTTCCTCAATGACACACAAATGTGCAATTCAGAATTTTTTGTCGAGGCAAAGGTGTCTCAAAGAGTGCTCAAAAGGCAAAATTCATCAAAACCATTCAGCCAACAGAACATTGTAAAGGATCAATTACTGATTCCACTATCGTAATTAAGGATCCAATTCCAATTGTCAGCAACAAAATATCCCACGTCCAGCAATTGCTCAGCGTACACCCTTATTAGTACGTATGCTTTGATTAATGAACATTCATACTTCGGTAATGTAAAAATAAGAAGAGGGAATCACATTTCGAGCATATGAACTATTTTGCATTGCTATTCCTTCTGCCGACCAAGTTAAGGGTATTGCCATCCCTAATGCTCTAATGTAATGAGCTCATTTTATCACAGCAGTGATCAAATCAGGGAGTTAGCGAACTTGGGAAGGATAAGTTAATTAAGGAGATGAAGAGGACCCGGGGAGTTTGGAGACGAAAGCCAGGGTAAGATGGGATGGGAAGATACACGTGTCTGAGAAACAGAGAGACGAGTGTGAATCCCAATTAGTTAAATACTAGGTTGAATGCGAAAGGTGAAAATCCTCCGCATGTCAGTAAAATTGTATGAAAAAACGTGACATCAGCAGTCATTACTGCGAAAGCAGAAAAGAGTATTTTTATAATAAAAAAACCACTTGGTTGTTATTCCACACTTTATTTAGAACAGTGTAAGAAGTCTTATAAATAAAGTGTGGAATAACAACCAAGTGTTTTTTTTATTTAGTTTTATTTTTTTATTTATTTTTATTTTTTTATTTTTTTTTATTATCAAAATGAAGGAGTTCCACAGAGTAACGCCGGAGACAGTGTCTTATATGAAAAGAGTATTGCTTGTGAATTCTAGTAATACGTTCACGTTGGTTAATATTCTATAGCAGAATTTTTTTCATACTTATCCCCCACCATCAAATGTGTCGTGACCTAAAAGTTTTGGGAAACATCTAAATAACATCAACACTATAGTTGATGGAGAGTAGGAGATGGACTTAGTTACTTTTTCGGAAGAAGTCTTATAATTTCTTCCACAGCCGGACGATCCGTGAGAACAAATTTCAACGGACACCAGCTAAGGGGTGGAGTGATCAACCCGAAAGTTGTTTTTGGTTTGATTAAGGTGATAGCGGAACTCACAGCACATCTGAGACCTCAGGCGCGTAAAACTCATGCATAGGGGTAGGACTCACGCATCAAACCTTTCTCTGTGCCAGTTGTCGTTTCCCATGAAATTGGGGTGTCCAGGAAATCATTTCGCTGCTTGCATTTTAGTCAGATGAACAGACGCACGATCCGGATTTCAACCAGTCCAACTCATGAGAAAAAATGACGAAGGAGGGGGCAGAAAGGGCCCATAATAAATGCACTCGCCTTTATTATAGACCCATTCTCACTCGCCTCTGGGCACACTGTCTTTATTATGGGTCCTTGCATTGGAAGAAAGACAGGCACTCCTCCGGACCGTAGAGCAGACAGCGCTCGCAAATGCAGAAACATGTTTTATTATATTTTATAATACCAATTGAATACAAGCGGAACTTTAGCTCTGAGAAGGGAGGAAGACAAAAAGTAGAGATTAGAGCAGATGAAGTTTTGGGTGTGGTAGGAGAAAAAAAAAGTTGGATGAAGACATTCGGAGAAGGCAAGAGTAGGTAAATAGAGGGCAAAGGATTTTAAGACCGCTTATAAGAATATGATACTAATTGTTAGAGGGAGAAAGAAGAGGAGAAGGAGGGAAAACAAAAGACAGGAGAGAGTACCAACGGTCCATCAAATACATCGATGACCGGAAGAATACTGATGATGATAATAATCCCAATTTACCAGATCCCAGATGACTTAAAAAAAAACTCTGCCGTTTACGAGAAGACAAAATGTGCACATACAAAGTCATGAATGGTCTCCTGCACCGCTCTAAACTTGGGAAGGTCGACCGGTATTGTCGAGGAAAAAATATGAGCGATGGCGGATAAAAATTAATCGTCCTCCGGTTGGGAGAGCAGAGGCTCACGGTGTACATACAAACTCCTTGGCGCAACAAAAGAAAGGTTGGGGGAATACGGTGGCGACGGCAAAAGAAGGGTTGGGGTCGATTCAAGGTCAACTCAGGGTTGCTGACAAAAGACGGCGGCGGCGCGGCGCGTCTAAGGGCTGAAGAGAGGAGGGCCACGCTGAGGTGGTTGCGGCGGCGTCGGAGGCAGCGTGCAGGACGACAACAGGTTGCCGAAGGAGGAGGCTGGCGGAATGCTAATCCGAAAGGCACGAGAGGGCGGAAGGGCGGCTGTGGGTCGGGCACTCAAGCGTCTGAGCGGGGAGACACCGCGGATGGATTCTGGGCGCGGGGGTTGGATGGCGCGAGGGTGTTAAAGCAAACACAATGCCTCCGGTATGGCCCTTTGTTTTTAGGCGAACAACACTGCCTTACGAATCCGGTCCCAGCGCCTAAATAAAGGGATCCAAAATCGGTGAGATTTGACAGGCATCTCTCGCGAAGTTCACACGAATTCAACCACTTGAACAGGAGATTTTTATGTTTTCCATTTGTTTTCCGCTACAATAAATGTAAACCGGTAAAGAGGGGCAACTAAGACATCCTTGAGGAAGCTCAACATTTTTAACAGTGCCTCACATAAAAGTTTTCGATTAAAATTAAACCAAATATTTATCCTATGATTTTTTAAGCTACTTAACTAAAAGGTTATATATAACTTAGTTTTAAGTCGTAAATGAGGAAATGTGTCCCAAAAGAATGGTTACCATCCTATACGAAACCGATTACACTAAAATATTATTCATCGGTGATTCCTAATATTTAACTTCACAGAACATTTTTTATTCATTGATTTTCAAAAACCTGATTCCATTTTTATTCACATTAAATAATCATATCGCATGAGGAGATAGACCATTCAGAGGCAAGAGGGAGATCGAGTGGGAAATACATAAAAAGTGCATCAGGGTCAATGACATATAAATTGATTCTACCTGCGCAATAATACAAGCAAAATAATGGAACCCTTTTAGGAGTAAGCCGCAAAGAAACGATCCCTTTCCCATTCAGCCGAGTTTAAATTCTTGATCACGACATGCGATTTCTTTGGTATTTTGAGGGTGCGGAAAGAGGGCTTCGGCGGCGGCATTATTCCTCTTATCAAGCGCTCCGAGGGGAAAAGAAGATCCCTTTTGCCAGCACAAGGCACGCCTCTTCAAAAATTTAAACGGCGAGAACGGCACGTTTTAACCTCGGCGAACACCCAAAGAGAGAGCGAGGGAACTCCTATCTCGGGATGAGAACAAAAAAAGCAAGATGTGGGGGGGAGGTGGGAGGAGCGAGAGAGAGAGGGAGAGAGAGAGAGAGAGAGAGAGAGAGAGAGAGAGAGAGAGAGAGAGAGAGAAAAGAACCGCAGTTGCAATGGAAATCAGAAAAGGCGACGTTCAAAAATCAGCCCTTTTCGACGAAGGAGTCTGAGGAAGAGCACAGGACGGAAAGAGGATAAACGCGAATGGATGGGAGAAGCAGATACGAAAATTGTGTAAGGTAGAAGAGGAAAAATAAAGCAGAGACATAAACCGAAAGCCTCTGGCGGGGATAAATTGAGACCGCCGTACTCCGTCTTTCATTTCCACTTAATCAATGTTTAACGTCTCGGGGGAAGCGGAGGGGGGGAGGGGGAGAGTGGAGCAGGAAGGATGGGGAATGGAAGAGGGCAGCTAGACGGAGGAGAAACGGGCAAAGGGTTGTTGGGAAGGAGGAAAAAGACGGAGAGCGACTGGTAATGAGAAAGAGAGAGAGAAAGGATGTCCGAGGGGAGAGAGGAAAGAGGCCATATCGAGGGCATGCATCCGCGGCAGAAACGTGATTCGATTGAAATTTGACCGAGAGCGGGATACTGAAATGGGGGGAAAAATGCTCTCGTTCGCTTCGATCCCGCTCGCGCATAAGAGAGAACAGAAGAGTTTTACGGATAAGCGCCCCGTTCGTTGGCCGCATTCATGAATTCATGAGGTTATTTATGCTCGCAGCGCGACTCCCAATTGACTCGAATTTGGCTCCGAGCGATTCCGCGTGGGATATACGGCGGAGGATGATACTATATTATAGAGACCGGTTCGGTTCGGGCTGAGGACGCGAAGGCCAGCATCACTCCTTCCTAAGGCTATGTGAGAGATCCATACACGGAAAAGGAAAAAGAACAGCAATTTAATAAATATTAATTCTAATCAGAACATGCTTCTTAGAAAAACAGCATAATCTTCGTTATTTCGAATGATATATTACATTATGGCATTTCAACAGCCAAAAAACGGATACGATAAATAAGAGCTTAACACAGAGCATCAAGAAAAAAATAAGCATATCCGATTTATAATCACTGTAAAAAACAAATCATGTGGTACGCGGTCACGCACACGGGTGCAAAGAAATTCCATCCCAAGCAGACGTTTTATGGCATAAAATGATTACACAGTTATATGCAAATAAATCATTGTACAACCGATTGGGTATAACAATTAAACACCAATTCTTATTCTGCAGCGACTGATTTCTGTACAGAAAAAATTCTTATGGCATTAAAATGTTGGCAGTCTTCTACCGTAGTGGTTCATTGCCCATATTCTCATATTCAGCCATGTTTCTATCAATCATACAAGTGATTTGCCACACTTTACCAAACCGAGTCATTTAAAGCTGGCTTTCCACACATTTGATTCAATTTATATCTTACTTCTGAGATACACTGGTTCAACGAAAGGTAATGAACATATAGGTAGGTGTAATTATATAGCTACTCGTGTTGTTCAAGAAAATATATAGCAACAAAATGAAAGTCGTTTACGTTGGAAAACATTCAATTTTGTCCGTTAGTCACAAGCTCCTTAATTTATTGATACTATTAATGTAACAAAAGTTAATTTCCTACGGCTGATGCCAAGAAGAGAAATAGTAGAGCGCCAAAATTCCATATATTATGACAGAACCGAATGAGGGTGAAGTGGTTTTGTAAAAGAAAGTATTCAACCAACGTTGCGAAAGAAGTGGGTGTAGACGAGGAATGATAAAATCCGCCTTGCTCACAGGTGATAGGAGCATAATGAAACACTCGTTTTAGGCCAGCCTTAGAGGCATATCGATGCATCCCCCGAAAGCAAAGCTCTCTTGATGTTCAAAACCACCAGCGGACACATTGCGCAGAAACTAGAACACAACTTATGGGAGTACGGCAGTAATATCCAAAATGTATTCAGGGAGATTTAGACAGAAGATTTTATATAACGTGTAGGCTTCCTTAGCTCTTGACAGATTTTAATGCGGCTTCTGATTTATACTTTCATTTGAGCACTTTTGGCTCAAAGTTTCACTCGCCTTGCAGTGGGCGTCTTCTTTTCCCGTCTTCCGTCCGTTCTCCATTTTGCTCGTGCTATTTCGCTTCGCTTTGAAAGACAACGATAGTGCCAACGTTGAGCCAAAAATTCTAAAATTGCGGCATAATTTGAAAGCCACATCAGCAGAGGATTTAACTGCCCTTTACTGAGCTGACTTCCGGGGGGATTGGAGGGAAAAGTGAAGAAACAAAAGATCTAGTCACACAAGGCACCAAAAAATTGGGAAAAGTTATACGGACAGTGGAAAAGGTTAAAGAAACGAAACTAACACCCAGTAATAATAAAGAATCGCCACACAGACTAGAAAATTTACTTAAGAAATACTTGCTGCAAATTCATTCCATAATTCACACCAATAAAGACAAAATGGGTCGGGTCACAAATTAATAGCGTAAAATAATACCAACATAAGGTATTTCTTCTTTAAAGGCAGTTTGACACAAAGAAATAATTCGAAATGTAGACTTAAAACAATATTTTTTACCAAGATTGGAATGAAATGCAAATCTGGCTAAAATATTTTTTTAAATCAAAACAGTATTTGAAATTGTCATTATTCCAAACTGGAGATCAACTTTGTTCGGCGATAACGTGAAGTGAAAAGCCGACCTTCCTCCAAAGCTAGATGACTACAGAGTTAATCGCTCGCAAACACTCCTAAAGTAGACTGAGTACAAAGAATGAAATGAATTCAACGAATTGACACGAACGGCCATGTTTCCAAAGGTTCTGGTGGAGAGCTCCGGGGCAGAAAGATCTATTTGAGTGTGACTTCGTGGACGAACTGCAAAGGAAGCCGGAAGGGGAGAACGTGGGACGAAACGGGACTTAGTTGCTAGACTCGAGGAATGGGATACCTCAGCGCAGCCGACTCCTCTATCGCAATTAAAAGAAAGGACGAGGGGACATGAGTTGGAGACGGTGGAAGAGATGGGGAGAGGGCTGGAGAATAAGCATTGGAGGAGGGGATTTGAAAGGGGACTAGGTGAGTTACAGGGAGGGAGACGAAGGGGGTGAGGGGATATTCGGGTGTGGAGGTGCGGGGGAGCAGGAGGGTCGGTAGACGAGAGCGGGGGCGAGAAAAGGGAGAAGTTGGCGGCTCCGCAGACGCTACGCGCGGATGACAAATTGCCCTTTTGCACGTTTGTGGGAAAACTTTCGGATTCGCAAGGAACGGGAAAGGTAGGGGGCGGAGGGGGACGGCGAGATTCGCCGAGGAATTCCCTGGGAAGACAAATTGGAGACGCAGACATAAAGGAGATAGGTGTCTTCCCTTCGGATACATTTTTATTATCACTATTTGCTTTGAGTCATCGCGCGAGGGGTGATCGAGTTTATTTACTGCGATTGGAGATCGATGATAATGGCGGTAAATGATGATGCAGGAGGATGATGAATGGATGCTGGGAGTGATTTTTCGTGGGCGAATGATGCCTGTCCCATTTCTCACGGAGCACTTCAATTTCAAATTGGATAATACTTACCTTAACAGGCACAACAAGGACAAAACCACGTACCACAAGTCCATGAACGAAAGTCAAAGATAAATATTAAATTTGATCTATGATTGCACGATTCATGAGAAATCAGGATTGATTGTCAAAAACTGATTAAGGTATTATGTTTGAAAACCAGATCACTTTTAAGAAAACGATAGCAAAGTATTTTTTGCACTATAATTCATTACCGACTATGGTTTTAGAATTACTTGCTCATTTGTAAGTTGAAATTTTAAGTGATAACGAATATCTGATACCATGATCGGTGGCAAATAATAATGTGAAAGGACTAAGCAATTATTTTCATCAAAAAGATTGCATGTTTTGATATCAAATTGGGGAGGGAAAATTATTATAGGGACATTTACAGCTTTAAATCAACGGCAAAATCAATCCATAAAAACTCATGGCTTAAAACATAAACTCATGGCATAAAAACAGCATCGTGATGCACTATATATTATAACAAGCTAGCTAATAATTGACGAACATGAATGCCAAGAAAAGTAAAAGAACGTATCATAGAATTAGACAGAAACATTCAATACGCAGAAAAAAAGGTCGCACGAGGATGTCCCACGAAAGAAACTGCTTCTCGGAGATCATACCACTGGCAGCAATGGTAGCAGGAAGCGAGGCAATAACTAAAAGAAAGTGAGTCATAAAAAGGCAGTGACAGCGTGAGAAAAAATTAAGATGATTTCAACAAGCACAAATAATCGTCATTGGCTGCGTGAAAGTTGAGAATATTATGTTTCACTCACGGAAAAGTCAACAAAGGACACTGAAAATTTTTATCTTCCTTTAATTATTTCATGAGAAGATAAACGTGGAGGGAAACAAGTGATCAAGGCTAAGTGAGACAAAAAGGAACAGCAGAGAGAGGTAAGAGGAAAGAGAAAAAATTAAAGTAAACCATGTTATATTATTTTCGAGGAACCTTCAGAGCAACATCATTCCATTGAACCCTCTAACTTCGTGCATCACATTAAAATCCACCGTCGTTGGTGGATGGAATGGTCACCTGCAGTCATTAACTGGCCCAAACCCTACTAAGATGCAACAAAATGGGCTCCTTTTTGGCGTACTTTCTACGCTGTAAATGGAATTTACTAAGCATATTAGTTTTTTTCTAAAAATCTTCATTTTAACAGACTTGACTACTCTTTTCTCAATTTGAATAATTATCAATCTTTAATATTCCACTAGTCCCTACCACAACATGATTGCCTGTGTTTCATCTTTCAGATTTATTTTCATCAAATTATCACTCTCATGCCTCGTTAGTCAGAAAATACTAGGGTATACTCCCTGAAGAGCTCATCACACTTACTTCAGAGTGTATAATACCCTCATAGTTATCGTCGCCAACCTCCAGCTTTTTATAAGCCCCTGGTAAGGAAAAAGTTTCTCAGTCTTCCCGCTTTCTTCCAGCAATAGTTTGCTTTTCCCATTTCCCGAGATACGGTTGAAAAAGAATATTCGCTCAATGATTCCCGTACTAAAAAATTCTCGTGGTCAACGCGATGAAAGTGATGGAGGACTCATCTTTTTCAATATCAACTCCAGACCACCAGACGCACGGCCTCTTCATCTCGTTTTCCCGACCAGCACGCCCTTACTAAGAGAGAGAGAGAGAGAGAGGAGCGACAAAGAGATCTTCCTCGCAGGTGGTTACGCTGGATGCGACGAAAATGGTACTCGCGTCCGGAGATCGCTGAAGCGGAGGAGAGCCGTGCGACGACGGCAGCGCCACAGATCATCCGACGGCGTTCTCGTCGAGTTACGGCGAAGGGAGAGATCGAGATTCTGAAGGGAGAGGAGGGGCAGAGAGGGACCCACAAGGTAAACGGAGTATGAACAGCGATAAGGACGGAATATGTTGAAATTGACGGTAAGAAATACACTCCCCCTCCGCAACGCGGGCAACCCAGAAGAAGATGAGAGTCAGTTAAGTAGGCAGAGGGTCGCCGTAGATGCATACGATGAAGAGGTGGCATACGTCGGTTGGATCGGAGGCAGAGGGTTTAAAGGCGACGGGCTGTATCAAATCCCATCCGATATTGCCCGAGATTGCACAAAGACGGCAGAAAAAGGTAGAACTTTAAGATGAAGCGAAGGTACAGGTAGGAAAAAAAGGCTGGGGAAGAGCTTTACAGCGGAGAGAGGCTAAACTCGGATGAAATCTATCCGCGCTCGTAATCTTAAGCTCAGAGGTGGAAGTTTACCAGCGAAGGAAATTGGCAGTTCTATCGCTAAGTGACGACAGTAAACCCTAGACTTCTCCGCAAAACCGTTAGTCTGAGAAGAACGTGCAGACTGGTTTCTTCCACAATCCCACTCACATTTTTGCTTTTTCATCAAGACTTCGATCCTCTGGTTCACATTCGAAAGGATAGAGAAGATGAATTGATAGAAATAAGGGACGTGGGGAATTAGATGGATTCACAAGGAATCCCGGGCTAAATTCGAAGCCCATGATTATCCTAAGTGGGTCGTTTCGTGGAGTTATTATGACGAATTGGGCCTCTATAAACACCTCATTGGCTGGGAATAAAAGCGTGATTGCCCCAGGAAAGAGATAACAATCACCTGATATCTCTTGAAAAATTGTGACGGCTTAAAATCTCCCCTTCAAAATGATCTTTTGAGTGAAAGGGCAAACGATGACGAACGATTAAGAACGTGAGCGAGCTGGATTCACGAAAATAATGAGCTCGTGAACTCCCCAATCCCCCTCTTCCCCACCGAAACGCTTCATGAAAGAAAACAGTCCCACCCCGACGAAGTTATTTCACTTCCTTCGACCGAACTTCATCGAAGACCCTTTGACTCGAAGCAATAAAGCCTGGAGGATGGAAGGAAACGGGGAGAAAAACCGAGGGATAAGGTGGCCACGTCGGTCTCTTCTCCACAGCAAGACTTCTCCCCGGGTAAAAATAAAAAGGAAATTGCTGAGGAGGAAATCAAAGGGTATGAGGGGGAGGCAAGGGAATGGACCAACGACGAGGGAACAAGGTTCCCTCCCTCCACGAGAAAAGCGGTCGAGCGAGCGAGGGTCCATCAAGGCCGAGGAGAGGGAACTGCACTTGCCGAACTACCTGATGCCTCTCACTCCCCTTCCTCGAGAAGATCGCGAAGAGGAACGGTATGCGGGCCGAAAAATGGGGATAAAAAAGAAATCCCAGACAATGGACATCTCCGCGGGCGGTATCGATGCGATCGAGCGGAAGGCGGACGGAGGGACAGAAAGGGAGAGAATGGAAACAAAGGGATGGAAGGAGAGAAAGAAAGAGAGGGAGAAAATGAAAAGGAGAGAAAGTGATCTCTATCTTACTCTCTCCCTAAAATACGCCAATTTCCTTCAACATCATCTCCGGTTCATTCTACCGAAGTGTTGACACAACTTCTTTGGTTGTCCACCTCCATGTCTCCTTCCGACTTGGGACTTAACCACAGCTCTCTCTTGAGTTCTAACTTCTTCCACCCAATGATGGAAGATTCCTGTCTACAAAAGCCTACCGATTAGCAATTTTCCTTCATCTAAAAATGAGAAAAAGATCATAATTTTATGAATTCAACATACAAGTTTTCGCTACATCTTTTCGGTAACTGAACCAATACTTCTTCTTTCGACTAATACCTTCTTCATAGCTATATTTAGCTCTCCAGCTTCTACCAATCCAGCGAGGTTCATTACGGTCTCCACTAATTCTCCAACCCTTAAATGCCCTCAAAAATATATATATTTCCCATACCTTTCAGCTCTATTTTGTCCGAAAATTTAGCAATATTTTGACTAAGAACTTTCATACACTCAGACTTCAGACTTATTTGGGTCATGTACGTCAGCTCTGATCTGATCATCGCTTATTTCATTGGTTATTCCAGATTTTACACTTATTTGATAATTCGTAATCTAATTTTATCTCCACCGAAGATATGAACTCTATTCATGATGAAAGAACAATTCATGGACATAAAAATAAATGGAAAAAACACAAAGTTCCTTCATTTCATAAAATCATCGTTTCCATGATATCAGACTAGATATCCAGTTGTAACTTTTTCCAGTAAACTTATACAGTGTTCAACACCTTTCCGCCAATTTATACTCAAGCTCTAGAGAAATGGTCCCGTCTAACAGCAACCCTGCTGTGATTAACCCTTTGAGTGCCAATCGATTTTCTAGGTACTATGCTAAAATTGCCGAGGCATTTTTACTGATTTTGCAGTAGTTTAAGAAAAAAATTATGTCTCAAATACAAGTGAAGGTAAATATTAAAAAACTCAAGGAAAACTTTATTATTTGTGGTTTCACCTTTTTAATATATTATTTGACGATTTTTGTTTACAAAATATAAGTTCAGTAAGAATTTACGCCATTTTGACGTATTGGGGTAGCAAAATCTAAGTAGATTTTATAAAAACGTAGCACATGTAAAACCAAAGGAAGATAAAAGCCAGTGGTCCATTTAGAAACTACAAGGGTTAAGCTTCATAAGTAATCTGCATTTAGGTGCCATCTGTGAACAATCAGTGAAATACCAGCATCTAAGAGGGACATTGCAGGAGGAGCGCGATAGCGCTCCCCGGCACTCTAAGGTTAATAAATACATTAACTTCTGCGAATCATCTTCACAACAACGGAGGCATAAGGCGTAAGAAAGAAATAAGTCGGATACAAGCAGAAAAAGGAGAAGAGCGCGGCTATAGAAACAGGTGAAGGGAGAGAGCGGGGGGAGGAGGGGTTGGCGACGGCAAAGTCGAAGACGGGAGGGGAGCAAAGGAAAACCGGAATGGAGTCAACTCCACAGACGTAGCTACCCAACCACACACGCACACCACCCCCAATGCAGACACGTACACACAGCGGGGAAGGTGGTTTTCCGCCATTTGGGAGCGGGGAAACGCGAGCGGAGGCTTAAACGCGCGAGCACGAAGGACAAACGGGAGGCGAAGTGCTAGAGGGTGGGCAGAGGAGATGGGAGGTGGCGCGGGCGTTGCACCGGGGCGGGGAGGGATGCGAGAGACGCAAGGGAGCGGATAAAAAGCAAAGTCAGTTGGACGGGAGCGGGCAAAGGAAAGAGGGAACACGAGATCAGGAGCTAACGCAAGAAAAGAAGAGCAGAAGACCAAAAGAGTCTCAATAGAAAGAAGTTCCTTCGCCACTCCAGCAGTAGTACCAACTGTTGTGGATGGATAGATGGAAGGAGAAATGAATGAGAAGAATTAGCAAAGAATTTCTAATACGGAATACATAAACCATATTATGAGGGACACGAAAGTGAGGGCTCGCGACGGAATGATAGGTTAAGCCGACAGGAGGGTACAGTGGAGAGCTACAGCAGAACCATCTTCGAATTGATGGTGATAATACGTACGTATCACGTCGTCCGAAACCTGTGACGAGTCTCAGACTTAAAAGTAGGGAAGGTAAATTTCTGACATTCACACTAGAGATAACAATACCCGGAACTTGGTCAATGCGGGCACCCGGGTAAATCATTTTCAGTGACCAAATCCAATCCGATAAAATTATAACTTAAAAGTAAAACTGAAAACCTGACGGCCGACTCAATGCCTAACCATTCCTGGATGAAAATAAGTTACTCGTCAATGAAAAATGCCCCCTCGGAGTTCCAAAACCCGCGTACTTGTCATTCTTAATTTAAACCGATCGACGGACGGGTCGAAGGCGAGTACAAGGGTTGCAGGGAAATGAGAGAATTCGGGCTGAGTGGGAGAGGGGAGAAGAGGGGGAGAAGAAGGGAATAGGAGATCCAAACTGAGGGGCTGGGGGAGAGAGGAGAGAGAAGACGACCGAGGGCATACGGGGTAATGCACAATGAGGGAGAGGCATGAAAGTGACGGAGGCATAATGGACGGTTGCGCTCCATCGGTAGAAATGCAAGCGGCGTGGCGTCGATGCAATCGTCGAGAAACGGCTCGCGAGTGACTCGACTGGAGATATTATAGTATGGCGCAAAGGGAAAGGGATCGAGATACGCGGCGAGAATCACAACGACAAGCATTAAAGGTTTAACGATACCTACTCTATTTCCATAAGCCAGGCATTAATCAATAGTCGCTCACCGGAAATCGACTGTGAGAACGCAGCCACATTGGATTCATTTCCCGCATTTTGACTTTTTGCTTCTCCAGAAATATTTCCGTTATGTAGAGCAGAGAAACGATCAAGTTGATTGCGAGCAAAGGTTCAACCACTACAGCTTAACGCATATGAATGCTATAATCAGAATGGAGCGATAGGGTAATATTTTAACGGACCGTTTCTACTCTGCCTAACCATCTTCAAACTTCCCATCCTCATAATTTATTAGTCTTTGACACCGCATGCTTTCCATCTCCATTCAGACCGCCAAACACTAGTCCTTCCTCTCTCCCTCCCAATCGCCTCTTGCCTCAATAAGGTCCATTAACATCTCATTCACTTTAATCATGTGTTCCAATCACTGAATTGTCCATCTTAATCATATCTGACTTCCTATCTCCTTACATTAGCGAAGCACCTCATTTATCCCTGCTTTCATAAGCAGACACGTTTTTCAATGAAGGTCATAATTTTATCAACCACAGTGCATCAACGGTAGAAGTCACTCTGCGCTACTGTCTCTCAGCGCCCAATCCGATCTCAGTGACCAACCGTATGATGCGACACTAGAGGATTGTGCTCACCTCATACTATGGCGAAAGAAGTTCACCCAATCTTTGCGATGGGACCAATTGTTTTGTCTGGTACACCGGTGGACTCCCGCTTAAAGTTTCGGTGATTTGAAAACAGAAGATATTCGATTATACGCAGGCATTCCCAACCAGAGTTCATACCAACGTGGTTCCCAGTCTCTCCAAACCGTAGGAAAGCGTTCTATTCACTAGGTTGCGACCTTACGATATTTCAGTAAACTAAACAGCTGCGCCACCATATCCATTGCCACTTCTGATTGGATGTCATATATACTTTTCTCTCGTTCCGAATTACAAGGTATCTTGCAAAAGGTAGAGCGTACACTTGTTACGAAGTAAATTTACTGTAACGGAAGTGCGGGGAAAAGAAATCCCGATGAAGTCACGCCGGAGAGTATGATTTGCATAGAGATCGCCCTGGTGGCGACGGGACCCGTCAGCCCACGAGCCGTTGGCGATGGAGTAGGTGTAAGAGCTTGGCGTCACGTGATACGGCGCAGGAAATCTGCTAGTGTGCTCAAGATAGGGGAGTACCCACCCACCCACCTACGGGATATTTCCGCATTAGGGGGGAGGAGGGGGTTGGAGGAGGGGAGCGAGCGATTTCAACGTGGCTTGAGCGATAAGGACCGCGGTTCGATGTCCGACTGACTCGCTCGGGCCATCTCTCCCAGTCGTGCCCGTTACCGCAACCCCTCACGCGGTGGGAGACCCAGTTCCCGCCGGAGGCCGACGGCCTGTCCGTCCCAAAGAGCGTTGATGCCTCCCCGTCGTAAAAAAAAAGAAAATCGTTTCGATGTTGTTAGCATTGATTTTTCTCATTCCGCCGAGTTCCGTCCCGACGCCGAGAGATGGCGAGATACCGGACCGGGGCCCTTCTCGCGGAGAGAGAGAGAGATGCGATGATTTATGGGCCCGCCCACGGCCAAAACCTTCCACCCCACCTTCGGACGTATTCATGGCGATTGTTTTTACGATCATTAACGATCGGAAAACCCACACACAATGCCATCGATTCCACCCCATCGACGAGTGCTCATACAAACAACTCCCACTCTCGAGCGACGAAAGAGATTCGCCCTCACGCAAGCGGAGGCGGTTCGGTCGTAAGAGACTGAATTCAGACGAGTGCCTTTATTCGTAGGACACATTACGATTAGAATGCTTGGTCTTGGCAACTTTTTCGTATTCGGTCGTAGATGGTAACGAGAGGTCTCGCGACAGTGACCGCTTTTCACGCAATTCATCCCTGTCCGTCTCCATGATCTGGAATACCGGATCTAGATCAAACAAAACAAACACACTCAACAGAATCATTGGCTAACGGTTCTCGATTCGTAAAAAATAAGTACTTATCCCGGGTCTGAGCCATCTTGAATAAAATAAGACAGCCACCAGATTTGGAATAATCTAAGAAGGGAAAAAACACGCTATTCATATATTTCCGTGGTTTTATGTGAGGTCTGTCACAGATTTGTGGCTACTACTTTGAGCCCCAGACGTAGAAACGAGGAAGGGCTTTGGAGAGATACGTACCTACGCAGGGGATCGAAGACGAGCGACAGGATACTGAAGCGCTAAAACATCTGAAATGATTTTCGGCCGGAGATCGGAGTACGGCGGCAGGTAGTACAAGGGCGAGCGACCGCTTATGGGGGCCCTGGCTTGTAGAGAGTGAAACGAGGGAAGAGATGCTTTGACGAGTGAAGGAGTAGGAGGGAGGCTAAGGTGCGAGGGGGAAAAAATGTTCCCTTTCATTTGCGCGGAGGGTAATCAAGACGATGACGGAAGTGGAGGGTGGAGGAAGGATGGGAATAATACGTCCCTCGTTCAAATTCGTGGGTCGGTCGAAAATATTCATCAATATCGTAGATATTCCTCATTTTTTCAAACCCACAGCAAACAAAAAAATATGGATCGCACTTCCTTCTGAGTTTTACATGAGGTCACCAGCATATTTTTCTAATTAATATCCAGGGCGGCAAGATGGATATCATTTTAACCCCGGGCTTTATCTCTAAAAATAGATGGAAGCGACAAAAGAATAGATTTATTTCGCCGAACCGGTGGGTAAAAATTTCTTACAAATCGCGCACATTTACCCAATATAGCAGAAATAGAGCATGAGACTATGGCACACCGATAACACATGTTTCACTTACCTCTTTCCTCTCTTTTATCTCTCTCTCTCCTTTACCAGATATGACTATTTTCATTGAGCGCCGTGCGACATACCCCAGGGTAGTATACGAGTTCAGACTTGTTACTTTCGAGTTAAAGAATCAATATCAAGAAAGAATATGATCACTGATAGGAATATTGTTGACATATTCATCATACGCCAATGGAAAAGCTCAGTATAACCATACATGTCACGCAAATTCGCCACAAAACTATATCATTTAATAAACAATGCATGAAAAATACGCAATAAAAAACTTGAGGCTAATAATGTTCTGAGTATTCGAACGTAAACAGTAGAAACTGGATCCATCCAATTCTACAAAGAAGTTTTCCAAGTCTTGTCGCGATCGCGAAAGCGACAAATTATAAACAAGTAAAACACACACGTTAAGGATTAATAACGCGACGTCAAAGGTACAAATCACATAAAGCTACATGTAAATGTGAATCACGCGTAACACAGCAAAAGAACTCTCAGGATACTAGCAGTAATATAAAATCCCCTCACATAATCTCTTCGCTGACAACAGTACATTTCACCTACGATCCCAATCGCGGGAGCGCACGTGCCTTGGTCATCGACCGGACGAAAACCGCAGTTCACTCCAGACGCGATTCGACCCCAACACAGAACGTAAACAAGAACATCAGCAGCAGCAATACTGTGAAGACGCATTATATTTCCTTGAATATTAGAGGACTTTCCGCAATTTCCGACGCGAACACAGCAGCACCTATCACCAGATCTTCCGTTAAAATTCATTCCGTCGGATGAAGAGTAAATCCACTTGCTCCAGATACCCACACTGGAGAACTGTCCCGTCGAGAATCCCGTCACGAAGTCCCGCAGATATCAGGAAACATGAATTCGGTCGCGTTCTCAAAAGGAGCGATAAGCACACTATTGCTTCCCTGGCCACCAAAGTGGATCATCCTACTGCTCAAGTTCGCCCCGCAGAATGCACACATCACGACGAAGGAGGCGGAAAGAGGAGATGGTTGTCGGCGAGGAGGAACAGCTAGGGGGGCGTTGCCGGCGTGCAAAGAGCAGCGGCGTTGGAATGTGGAACGGAAGGGCGTGAAGCGAGCGCGTAACGCGAACCCCTATATCGCGTCTCGGCTGTCGCGGGGTTGCGACTGGGATAATCCCCCGGCCGCTCGCTCCAAAGGACTCTCCCCGTGTAAGGGGTTTTACGCCCTGATCTGGGGAGGTGAGTGGGCGGGGGATACGGGTGACGGGTGCGGCGATTGAGAGTAGGGGTTAAGCGAGGGTAAGTGCTTCCGATGGGAGAGGCTACTGGGAGGTGGTGTGTGAACGCCGATGCCTATCAGATAACGGCAAAGGAAGGATCGGAAGTGTCATTGGTCGGCGCTTTTATCTAAATCTACATAGTATCCAGGGAGCCAATAGTTTTAAAGAAAGAGACACCGGCCATTATCTGCGACTCTTAAACGAGTGATAATTGTGCGTAAATTGTATCACGAAAACGGCTACGATGATGTCGGTGAGACGCTGTTTACTGCGAGTTTTAACATTGAGAAAAATTGAGCCAGGTCTGATCTTCCCAAAAATTAGTAAAGGGGCCGAGATTGGGCCAAGATTTACGAAACAAGTCATGAAAAATATGTGAATCGATGGGGACTTCAAGGCTGAGTTTTTTTTACTTTGCGACATCAATATGGTAAAATACGTTAATGACAGTGAGACTCGGGCTAAATGCACAAACAAGTTTGAAACTTTTTTAGAGTCCGTTTGTGACTAAATGGTCAGCAAATTAAGAAACCTATGATTAAACACCCCATTTTGGAGTTTTTACCATTAATTTAAAGATAAGCACTATGATTGAGGCCCATGATCGAGGTTTTGTGATTACGGTTTTTTCATACGAGAAAAAAGATGAAAATGAGGTAGCGGGAGAAGAGAGCGACAGGCGGGCTTGCAACAACGCGACTTTCAACTACGCTCAAAAAATGAATTTGTTGAGAGCAAGTAATTTTTTCACGAATCCTTCCAAAGAAAAATAAATGGAATCCTCAAGAACGATGGCGAATCAAAAGGGCTGTGCCCATTTGTATTATAGTCTTTCAAATTTGTGGGTTAATTCCCAAGGTAATGTGTAGTCACAAGTCGTGGGGAAAAGTAGTGCTTGAAACAATCAGTCCCGCAAAGCCATCTACACACACAAAATACACCGCAAGCTGCTGCAGGAGCGTGGGATATGGAGTATTAAGAAACGAGCAATCCGGAATTGGCGGAGGAAAATGGTGTCTTGACCGAGTGTCTTAGGGTCTTAGTCTGTATTTGCTGTAGTCACCAACGGTGCATGGGCACAAGAGCAGTATAATCCGCAGGCGGAGATTAAAAATAGAAAATACTAGCCGGCGACCGGATTTCGATTTTGCTTGGTAGATGATATGAAGAAAAAGAAAGAGATGAGATTTCAAGTTTTTTTGTTACAAGACTCTCCTCATAAGACCGCCGAAAGCATACTTATGCCTCACTACCAGCATTTGTCTTTCAAATTATAAAACGATAGGCTGTTTCATTCTGCCAAAGTGGGTAAAGTATTCATGACTATGGATTACACAAATTTTATTAGTAATTCGTTTTATTTTTATGGAAAAATGATGTGCATTCTTTGCCAAGATATGTAAAAAATGTTAGGCTAATAAAAAAAAGGTTAACGGTTTCAATTCATTTAAAGTACTTACGTTCCCACCATTCTGGCATTTTTATCCAGTAAATAGTGAGACCGGTGCTTGCCTGGGAATATAACTTGGGCGAACGAGAGGGCGAGAGAGAGAATGCTGAAACAAGGAGTAGCAGTCTTGGAGGAATGGTGATCTTGAGCGAGGAGGAGAGATTTCAGCGTACCGGAGCTGGGAACGGATGAAGACGCCAAGAGTAGGCAACGGACGGACGAAGGATGGAATGCTGGGATACGACTGGGTCGCCATTTCACACCACTGACCACCTCACTAAATCACATCCCATCACGCGACTGACTCATGTACAAAAGGAAAACATCGGCGAGAACAGAAAGGTAGGCGGGAGTCTGACAAGGGGAAGAAATTTTATCGGATGTGACAAAGGATCAGTACGTCATCCGTCGCCGGCTTACAACCCTTCACCATTATGCATATAATCTTAACATGCAGTTATTCATCGGTATGAGCATTAAAAAGCAGTGACAAACTTAAGAGAAAAAGACTTATTCTAAAGATTATGATCTCCCTCAAGCATGAAACACGACATAGAGTATTTTTGAAAGACAATGCCGAATTTCGCTACTTCCCTCGAGAATATTATGTCTTTAAATAAATATTTTATATATATATATATATATATATATATATATATATATATATATATATATATATATATATATATATATATATATATATATATATATATATATAGAAAAATAAATAAAAAATAAAAATTTTATTTTTTATTTATTTTTCACAAATTGTCAACTAATTACACCATCTATCCCTCTCCAATCGAGTGTTGAGTAAGTACCAGCAAAATTTTATCATAATTGAAAATGACATTTCCTAGCAATACATTTTTTACCTAAATCATTTCAATTAAGGAACAATCTTAAAATATAAATGTAACTCCACCAAAATGTAACAACAAATAAATTTTGAAGACAACAAAAACGATGCTATTTGAAAAATGAGATGATACTATATTTCGTTCATACAATAAGAAAAAAACATATTTTAAGGAAAAATACACATTTAGCTTGCAGATAGGCATTGTGGGAAATGTAGCAAAAAACATTTGTAATCAGAATTGGAGTTGCAGGTCGATTTTATCTCAATCTTGGCACATAATCTTCATTAGAAGTATTTTGAGGCGCCACTTCGTGAAAATTTCTAACGTTCGTGATAAAAAATCATAACTTTGCCTTATTTTGTCATTTATTTTATTTTACAGCCATGGTTCTAACAAATAATTATCCATATGAAAAAAATGACTTTAATATTGACAATGTGTCGAAACCTTGGCGGAAAAAATAATGCATAGTTATGATTGTTCATCATGAGAATCAATTTAAAGTATATATTTTTTAAAAAATAATGGTCATACAATTCAGTCACGATAAGTCAAAGTTTCAAGAAAAGCATCGTCGTTCAACCATGTGACAATTTTACTCTTTTAAAGCTCGAAGGACCGAGTGGCGTAGGGGATACATAGTGACTCCCAAGCTTCCCTGCAGCAATTTCACTATCTCCCAATTACCGATGACAGCGTTGGGAAAAAAAACGACTTACGAATAAGAAAAGAATAAAAAGGCGCACTCACAGACATGGATTGAAGAAAAAACAAGACGTTAAGACCTCTTTTCTTGATGACGTGAGAAAGAAGAAGATATCAGCATCAAAATGTTGACGGGCTCCCGAGACGACACGTACTTTTCATGCGGACGAAAGAAAAGGACCAGACGCCCACGTCTATTGTCCGGCACACGTCGCGGAGCTTAAGACAAAAGAGATGGAGCCTCGCATTGAAGACGTAGAAAGAAGACACCGGCACGGAGAGAATACACGAGGAATAAGAATTGGACATTTGGGGATGGCGAGAGAGGAGGGGCCTGTGTAAGATGGGCTCGGGAGGTTTCAACACGCTAAGTAAAGATGAATACATGCATTCATGTGAATGGGAAGGATATGAGGCGCCGAAAGAGGTATAAAAATGTTGAGTTTAGTATTTTCGAAGAAACCTTAAGCACAAAGGATACAGCGGAACTGTGATTTCCCAAATGGGAGAAATTTCCCTACGAAGGGTGAATTAATGGCGAAATTTTAAAGCCAAATTCACCTAAAATACTTGAACCGATGTTTTAACATCAACGGAATGGCAATGGCTGCGCTTCAGTGTTTCCCATAAAAAACTTTCGTTTAGGTTTATAACACCTATACGAACTATAAAATCCGAAGCATAAAACTGTCCATAATATATAATAGCAAAAAACAAAAAACAACAACATGACGGCAATCCTCAATCATCATCGTAACCAGACGATAATTGATGAATCGAAGAGAAAATTTAGGAAGTAGAAACGCTGACTTCACTAAAACTAGAAAGAGTGTAATAGACATAGAGCAGAGATAAGACGATGTGAGTATTAGCACAAATGAAGTTCCATCAATATTTGACGATCCATCACAGCAGACTAAGAGAACCATATTCAACCGCATCATACCGGGAACCTTATATTTGGTATAGCCTTAACAAGCTAAAAACTGAAAAATCGAAGATCGTTCGAAGACTAGATTGTGGGGAAATTCCGTATCAAACCATGCTTTATACCACAGTACATAGCTCAATTGAAGGAATAAGATTTCTGGGAGGGACAGCCGAAGAAAAGGCAGGCCAGTCAATAAAATAAGGCATATTATTAAAGAATTATTTATAACTGACCGTCGCACTAGGCCCATCATCAGTACGATCAAGGTTACTTCCAAGAGCACTTTACAGCCTCGAAAAATATAATGATTTCAACATTCTTCGGGATGCATCCGCGTCAGTTGTCATTTAGCACAACAGTTTCGCCAGCTATCCTGCTGGTGTCCTCAGGTGAAGGATAGCGAGAAGGTTTTGGTCCGTCCTTATATAGGACAAGTTTGGCGCCCAAAAAGCGATCAATGCTCCGGCCAATCATGGAGCAGCGTCGCGTTTGCAAGGGAATCTTACTACTCTCTTCCAAGCGCTGTGCAATGGGTATCCATCTTCTCTGTAAAAATTCTTAGGTGTTTTTACAATTTCTATAGCCTCTCTTATTATTCTCGGGAAGTACCTGTTTTCCTTGGCTATTATTTTTGCGTATTCAAATTGTATGGTGTGTCCCGGTTCACTCCATGTGTGCTCTGAGATGGCAGATGCTTTCAATTGTCTATTTTTTGCCGCTCTCTGGTGTTCCTTCAGCCGATCGCCCAAAGCTCTGCAGGTTTCACCCATGTATAGCTTCCCACAGGAGCACGGCACTTGGTAAACACCTTCGGAGAGGGTTGATGGAACTCTGTCCTTGGGCCCGGGAAGAATGTCGGCTATCTTGGTGACACAGTTAAACCTCGTGACCACGTCATGCTTCCATAAGACCCTAGCGATTTTTTCCGAGGTCCCCGCGATGAAGGGGATGGTTACATAGGCCTTTGGGTCCGGTCTGGGTTCTTTCTTTCCTTCAGGTGCTGTCGTCGATAGGCCTCGCCTTTCTTCTCTTTCGGCCCTCTTCAGGACCATTTCACTCCTGTATCCATTCCTCTGTAATGCTGTCGTCAGGTATTTGTTCTCGCTGGGCAGTGAATCCGAGTCGCATATCTTGTAAGCTCGATTAACGAGTGTGGCTACCAGTGCAGTCTTCTGGCTGGGATGGTGATGCGATGCAGCATTCAAGTAGCGATCGGTGTGCGTAGGCTTCCTGTATACGGAATGTCCAAGTCTCCCGTTTGATTTCTTCTTCACCAATACGTCGAGGAAAAGCAACTGATTCTCCTTTTCCACTTCCATCGTGAACTGGATGGTGTGATGCTGGGAGTTTAGATGTTGCAGGAATTTGTCCAATTCTTTCTCGCCGTGTGGCCAAATGACGAAGGTGTCGTCTACGTATGTTAGCCACAGGGATGGTCGTTTGTCGAAGGTCTCCAGTGCTTTCTTCTCAAAGTGCTCCATGTAGAGATTGGCTACTACCGGGGATAGTAGTTAGCCCATCGCTGCGCCTTCCGTCTGCTCGCAGTGGCATCCATTCCATCGGAAAAAGGAATTTCGAAGACAATGCTCCACCAAAGCAGGGAAGTCATTAGGGATGCCACGCGATGTAAGTCCTTGGATAATCTCCAGCGTTTCTTGGATTGGAACGTTGGTGAAAAGCGAAGTTACGTCGAAGCTGGTCTGAAGCTCGTTGTCTTTGATGGAGACATTTTTTATAATGTCAATGTATAATGTCAATGAAGTGTGTAGAATTCTTGACAGAGGACGGTGTCTGCCCAACGTATTGCTGCAGAGACAGCGCCAGGTATTTGGCGAGGATCGAAAAATATAAAATTATTTGTGGAGGAGAGTTTTAAGTGAATATGTCTGAGTTAGTCGATATTTTAACCTGAGAGTCGATAAGATGTGGAAAACATATCAACTTCCAAATACAGATATCAAACCTATCACCATTTCCTCTCATGAGCTGGTACATTTTCAGGCGACCTTAAACGACCCAAGTCTAGCCGTAAGCAGATAAGGCTTTTTTAGGACCTACACAAAATATCCCCATGAATGACTCAATAAGCAAACCCAACGGCTACAAAAACATCTCCCTGCGAGATCACTCTGAGGCTCGACAGCGCGACACTTGGTCCGTATATAAAAAACATGATTTGAGCTCACCATCACTCCGTTGCGGTAGCTACGAATGGCGATGGGCCGTGCACCTCCGATCCGTGAGGTAGGCAGATAGAAAAACAAATAAAGACGGATTGAAGAATATGGCGCAATTGTGAAAGCTGTGGAGAGAAAGAGAAAGAATAGGGAAAAAGAAGAAGATACAGTGGGATCTTCGTTGCTGGAGGAGAGGTTGAGAGGGAAGAGGAGGAAGGTGAATGAATTAAGGACGTAAGGGAGTTGGCTTCTTTGCTATCTACCCCTTAAGTATCCTTTTAATGGATAAGCTAATGTACTATTCCACTTTCTATAGTAATCCGTCCTGCGGATGGGACACCTAAACGCTCCGATTAGGTAAGCCACAGGTCATTTGGCTTCGGAAATTCCGAAGATTTTACCCCTCTCCGCGAGACATGCCTCAACGATTTCCTTGAGCAACTTCCTCTCCTTCCTTAATATGCCAAAGACTTTTTCATTCTTCTAACTTTCCGTAAATAGTACTTTTTCCTTCCTCTTTCACACCTTCTCCTAGAACACCTCCATTCTCTTTCTGTCCTCCCTACGCAAGGTCCGACTTTAGCAGTTCCCAACTAAATATTGGGATCTTCAGTAGCCTTATCTCGACGTCCCAGTCAAGGGATAACGGAGAAGAGAGGAAACACCGAGAAAGGGGTGGGCAAGACAGAAGTGAGAGAAAAGAAGAGAGAAAGAGAAAGAAGATAGTAGTGATGTGGGAATGCAGCAAGATTGATGAGAAGTTGAGTGGAGGAGAGTAAGGTAGGAGTAGGGGGCCCCGCGTGGGAGATAATGCGACGGGCGAGTTTCCAAGGGTGAAGGCGGGCGGGGGGAGGTAGAGGAGGAGGGACCGGATGACTAATAGTGAAAGGGGGGGAGAGAGGGGTGGAGTGGGAGGGGCAGCCCGCTCGGGCAATGAGAATGGCCGGCCTAAGTGGTCGAGGGGACAGGAGGGAGATGGAAGAGTTTAGGTGAGAAGAACGGGAGAGGGAAAAAAAGCAACTTCAGGGCGCGGGATTAGGTGAGAGTGGTAGCGGGGATAGAGTTGGGAGGGAGATACATAGAGTCGGAGAAGACTGTGGGCTGTGTGCGGCGGAAATGGGATAAGGGGAAAAAATCCAGAGAGGATGAAACAAGCGTGAGACTGGAGACGGAAGTTTAGGCCGGGGATATGGCAAGGGAACGTGCGTGCGTAATTGAGAAAAAACGTTATTTTTGTGGAGACTTATACGCCCGACGGACGAGAGAGGTACTCTGTTGTGGGAAGAGAAAAAATTCGTTTAAAAAACGGGAGAGTCGTTACGTCAAGAACAGCCGTAGAAAAATGAGGCTTGAACTAACAACAAGGCTGGAAAGAACATATTTTCACGGGCATATTTAAACTTCAAACACAGGGGAAATGAAAAATATAACCATATTTCACAGTTTAGTTACATTATTATAAATAAGGCCATCTACCGATTACGGTAAGTTTAAAAGAAAGAGACTAAAAATCCTCTCAAAATTTACGGGCGCAAGTCCCAATCTCCGATTTCTTTCTCACTCACACTATACGTTCTACCTCTCTTCATCACATCCATAAATCCTTTACTTTTTTTCTTTCCCAGCTTACTCAATATCCTCCCCTCTATCACGGTATTCAGAATCCCCTCCCCATCATTACCTGTTCCAATCACATATTCAGCCCATACACCTTTTAAATATAGCTCACAATATGCAAATAGATGCAGCTACTAATCATTGACAGAAAATTATAAGGGCACGAACTATTTTTTTGGAGATTCAAAGGCAAGTTAAGGATAAAATCAATGATATAACACTTTTAAATAAACACTGAATTAAAAAACACTTAGAACAATGAAGTCACCCCCTTCCCTTGAGGACAAGTCCACGATGTTTATGCATTCGCGGGTGCATTCTCGCTACTCACAGCTTAACATGTCTTCTCAATCATAAAAAAAGCTTAGTGACAGTGCCACATATAGCGTTTAAAATGCAGATGAAATGAGTTATATAATTGAGTGAATATTGAGAAGAAATGAGGTTTGGTCAAGATTTGGTGAGAAATTCGTTTTTTCACTACATCCTTCATCTCTCCTTCAGGTACTCCCGCTGTAGGCTAAGTCTATTGTAGGGTACACGCTTAATAATTCCTCTCGCCTCATGAAACTCCGAGACTGGACGCCACTCAGGGTACTCCGACGGCGACCTTACCCCCTGGAACATTGACGAAGATGGGAAGCAACCTATTTCAGGGAATACTCCGACGGGGAGTCCTTAGCATCTAAAATGCAGTCTCGAGGCCGGTCACCGCACATGTCACACGTGACACTGAGATTTCGCGAGGGGGCCGGCAACCAACGAGCTGTTAACAATTCACGGATCACTTTACGTTCACACGCACATGCGCCATTCAATAAACATAAATAAAGGTTGAAAAAGGTGGACAGGTAATCAGATAAATCTTATGATTGAACGACCTTATGACCTCTATTAAAAATGAGCAAATGAAGACTTTACGGAGTTGCAAATTAGTGCAGAAAAATGACTTCGGAACATAGTAATCAATGCATCCCATATTTGGTACCGAACCACAGTTAAGACACCTCCACCACTATCCAACTTTCATTCTAGGACAATTTATCTTGGTCAAACTTCTATAGGTGAACCGATCCCAGCGTTATGTTTGGAATACTCAGCACGACAGCTTTTTATAGATGGAATCAGGCACTGAATCAGGCTATTAGTCGTAATTGATCAGTAAGAACTTTATACCTGATTCAGTCGATGCTGAGAACAGAGCCGAAATAAAACGCATGTACTCCCTATTAGTTATGATCACAGAGCCTGTAGACCCTTCAACAGAGCCAGCCCTCCTAATCTCGGGATAAATTATTCCTCAACGACTCAATTCTAAAAGTGAGGCTCACATTCATTACACCAGACGACAGACTCAAGCGATTATCTGCGACGATTGATGTATTTTAAAGAAACTAAAAGATCGGCTAAGTTCCTACGCGTATATGACATCCATTGAAAAGAACAAAAAATATCCAGATAATAAGAGGGAATGAAGCAATAATGGAGGCTAAGATGGGGGAGTTGGAAGAGGGCCTGAAAGATGTGAGGCCGCCTTGCCAGAAGGAGGCGGACTGAT
Organism: Ceriagrion tenellum; assembly: GCA_963169105.1. Taxonomy (NCBI): domain Eukaryota; kingdom Metazoa; phylum Arthropoda; class Insecta; order Odonata; family Coenagrionidae; genus Ceriagrion; species Ceriagrion tenellum. The sequence goes on from OY720632.1 coordinate 65,535,596, forward strand.
GCAAGAGGTTGGTTCCGCCTCCCCTCGCGCCTCCCCAAATGAAATACCGAGTGGCGTCCCCTCCCCCGCCCCATCGACGTCCCCGAGGAGACAAAGGGACTCTGAACCCGAGACCGCATTTGCATCTCCATCGAGCGCAACTGCGACGGGATTCATACATAAATGCGCCTGAAGTAACCGTGAATTGATGTCTATCCAACATCCGAAGGAGACCTTGAAGCGCTGAGGCAGTTGAGGAAGAAAAACCCGGATCTGCCCAAGGGAGACGGCATAGGAAGGGGCGAATTTTGAAACAAGTGTTATAGGAAACCATGGGGCTTAAACGTTCCCTCTATGAAGTGTCACCGATTTACAAAATAGTTATGAGTTTTTCATACAAGTTTCCATCCATGTTCAAAGGCAAAAAATCGCACTCACACGAAATTTCCTTTACATTACCCACTGGTATGTACATATACCTACGCGTAAATTAATTAGTTCCCCAGCGATTAACAAAAAATATTGATTGAAAATTAGTAATACCGCAAGGTACAATAATATACTATCGTATCAAATATACAAAAACTCAAATTAGAAAATTTTTACCATCAGCCTCAAGTATTAATAACCGTGGAATCATTTGTCTTCCTGGATACATATCTTCCAATAATTCAACGATTGAAATAAAAAGTACTTACATACTAAGTGAATAGTGGATATTTTTAGGAGAAGAGAACGTTAGCATAAGATACGAAAAAGGTGAATGTACGGAATGAGGGAAGATTTTCAGAGTCTACAAGAGCGGATGTGTTTACTAGCGATGGAACAGCCGCGCAGAAGGTTGATGAACTCAAATATGAAGGGGAAGCAAAGGAGATGAAGGCAAAGTCGGTTTGATTTGGAGCAGGTGTATGAGTTAGCCTACTCCCACAAACACCCTTTGACATAATAAAGTACGCAAACAATTGCCTGAGAATCAAGAAAGGAGGGAGATAATAATGTCCACTTAAGATACCTGACAGATGCGTTCCTCCCTCGACCACTGAATTCTTTCCTAGTAAGGGGGGATTGATCCAAAAGAGGTGCACAGATGAAGAATGCAAGCGCGCTAACGACTTGAAGATCGGAGGAAGGATTGCGTCAGAGATGTGAAGAAGAGAAAAGGGATGTTGAATCGCAATTGGGAATGAGGAAGATATTCCTGCCGATATGGACAATGATACATGTCACTACTGACAGCATATGGTTTTAAGATAATTGATAGAATCTTGTTCACGACAGATGGACACGTAAATGAACGTCTGGATTGAAAGGTGAAACAAGTCCACAGGGATGAGATTCATCTGCCGCTCAGCACAAAAGTAGTCCATATACCCCCAACATGAATTGGGAGAGCCATAGGGAATTTGTAGGAGCTGGATTCGCCCTTACAGCAGCGGGAAACTTACCTGTCAGAACTCATCCAACAAAACCCATCGGGGTAGCCATAAATCTCGAGCTGGTTATAAGGTCAGAGGCAGAATAAGAGAGCCGGCAATACGGCATAAAAACAGTACCGCCAACCCTAGCACCACCAAATATGAGCACAACTGGTGATAAATATGAAAGCGATGATGAATAAGCTGTTGAAGAAATCATAAAGACCGTAACCCTCATCGTAACATATTTTATTAAAAAAATGTGTATGGAACAATTTAGCCCTCAGAATAAAGACGGAAATAAGAGATTTATTAAGAGGCGTGATTCACTCCTTGAAGATACCGTAAAACAATAAATATTGATAATGCTGGTTTTAGTCTCTACAGAGCCATCCGACACGAGTCATTTGACTTTGTCAACGCCGCGCAATGTTTGTGCGAAAAGAAATTAATTCCGACTCAGATAGATGACTTGGTGCAATAAAAAACCGGTAGTTGTCTATTTTTTCATGAAGATAGCACGCAATATTCTGAGCTGGTGCACGTGAGATGAGTTTCAATCCATCTCCGTCCTCACAATGACCCGAGACATTATTTTCCACGCCATTAACGACTGTGGAGGGAAAAATGAATTCAAGGAACGAGGAAAGAAAGAGTCGTAAGTGTGCAGCGATCACCTTGAGAGATCAGCATCGCATCACTTCCAGGTCACTTTGTCGATTAGTTCGTAATACTACGCCCTGACGACAAAAAGGAAAAGAGAGAAAGGGGCTTAACGGGGCATTGACGAAAGCCAGGAAGACGTCCTAAGTCATGAGATGGCGCTGACGGGCCTTGCACCGAAGTGGTCCGACCCGCGGCTTCGGCCCACCCGCATTCCGCAACCCTCGACGCAACTTCAGAGGAGGAGGGACCATTATCCAGTCATCGATCAGGGATCAGAGGGTGGAGGAGGATGGAGAGAAATCAGAGACGGGGAAATGAAGGAAGGGAGCGGAGGAGAAGAGGGAACGCATAGAGTGGAGGGAGAGAACCAGCTTAATCAATTTAATAGCCCAATCGATCAATCAATCAATCAATAACTTCCCCTCCAACCCGCTCCTCGCTCTCAACCGAGACCAGCATCTCCGTTGAACCCCCTGCTGATCGAAGGATGTGGCGCGGGCACGGGCGAGGACTAAGCCGAGGCTCGCGGGACAGGGGGAGCAAGCAGGGGGAAGCGGATGAGGCGGGGGCTAAGGAAGAGGATGTATCGCACTGTCTTCACAACGAGGGCGAGACACGAACCGTTTAGCCCTTACCTGCCCCGGCTACCCCTCAATGCTGACGCGGGAAGGCGATTTGATGGAATTAAATCATTTATTCACCGGCAGAGGAGAGCGTGGACTGAGGGAGAGGAAGCAGGGGGCTAATGTGGGCAGCGGTTTTTGGCGTTGCCTGTAAAACCGTGAGGGTCGAGATTAAAATCTTCGCGTTGATGGTGAAATTAATCTTCTCACTTCGACTTTCCTCCCTGATCGTATTTTTTTCAGCCGAGAAAAGAGTGGAGGGTGAAGAGGGAGAGAGAGAGAAAGAGAGGGTCGGCAGGTGAGAAAACACCCAGGGGCAACAACGCGAGTGGGGATTTATTTTTACATCGGATCCCTTCACCCGTCGTCTTTATCTTCTTACGTCACCCAGAGACATTTTGACGATCCCTAAAACTAACACCACTCGGAAATGCGCTGGAGGGATATCTAGCATTCATTTCAACTAAGTTAGTAAAAAAAAAAACTTGACAAACATTTTTCCACCGTAAATTTTCATTTATTTAGTGATGATAAACTTTAAACTCTTACGAAAGGAAATCTTGCTGGACTGACAAATTTCTAAAATTTTCAGAGATTGAAAATTTTCAACGGACTATGTTTTGACCATTTATCATATTAGGAAGTAGTCCGTTAAACATTTTCAATCACAAACGTCATGATGCAAATGGCTGAAGGCTGATGACTCGCCACAGTTTCAGCATAAGTAAATACAAAAACCTACACAACTTTAAAATAAAAAACGACCAAAATCTTGAGCTAACAATTCGTTACAATGAAAGCAGATTCACTGTCAACGTTATGGAAAGGTGTTAGCAATTGAGGGGTGATAAGAATTGTGCGAAAATGAATTGTTTTTATTTCCTGTGTAGTTAAAGCTGCCACAGAGAAGCACCGACGTCAATTAAATTGATTTGAAATGCACACCCATCCTACCACTGTGGGAAACATGTAAGATAATGAATCATTAGACAGGTGGTCGTATACAATTCCATTTCCATTGAGGCAAGAAATTAACAAGAGTTTGAAATCGAGGCCGTGAGAAGCGAGCGCTTTTTGTTTTACTATGTCTGGCCGCAACGAAGTGGAGACCACGCGACCGCTAGGGTCGATGAATTGCGAGGGAGCACGTGTCGCGCGCACTAACACATCCAAGAGTGCGAGGGTTGGTTGGCTGGGGATGGAGGCGACCAGATAATCTTCTCCGCGTCTCCTCCTCCTCCTCAACGGCCCGGTCGCGGTCGAGCGGCCATCGTGTCCGATGCGGTTTGTCACCCCATGTGGCCAAAATTACCCATAGGACTGAAGAGACAAGGACGAAATGGGTCATGCCTGGAGGCCTCCGATCCAGGATGAGATTTCACCAGCGGCTGGGTGGAATCGCAGGTGATTTGCAGGGGGTGTGAGGGCAAAAATGGGGCATTTCTCAAGGAAGATTAGACGGCGTAATGGAGAATAGTTTCAGGGACAAAATTTTACTTAACCACTGGTCATTACGTAAAACACATCTGCGAGGAGAACGTAAGGTTAAAAAGAAATCTTTAGCGTATTTCAAAAAGATACAGAGAATTTAAATCCCTTAACTCAGTAGTTAAATCAATGTGGACTTCACCAAATGGTTTTCTTATTTTAATATGAACCTGTAAAATCCACTAAACTTGACCCACTAAATCTCACAGCAAACGCTTCATAGTTCTGAACAGATTTCTAGTTTGAAAATGACCATGACTATTAATGTAAAGGAGGACATTACTTTTTAAAGTTAGAACCTACCTAACAACAAGTGACAGTGAAAGAATAATTGTTATAATTTCAGAGACATCCGATATTCTGTAGTCTTTCATTCTTCTAAACAATCCTGATTGTCTTCCACCAAAGGAGTTTTTATTTCCCACCACTTCCTTATTTGTTTCAAGTATTGTTATTAAAGAGAAATTTTGTCTTCTACTTTAAGGATAAAAGGCCCCCGTGTCAGAGACGGTAAAATAGACTAAAAATATTTCATTGCTTTAGCTTTAATTTCATAGAATATAGATACTTATCCATAAAATAACCGTTACCTACGAAATTTTAATTAATGCCTGGGTCTCCGTAAAATATAACATAACACGCCAGGAGACAGAGTCTGTGAAGGTTGCCACGGGATTCCATTAACAACTCTAAAAAAATTAAGTTACATCATCATTTTGGATGGCTCAACTAAGGGAAGGGACCACCGCACCACGCAAGGTAATAGCTGATAACACGCCACTATTACCAACCGGTAACAAGGATGACCGGGGCGATGCGTCAAAGAATTAGAAAAGTGATTTAATACCGAGGGCATTAGAGGGAGGAAGATGATTGGAAGGAAAGTAGGGGGCGGGAGGAGGAATTGGAAGGAGGAGACCAAGACAGCGGAAAAGTGATGAAGACTAGGAAGTAAGGAAGAGGGGAAGAGAGGTATAGTAGTTGAGGTATTGGACCTGTCAATAGTTTATCGAGATTTATGACCCTGAAGGCTTCCACTACTACCGCTGCATTGTGAAAGAATACCCTTCCTCCTTCGTGTATACCAACGCACCCCTATCTCCTCGCACATTCCCACAATGATTCCTCACCGTCCCTTCCCTCGCTGAAACCCACTATCCCCCCACTCCCACTTACGCTCTCCAAATAATAAATAAGGGGGAGGAATTGGGAAACAAATTGAGCGTTGCTGTTACGCACACAAGCGCTGGGCGGCCCAGAGCGTTTTTCATTAATCTCGGCAAGAAAGAAAAGAATATACGATTCATGTGAGTGGATGTTACTGCGTCGGAGGAGACAACTCCATGGACATTGAATGAGCCAACATAAAACCTACATAACTACGAAAGCGTCAGCGAAAGCGGCCATCAGGCAGTGCTCTGGACTTGAGACCATGAAGGCGCTGGTAAATTGCTTGCATGATTGGGCGGTTTGGAAGACGCATACTTATGCGTTTTCCACTGAATTTGAGTCGAACGGTTTAAACGAGAGCTTGTTTCTCATTGCAACCGATGACAAGACAACTGCTTCGTAATGCTACTACTTGACTAAACGAGACGAAATATTCATAGATGCACCCAATATTTCTCGCCATCACCTAAGAGGATCCAGAAAAGGCAACATTTTTTTAAAGGTTTTAGTGCCTACGTGTAAAACAGACTGTGAAGTTAGTCGGGATGCTTATTCAAGTAACTGGCCACGGCATAAATAAGAAATGGGAAACTTTGACATTCTACAACTAGGATCATGTTTAATTCACGAGAAGCGTCTCCACTTGAGAGAGGCTGAGTAGTTCCATACGCTGCTTCCCATTACTGCACAAAAGAGTATCACGTACTTTTTTCAGCCCTTACAACTAGGGACTTGGGTCCAAATCGCGGCGCGGAAGAGCTTCCCACGTTTAATAATAATGTTGGCTGTACATTCAACTCTACCGCCGTAGCAGCGAGGCTAGAAATTGGGATAGCGAGCGGCTCGGATCCATTGGGGTCAAATGGAGGCAGTAGGTATTTGTATGTCTAACAGGCGCCCAACCCTTGTCGGCGCCCGTCGCACGGTAAATGGCTGTCAAGTCTATTGCAGGCTTTCGAATCGCTTCTACCACTCGAACGAAGAAATATACATAGCGAATACATTTTCTCGCATGTCTTCCACATTACGCGGTATGCACTTCGGAATCAATACAATTTGGTCTATTGCGACCACTCGGCCATTACAGATCCGAGAGCAATATCTCACGGTCCAGGGGAACGTTGACTCCAATTTATGCTGACAGCGAAGTCGTTTCGACTCGGAACAAATGACAAAAGTTTCTTTCTGAGATGCCTTGAAATACAGCGAAAATCGCGAAATTTCTTTCTCTTCGCGGAAAAGTTACTCAGGATTAGTCAGGAGAGCCTTAATTCCGACACAATTTCTAACCCCTACTAGGGGCTCAGACCAATATCAATGAATTTTAAAATTTTCCGTTCGTTCACCTTTATTTAAGCTGAAATATGCAGGCGGAAGAATACTAAAAGATAAATCTGCGCTTCTTTTATCTACACTATTGTTTATTTTGTTTCAGCTGATAGTGAAGTACCATGTAAAGGTAGAGGAAAGGCGAAAACGGAGTCGACAATGGCCACAGACATTTCATTGCATTGAAACAGAATTTCAAGTGAAGCGCTTTAAGCCCAGTAGAAGCTAATGGAGTAGGAGCCCATTTTTATCCAACGTGATGTACAGATGGAGGAAATGAAATAGTATCCGACCAACCATAATAGTCATTAACGAAAAGAATCCCTGAAATAAGTGAATAGGGTATTTTTCTTCAGAATACAGGAATAAATGAAAATATTCAGACTAGTTCGGGGAAAAGTAACATACAGAGTAAGTGATGCCATAGTCTAAAACAAGGAGTAATCTCAGGGTAATAGTAAAACTGGTCATTAAAGTGTAAAATACAAGAAAGACATTGAATTCATAAAATGGGCGTAGAAGAAGATAGAGCTCTCGTGCAAGGCTGAGAAAACCCACGGGAATGATAACCAACCCTTTTTTCCTAAAATAAGAGGCTATTACGGCTAGCAATTGGAGAAACTCACGGCGATAGGACGAGGAGGAAGCCAATAAAAGGTGGCCATTGGGCGAAAAAGGTCACGTTACGGATTTTTAGTATTTCGAGCGAAAAAAAAGAAATGCTTAATAAAGGCTATCCAAATCGATACCTACAGCAGAAAATTTTTATGATAAAAACGTAGCCGAGAGCTCAGTTCCCCATTCGCCAATAAAAGACTTAAAGGAGAAATGCTCAGGACAGAGATCCTTTTTAAGAGACAAGTCCATACTCCGAAACGAAATTTAGAAAATAGGAAGGAAGTGTCCATTTAAGGGTGGAAATTTTTCAACTTGATACCGCAGTACTGAGCTTTCAAAACTTTGACGGTAATTTGTAATTATGCTTCTTACTGTTATATAACCAATTATCATGACAATGCCTTAAACAAAATGGAGAGTTCTTATATATTTTCTTGAAGGTTTCCGCGGCGTTGTCCATTACTGTTCCGAATTTTTAGGTTCTTCATACTCGTTCGTTGGCTTTGGCCGACAACGGTTTCGATAGCCTTCCTACTACCGTCTTCAGGCAGTCTTCACCTTCGACCTTCGAAACCGTTGTCGGGAAAAGTAAACGAACGCGAATGAAGAACCCAAAATGCGGAACAGTAATTCTTATATTTTTTAAAAATATACCCATAAACAATAGATAGTTCCTACGGCCATTCATGCTTCTACAAAAATTAAAAGGATTTAATACGGAAACTCATAGCTAAAAGTGGATACTTGGAGCAGGAAGCAATTTAGGGAAAAAGCTCAACAAGCTATCAGGCAAGATGGTAAACAGTTAAATCGATCGTTTCAAGAATCGAAATGTAATTCTTCAGTATTTGCTCAAACGAAAATAATGGCGAAGGATACTTATGCACGACTCTTAAGAGAGGGAACAATGGAGTCGGGCAAACTTTGAAATTATGATTTTACATTTAGACTTGAAAATTATCATTAGGATTAATAGTAATCAAGGTAAATAAGTTGTTAATTTATCAATATAATGAAATTTATCAATATCAATGAAATGGGTGTCATTATTTTAAAAAATTGGTTATGAAATTATCGATCAATTTCAAGAAAGAGACACGATTATCGGTATGCTAACAGGGGACTTATGCGACCAACATGAAATTAATGAAAAGCGAACAATCCAATACCAAAAAGGAGGGAGTCAACACATTTAAGAGGAGTAGGAACCAAATAATCGACTAAACTCAAAGGCATGCAGCTTTTCATCCCATTTTTTTTGACATTTGCGTTAGATCACGTCGTATCGGCGGATATTTTAAGGATTTTCGGCGAACCTCAATTAGCGTATTAAAATGCTATCACGATTAGATAAGTTTGACTGAGGGCCACCATTTCTATTAGCTTTAATATAATTTCCATCCTTAATGGACAACACTTGTGGTTGTCACAATCAGATAACACGCAACATCCTTGGTATTTTATGTTCTTTTCATAGTAGAGACACGCGAGATCTGAACGACTTTTCTGGAATGAGATTTAAAGATAAGCAGTAAAAAATACGTAACACTGGAAAATATTAATATTAGCATTTTATTTGGTCGATATCAAACAGCAAAAACTATTACTATTATAAATATATAAAAAGTATAAGTACAAAAATCGATCGGCCAAAATATGGATGCACTGAAAAAGTCGCAATGCCTAAATACATGCAGAATGAAATACGACCGCCTACTCTCGGCATAAAAAGTTACGTATCTCCTAATAGACTAAAAATGAATGCTAATTTAAGTGAATAAATCATTATCACCTAAAATAATAGTTTAAGAGTTTTAGTCGAATGTACAATTGAACAGAAGTTTGGTGTATGTTATTAAAGGATTCAGACCATTATCACACCTACGACGAGGTTCGGTACATGAATTGAAATCACAGCTGAAAAGGGATTAGTAAGAATCCGTTTCTCTCATTCAATCATACGTGTCGGGTCACAAAAGATCGCACAAACCATAGACATTATTGGCGTTCAGTCTGAGCGCCAACTTTTTATCACAATTCTACAATATGATGCAACAGGACAAAATTGAAGTCAGCTTTTCACTCAGCTGAGGAAACGCCACACAGAATCGATAACGGTCATCCATTTCTTTCTCTTTGTAGTATTTTACGTCATTATTCCAGTCCCGATAAAAATTTTACGTCCAAGCGGTTTGATTATTTGGGACATACCTACACAGTCATTTCTTCGCACGGCGCTCAGATTTCCACCATCGCTTCAGGTCGATCCGCTTCCATTTTCTTTGAGTCATAACTTTTTATACGCGCGCGCGTTATTCCGCGTGGCGTGCGTGAGAGAAAGAGGGCCATGTCGACCAAAACGGCAACCCATGGAGGAAACAGGCAGTCGGAGGCGGATAAAGGGACGGGAGTGGGGACGCATGACGATTAAAATAGAGCACCTTGAAAAAAGAAACCTTTTTTAAAGTTAAAAAAAAATAGTACTGCACGTATGGATAGACCTTTAAAAAAACTTTTGCTTGATTGAGAGTTAGCGTTCAGAATTTGTAAAATTATTGCGAGTATTCTCTTCTAACTCGGTACTCCTGATGTTTTATGATTGTAATACCGATATTGAAACCTGGGAGCATTCCATATCATCTTAGCTCGCCTCAGGTGCAGCGCAGCTGGTAAGCTGAACTTCGTCAATCTGTATAATTCATACAGATAAACCCGCCCCTTCTGAACAGAAACATTGACTGCAAAAGCCATAATACTGAATCACATTATTTTATCCTTAAGTTATATCCTTCAGGGACGTTCATCCGCCAACTCGTATAAACGCATGGTCACCTGGAAATTCACCAGGTGCCACTGAGTTTCAATGCAATGTCGTAGTTTCGAGCACCAAGAAAATAAAAAGGAGTCTGGACATTCTGAGATGACAGACTACCATGAAGAATGGCTTTTAAAATATAACAGGCGCACTTCCAATTGTTCGTAATCAGTAAACAGAGGTTATCGGAGGGACAATGCCATTTTTATATAATTGTACATACAGACAGCAAAATGCTTGAAATCTTTTTATAAAGGGATTATAGATACTAAAGGGATGAAATTCACCGAAAAGATAGTCGTTTCAATTAAACAAGAACTCCCAGTAGGCGATTTGTTAAAAAAACTTCGTCGAATGAATAGCTTTTCATTGACTTTTTGACGTTTAGTTTTCTCGTCTCTATTAAAGATGGGAGGAAGCTTGGGAATAATATCGCGTGCAGATAATGGGCACGCCAGGTAATGGTGGAGTATTCGTGCACGCGGGTAGGTCGGACGGGAAATGAGCAGGCCAGGCGGTGGTGGTGGCAGATGAGAAGCAGTCAAGTACCTCGAAGGGAATTGCTCAGAAGAGGACGGAGATTGGGTACGGGAAAATACTATTTAACAGAGGCTGAGAACAGGCAAATTCCACAAGAGGAAATAGTTCGGTCCTCATGAAAAAAGAAGAATAAGAATTCTGTAGAAGTCAAGGGTAAAATTTACGTCTACAGATTCAAATTTTCTATCCTAAATGTAAAGTTGGGAGGAAATGAAATAGAGCAGGTGAAATAGTTTGAACCCTTGGTAAAATTCGGTATAAGGGTTCGGGGTTTAGAGGCAAGAACATAAGGCGCAGAATTGCTATTGCTATGAGGGGACTCCAACGAAAAGAAAGGATTTAACGAGAAATATTCTGTAGAACAGACATAAAAAATACGAGCTAAATTTTAACATTTAGCGCGGGCTCATACGTTTATTAGCCTTTTCGGAACGAGAATGAATCTAGACTTTAAAACTGCGAGCTTATAGAGGAGCGGAGAAGGCTGGGTAGCGAGGAAGACGCATGATGAAGTGTTAAGTAAGAAAGATAGATCTGGAAATTGGTGGCGGAGATGAGGAAGAAGCAGAAATTGTAGATGTAGGATGCTTTGAACAGAAACAAAATCTAAACTTTGCTCAAAAGTGAGTTTAACTCTAAAAACTTAGGTTACAGAAGACCTTTCCATGTCTCATCTGAGGTAACCCACGAAAATCGGGTATCGAGGAAATCCCGCCACGTAGATTTTAAGTTGATTCACCAATGAGCACCAAACAAATTTTACCCCGAAATCTTCCGGTCGGGGGCTCACTTGGCTACCACGCTGCCAAAGACCATTAATTAAGAACAGTATTTCATCAGTACGCACTCTGATCTGATGGTCGAATTGATTTGGGAGCATCATCAGTTATTGGCACGCACTAGACTGTCTGGGTGCATTAAGATAACAAAACTTTTCTGGAGACATGAAACATCCTAGGCGGAACTTAATTTCCGTTAGCATTAATAGTCGTGTACACAAAAAATTTGTTCATATTCCAACGAAAATCTTTAATATACCAATATGAAATATTGTCGAAAATATATCACTAAATTTGGAGGAAATGACTTTTCACCTTTCATCAAAAGAATTCAATTGAAATATTTCTGTCTGAAAAATTCTTATTCTTAATAATCATTGAACAAGTTCAAGATAAAAAAATATTCTGGGGGTAGAGGTTAACTGATGGATGGCATTCTGCGCATTTTTCTCTCTTCTTCGAAGTTCCGCTGACTGTCACCGAGTCAGAGACCTTCTTTCACGCAAGCTCCGGGAGGACCGAGAGGCAACTCACTAAGAATTTGAGGCGTCTTTGACGAGATTTATAATGATGGCTTCACCCCAAGTTCGCGCTCGTGCGTCTGTGATTTTCGACGTCGCTCGCACCACGGAGAGCAGCGCGCGGTGAGGAGCTGCCCGTCTCAGGGAGGAGACCAAACCCTGCTTTGGAAATAGAAGGGTGAAAGAAGAGGACGAGTGGAAAAGGAAGAAGGATATAAAAGAAAAAAATGCGAGAAGAAGACCGCATTCGGATCATTTTATCCATCCCCTCGCAACAGAGATCGCTGTCACAACACATGGGGAAGGGAGGAAAGCCTCAGGAGAGGAGGGGGAAGGCGGATGGAGAGTGTGTATGGGGGGTATCGGGGCGAAGGAGCAAGAATGAGTTTCTGGATGTTTCAGAACGGTGGTCTGGATTGACAGATCGGTTGATGGTGTTGGCCCACGTCGGATTCGCGAGGGTGGAAGAATGCGATGGCGAGATAGTGAGAGGGGGGAGATGGTTGTTGTAGGTTGAGGAGGGATGGTTTCTCTTGGCGGAATGGATGGGAACTCCGCACGTGAGGAAACGGACGGGGGACGCCTGGTCTCCCTAAAAAAGGTCGAAGGAGGGAGGAATAGGGACTCGCACTGGCGGGGTGGCCCGAGGGGAGGAAGGGGGTGAAGGAACGAAGCGCGCCGACGATGGGACGTCTTGAATTACGGAACCGAAAGAATTTCGACGCGGGGCAGCCATTCCGCGTGATACGTTATACGCCGACGCGTCTTTATTCGGAAGGAAGAGACCGGGATTCCTGAGCCTTCTTTCCTCAGTCCTCCCTCGCCATGTCGATCCCTCCGAACTGCGATAGTATTCACGTGGCAGTTTAGTTCTTCTCTATCTATCTCTTTCTCAAGGTTCCTCGCTCGAATTTTCTCTTCGACGAAAACCCCGGTTGTAAAATTTCCTTGGTGGCGAAAAAGGGGGAGCAGAGTTGGCGAGATTGCTTCATTTTTACGGTTCTCCTTTGAAAAAATGCACACAGAGGATCGCCTTCATCATCACGTGCGCCCCGCTTTCAATTGTACAGCGAGGAAAGTCTTTGCTCATCATCGCGTTCACTAGAAATTCATGATTCTAAAGTGGATATAAATCAATACAGTGTGCATCAGTCGCATGATGACTCAATATTTCCTAGCATTAGAAAACCATATTCTCTCCGGGCGAGTTTTTGTAAAGTAGCATTATTCCTATGAGGAGGAATCAATAAAAATGCCAATGATTATGAGACCGAAATAAATTGGATTTCTTTACAAAGTTTTGTAATAGTAACAGGAATGTGTTCAATAAAATATCCTAAATAATACTTGATGCTGAGAGATGGATTTATCACCGTCATTATTTGACTTAATTTTAACTAAAAGTAACAACGAAATACATTCTTAAAAAAGATTCTTTCGAGGAAATTTTGCCCTTGATAGGAATGCAAATCCTCATAGTTCAATGCCATCTAATTAAGATTATTATACTCTTTGTACATCAACTTGTGAGTTCATAACTTTGAGAACGAGAGAAACGGATAAATTTCAATTGGCTTTATGATCAAAGGGAAGATTCTCTCAGCCAACAAAAGAGAACAAAGTGCCTTGATTCAAGCCAATATTTGTGCTAAAAATTGGAAAGGTTGTAGAGGTTAATTAGCTGCTTCTGATAAGCTGAACAAGGAGGGCGAATAAAACTGATAATGAGAATATCTACAGATGATTAGGAAAGTCATTTGTAGAATATCACCAAATATATCCCAATTTTCCGAGAAATGAAGCCCGGGGATCATCATTCACTAAGAATAGCGAAAGGTACAAAAATCCTCATTTGTAAGTAAGCCCAAGAGTATAAAGGGACTTGAACTGGAAAAAATCGTTTGAAATGTAAACGAGCTAATGCGCAATAACCTTATTAGGGAGAGAAAAACAGATTAATAGGAAATTTGAGCCAAGCGCAAATGAAACATTCGCGTGATCTCAAGTCTTTTGTTCTTCTCATCAAACGAGCGCCATAAATGGCAGAGAGATTTTCCGGAGAGGGATGTTTCCTTAGTCTAAGGGAATTATTCGCTTTGTCACATACATCTCGATGTTGTAGAAACCACTTCGTTCGTTGAGTGTTCAAAATGACGACCGACATTTCAGAGACTACATAAAGCGCAAAATTTCAAAAAGAAATTTAAAAAAATGCCGGAGGAAATACTTTAAAAATTTTTTAAAAAATTTCTTAACTTTCCCTATCTCAGTTTAATAGCCGCTTTCAAGGACTCCTTGGTGTGACTCTTATGTCGATTGATGGGTCAAAAAGAGTCACTAAATTACTATGATAACAGAAATGAGACCTCCTCGGGACTTGGAAAGGACTAGTATGACAAAACTAAGAGATTTTATGTTTTGATGGGTATAACCCTAGAATATGAAACTGCGACCAGCAATGCATGAAGCGTGCGCAGTCCCACACATGATTTCAAGAATTTACTTCTTCTGTATTTCATGATGACTATAATAAAAATACCAAGTTTTTAACAACACTTTCACCATTATCTCTATTCTTTCAAGGCAGGAGACCTAGAGCTCTGGTCCCATTCACGGGAAGGGGGCTAGTGGTCACCATGAACATTTGATATATCTGTTTATGGAAGACAATAAAATCAACTTTGATGATATTAAATGTAGGTATCGACGGGTAAAGTAATGAGTGAGACATTGATTCCCCCGCAAGTGGCAATTTGCAAGCGTGCAAGTCTTGAGTTTTATCTTTGAACTGGAATCATTAGTGTATTGAGTGCTCCATGCTTATTTTGTCCAACTCGAACAAAAAGAAGGCGTGTTTCAAGGCACTTGCTTTGTCCCCATCCATTAAAATCGACTTTAAAGCCGTGCCCCACAAGTGAAATTACGTCGTCATCAACCACTCGATTGGATAATGCGGAGAAAAACAACCCCGACACAGAAAAATATATTAGCTTTTTCATATGACTTGAAATAGCACGCTTGGCTTACTTTGCATATTGGACACTTATCGGTGGCTCTGAGGATAAACCCCACGCAGCCGTCACTCATTTCCGCGGGGTATTTATTTCCTTCGACCACCGCATCCTGCGGAGCGAGTTCTCGTTCTCTGTTATTCTTTTTTTCTCTACTCGTCCCATCTCACGGCGAGAGATTCGCAACCCCCTTCCCTCACTGCCCCCCGCAAACGTCCCTTAGCCCACCGCGAGAACCACATTTCTGGAGTCGAGGCAAGGTAGGTGGTGGAGAGGGGGAAGGAGTAGAGGTTGATTCACCGCGCGCCATCCGACACACGATATTCTCGCAATTTGCGAGAGAGCACCGGAGGAGAAAGAAGTACGACAAGAAAGTTGTTCGGCTGAGGGAATGAGATGGTGGATTAGAGTGGGGAAGGTGGGGCAGTAGGAAGGGAGGGAGGGGCTGGGAATGGATGGAAGTTAAGAGTTGTACCATATTTCATCTTCAGTATCGCATTGCGATATGAAAGTAGTATCGAAAGAGAGACCACATAATCGCAAGGGGATTAAATTGTAAGGGTGTATGACACGTTTCTACGAGCTTCGCAGTTCACGTTTATAGAGAATTTTCTTCGCCATAGTGTCACGGGTCAAGTTAGGGATATGATAGTGTATCCCAATAACTCACGGTGATTCACTATGACACAATAAATACTGCACTACAAATGTGGGCTTCACAGCAAATATGCGATACGTTGCACTAGGAATCAAATTACAGGATACGAAAACTATTATGGCATGGAAAAACAAATATAAAAATACGTAAATTTGCTTTGCCGTCAAATGAGCTTTTAAGCGTTGAAACATGAGAACAGAATGTTCTGAAATTCGCCAATTTGTCACAAGCTTGGAATGTTAATCATGCAATTTGACATTTTATGGAAATAGAAATAGAAAAGGGAGAGGACTTATGCTCAAATAGAATGTCTCCATGCTTCGCTATGTTTTTTTAGATCACTATCGACGCATGGAAAGAGGAAATTTCTGTACCCATCACCTCAGCAGTGGTTCTAACCCATTTGGTCGCTTCTTTCAACTCGGCATATATAATGCAGAGTTATATTTCGAATCATAATGAAACTCGCCTTAGCTGATATTTGAAGTAATCTATGCCCATTATACGATACTTGACATCTCATGTCGCAGGCCATCGCATAGACTATAGGCAAGGAATCAAATGCGATATGTGAAGAATAGTCAAGGCGATGAAATATCGCGCAGCCACATTGGAAGGGAAGAAAATTTAAGGAATGGCCTGGAGATATTGATGGAGTGGGGATAGCAAGGAACACAGAATAAGCCATCGATTGATTCTAGTGAGAGCAAGGGAGAGGGAGTGGGTGGTTTGGAGGGGCGCCGCGCCGTGGAGGATAAAAGAGAGTAGAATAACGTGGAGTGTGGGGCGCGTAAGAATTACAATGGGCGAACGCGGATGCTCACGTGAGAATATCGGACGTAATTCCAATTCACTAGAGCGAAGGGAACTGAGTTTGTGTGTTCGATTGAACTCGCCAACGACGTAGGACACGTAACTTGGAACCTACTTCATGCATACTCTTGCGTCCCATTTCCGTCTGAATAGCTTACACACTGAATGCGATATATATATATGCATATGCGAAGTAGGGATTAAGGGGAGGAAAAAAAACCATTCAGGGCCGCAGTTTACATCCCTCTTCTTTAATTCGTTTTCGTTTTATTTCGTTTTTATTTTTATTTTAGGACGGTCGCAGCAAGGTATCATAACAGACACCTGAATTCGAAGCCGGTTGCCGTCGCTTGGTGTCGCGGTGCAAATGAAAAAGTATCGGATTCGCTTCGGGAGTAATCCTTGAGAGAGAGGCAGAGAGAGGAAAGCGGAAATGGCGTCGAGGCACGCATTGGCAATACACGATGAGGATTCAATTGCTCAACGTTGCATGGGGAGAAATATAGAGATAGAGTATTGACTACGACCACCCTTAAGGTAAGCAAGAAACGGACAATGCATTAAAATATTGTTACCATCAGTTTCAAACGCAACATTAAAAATTTTGCTGGAAAAAATGCGACGAAATGATGAAGAATATTTAAATTTCGCTTTAATATTAGACTTTAACAAAAGTTTAAATTAATACATCATTATTCAATCACCAAAGAAATATTTTTTAATCTATAGCTTTAGTTTACTTTAAAAAATAATGCCAGCCGGATTATAAAAAATACTGAAAATGTAAGTCGATAACAAAGCAAATAATTAATAATAAATCATGCTCTTTTCACCGCTGATCTTTAAATAAGTTTTTCTGGAAAATTTAATCTTAAACGAGGGGCCAGGCGAATGAGGTAAACTCTATTAAAATTTCCAGCAGATAAGTGACAAAATTCTTAGAATGCTCACATTATCTTATCGATTGGCAGATGACAAAGTTCTTTGCATAGTAAATATCTTGCACAAGAATCACCGTGGAAAGAAAACGAGAGTGTCGACTTAAACTCATGAATACCACAATACTACTGGATATTTTTTATCTAAAATATGACATACGACCATTCTTGGAGCTGTATAAAAAACCGAGCCATATATTATCTGAAGGAATTCAGGTCGACTGTCAATTAATCGGGAATTTTGGCGCGATAAAGCAATCATCGCTGCGCACCAAATAACACGTGGCCGAATTCACACGGACTCCCGCTGCGATTATCCAATGGATCATCAAAATCTGGAGTAAAACATATCTGCTGAACACGGCACGGAATGAATTTGCATCAAAACTGCCACCCCCTGCCCTTAGTCCTTCACTCCCTTCAAGAAAGTAGCTCAATGAGAAATCATTGGACGTGACTTTAACACCGACTCTATGCACCCAAATGCTTCACGCAAAAAACTCACCGCACAAAGTCATCCTGCAGTAATCCTATGAATCACAATAATCTGATGAGATACGTATCTACTTAGCACGGCACCAAAAATCATTATGCTCATGGGTCATCCATAGGAAAATGGTCATCTCTCCTCTCAAGCAATTCAATGGAAAATATAATCTACGTTCCGCTACGTTAACACCCAAAAACTTCACTCGATGTCATCCATTTCTTCCTCAGTCCCACCTGCCAACCACGAATCGAACCATTGGCAAAACTGACCACTGTCGAAAAGAGTAGCAGTTGTTGGTAATCAATTTCATATGCACCGACAGCTGAGTCCATTTCTCACTCATTGTCTGCCATCCATGGACATATTCACCAACACCCGGAGCGATCATCCATCCAAATTCTAGCCGAGGTTGAACTTGGCCGATCGAATCGGGAGCCGGTGTTTCCATCGGAACCCTGTCGAAGGGGTTGCGCCGAGGGAGAGGGGAGGGGTGGGGAGGAAGGGCGAGGAAATCCAATTGGCATGCACGTCAGAAGCCGCGCATCGTTCGGGGGAAAGCGGCACTCACCTCCTGTTGTCGTTTGTCCCGGCGCCCCACGAGGGACCGTCGTGGCGCCAGACGGCAGCGTCGTTCCCGGGTGCAGGTGGAGGGGAGGCGGCGGGTCCCCCGGCGGCTGCGGAAGGTATCCGTCCTCGCTACTACTGTACCCGGAGCCGAAGCTGCTGCCGGAGTGTCGGAAGGCGTCCGGGACGGACGGCGGGGCAACCTTCTTCACGACGGCCGGCTTAGGCGGTCGGCTCATGCCGCCCACTGCAAAAGAAAACAACACGGGGAAAAAGGAGGTCAATCTCGGTGTGAGCGAGCGTGCTGATGTGTGCGTGAGTGTCCCACTACGCATGCGCCTCGTGCCCCCCCCACCCCCTTCTCCCCTGCCCCTTCATCCGTCGACGAGGAATCCATTAAGACTTGGTGGGGACTGTCACTCGTCGACCACTACTCCTGCGAATAAATCCACCTCTCAAACCCCGATCTTACGCCCCTTCCACTCGTACTCAGACCCTTGCTTCCCTCTAAACGGGATACCCCTAAAATGTCCCAAACGGGAATATAAAGCGTCGATAACTTGGATTTGCATTATTCACCTACCCCTGCTTGAGAATAAAAGACAACGATAATACAATTAGATGACCTCTTTTTCGCAAAGAAGGCAATTCGAACCATCCTACATTTACACATGGATATTTAATTATAAAAATATATTACGTCTATTCAAAAGCTGTTAATACTCCAATTTAAATGCGTGTAAGTAATAATACGATGTCACTAAGATAAGCAATGTAGAAATTAACTTCAATGCATTATGTACGACAGAAACCGCTATTTTCATTAAATAGATAAGATCAAAAAGTTTTTTCTGTACACCTTCAACACTCTTATCATTAGATCCGATACAAGCTTCTCCAGCCATTAGCCATGCTCAATTTTACGTGAAGATGATAAATATTCGTTACTTGAATAATCGCATGAATACAATGAATTATTTACACCGAGTTATACTTGAGACTGCAGATAAATATCCATTTTCATTGGTTAAAAATGTGCAATAGAGATACTATTAAGCTGTTAGTTATTAATTTGGAATATTTTATTATAGTTTTCTCTCCAAACAACATGGTTCTAAAATTTCAGCAGGATACGATTTTCTTTACCTGATGAAACGTAAGCAGGAATCGTCTCCAATTCATGTCACACTCTTCAAAGTCAAAGCATACAAATCAGAGTTAATTAATTAGTTTAGTTCCCTCCAAACCCTTTCCTCTGACTATGGTGGATAGCAAGTCCCCAACCCTTCTCGCCTAATTTCCCTGATCGCTGTTTTCAGGGCGATGTGATTTCCAAGTCTCCTACGGGAGTTAAATTACCGTTCCTCTCGGAGATCAGCTTTAAAACGAGCTAGCGACCGTGTTTTTTCCTCCCTCTGCTTACTCCGGATTTCTTCAAGGATCATGAGTCATTTTCTTGCAGTTCCCAAAAGGACCAGAGCCGAACAGAATGAAATCTAAAGATATTAAAAATGCATTATTTTCATGAATTTTTTATCCATCATACTAAAGGTTTCCTTTGCAAATGTACCACTGACAACCACGATATTTTTAATGTCAACTTTCTTAACTTCGATAACCGACCTTTTCACTCTACCAAAATACTTTTGAGATCTTCAATATTTAACGTTTAATATTTTACATAAATCGATAATCGTTAACGAAAAAAAATGTAACGATTTTTTTTCATTAAATAACGTGAAAAAAGTAAAGGAGTGGTAACAGTGTAAAGACGATGAAAGAGTTCTTAGTACGATTCTCAAGTAACGTATGACGGCATTTCGCAAGTTTTTTCAAAATGCACACCGCAACGTCCCGACTTTTTTTAGTTGCTAAACCCGTATGATACATGGATTCTCATAGGGCGCAGTACCAGTTTGAAATGACAAGAGAGTCTCATCTCTATACATAATCTCTATGTATTAAATCACATTACTTATAACATATCAATTTTGGAAATATTCCTTGTAAAAGCTTGCAATAGTACACCACTGAATACTTTTATCCATGAACGTTAGATTTTTTAATGGGAATGAGAGGGATTTTTAGATTCAACAGCAGTGTTCAAATTAGTAAGAGGGCGAATACCTCACTAATTTCTTCCCTTTGAACAAGATATATAAGATTCAATTTATGCATGGGAAATTTTGATGATTCTTCTTCGTGACCTCTTTTTTAAATATGAAGTTATTTTTCTGGAATAGCAACGAAGGTATCAACAAAAAGTAATTCAAAAGGAACTCTCTCTGAGCCCAGATGAAGCATAAATCAAGATACGAAACGTTGGGGAACGAGTAAAAGTTTATACATGAGTTATGACCCACAATCTCCAGAAGAATAACTTCATGTATGGGAACTTGTCATCAGCTTACCGGAAAATTACTGAGCAGTATTTTATCCCAAGAATTAAGACAGCAACCTATTGCTATAAATGCTACTGCTCTTGAATGCTCTTTACTTAAGACAATAATCATGGCGCTAAGAAAGTTCCTTAATTTCTGCTGAATCCTATGAAAGGAGAAAGCCAAAAGGGTCACATTTTTTCTTAAAATTTGCTAACAAAAGATTTTTTTGACTCTTAAATTAATTTAACAAAATGATTATTTATCGTATTATATAAGCCTCAGGAGTCAGAAGTTTTGCCATTTTCAACGAGATAAAACGACCGGTCAATCCATAGTACCGTTCTGAAAAAAAATAATATTTTTATCAAAGGAAATTGTTGACATTGTAAACGAAGTACTATTTAACGTGCTGAGGAACAAGTTTTTGTTTTTTTGTAAGTATCAAACATCATACTCACAAAATCACAGTATTTTCCCAAATAAACCGTCACATAAAATTGCTTATAATGAAAAAACATTAAGGTAGTCTCATTTCAGAAGCAATCTTATTGACCTTAGGGGAAGTAAAAGAGTGATAAAATTTAAATGAGTCGCATCGGCATTGTTAACCTTGAAAGTAGGCCACGCTTTAAATTCCCAACAACGAAAACGATTTGGTGGGAAGAGGGCACCCATTTTCATCTCTCTTGAGTTTCATTGGAGAGCAAAGCAGCACGTGTTGAGCTGTAGTCGCCGCCGCCGGGTAAACCCTTATGTGCCCCATTCTCCCCGTGCGAAACGTCGACGTCCTCCGATTTCCTCCTTCCAGGACCCACCTCCCGACCGATGGAACCACTCCCACGGCCGTCTCCCTTTCTTTCTCCCCGCTCTGACACCGCCTAAAGGGGGATGGTTTGTCCTTTCAGCCCGCAAGACCAAAAACTCCTCCACCAAGCCATCCCCCAGCGGGGCCAACCCTTGCACATCCCCTATCTCTCGGGCACACGCAATTTTCGTCGTGCGGATGAGGAGTGGGGAGACGATGGCGGTCCACGAGCTCCGAATTCAATTTCACTACGTAACACGGAATAATATCGAGTAGTAGTAGTGGTGGTGGGAGTGGAAGTATCCAAGCTCCCCCTGCTCTTTCCTTCTCTCCTTCACGCCCAATCTCCCCATCTCCTTTCGGCCCGATCGACTCCTTCGCACCCTCTTATGAGCGCGTGCGTGTGTTTGCACGAGAACAAATGGCTTAGCGTTGCTCTCTTCTCGCCCTCTAGGACGCCTCCGACTTATGAAATAACGGGAATCAACGCGGCTATGAGACCAACGGCACAATACTCGTGAAAAGAAAAAGCTTACTGTATTAGAGTCTTCACGAAACGTAAATCTAACAGCACCCCTCTTCATTCTAATGTGAATAACTTTGATTTAGAGCTATTCGTCTCAAAGAGGTTCAGTATCATTATTCTACAACCTTTCCGTGAAGATGTGGATCTAAAATACCGTATTTAAATTAACTGAAATCAGTTAATGACAACTACTAACTCACTAGATATTTAAATCGCTATTTTCTCTGGTCAATAAATTATTAATGATTTGAAAAACACTTAAAAAGACACTTATTTGCGGAATAATTAACGAGGAAATGATTTGGCAGAAGTCAATGGTGATCATTTTGCAAGTTACCTATCTCATTTGATTTTTTTCGAAAAATGACTTCGCCAATTAGTATGATTTCACTTAAATACACAGTGGTTTGTTAAAAGCATACTAGCGTAAGAATACAGAAATTTTGCTTGAGAAAGAACTCAACTTATTAAAAACTCAAATTTACTCAAATTACTACTATGGTAATTAAAAGTGACAATAATAACTCATTTAGTTTTCCTACAAAGCATATCATTTAAATTCTCACCCTCTAGGACGCCTCCGACTTTGGAAATAACGGGAATAAACGCGGCTATGAGACCCACTCATTCCTAAATTCGTAATTTGTTTCATTAAATAATCGCATAGTCAATGATCTACACCATGTAAAAACAAACAATAGCCAAAATATTCCAAATTTCTCCTGTTTTATCATTCTGTTACGCGAACATGTCATGATATTACCAACGAGCACGTCATGGGAATCTTCTATCGTCCACTGTTTCATTCGAACTATTTGTTTTCTTCTCAACTCGACCTCGGCAAGAACTTTCCCTCCATTTCTAAGCTACTTCACGAGCCAAAACATTCATGAATTTTCCTCTCCACCGGTTCCCTCCCCCCACCCCGAGCAAATCCCACCCACTCCCACCCCTTGCCCCTTCCCCCCTATTCCCTCAGCACACCCGAAGCAAACCTCATTCTCTTCTTGCGCACACACACCCCTAACCATCACACCACTCCCCCGCTCCCTGACTATTTATTTCTCTTCCCTCCATCATCTCCTTTTTTATTCCACTCATTGGCCGTCCAATCGGGAGTGGGCCATTTCACTTCCCTGCCCGCACGGCTATTTCAAGGGACGGTGGAAAACCTTCGGCCGGCAATAGGGTGGCCAGCCTCCGAAGAACATGTGGAGGGGAGGGGAAGGAGAAAAGTCTTGGGAGAGCGAGAGAGTCTGGTGAAGATGGAGGGAGGGGGAGGGGAAGGGTATGCCCAGTGCAAGGACGTAAAGGAAGAGAGAAGAGCAGGGAGGGTGAACGCTCGACCACCGACCCACCCCTTCTCCCTCCATCGGATGGGATTATCCCCGGCAAATTTAATAAAGGGAAACGTCGCACGGCCTACATCTCACCCGTGCCCCCGAGTTCCCCCCTTTTCCGCCCTCACTCTCCCTCACTCCAATACCAGCCCTTCACCTCTCTCCCACCATCATGTCCACCCTCCTCTTGTTTTCCGTGTTTTGGGAAGAGTGTGGACATATCCTAGTTCTTGTCCTCAAGGAAGTCATCTCTCCCTTCCCATTTCCGTTTGCCCTCTCCGCCGCCCCCTAGGTTCTCCACTGCCTTCCCTTCCTCCCTCTTGTCCCTCCTCCAATCCGGTAAATACACGAAAGGACAGGTTCACTGATCAAACTATTTGGATGAAATTCACTTGTTGGAACATTCTATGAGTTATCGATTCCATCTTCATAATTTATCAAACAATATATGTACTTGCTTACTCAGAGGTTAAATTCATTGGCGATAAGTTGGTGAAATCTCTAGCAATAAGCCAATGGAAACATTCTGTTCAGCGAAACATTATTTCAAATCGATTACCATCAGCAGGTGTCAACAGAGAATTAAATACTAACTATGCCAGACAGTTCCATAAGCCCAAAAATTAATTTAGTCATTATGTCATTGATAAACATCTGATAATAAGTATACTTACTAACCATGAGTTGTCAGATAATCACGAATCATATAATCTGTATTGAACTATCATTATATCTCAGTCATCCTGTGTATCTCAGAAAAATTATCCAATCTGATTACAATTCCTTTCAGTACAAATGAGGTAACATTCTCCTGAGTAAAAATAGCGGAATATTATATCATAACGTACTGATTATGACAATACAGCCAAATGATAGGAAAATTGACGAAAAATACTAAAATGACCAAAAAATCATTGAGATACGATAAGACGTTCCAAGAAAAATATTCGATGACGTGAGAAAAGGATTACAGTCTCCCTCATTTCATATTTGGATAATGAATGTAAATTGATAAGAAGAATTTAGAAAATTCAGTATATATGCGGCTGCTATAATTCCTAATCCATTAGAAGTCAAGAAAAACACGTTTGCTATATATTTCCCAACAGATGAAACTAGCTAAAACAGGTTAGTTAATGGCAGTTTTTAGTCCATCCACCCAACCGTGGGGCGACCTGGGAGACTAATGGATAGGTTTGTGAGTCGCGCGGTTTGCTTACTCGACAGGATATAGGAAGTAGATGCTGGCTCGCGGGAATGGCGAGAGATATATACACGAGGCATGAAAGATAATACTAGGATGCTGTAAATGTATATTTTGCTTTCTCATTGCATACGAATGAGCGAGAACTGCCAAGTGGCAGAGATGCACGCGAGATTTGCCAGGGGCACCCCTTCATCTTGGGAGGACAATATGTACAAGAGGAAGGAAGATGAAGCACCGTCATGTGGCGTGTCTGGAGGCCGACTGAATTTTAAGACATTTTTTCCTCGAGAAAAAGGACGGATAACTATAGCAGTTTTTCACAAAAGCGAACGTGCCTGGCTTCGGAATCAAGGTAATACACCCAGAATAGATAAGACGCATCAATTTGAAACAGAGCGTCCAAGTGACTGGCGCGAACTATGCACGTACATTAAGTAGGGGAAGATAAAGCACGCAGTCCCAGAGGCTTGCTAGTGAAACAAAATTCACCTGACGCTTTTCAAAGCCTTGTCTCAAACGATGAGAGTATCTAGAGTTAAATTCTATTTACATAATTTGAGTAGGAAACGATATGCTGTGACGTACGCTGCCAAAGACGAGGCGTAATAAAATCCACCAGACGCATTTTCTAAAGCCCTCCTCGACGAATACATCTAGAGTTTAATTATGCGACGTCGTGCGGAGGAGCAAGGAGGAAGGACGCGCCGAAGTGAAACAATGGAATTTCCCTGTTTGGACGAGAGCAAACACTTAAACGATGTTACTCCTAACAGGAAAGGTAACGAGAAGACGGAAGGGTAGCTGAGAAGGAAAAGGAAGGGGTCCCCGCATTAGCATTCCCGCGCGACAATGCATCATCTCAAGGGGACACACAGCACCGGGTCCCTCGCGACCAAGTCTCCCAGGCGCTGCGAATCGTGCGATACGACCCGAAAAAAATACGAGAGAAAGGAAATAAAAGGAGCGGAGAGCATGGAGAGGATAAGGCCTGAGACAAAAGAGCGAACTTTTCTGCGTTTGAGGGGGAAAGAGACGCGAACCCCTGACCCTCAGGATTTGTCGGATAAACCACTTCAGGGCCCTATCCCACTCTGAAATCGGCAGCATTCCGGAAGGAGGATGAAAAACTAAGAAGGAGTTAGGGGGGAGGAAGACGAGGGCAGAGTATGAAGACTGAAAAAAGGGGGGAAATAAGGTATCGGAAAGCCAAGGATAATGCAAACAATTCGTATGGATGAAGGCGGGGTGTAGAGCGGGGAAAAGAAATGGGAAGGAAATGGAATGGAAACTAAGGAATGAGAAAGAGGGTAGGGACAGCTAGGGAGTTGAAAAGAAATTGAGGCTCCAAAGAATGAGAGAGTAGGGGGGGGGAAACGAGTTGATTAATTGAATATTTTATTAGGGAAAAGAGGGGTTCGGGGCTTGGGAAGGCAGGATAAAGCGAGCCATTGGATAGGAAGAAGGAGAAAAAAAGGAAAACCGAATCAATATAAAAGAGTCAACAATGTCAATTTTAACGAAGGAAGTAAGAAAGGGTAGGAGAGGAGAGAGTAAAGCGAGTGGTGAGAGGAGAATACGATGTAAGCCAGAGTTGAGAGAAGACCGATATAAAGGAGACAGGAAAAAAATTCCTCCATTTTGGACATTATTGACACCAGTTGGACCAGAAAACATTCGACAGGTAGTTATACGAAAGGGTAAAGGGACTCTCCGAATTTAATTAAAGATGCAATCAGGCGGGAAAAACGGTTTAGTTGGGAAAGGAACTAAAAGAAATTAATTAAAATGCTGACCGCGCTGGAATTAATTTTTAAGCGCGGTGGTGCACGCATACCAATTACCTAGCTTATGTGCGGAATTGAAAATGGACCGAGAAAGTAAAAAGGTAGGTACGGGCTCATCCAAGAGCCTTAAAGGGGGGAGAGGCAGAAATTTGTAAACATAAAGAGAAAGAAGGAGGTAATTGAATCAGACCGGAGCGGAGAGAAGGACGGGCGAGGGAGTAGGAATTCGGGGATGGTTTGAAAAACAAATGTATTCATCAGACGCTATCATTTATAAACTACGTTTAAAGGGGCAGATAGGTTCTGTGTGGAGTCGAAATGCGAAAAGGGGCGAGCACAAGGGTTTTGGGGGGCTGTCGAGGCCACGTCAGAAAAGAGGAAACGAAACATGGTGGAGAGACATGCCGGAGGGGAATTGAAATGGAAAAGGGGCAGAACCTTGGAGATGCACGAGAACTATGGATTGAGTAAATACTTGGATGAAGGGAGAGAAGGGAAGGGGGAGGACACACAGTGCGAAGCAGTTACAAGGAGAGGGATGCAACCACCGTGGCCTTTGAGGCCTGCCTCCAGTATGCATGTGGATCGACAGGAATACATTAGGATCAACCTCACACTTGAAAACATTTAGAACCAGTAAAATAAAAAAGATGAAAATGTTTGATAAACTGAGAACCGAGATGGAAACTCAAAACTTCAATTAAATGACTAAACTATCATTATGTTTCAAAGTCAATCTTACAGCCGTTTACTTTTTAGTGGACACCAAAAAGATTTGACGTAACATTTCAAATTTTCAGTGAGCTTAAATAAAACAGGCCACACAGATCTCACATAAAAAGTTGTTATATTGGTGATCTAGAATCTAGGATGACACGAGTAAAATCAAGTACTCCATTGTTTTTGCGTTTAATCCGGAATATCAGCATGGTAGAAAGGTGAAATATGACGATGTGCTACATAAGACAGTGCTTTTTGCAGTTCTGTTCACGAATCCAAGAAAAAAAACCTATCCCATTTTGCCTGCATTAATCCTACATTACAGAATCGAATACTTTAAAGGCTTCCGTCAACATACATACAACCTTTTTTAGACCCAAGAGCTCCGGCCATGAGCGAGAGTATGATGAAAATTGAAAACACTGACTTTTCTGTTACAGGTGTGCATGCTCTACCCTAGTCCCGAGGCGCTCAAATCAATATAAAGCTTAATTTTATACCCAATACATCCTCCATAGAATCAAAATTAGAACTTCTCGAAAGATGGGAGCGAAACACGGTATGCTGGACGGGCATTATAATTAATACAGGCCAGTATATTTACCGATAATAATTGAATGACATTCCCAAAGAGAAATATAGGCGTTTGGTTACTTTTTTAAGAGATAAATAGCTAGGGGAAGCGTTCGTTAGTCCTATGAGTACGTTCATAAGGCATACATCCATACGCGCACTTTGTAGTCTGAATACAGTCCAAGAAACTGGTACCGACTAATGACTACACGTGCAGACTAAACCACTGAGAAGAATTGAAACTGAAAAATTCCTCACGGCCCAAAAAAGTGCAGCAGGCGCATTTTTTCTCTCTCCCTTTTATCCCGAAAAGAGACAAGGTTTGTGGTGAGACGGGGACGGGTAGAGAAGGGAGGGAATATGTGTACAGAGGAACTCACGACGCGGCGGGTGAAGACATCGAAAAGGCGTTCCAATGTGGAAGAGGGGAAGAGTAGTTCGGAAAGTGGAGGGAAAGAGAAAGAGAGCGGGGGGAGGGAATTAAAATTGCGAGAGGGGAAGAGGGCAAGGGAGGAAGGAGGGTGGGGAGTAGGCGAGACGGTAGGGAGGCTAGGCGGGGAGTCCGTATTGGTGGCGGAGGGAGAAGAGGAGGGGCAGAGAGGAGAACACGGGTTTAGGGACTCCGTGCCGTAATTAACAAGCTACCCGCTCGGATGCCCCCGCTGCTAAAAGCTCATCTCGGCCAACCCACCCACCCCTTCCTCCCCTCACCCACCGCCACCTCCGAACCAACCCCTCCCCATGGAGGGGTGTGGAGAAATAGTCGGAGGAGAGATAAAACCCTCTCCACTCCCCCACGACCAAACGAGAAACCCTCTATATACACCCCCGCCCCACACCATCCCCTGGGCCTCCACTGTATTGTGATGCCACTCTATCCCCTCCCTCCCCCGTAAAAATAAGTTCCAGCCTCCTCCACCCCCACCTACCGCTAGAGATGCATAAATACTCTCAGCCACGGCTACGCAATTCCACACTGTCGCCTTCCCTCCCGTACCCCCTTCTCCCTTCTTGCAACCGGCGTTTAGGCCAATTTCCTCGTATCGGCGCGGAGGAAGAGGGGAGGTCGGTAGCGGGGGACTCGAGGGGTGGAAAATGGAGGATGGAGGGGGGAAGCAAAGGAGAGAAATGAAGTGGGGGTTGGAAAGGATTTCAGACCGGTGAGGATCTAACGCGGGAGTGTGGGCACGGACAGACTGACATTGCGGGGGAATGGAGTGGAACGGGCCGCGTGTACTATCCGCCCACCATTTCTTTGCAAATATGGAAAGGTTTGCGCGCGCGTTGTATATTTTTTTGCCCTAGAGAACTTCGAGACACCTATGCATTCAAGAGCGGTGCATTCTCTGAGCCCTTGCACAGAGCGGGTACACCTAAGGGTGCTTAATTAACTGGAGCACTTCTCGGGGAGCGCAAGTGAGTGAATCCAACTACGACCTTCCACTGTGCATGATGTTTATATGCAAATCCAATGCGTGTGGTTGACGCTGAGCAGAAAAGGCACAGACAGTGGAGTTTCCGAGAATATGCAGGATGCCTCACAAGGTGATTATCCCCGTCAGACAATGAGTTAGCATTCGTCTGCCACCCACAGACTTTTAGAACAAAACTGTTAGCAATCTGCAAGGTAAGCGCTGAAAGCCTAAATGCAACAGCAATGACTTCTGCATTTTACAATAAAATATAGAATTTTAATCAAAATGTTATAATAATACTTCTGAGATGTCAAAGCTTAAAAATGACTGCAATGATGATTCAACTCTTAGAGACCCTCACAAAAATAAAACAACAGGCTTTCAATCAGCTAGCAATGGAAGAACGTAGCGTGTGCTATCACACAATGAAGATATATTTCCTTCAAATTCTTCTATGGGATAGTTTGCTATCATACCTTTTTAATTTTACCCTACTTAACATTCAGATGCCTGAAGATAAGTTTCTTGTGGAAATTTTTCTCTCCTAAGTTAAAAACATACTCTTAGGGAAACACATTTATGAGACTGCTTTTTTCTCCAATATCTGGACGAGCTTTTCTGCAATCGACTGCTGCTATAAAACGCAAAGACGAAATCCTGCCCACAACATAGGGGGAGAGAAATTTAGTATATTAACAGAATAATCAATACACATTATAGTTCTTAATAGAAGGTAAGGCAGCAATTCGCAATATTAGTATTAATTTTGCATTTTGATTTGAATCGCAGTACGATTCGAGATCAATCTGCCCAGCCATTCTCGGAAAAGAGTCAAATATGAAAGCTTTACGTAGGGTAACATTTGGATTCATCCGAAGATTTTGATGGGGTGGACTCCCCACAAGTATTTTACTAGAGTTACATTAATTTTTCTCATAGAGAGCGATGCCGGAGACTGATGTAGGATGATACTGAATGATATCTCTACACAGCAAACAAAAGAGATGAATACCATTGCTATCTGAAATAAGCAGCAGCTTCTCATTCACGCATCTGAGAATCACCAGCAACCTTAACAGATTTCTTATGACCACGTCTGTCAACGACCCGGAGAGGCTGAGGAAAGAGAATCGGCAATCCGTGAGTTCACGACCCGCACCGGGGAAGGGGGACGGAGGGGTCGAGTCTACTTGGGCGGACGCCGAGACGGACCAACAGGATGCATGCCAGGCACACAACCATGGACAAAATAACGAAAAAAGGACAGTCACGGGAGAGATGGAAGGATAAGGAGATATGGCAGGGAAGCAACCGCCCGACCGTGCGCGGTGGACATATACGCCGAATCCACAAGCGTAGCGCTCGAGTGCAAGGGAGCAGATTTTGGGTAGCGGGGTGAATTGGGGGGGAGGGGGAAATAAAAGAGGGGGAAGGAGAAACAGGGAGAAGGGGTAGAGGAGGATAATGAGAAAGAGTTTGAGACAGGCTGGGAGGAGTGAATCGGTAGCGGAGGGATAGAGGTTGGGAGTGGGAAGGGAAGTTGGGTGTATACGGCCCGGGTGAGCGTGTTTAAGTGTTCCGGTGGTGCACGGTGGGGATGGGAGATGTTTTGGAATGAAGGGGGACGTGGGTGGAGAGATGTGAGGGTGCTGGGAGAAGGGGAAGAGCAGGAGGGGAATGAATGTAGAGAGAGAGATATGGGAGGGAGAAATGTGTGCATGCGGGGAGATTAGGGAAAGAGAGGAGGTAAAATGTGGACGAGGGTGGTTTTATGGCCCGGGGATGGAGGGAGGAGCCGAGAGATGGACCAGTGCTCTGGGGGTGGGAGGTGTAGGCGGAAAAGGGTTGTGATGGAAAGAAGATAAGGGATGGAATATGCGAGTGGAGAGAAAAAGGCGAGAGTTAGACGGAAAGAAATGGAGTGACGCACGGGAAGAGGTGTTCGGGCGGAGGAGACTCCTAATGAGGTAAGGACGGGAAAGGGGAGAGCAATAGCACAGTCTATTCAGCTGTGAATTTTGCAATTTTTTGTTCTAAAAAATAATATTCTCCGAATATTTCACACTAATTTAGGAAATCACAAAGTAAAATTATATTCTGGTGTCGAAATGAGGATTTGACATTATTCATTTTATGAAACGCGTTCCACAGAAAGGTCGATGTAATACAACGACATCTTCCCCTCGAGGACCACGCGCCACAAGTATCAGAACGCCATCATCATATGTCGTTCAATCCAAAGATTGGTTGACTGCGGCCCTCTATCTTTCACTATCTCATGATAGCTCATTTACTCCTGAGTAGTTCTTATTCTGCACCTACTTTTCTCTTTATTCGGTCTATGTAATTATTTATCTCTTTACCTTCCTCTATTTATTCTTAAATTATTCACAGTATTTTTTACAAGCACATTGTGCCTCAGGGTGAATACAATTTATTCTGCTCTTCTATCTGCAGTGTGTTCCATGTGGTCCTTTCTCTTTTACTCTTCTGTACTGACCTCTAACTTCTGTACTAAATTTCTCATCCATAATATAGTAATCGGTCCGTTTTATAAATAAGAATCAGAAATAAGTACGTAGTTAAGAGCTGAAATTTAGAAAATTCTGAAGGACCAAAAGTATGTAGCCTTTTTTGATATTACCCCCATGGAAAACAGATTACCGTCTTTCGCCAACAATCCACATGCATTAAGATCATACTAACGATTATTCTGATGTCATTCACAAGCAGAACGAAGAGAAAGGATTATCAGTCTTGGAAACCAAAAAGTAAAATAAAAGACACAGGCAAAGACAAAAAGAATTGATTTTAATCTATCCAAAGATTTATGAAGAGAAGTTATTCTATCCAAAAGATTTAAGACGTGAGTTATGACAAAAAATCACCTAAAGTAGCTTTAAATACTTTTTCATATTGTTCGAAACTTGATAACACTTCAGTCCGTAAAATAAATATAAAACTTTGTATTCGGCACTCAAAAAAAGAGCCTTCGAGATATATGAAGAGTATTTTGTTTCCTTAAAAGATACCACCTCAAATGATAATCTCAGATATAACAACATACACATTCGTTGTTGAAACGATTTCTAAGTTTTCCATTAAGCATTCCAATACCAATTCATTGACTAGGAAACTCTGACGGCGCCGACATTGAGAAAGAGCCACAAATGGGGCTACATTAAAATGTGAGGTATTTTTGTCACCCCTGGCATTAAATATCATTCTGTAAACACTAGATCTTCTAGTTTAGGAACGATGGATAGGCAGATGCATTTTTTTGGGTTTAATCGAAACCTAAAGAGTCCCTTCTTCTAAATATTGTTCCTTTGCTAACTGAATGGACAAGGAAATAAACTATGCTAACCCAGAACAGGGTACGAGTGATATGCCAACAACGTGAGGCTCAGTATCAGGTGAATTACAATACCGCAGTCAAAAAAACACCCACCATTTAGTGGAAGACTTCCATACGGAGGACATGGGACGTACACTTCAGAATTAGTTCCAGAATGCCCGGGTCCCTCTTGAACTTCCTGAATGAACAGGCGTTTAATTTCATAATCGACAAAAACTTTAGGAACCACAAAATTGTACGGAAACGAACGCACTCCTGGAACACAGGAAAAGAGAAGGGAAAAAAGTACTTCTACCTGCCAAAAATTCAACGATTTCAATACGAGACAAAGGGTCGCACAGAGATAATTTCACAAAAATCCTCAGCTTCTGAGAGGAGATAATGGAAATGTGGAAAAGGGGGGGACGAGGATTAAATGAGGTGAAGGGGCGGGAGGAGAGGAGAGGGAGACATGATGGGGGGGAGGTTTTATAATTGTCACTGGGTAATACAGGGAGGGTGCAGGTACATCCATTACATAGGGTTTCTGTCTAAAAGAAGAGGGAAGCCGCAACGGAGAATGAATACGCTGGAATGGAATATAACAATCAATACTTGCCCTAGGGGGATGAATAGAAATTACGTCAGGGAGAGGATCCTGGCAACCATTCAGGGTCGAAACACGACCCAACAACAATATAACTCTACGAAATATCCAGCGAGTTGCCACAAAGGCGCATTACATGGGGTGCTAGGACATCAGCTATTAAAAATGGTGGAAAGAGGGAAAAAGAATATGCAAATAGAATATGGAGAGGACGAAGGTGAACTGCATGTTGACGGAAGCTCGAAATGTCTCGATAATTATTAGCTATCTAACTAATGGCGAATAGCTAACTAATGGCGAATGGAAATAAGTAATTCCGCATCTAATACTTGTACCATGAATATCCCGTATTTTATAATTATATTAGTTCTAACGGTATCGCGCTTGTGGTTAAAATATTATACTCTCAGTCGCATTGAATCTCGCATGATTTGAATTCTTCAAGTAATCTCAACATTTTTGCACCTATGCGGATATCTGAGAGCTAATCCAACGCTCGCCTAAAAAATACCTGAAGGAAAAAAAGCAAACGGAGGGGAGCTTCCCAAAATGGAAACGAACGAAAGAGAGAGCTGTGCGAGAATAAAAGTCAAACCAATCTCCGGGAGATGCGAAATTGGAGAGATGACACGAGAGGCGAAGAGGAATCCCAGGGATTTTGAAGTGTGGCACTCTCCAATGACAAGAGACAAAAGGAATGAGAAAAAAATGAGAGCGTCAAAATAAAAAAAGAAGAGAGAGTTGGGACGAACGGGGACGGAAGGAGGAGACAGAGAGAGAGAGAGACAAAAAAGTGAGAGGGAATGGCGGAGATGGCTGAGGCGAGAAAAGAGACCGTTTATTGAAATCGTCGTTCGAGTCGACAGAGTCCCTCCGTTTTTTTTTTCTTTTTTTTGCATCAGGTGTCGATCATGAATTTGGCCCGAAGGGGTACTCCTGCGGCAGTGAAATGCGGAAGGAGGAGGCATAAGGAAGGAAAAGGACGTGAGAGAGAGAGGATAAAAAAGAAAGATGACAGGCAGGGACTGCTTGACTGCCTAATGCGCCAAAAATGTTGCCGAGGGAGAGAGAGGAGGGAAGTTTTGTGTGTAGGCGGGGACGTAGCTGAGTTGGCTGGGTGGCGGGGAGTTGCGGAGCGCTTGTGCTGTGCTGCCCCATTCTCCGCCGTGTTCGCATGTTGCGATGTTATGGGGGGGGGGGAGTGAATTGAGGGGGGGAGTGAAGTAGGGAGGAGCGAGAAGATACGAGGGGAGGAGGAGAAATGATGGAATTCATGAAGAGGGGGCGGAGTAAAATGAGGAAAAGGGTAGCGAGCAGGGTGATGGTTGCGAGGAGCATTTGAAGGGTTCTGGGGAGGGGGACGAGCTCTACAGGGTTGGAATGGAAGGGTTAGGCGAACGAGAGGAGGCGAGTACCCCAAGGGGGGGAGGGGGAAAGGAGAAGCGGGCAAGAGAGAGAGGGTGGGCTGATTGTTTCGTATTTCGTGCAGGAGGGTGCGCGAGGGGAGGGAGAGGGTTGGTTTGAGAGATTTCGGGGGCACGGGGAAAGGTAGGAGGAAGAGCGGAGTACGGCAGCAGACGCCGAGGGAGGTAGAGCTGTGGAGAGGATTGGGGGGATGGAAGTGATGAGGGTTGAGCCAGAGTATGGATGAGAAGGGTGGTGGAAGTGAAGGAAGGAAAACGAAGGGTGGAGAGGAAGAAGACAGAAGGGCATCCCCCTCATTCGGGGAAGAAATTTAGACCGTATGGCCCATTCATACGCACAACGCTAAGAACAGATGGAGAGGATGAAGGAGGGTGGGGAGGAGGCGACGTGGTACGTGTTGGGGCGACGAAGTTGGTAGGGGAAGCGTGGGACGTGAAGATTGAACCAAAAGGGAATAGGAAAGGGGTGGATGATGAGAGAGAGGGATGGGTGGGAAGGTGGCAGTGGCACGGAGCAAGAAGCGTAAGGTGGCACAAGGAAGAGAAGCGCGGGGAGGGAGAGGACGAAGGAGGGATAATAAGAGCATTCCGCAGGGGGAATAAAACTGGTCGCGGTTCGTGCTCCTGTGTTACCCAACCGCGAAGCACGTCCTGCGGGTGAAAAGCAAAGGAAAACAGCCCGCGAAAATATCACACACCATTTGAATTCTTTCGCGATATAAATGGAAACTCACCGCATTCACATCCCCTCCGTTCCCCGCCCGAAATTTCTTCAGCATTCTAGATTGAATTGAACGACGGCGAAACGAAAAAAAAATTAGGGATGGAATCAATTTATTTAAAACACTAAACTTGAGATTGCCTCGTGGAATGACCAACTGTCAAAAGCATAAACAGAACATTACTACAGAGCAAAACGCCAACAGTTACCCTCCCCTCAGTACAATGCAGATTATTTTCCTTTAACACCCTCCATTGATTGCAGAGTACTTATACAACGGAGGAACTAAATGAAAAGAAAAACTATTCCGGAACGTGGAAAAATAATTGAAACAATTCCACCAGGAAAACACGGGGCTCATATCTCGCCGAAGTGGCTTAAACAATTTCACTCTTTTTTTCAGCGGGAAATCACTTTCCCTTCCAGAGAGAATTGGATGTACGCTTATTCCTCCACTGCGAAGAACGTGCGAAGCAAAAATACTCTACCCGAGAACCCCCTATTTTTATATGAACACTCCACTCTCACAAGGTTTCACTGCGGAGAAGAAGAATATGTGTTGGGACAACTGAAAGTACTCCCCCCACATTGCATTCCATCGCAAAACCCTCAATGACGAGAGAGAAAGAAAGAAGAGAGGGGCAGGGT
Source organism: Ceriagrion tenellum (assembly GCA_963169105.1). Classification (NCBI taxonomy): domain Eukaryota; kingdom Metazoa; phylum Arthropoda; class Insecta; order Odonata; family Coenagrionidae; genus Ceriagrion; species Ceriagrion tenellum. The sequence continues at coordinate 65,571,507 of OY720632.1, forward strand.
TGGAGGGACGACTATCATTTGCCTGGAAAGTATTAAAAAATAAATATACACCTGGAAGCCATTTTGGGCGCGCGCAATCCCACGGGGAGTGATAAAAAAGAGGCCCAGTGGTCATCTCTACTCGGAGGGAGGAGGAGGAGGAGGGGATACATATATATCTAAAATAAGAGGAGGGGGATGAAACAGATGAGGGAGGAATTCCACTGCACCCGGCAGGGGAGAGGGGATGAAGAGGAACTAGGATGGGGATAAAGGGAGGGAAAAGGGGGGTTGGAGGGTTTGAGGTGGTTTGTACGTGAGGGGAAGGGATAGGTAGGGTGGTGTTCATGGTGGGAGGGATCGTGGAGGGGGGGAATAGGCTGGGAAGTGGCGTCGTAGGGACATGGGCAGGGGGTGTGGGCGGACCAGCGGAATTAAAGAGGGGAGAGCTAACGCCGCCACGAATTCTCGGCACGCGCGACACCTCGACCGGGAGCCTCAACAGGGCGGGGAGGAAGTGGGCGAGAAGGGAGGGAGGAGAGGTGCAGAGGAAGAAGATAGAACTGGGGTATGGAAGAGGGATGACGACCGTGGGGAGAAGAGGGCGAGGAAGAATGGTAAAAGGAGGAGCGATATGACGAGGGAATGGCTAGCTTCAAGGAAACCCGCGCGATGGTCTTCCTCGTCAACCGCCCTACGATCTGATCCACTACACTTTAACTTTTCCAGGAAATTGTCACTCAAACGCCCAAACTTCACGAGCGATCTCAACTTATCCTGGATTCAACGAGGCGGAGTCCTCGGGCACTCATTCAAATTAGAGTGCTCAAAAGGAAACTGCATATGGAAGATTCCCACTTCCGCCTCTTTTAAGATTGCTGCGTGGTTCATTAGATGAGAAAGTGAGAGGACTGATGTACTAGGATCCGAAAACTAATATCCCTTTCACCAATGTACTTACTGTAATTGGCGAGCATGTAACATTTATATCTCACTGAACACTAAGTATTAGGAGAAGGTATGTCTCACAATTTTTACAAATTTCACTCTTTCCAAACGATAAGAATCCTCAAGAATCTCAACGGAAAACCTTAAACCTAAATTAACCGCTGCAGGCTAGTAGTACGAGATGGTAGTATGAAAAAGAGAGAAAAAGAAAAAAAGGATGGAACAAATATTATATTACTGAGGTATGTAGAAAAATGAAAGTTTTCTCCTCCACCTTTCGATATTAAACTCATTTAATGAAAAACGCGTATACAGTCCAAACTAATTCATGACAATGGAATTCAAGCATAACTACCTCACACTATTTTACTTTGATAAATAAATATTCTTAAGCACAATACTCTGGGCAGAAAACACTCTACGATAATTATAGCAGGAGATTAAAGCCTCAAAAAATCTCTAGCCCACAGGGTACGCATGCGTATTTTTCTTAGAACGCTTACAAATGGCCGCGACGGTAACATTTAACGGATTCTTCACGAAAATTTACTCCTAGGGTCCAATTACTAGAATAGAACATTGTTTTTCTACCACGAGTTGCGAGAAGCAGTAAAAAATTCAATAGAAAAACCAAAATAGTTTATAAAAGAGCAATTTTCCATGATATTCAATGTATAAGAGTACAATGTACCGCATTATTTCATTGAAAAAGACGAAGACCGATAAAATAACATTTGGACATTGTACCAATCAACTAATGAAGCGCAAAAGGCGGACAAGCACTAACTTCGCGACCCGATGTTATCAAAGTCACTTATACTCACAAACTTCACTCTTTCACAGTCACGCCCACAAAGTCGATAATTACAGGCAGAGAAGAACACATATCATCCCATTGGAGGCGTTCGCTGCTTTCGAATACACCATGTTAGCTCATAAATAATACCTTCTTTCAGTTTGCAGAAAGAAACCTAACTTGAGAGTTTTCAAACGCAGGGGAAATATCCAACTGTAACTCGATGACTACAAAATCTCTCTCCGAAACATTCGGAAGTATCTCTTTCCTCACGCAGGACTTCGTGCAACAGAACTTCCCGAGGGAAAAGTTTTTTTCCGGACTTCCGAATGCCAAAGTGGATCCGGAGGATCGTGAGAGGAAGGAAACCCATAGGAAAAATAAAAAAAGCACGAGACCGAACAGCCAAAACAACACCGTCACCGGGTAGATATTTACAGAAACTGAAGCAAGAAGAGTATAAATGATTTGTTAGTTGATAATCTAGAGTGGTGACGGACAATTGATGTTGCATGAGAAATCGAGGGCAAGTAGGTTTTCGAGAATGCTTCTGAAATCACGTGGTGGAGATATTAAGCGTTCAATATGTTGGATAAGATAAAAGAATTTCTTATTTTCTTACATTTTAAATATTAAACGGACATTAGTATCCATGTACCAATATCAAGGTACAGTGGAATGATTCTTGATAATTTGCATATATGTAGTGCCGGAACCCATTAAACAAGTAAAACGAGAAAAAATAAATTATTAAGTTTTTTTCCTTACGCAACATTTTGCACAGGTGGGAGGGCTGGTAAGGTAGGATTACGTTGGGAATGGAAGAATAGTAGTGGTGAACTCAGAATCGGCATTACCCTACTCCAAACGTAATACAATAAGGGGTCCGCATTTTTAAACCAAGAACGAGGGACAAAGTGCAACTTTTGAAGAGCTCTACGTAGCACCCATTAGGAGTTCGGGGTTTCACAGAAATATACACGCCTCTTCCGGGTATCAAACCAGGACCCTCGTGGAATTTAGCCAGTTACTACAGCCACCACACCAACCCGATCCCCTTTCAGAAAATGACAATTCACGGGATATGCAATGGGGATTTAAAATATGTATTAAGGGGATGGATAGGGCTGGGGAAAAGAGAGTGATAGGAGAGCGGAGAGCGAGGAAAAGGAAGGGACGCGGAGGCGGTTGGGAAAAGAGAGAGAGAGGGGGGGTAAGGGAATGAGAAATGGAGGCGGGAGTGGATGATGGGAGGGAGCAATTTAAAATGCGGAGGGAGAAAGGAGACCGTGAACACGCGCAGGGGAGGAGGGCGACGGAGATATTCTTTAACGGCAAAGGGTGGAGCCCAAAGTAATGATTGTTAAGTTGACGGATGGGACGACAAGGGACCGGAGCATATGGATGGAGGAAGGGGTGTGGTTGGCAAAGGGTGAAATATAAGAGCGGAGCGCATGAGGGCTAAAAGGGAGGACGAAAAGAGGTACGCACAAAAAGACACGGAAACGATTAAAACTGTGGACAAAATTGAGACTTTTCGAGGCGAATTTTAGGATCATGGATCCCCACAGAAAGAGCCAAGAAGAAATATATGTCCCACGTATTTAAACATAAACGGAAGGGGAATGAATCAGAAAAATTAAAACAAAAACCTAAATGAAAACAAAAACGCAGATGCGAAGAGAAATATCCGGTATTTTTCTAAAATGTCATGCACTAAAAATTCCCTAAACTGGTGGAGAATTTTAAGGAAAACCTTTAGTAATCTCTATCGAAGAAGTCCATGAAGCATAAGTCACAGTCATAAGCAGAGCGTGAATATTTGAAATAGATGTCATATGTGGGATGGATAAAACAAATTCTCGGTCCTCATCATGTGGTTATGTAGAGGGCGAACCAAAGTAATTGCGACTCTTTGATTTAAATTTGAGTTTCAATACATAAAATAGAAGGATAAACAATTTTGTTGGAAAGACAGTGGTTTCGGAGATACTAGGCTAATTCACAGAGGCGAACTAAAGAGTTGCGCTCAGAAAATAGATTATTATCATCTGTGGCCATTGTTTCCAGCACGAATGAGGCAGCGAATGAAGGAAATATGGGAGAGGAGGAACTCGAGAGCGGTTGGGTTGAAAAAGAGCTTGGAAACGCACGGAATACAACCATTACGCAATCGATGCCCTATATTAAAAAAATATCCGTGACGCGCCAATCAGCGCCCGCTGCTCACGAAAGCAACACTATCTGAACTGGCACTGACCAGAATATGGGCTCAAAGATTTTTTATCAGAAACCTGGCGTAGGAAAGACAAAAAGCACTGAAAACCGTCTGAAAGAGCGACTTAAGACTGAATTTTCTAAAGTCTCTGATTTTCTAAAAAACAAACATTTCTAATAGTAAAGGCTCCCACACATTACAATACGAAAGTAACTAGTGTATACTTCGAGATGATTCGGAGGTAAGCATGGAGAGAGGAATTGTTTCACTGGCTGACGTTGATTCAGCTTCAAGTGGATTTTCGTGAACTTCCTTAATGGTTTGGAGGTAAGCTTAATCCCCGATTTGTTCATCAGTCACGTTGTTTACACGCAAAGCGTATTAATTTCGAACTCTCCCGAGGGCGTATGAGAGCCTTCAACCGCGGGACGAGATTAGATCGCGCGAGTTTGCAAGAGGAGAGGGTTTGCGAAGGGAAGACCAGGAAGATAAGGGTGGCATATTCGGATCAAAGCGTAAAGGAAGGAGAAGACGAACGATGAATTAGGATGTGGGAGTTAGTGTGCCAACGTAGAAGAAGGTATAGATTGAGGGACCGAGAGGGAGAAAAGGGCAAGAATATGAGGGAGAAGAAGATAGGAAGACGAAAGTTTCCACACAAGAAAGGGATTTGGGACATGAAGACGAGTGGCAAGGATTAGTGGGACGATAATGAAGGATTGCTCCCATCCAGGTTTGCCTCTATCTTCCCCTGCGCAAGTAACCGAGGCGAGGAGAAAGATTTGGGAGTTTCTAACTGGTATACGACCAAAGGGAGAGTAAGGCTGATTAGTTTATCCGGGCAAAATTCAGAATCTCTGGAGTCAGCTTTTTAGCTATTATCACAACATTTCTGCTTTACGATGTATAGCCTAATTTTTAATGCTGAAAAAATAACTCATGGTGTTATAGACGATATTTACAAACATTCTTATCGACACAAAAAAATCGCCATTAGTGTTTGAAAGCACGCCAATGAGTACGTCAGAGATAATCTGCTCGCCGGTCTACAGCACTAGAGTGGTGTATATAATTGTATTCATGGGTTACTCTACCATTTGACTAAAAGGTCTACGAGCAAAGCGAAGTCAACTTCCCGTCACCTTACCTGCCAAACATCAAGTCTGCCTAAGTTCCTCGTGATTTCTGCCTCTAACTTTTGACGTACAAATATTGGAGGAAATACGAATCATTAGAGAATCGTCGAAAGATTTAGCCTATTTAAGCGAAAAGTGTTTACTTATTTTAATTTGAGAGAACGCATTTAATTAAAAATTTACATCGCTATTTTGATGGCATTTCTCAAGAATTTTTGACGACATTGATACATTACCAAGCGTTAGCACGCTTTCCTCTGATAGGTAATGTGGCCGAGCAACATTTGACATCCACCAGCGTTTCGCTGGAAACTCAATGCGTTCACTGTGTAACCGCTTCGAATGAAATTTAAAGGAGAGCAGTCCGCTTGAGGCCATTCCGTGGAGCCAGACAAAAATGCGAAGGTCTTCGACGAGTAAAATAGACAGCTTTCAAGCCCTTCCTTCACCACTTTCCGCTAAATAGTATAATTTACATTCAACACAATACCTAAATACCAACAAAACTATAGTTGAAAATACCACGGAAGGAGAAAATAAATGTGCGAATTTAAATAGAAAAAGGAGGTAATTTCTGTCGTTAAAGGCGAAGTAACGAGCAAGAGCCAAAGACCCGATAATAATCGCATCTCAGATTCCATTGTCTGGAGTGTTTTAGCTATCAAATCTTAGCGCATTCAGATCTTCCACAAGAAGAAAATTTCTTACCTTCTTTCACAAAGGAAGAGAATTATATCCCAGTCCCCATCTTGCTTCCAAGGCGGAGGAGAAATCAGACCATACACTAGGGAAGAGGGAATTGGATCGCTGCGACTAGCATGGACGTGGCAGGATGCGATAAGTTGGTTCGAGGTTAAATGCAAGAATGGGTTAATGTGCCGATACAACAGGCGGCCGATCAGATCACGCCGACTACGACTCCGCCACGCCCGTCCACCGACAAGCGACCGCTTTGACATCACATCTTGGATCGGCCGACTTCTCCATCGCGGCAGTGGCAGTTGGTCGGTACAGTATAAAACGCGCTCAGAAAATACGCAATTACTAGTTCAGAAACTTAATCGAACTCCTCTTTTGAGCGCCGGGATATAAAAGTAAGACAACACTGAGCGATGTCCGTATCCCTAAGAATGGAAAGATATATCTCACATGTAGATCACAAGGCGAGGTGAATGAGTGAATGGAGGGTGCACAAATTGCGGGAAATACTCAGCAAGAACGAGCCGACGGGGTTGCAAGAGTAGCATTACGGCTCGAGTTAACATACCGTCATTTACCGGTGTATCTCGCCTTGTATTTCAAGGTGACAACTAAGTCACTAACAAACATTTATGCTTATTCATTCATACACATTGAAAATAAGGGCTGTATTTGTTTTAGTAAAACAAAAGTATAATAATTCATAACGACCACCTCTCGTATTTGTTTATTCACAAGTACCGCATATACTTTGACAGGGATAAAATATTTAAAAATGTGAGAAGTCATTCACTCCCCCTTCAGGTGTGGTAGTTTCCCGTGATGGATTTCTTTAAGGATTTATAACCAATTCTTATGTTATTTCACAAATATTCCATTCTATTTTTTCATGTAGTTTTACTCCTAATTAACTTGATTAAACATTCATCCATGAATTGACAAACGGGTGAGACTGAAAAGAAGTTAGGTAACCGGTTGCCCAAAAACCTACTAATCATCTGATAAAACACTCAATGGATAATTTCGATAGTTTTAAAAAGAAAATGGACGAGGAAAACACCGGGAAATGTTAAGACAGGGAAATTAAGCCGTCAATTATTCTAAGGAAACTTTCCTTTTTCCTTTCCTTTCCTTTCGAGACCAAAACTATTACTATGCGTCCAATATAGACGAAAAAATATTATAAATACGCCTATCTGCACAGTTTTTCGGCAAACGGAAGTACTAAAGAATAACCATAAACATTTTTTGGACCAACAGGTACAAGGATTACCCAAGGATATGATTTTCCACACAGCAATAATCCCAAAAAAATTGTTTTCCAGGTGAAAAAAAAGTTTAAGATAGATACTATTACGTCTATCGGATGTATCAAGCAATAACTAGTCCTAAAACACACCAATCACAGCGCGACATCGTTTGCGTACTCAAATATCAACTAGGAATAGTTCACCGGTGAGGCAGCCACAAACCCATATGAGTCTTACGGGGCTTGCTGCGCGCCAAGGTATCCACTAATTCAGGCGAGCATCGTGAGGAATACCTCACACAGCAGATATGCGGCGTTTGCATGTGGAATCGGAGAGGGAATCGCCCGGGAAGAGGGAGCGGCGGCATTTAGCGTGTTCGATATATCAATGGAGAAGAGGGAGGTAGGGTCATGCACGCGCCTCGTTCTCTCACCCCATCGACAGGAGGCCTCTTGAGCAACGAGAGCAATAGTAAATCATTTCATTGCGGCGGATACGGAAATCAACCAACTGATCGCATTCCGAGACCATAGCGACGGGATAAATCAACGGCTGAGCCTGGGAGCGCCTCTGTGGAAATGTCGGGTGCGCGGGATCTCGATCTAAGAAGATAGTGGTTTGATCTTTAAGACGCCCGTAACATTTTTAACCTCTCTTTTCCGCTGCTGCTCAATTCAAATGGAAAATGCGACGAAGCGTACATTAATAATACTGAGAAAAATACTTTCAATCGAAATCTCACTTTCTTTCAGCTTATTCGAGATGACCTATAGATACCTCGCCATTTTACCTACATGCAAGAAAACTCGCGACAAAGACACTGAAACATCAAAAGTCTCCAGATTTTTTTCTCGTGAAAAGAATAGTTAATTCAAGTGATCCCATAAATCTACATCGTTTTAAGTATGCTAGAAGAACGATAATACGAGAAGATATTTGCCAACATGTTATTCAACAGACTTGAGATGACTGTATGAATATATTGTCATGACTAAAAAGAGAGAACGCTTAGTATTTTCCACACTTAAAACCCGACCCAGGTTTCAACTGCCTTGCAATCATTTTCAAAGGTTTGCTTTTCAATTTTGCAAGGCAGTCGAAACCTGGGTCGGGAATTAAAGATTTAAGTGTGGAAAATACTAAGAGTTCTCTCTTTTTAGTCATGTCAGTAGTGTCATTCCACAAAGTTACGCCTTCAACCATTAAGTTTATGTGTGAATATATCCAAACTATACACTTAACTTATATGTCTAAAACTCATAGAAAATGAATTCAAGAGCCATGTGATATCACCTCCTTTCTCAAAAAAAGAATAAAGTATTTCTGAGCAGTACGAATAGGAAATCATTAAAGTATCATTAAACTAATTTATGGAATACGAACGTACACCTAGCCACGAAGAAGCACGGGACCACGGCAGTCAACCTAGAATAAACACGTTGTGACGCTAAGTAGGCAGCCTAATAGCGGCGACAAAAATATCTGCCATAACTTCGTTTCCCATCGATGAGGAGATATATTCAGAGGAACAGACTCGCCAACATTCGACTTGAGGAGCATACTAGGGCACCAAGTTCCCAGCGAGGGTTACACTCCACCGCGCGGCACCGGGCCTGATGCCCTCGTAATGAGCCGAGGACGGCAAATTGGGTGTCCGCACCAGTCCATGGACGAAAGAGTACCGTATCGGGCCAAGCGCCATTATCCCGAGGCATCCAATCCTCTCCCTCGGAACCTTTTAAAGCCCCCAGAGCGCTTAACAATGAGCTGCGGGGGCAAAGACGGAGGAGAAGAGGCGTGTGTGACAGAAGTACAGAGAGACGGAAGAGGAACGATTAATTACTGCACGTGCTCCACCTCTGAAATGTAAGGCATGGGGGAATCGCTCGGCGAGAGGAAGGCGAAGAGAAGACAGACATAACCCTGGCAGATGCGGGGACGAAATGAGGAAGGAGAAAGACGGAACAAGGATAAAGATTATGACCGAGAGATTATGGGAAAAGACCATGTAGTCTAAATCAAAATCTAAATCCATGTAGTACTCCGCGAGCTGCCTCACGGACGTGTGGCAAGAGATTTTAGGATGCCGGATTTGAGGTGTATTCATATCATTCTACTTATTTTTTGTGACATGATTTGAGATTTTGCAGTGAACAGAAAAGGTATTTTATGTCTATTTATTCAACTTAAGGGGGCTCTACCGTGGTTGTGTAGTGGTCACGAAGGTGGAAAAAAGTTTCTTTTTTACTTTGTTATGCGAAATTTATATTTTTAAATACCTACTTACCACTCAAGAATAATGGATATGGCAATATTTCACGCAATACTTCAAGTTACTGACGCCTTTGAGGTTGCAATATCATCTTTAGAGTTAAAACGCCCATTTGTTCACATCTGATGGCATTAAGGTCTGATGAAAATGTTTGAAATATCAAGATCCATAATTACATTTCAACTAGCCAGTGAATAAATCATTTCGTGGAATTCTACTCAGTAAATAAGACAATTTCCGTCATTTCTTCAGCCTCAAAGAACTGGAATCAATAGAATGCGCCGAGTTCGATGTCCAACTCAAGAGTACATGCTGTTCCCTGAATTCGCAGCAGGACAAGCGCTAATATCGAATACGAATTACTGGAAGTTCGTCTATTGTTCTTGATATAACCCCACCTGATCCATTTTCAAGGGCGTTGCCATCCAATATATTTGAACTAGATCGTCACCTTCATCGTTTACTTCTGAACGTCCAAATGATCCTGAAGCGTTGACCAGCTCACTGGGTTGGCCCGCTTTCTCATTTTAGTTTTATCTTAACTCAAGTATGTACGTGTTTACACTAGCCACCATCGAAATTTGAGTTCGCGTCTTAAAGGTAGGAGGCAAGTATTCTAGCATCGATTAATTCATGACAGTAGCAATAGTAACTAAAAAGAATAGGATATGGAACAAAGAGAGAGGGAAGAAGGTAACTTGGACGGAATGCACGGTTAAGGCGTCATCTGGGTCGGGCGTGGATGACAAAACGTCGGCTAAAACTTCGAAGGCGCAGTGGAGGAAAAGGAGGAGACGACAGCTTGGCCGGGGCAAGTGAGTGAGTGAAACCGCCCGCACGGGGAGCTCAGAACGATCGCGGGGATTTGGACCGCTGCGAGGGAGGATGATGATGATGACGCGGGGAGACGAAATAGGAGGTTGATAGGGGAAGGCAGCTATGGGAGGGGGATGCGTAGACTCTAAAGATCACGAGAGGGGGAGACATGCAAGTAAGGGAAAGAGAGAGAGAGGTGGAGAGAGAGAGAGAGAGAGAGACATCGAGCAGGAAGCAAAAGGTACGGTGGGGTAGGAGTGGGACTCAGAAATGGGCAAGATGGGTAATGAAAGACAATTCGGAAGACACCCAGGGTGGATGGTGGGAATGAGACGGAAATATGGAGGGTGTGAGAGGGGCAAAATGCAGAAATTGGGGGAGGGGAGGCACGCTAAAGGTGTAATGGTGCCGAAGTTCCGAAGGAAGAGAGCTAATGGATGGGAAGGGAAAGGGAGGGATATGGTGGTTTGCGAAGAGACGAGGGGGGAAAGCAACGGTGGTTGGCGGGGGTGCAGTCAGACTGACTGAGTAGTAGTAGTAGACTGAGAGGCGAATGAAATAGCTAGGCAGAGGTGGAGGGGGTGAGAGATTCGAACCGGGAACACTTTAGTCCCCCTTCCGAGAGAGGTGAGACCGACGCCACCGCGAGGCTCGGTTGCGTAAGCGCAAATCGCCCGAGACGAATAAAACACTGACGCTGTCGCCGGGTCTGAGTCGCGGAAATTTTTACTCCGAGCGGATATAAATCACGCGGGTGAGGCAAAGTGACTGCTCCGTTCACTGAGCATTAAGTGGATTGCCGAAAAGAAAACTGCATACGGCTGTTACGTACCGAAGCCATCTAATCAATGAGATGTGACAACTTCAAGATGGATGGCAGAACACCTTGAATGTAGGTAATGCATTCTTACGATAACGCCAACGATCGGCACCGCAAAACTTTTTAGCAACTCTTCTCCGATAAAATTGATGGCCTGCTGTGCCGAAGGTAAACTAAAGTTCCATAAATATATGAGCATCAGAGGATGAGAGGACGAAACTTAGAAGACCCAAGACTCAGTTATGAAACAGATGAGATCCTACGCATGCATATTTTCTCCCACGCATGCCTACAGTAGGTATTAGGGTAAACACACGGCGTTTATTTGCAGTATGTCAAAATGAATAATATGTGGCATGAAATAATACGATTACTAAAAAATTAATTATTATTATTTCCCAAAAAAATTTATATATTCTTTAGTGTCGAAATAATATATACCATAATTTTTTTATGTTAGCATTGCAAATTTATGAATGGAAAGAGAAAAGGCAATGTGAATCATTAAAAGTTACTGGATTTTGCTTATTTTCCAGGGATAATTTCATGTCAGAGTAGGGTATTAAAATAAAACAATCCAAAAAAAACTACGGCAAAGAGACTGTATAAATCTTTTTTGTTGAAGAAAAATGTTCAACATTTCGCGAATATATCTCTACATTTACAACCTAGTAAACAAAACTTATTCCTAAATTTCTTCTACAACCACCATTAAGCATTTAACTCATAATTCTATAGAGCACAATTTGGTAGTATATTATCAAATAGTTTAATTAAACATACTCGTCGCTGAACTTGATGCGTTAATATATGCTCCGCTTGCTACGGAACATCCACTGATAGATAGGTACAATTAAGCGCAGTAGTACGGCATAAATCTCCAAGAAACATTGAACGGGGAATCTAAAGTCAGCCACGGTCCTTCAAAATCCATTCTCCATCACAAAACGAAATCAGGGAGAGAGACTGAAAACCCCGAAAGATAACGCAGGAACCAAGATGCTACAAACGAGCCCGCATGGCAAGTCCAGATAAAGGAGGAGGAGGAGAGGCTGAAATAAGATAAGTGGAGAGGGAATGGGCTGTTGCACGCCGGCAGAAGGGAGATTCGAGAAAGGTGGACGGGAATGGGAACAATTGAGAAGGCGGTGAGGTTTAGGGAGAGAAAGAGGTGAAGACACAAGGGAGACATTTTGAGGGAACGACACTGAAAGGAAAGACGGAGAGGGGGAGGAGAAATGTGGGTGAAAGGCCGTGGAAGGAAACGAGAGGAGGACAGTGGGAGGGGGGAGGAATCGGAGAAATGCGAAGCAGAGACCGGCGATAGAAGATGGGCAGGGGGCAGTTGAGTGGTTAGGGGTACGTGGACTTTTTCGTCGGGTGGGGACTTTATAGGCGCGGAGGTGGGGTGCAAGGGAAGCCAGAGTCAGAAGGGAGGATGGGGGAATGCGGTGGGGAACAGGGCGGCTGGAGAGAAGGGTCCTACCATTATCCACGATCCTCAGTCCCCGCAGCCCCCACCTTTCAACTCTCCCTTTTCTCTCTCTCATCCCCTTCTGCAGTCGAATCACGCGCCCCGATAACAGGCGCCCAGGAACAGGGGCGGACACGTCCTTCCATTACCGTCTTCTCCCCCTATACCGAGTCCCTCTCTAAGTTTCTTGCATCCCATCTTCCAACTGCCCTCGCCTCTCCACAGTCTGCTCTCGCTTGTCCTCACCCTTCCTCACAGGTTTCCTTCGCCCACAGTACAACTCTCTCGTCTTCCTTACGGAGCCGCGAGCGCACGAATTCCGTCTGCAACTGTGTACATCTACATACTACCCTCCGAGCCCCCACGCCGCAAGGGCGTATGACAAAGGGTATTTAGGGTGCCACCAATGAAGGAAGAAGTGCACAGGGAAAAGGAATTGGAAGTGGGAAAGGACAACTAGTGAGGTAAATTATGATGGATATGCGTATCCTTCTGTTTTCGTAGTAGTCATTAATGGTGCGTAGGAAGTAGGAATTTTTGTTAGTGAATACCTTCCTTTGCCATAGTGTAACTACCTTCTATTTCATCGCCTCTGTCACCTCTGAAGATGTAGTGTGGGGTTTAAACACTACCATCAGTTTCATCCTGAAACTCATGTGATGTGAATTTTTCCACTGGCCTTCGCCAACCATTGTCTAGTCTTTACAAATCGTCAGTAGTGATCCGCTACTTTCCCCGACCGAATCCATGTCCTCGTCTTTCCCTCCTCCCGCTCCACGGTTCTCCTCCTCTCTTTCAAACTTTTTGAAGGAATATTATGCACTGGTACACGAATCTCGCTTATCTCCATCTTTTCCTCGTGTTATCCGTCCACCGATCTCCTTACATTTTTTGCGACACCATCAGCCGAATTTTTCTCATATCCGATTTGATACGCAAGCTTGAAATGACGCACACAACGGCTTGTTCCTTTGTTTGTTTCCTGTCATCTAATATTACTCTCATTTTCCATTGTAGCCGCTTCTGGAGGGACAAAGATAATGGAATCCGAAGTTAAGGTTGGCGTAGTACGCAGTTTGGTCTCTATGATAAAAAAAATCAAATGCCGTTTTAAAGTCTACTACCCTTTAAGAATGAAATGACTGCTTTGGCTATTGATTCAATTCGTGTTTATGTAAAGTTTCAAATTTCGTGGTCAAAAATATCATCCGTATCGGCGTTCATAACCACTAACTAATATTTTATTCATAATCTATGCTTTTATCGTTTCATGACAGCTAAATGCGATTGCATTGATGCCTTCGACAAATCGAGCCTTAGACAAAAAAATCTCGTAAAACACTGCCGATATATTACAAAAGGTATAGTCCTTTTTACTTTAATGGTAAAATACAAGCATAACGCAAACATATTTTGACTTGAAATTATCGGATGAATGAGATCTTTCAAAGCAAAACTTAATATCGAGTAACTAGACTGTGGATAACGTGGCCAGTATATTTTTCATACCAGCACACACTGAGTATTTGAGCTGTCGATTTCCGGCATCCCTCCATTTAAAAGATCGAACCAGGGATGCCGATAAGTGGAATAAAAAAGATTCGAAGTAGTCTAGAGGAATGTAATTCTAGATCTAATTGCCACCACCTCACCATTTGGTGGTAATAAAAATGCATCATCATTTTGCGCGAAGTTATGAGCACAAAAACCACAGGGCCAACAACAGGGAGAAATGATTAGTTCTCATTAACGAGAGGATGGTTTTAAATGTGGATAAAATCAAAACACTCACTTTTTTCGAGCACATTTTCGTTCCCTCGGATTTCATTCCTCTGATCCTTGAAAATTAGCTTCATGCACATATTGGCAGTTTTGAAAGTTGTAAATATATCCGACGGTGGCGCCATTGCATCTTTTCTAAAAACGGCAAGGGCGTAGTTTGTAGTCGTCCAGATGTGGCGCCACATTTGGGAAATGACATGTAAAGGATTCGGCGAAGGATTTATTCTCAAATGCCTCCTACGCCTCAAGCACGCAAAAAACAAGCCTTCCTCCTTCCTCTTCGATAAAGCTTTTTTGGGAGCGGAAGGGGAAGTTATCGTTTACAAGACACAAGCTCGAAAGAAAAAAAATAGATTTTCGTCCTCACCAAGGATATAGAAGGCAACACAAAATATGCCGCCTTAAGCGTTACAACCAAACACAAGACAGAATACTCATACAAATTTGTATTAGACCATGTTCAAAGGGACTAAAGCACTTAGAAGCTGGCTAAAAATCAGAGCAACATAAATAAGCGTGAAATCTTTTGGTCACGAATAGTGCCCTCGATATACGATGCATAAAAGTTTATTCAGGGCCTCCATGGAACATGTTTCCACAAGATGTGGACATTCACCAGCCCCTGAAAGATTTGAAAATGTAACATCACAGCAATCAACTATACGTCGCACGATTCTTCTCATACTGATTGTCGAGCACTAGTGATAACAGAAACTAGTGATAACAGTAGTAAATCTTGTACCTAATACGTATTTACTGCTCAGGTCACAGCGATTATTTTCCAGGAAGTTTCTTTGAATTGGCACCACAAAATGATAATAAAAGTTTAAAATAATACGATCGAATAATTTAATGGTTATCTAGCCCCCCGCAGTTACACTAGAGTTCGATATTTTTTTAAAGAAGAGTCAAAAGAGCAAAATGTAAGCAAGATCATAATCTTAAGCCTCACATGAGTTCTTAGAAAGATATTAAAACGTATGGATCTTTTAGAGGGCCTAAGAGAGGAAATAACACTTTATACCGGGAGGAGTTTCGCAAAGATTAAGACTACCATCACTCTGGCACTCTCTTTTGCTAATCTTTACAGACGCACCCGAAAATTCCTCCAGCTCGCAGCTCTTAAAAACGGAGTAAAAACACTCCAGCGCGCCCCATATAACACTCAAGCTCTCGCCTCTCTTTCACTGAATAGCGCCAGCCAGCCAGCTTGAGAGAGTAGTATTCACGCTGTTTAGACATTGAAATCACGTCCCCTCCCGGTCGCGATTCCGCGTGCGGAGGGAAAAACAACAAACAGCCCCACCCGGGCGAGGGGAGTGAAGGGGTAAAGGGGTGGGAGGGGGGACAGGGTTATCGCCCCCTTTTGCGTTCTCCACTCTCAACGGCTGCCTTTTCTTCTTGTTCTCCACCTCTCTTTCTTTCTCTCTCCTCCCGAGTATTGCCCGGAAGACGGTGTCGCTCTCTCTCACAACGTCGTCGCATGCACAAGCACTTTCTTTTTCTCCTCGACTCAACATTCACTCCTCCTCCCTGAGCACTTCATCTCGGCCCCTGCAATTCCCCACTCTACCTCCCAATCAAATCTCGCAGCTGCACCGATGTAACTCATTTTCAAGCTTGTGTGAAGGCATGATCAACTGCCGGGTTGGGAAGGGTTGAGATGAATAATCGCCAATCTCCGATTATGATTTCATTAGCTGCACTCTTCACACAATTATCTATCTAATTTCAGGGTACCTCCTGCGTTTCTTGATTACTTGCATCAAAAATGCCTTTCCTTCTTCTCTATCTCTTTTTTACAGAATTATACCACCCAAGTTTCCAGAGTTATACTACTAAGTCTGGAAAAATAAAGTAAATAAGAAGCTGGCTCTTGAGAGGAAAGGTCTGAAACTGTTACTCACCGGTCCGATGCATAACACTCCAACATCTGAGCATTCTTCGGTAGAAGTCTTAAAAGACTTTAAATAATTGATTTATTGAATTAATAGATAAAAAATATCTTTCCATCATTACTATTAGGAATTCCGCTATCGAAAATATTAATGTTAGATGTCTTTCAGTGGGCTTATCTAAATATTCAAAAGAAACGCAGTTATTGCGTTTCCAATTTAGTAGCTTAGGTTTTCTCTTGGGACGCTCTTGGTCATATGTGTCAAGCTTTTCTGAGAGATGCAAAAGTTTCGAGAACAAGCCTTGCTGATTTTACACTCTCAATCGCTATTAACATATAACTCAGCATCTCTCTGCTCAATGACGGCCTAAACTCTCGCCTGAAACTTTGTCTACCTCACTGAATCAAGAATCCAGGAGGAGGATGTCAGAATTTAATTTCTACCAGAAATGTTAAATGTTAATAATTTTACCGGAAATTATGTTACATCAATTTGAAACTGTTCTTATTCCTCCATTGCAATTGAACATCCCAAGGAGTGTCCATTTTGTAAAGCAGTCTCTTTCATGCTAACCTCTTCATCTATATTTATCCAACTTTTCAGTCATGATCCTAATAACCATATTTTTCAACCTTTTCGTTCCTTCCACGATTCCACCTCATGTTCTCCTTACCCCTTTTACGGTCCTTGGTTTCCCATCAATCATTTACTCCCTTAACTTCATCCGAGCATCACATTTCCACACCATTCCGCCTTCTTCAAACCAGGAAAGAGGGCTGTGTGATGCAGAGAGATGGCGAGATCTCGTCCAATCCCGAGTCTCCCCTCTCCCTCCCTCCCCAGGCTTGTACTCTTTCCCCTCTGGCACCCTTCCATCTTCCCTCTCCACTAATCAAAGCACTCTAACGCTAATTCCTAGGCTATTAGCACGGATGACAAAATGCGTTAAAGCACTGTTTTAGTGGGAATTAAATTATAAACTAAATGCGCTTTCAAAACCTCAGAAAGCCGAGGGGAACGCCAGTGTTTCCGGGAATTTCGTTCGAGTGCCGTAGCTTTAGAGCAAAAGCTGAATAGCCTGGAATAATAGCTCAACTTTATGCCGTTGCAAGTGACTCATTTTGCAAAATTGCTGTTGATTTTTAAATTACATACATGAAATGGAAATTGACAGCTGTAGTTGCAAGCTAAATTGACGCTTTCGAGGTGTTATTTCCCAACAGCTTTCTTAGTAGTTGTTGAAAATCATATACATACATACATTAAAATAAAACACCACCCAATCCCCGCTAAGTACCATGGAGTTGTCAGCAGGTTCCTTTAATCATAACATAATTATAATGGGCAGCAGCATATTCCATCATTTTCCCTCAATACAAATGTTTTTGATGCACCGCAGTTTCAACCGACCATCAACCTCTCAGATTGCTTATGACACAAACAAATGAAGTGCCCCAAAGTAATAATTAAAATACTACATCACCAGCATGGAAATACATTTTTTGATGCATAACTATAGATATTTTCTTAAAATTCAACAAAATACTTGCAACACATGCCATCTCCTAAATATAGAGAACAGTGATCAGTAACCGGATTTAAAAAGAAATTATCACATGTTATATTACTCCACTACTCTTTAATATATAAATTCAAAAATTTCCAATTTAAAAAGCACTGGGTACCTAACTCTTGTAAGATATTCCCACTACAAGTCATTTATTACCAGGGTCTCAAATATATTGTCACATTCTTTGCATAAAAAATCCTATGCATAAATATTAATTTTTACTAAGCTCAATTCTCCTTCTTGCTAATTAATTTTTTTTAAAAGCTATGATTAACACTTTTTTCAAGACGCTAAACCACAAGGTATAATAGCACAATTACATTCTGACGCATATCACGAAAAGAAACTGAATAAAAAATCATAAAATTACTATTTTACTTTTTACTTGACATGAGATGTTTCTACTACATCTCGCAACATACCGCTGAAAATACTCTGTTTTTAAAAACACTAGTAAAATCTAATTATTGATCAATTTCCTCGGAAGTTGTTGTTCAAACAAGCTTTGTCTTTTCCCATTGAAATTTCTTTCGTTAGCTCAATTGCTATTATCATTTTGCTAGTCATCGCGCTAGAGTATATATTAGACGTTAGTTCTGTTACCATCGATCCTCCAACTAAGAGAGCACACTGCCTGTCTCCCTGGGCATTGCTACTACCGCTTGATCACTTTCTCTCCCGTTTTCAATACCAAGCTTTTCACACTCCGCTTCCACACGATACATACTCGTTATATCGCCATCCTTCATCTCTTCGCGCAACGACCTATCTCACATAAATGCGCAGTCACTTGAGCAAGATGAGCGTGCCCCACTGCAACCAGATCACTCCCGATTACGGCGACACGTCAAGCGGCGATGAGAATTCACTCTCGTGAAAAACCGTCAACTCATCGGCAGCTGAATTTCGAAGGGAAGAGGCACAGATTGACGAAAGGTTCCGGTTTTCTAACGATGGTGAACACAGCTCTCACTAGAAGGAGCATGGATACGAGCGATAACGAAGATGAAGTGGACGAAAAAAAAATTGTCTTCAATAGTAAATACAAAGTATCACAGCGAAGTAATTTCAGAATAAGCCTTTAAAGAATGCCCAAATTTACAATTTTCTCGTGCGTAAAAAACTCACTATAACGGAAATAAATTTGGCGATTTATTGCCCATAAAGAACTTATAAACGGAAAGTAATGAAATGCAAATCACACCTCTACTCTCCGCCAACTTCATTAAAAACGAACCACTCAATTTTACTCTTCACTCTGCAACTGCTAGTGAGCAAGAGAGAAAGGCCGACTAAAGAAAATGGTTTAAAACAAGCAAAGAGGTTTTTTATTTAAGAAAAAGCAAAGAGGTGACATTTATAACATTAAAATACAACGATTTTTCTCCTTCTTACGATATGCCTCCCTTTATATTTTCGAAAATATAATTTATAATCTGAACGGAGAAAATAGCTGAACTGAAAACAATCACGGTACAAAATAAAAGCTTAAATACATTAAATCAAAATACAAAATTACAAAGAAGAAATGAGTTTTATATACGCGACTAAATAAGTTCCTATTCGTGGCATGAGGACATTCATTAATAGATTTTCCTGGAATGCCTGCATTCTATGAATGCAATGAGGGACCACCGTCTCAGCCTGGGATTAGGACATATTGCCAGACATTTATAATATGCCTGAGCTATTAACCACTTTAGGCTATTAGTAATGACTATCATTAGTAACTTCCAATAAGCTTGGTGCAAAAGGGTATACATGCTAGCATTTTAAAAATAGGAGCCACATTGTTGCATTGCCTACGAGCTGTATTAGCAACTGACTCTACCTTTAGACTCAACAATTAAAACACTACGATTAGTCCCAAGTATTCTAAGAGGATCATGAACTCAAGAGGCTAGGCCAGCTCTTTTCACCAGTAGGGCCTATTCTCAGTTTCTTAGACTCCATTCATAATCCCAGCCATTATATCAGTATACTAGCGACGGCGCGTTCCCGACTACAATAAAGAGGCAATTTGCCATTTGTTTCTCGTAAAGGGGTTTGCCCCTCCATTCTCTGTATTTCCCAGTATTGCCGTCTCTTCCGAGAGATCTCCTCTCTTTCCAACTCTTTCTTCCAAGTACCCCGAGTGATGCGGGTAATGCTTCTAAAAAAAGTGCGCACAATACACTCGAGATTCGAGAGAGGGGGAGAGAAAACATTGAGTCTTGCCCTCTCATAAAGCCGTCTTGACTCTTTTGATTTCATCCGCCAAGGATAGCTCCCCCCCTCCCTTATCCCCTGACTCCCCATCCGGGACCTTCCGCCTCACTCCCACTCACTATTTTCTCATTCCCCTCCTCCCTTTTAACGTTCCTTCTCGCATCCTAAACCGAAACAAAATCCCTCCCCTCTTTAAAACCGCCCTCCAAAACGAACCTATCCACATCTTTCTGCCTCCCTCTGCCATCGCCTCCCCCGCTGCTTTTAAACCACACACATACGTTTTTAAAAGTCTTGGAGCACTCATTTCCGGTACAGCCCCGCCGTTTGTTTCGCCTTTCGTTGTTTGTTGTTGTTCCACCTGGTGTGTCCATCGTTGGAATGAGGAGGAGGGAGAGCTGCTGTAGAGATGAATTAAAAAAAAAGACAATCTTCGAACGCTTGCGCTTCAACAGATGCAAGCGTTCGTCTCTCGTACGAAGGGTTTTTGGGGGCCCTGTTCGAAGGGGGACCCCCCTCTGGGGTGTTGGCGACTTAAAAGTTCTCCCTCTATACTTTCATCGTTCCGAAGCCGGGCGACATCCATCAACTTTATTAATCGAGGAGGGATGCGGGAATGGTGCGGCGGAGAGGGGATTCGACCCGATTCGAAGCTCAGCTGCTGCTGCGAGATGAATCGGTGCATCGGATACGACGGCTTCGACTCGGCGCCTCAAGGGAGCCTCTCCTCCCAAAAGCGTGCATATGCATAAAATTTTCCCGCATATTTCACCAAAATTTTCCAAAGCTAAGTTGGAGAATAAACCCTGAAGTAACGATTTGAAGAAGTGACATGGGAACTCAGAAGGACTAATAAATATGATTCGGATGGAACACAAATGTTGAAGGAGGTAGTGAACGAGAGAACGTGAGGATTAAGTACGGCAGAGGAAGAATATGAATTCAATTAATGAGCAAAAAGTATCAATAGCTTTAAAAGAACTCAATAGCAAGCAGATAGGTAGTTATGCGGATGAGCGTTCAAATATAACTCCGGATTTGTGTGGTTCACGCACCAAACCTATCCAGCATTACACCAACCAATCAATTGGGGATATGGGCATTCCCGTGGCTCAGTCGGAAGGTTGATCTTTCGTTTTCCATGTTTTTCGCAGCGCCGTTCCATCTAGTGGATTTCTTTCGACAACTAGGCCTGAAGAATCCTGTGGGATAGCCAGCAGTAAGAACTCAACAAGCTGGTACGATGCGGCGAAAAAACTCGGAAACCGGAAGATCATCCCACCCATAAATCAATAGGTATAATATCAAATATTGACCAATCGACCCAAGGGTAGCCAGCCTAGCACGTTAAAATACCTGGCTAATGCGGCGGGGGCCATCACTATTTGAGATTCATGGTAGGCTCCACGCGTCGTCAGTTGCTGATTTAAAACGTAGTCCATCATGACGAGGTAAAATAAAAGTTTTAGACACTCTATTGCTTCACTTTTCAACTCGGTAAAGAGTAAATGTATTTATGGGATAGTGAAATAAAATAATTATAAATAGCTGTACTAAATTGAACTTGATGAAAGATAAATTGAAACCTCTCTGGCTTAAACCGATAGTTAAATCTCACATGCCAAAAAAGCTTCAGAAACTCCAGAATTTTCTCAGCCTACGCCAAAATTCTCTTCTCTTTCGATTCACTAGAATGATTTACACTCCCTCTAACAAATATGATTCACTTCTCAATGTATGCTTCTTCATTAAGATATGAAGGGTTATTATAAAACTTTCATTTAAATTAAGATAAATGCTATAAACAATAAATAATATGAAATTTATGAATTAACAAAAAATTGTGACTTTTAAAATGCTGAGAATTGGATACATATTACACAGACGCCTACTGTGTCGTTGATAAGTGTCACCGTCTCGAAAACTACCAAAAATTCACATCACTGGACAGGAATACATTTTCAATTGGGGATCTAAATAACGCCAGACAGAATGAGGAGGATTAGGTATTTCCGGCCCGGGAATAAATAGGATTTTATTAAGGACGTCAAGCACCCTTCTGAATCCAGCTCAATTAATTAAAATCTTGAATTTATAATCTTTTGATGAATGGTCGCGTCACTTGATCGAGGTACTAGCAACGAAGGATAATTTACCACGTAGGTATCGATTTACTCGCTTATAAATCGAGTAGACCATTTACGAAACGCATAAAGGGTACTCTAAAACACATAACGTGATACACGTGTAACTCGATGGAGCGACATATTGCGACTCAACGTTTAAATTCAATAAACTCTGGTTTTACGAGAAGTCTCTGACAGAAAGGACTGCTTATTTGGTAAACTTATCTTTACAGTAACCACCTAGGAGAAAGTTGTAGAGACTACTGTTGAATTTCGATGCGTTTTCAATAAGTTTTTCAAATCTATTCACTGACTTTGCCACTCCAAAAGACAGAACAAAGCTCATTGAGAGCAGAGATGGAAAATTTGAGCGAAGAGAAAATGGTTAAGGAGAAAAGTAGAGACCTCTTTTGTAGGTGTATCAGAGTGCAATAGTATCTAGGGGAAGAAAAACTCTTCTGAGGCTGCCCTCCCCATCCGATACTCCCAGTGATAAAGACGTCAGAGGCGCAACTGAAAATCGAAACGAGGAATTCGGGAGAGAGAGAAAAGGGGTGATAAGTGAGTTTCCAAACTCTCCTCAACCTTTCTGCACACCCACGTTACACTCAACACTCCAATCCACCCCGCAAGCACTCCCCCTCTCCCTCCCCTCGTATCCTTTTCCTTTGTTTTACAAGTTTCCATCCTCCTCCTCTCCAATTTCCTATTCTCCCTATCTTTAAGCCCACCACCAAACCTCACCCCCCTCCCATCTTTGCCTTGTTTCGCGCCGGGGCGCTGAAAGCCGACCGTTCCACTCCTTGCCCTCCCAGAGTCTGTTAGTCTTTCGGGTATAACTCAATTAATGCGGCATCCGAAACGAACGAACAGTCTCGGAGCAGAAAGAGCAGACCTTCACTCAGAAAGAGAGGCGGGTCCGCGAAGGGAGGGGAGGGGGCGGAAGTTGAAGAGCAGGGTTCGACGGATGGACGGGGCAGAGGAGGATGTGGGTGGAGTGAGGCGTCGGTGAGGCCGGCCAATCCGACCCACGCGCCCACGTACCCAATTCCTCCTCCTTCCCCTCGGATGGAGAGAGAGCCACGTCGTTAATTGCCATTGCGTCGGCACTCGAGAATCTTTCATCTGGTCGCGGCGACCACCCTCGGGGACTCCTCCTACTTCCCTGCGTGGACCACATCATCCCTCCCACCCCCATATCGGGTCGGCTAGTTAAGATGATAGGCCAGGGGGGGAGGGGAGAAGGAAGGAAAAGAGGTGGTGGACGATTTACGTATTCGCCCCGGCCGGCCTGCGCTCTTTTTTATTTTTTTACGCTTCCCCACCTACAAAGACGATCGAACAAAGCAGATAACGCTATTTTACTTTCACCTTCTACACGAAATAGCTGCCTGTCAATGAAGGAATTAGATAAAAATGAAGCTGCAATAACATGACACAAGAGAATCTGGAGGAAAGTAATGAAATATGTAACTTCGTTTTGAGTAGACTTCTTCTGATGAAGGCAGTTTTCGTAATTAAAGGTATACTACTTTTTACAAGAAAATTATATAGAGAGTTAATATATCTCTATGACCATTTGAGCGATGGAAAATTTTCATTCGCCGTGTTGAATATTAACAGCAAAAGTACATTTGTCTTGCAAGGAATCACCAAAAACCTACACTGTCCCTTAGATATATGCCAATTAACAGACGTTAAACTTGATAGCATATAATGATACTCTTATAATGAAAAGCATAAAAACTCCTCGTTTTTCACAATAGGTGTATAAAATCGTATAACAAATACACAGCAGGATTTCAGACCAAAAAATAGGTAAACGAAGACATACAACTCCATAGGATAACACTGTTGAGTAAATGTTATCTTACAGGAAAAGCATTTTATTAAAATGAGTTTTATTAATTTAACATATCCACCAATTACCTATGGTACTATACTTAATACTTCACATTACCTACGATTTTTAAATATTGCGTGACCTATCATAATTAAATAATAAAAGAGCATCGTTTAATTGTCACAGTTTACATTTTATGTCACACAGCACCTGATCACTTTCCTAGGCTAACATCAATTCTCAATGATTTTAAAAATAATCATCGATGAACATCAGAGATATAAAATCAACGGTACAAGTAAATCCCCGAAAACAAAACCCGTGACAAAATTCCTGCAGTTTAGCCTCAAAATCATCGTGAATACCAAGTCAAATACTATGAAACAAATTTCTGTTGAAGCAAGTAATTTTTAACGATAAGCTAATTTGGAACTCGCCATTCGATTGATAAATATTGAATTCAAGTAAAATTTAAATTCTGTGTGTATTAGCTCTCAAAGTTCACGACAGTATTTTTGAAAAAACGGTCAATGTTGTTGGTTAGAGATGGACGATGACCAGCGTCTGCAACAGGTCTTATCGACTAACTGGTGAAATGGATGATAAAAGTTGATACCCCTAGCTGTAGAATACATGTAGCCTAAAATCCCCGAGATAGAAGTGTAAGCTGGCCAGCTAAACCATTCTATAAGAAAAAAAGGAGTGGGGTATAATCTGAGGAGCGTGTTTAGAGAAGTTGGAAAAAAAAACTTAAGAGGGAAGAAAATGAAGCGAAATGCACGCGAGTTAAATAATCGAAGCATCCAATCAGCGGCATCTGAAAAACAAGGCAACCCGCTACATCCCGATTTCCAAACGAAATTTATTCCCACTTTAATCGAGGAACTCGTAACTATATCCTAGTTCGGTCTGCGGTCCTATAATGGACGACTCGGGAAAAAATTTCCGGTCTCCGCGAGCAAACGCTTGATACAAACAAACGAATGAGAACGATTAGATTACACATTCGAGTAACGGAAACGAAACTAATCGGCTTTCCTCTTTTGTTTTTTTTCCACTCCCCTATCGAAAGCTCTTGTCTCACTCCCCTTTTGTTACTTTCCGGATCGGAAACCCACCAGCCTGCACGCATGAGTTTGTGTTTGGGAGTTTAGTGGGGATGCATGTGAAAGCGCGTACGTATATACCCATACGAGTATGTATGGTAGAGGAGGCGACTGCCATCGTTAAAAATCCAGCGCCCTCTCAGAGTACGCAGGAAATATATACATCATCGGAGGAAATACACATCTACCCACTTCTTTTTTTCTTTCCTCTGCCTCGCGTCGTTGCCGGAATTCTCCCTCCCTCACTGGCTGCCTCCACAAACTCACCAAAAGGATAGTAATAAGCCCTGTCGGGTCCGATAAATTTAGTACCGGGGGGTTAGAAAAGGAGCATGAGGCATGTCCCTGCCTTTCCGGGCCGCCGAGAAGTCCTCTCCACTCCTCCCGGAATAAATCCCTGCCGATAAATGGAGGAGGAGTGAGTGAGGGACATAGACCATGGCGGGGGCGAGGGATATTTCACGCCATAAGGATACGCCTCCCCCGCCGTCGCTTCTCTCTGAGGTCGTCATGGCAACGCAATTCATTTTCTCAGAGTTTCCCACACATATTTATGTTTTCTCATGGTGCGGTGAATTTTCTGCCAATACGTCCTAGCCCTCTTTACATCGCACACGATGTTCATATCGTCTGAGAAGCCATAGAATTCCACGATTACCGCCATGGCTCCAGCATAACTCCTCACTTTCCACATGGAAAAAATGTGATCCTTTTAAAAGTCCATTTCCTTACCATTTTCGCGTTGTTGAAAAAGTTCTTGATGTAGTAGGGTACAAGCGGTATGCCATAATTTCTGTGTTCCCATTTTAAAAACCGTAGCAAATCACCCGCGCCATTATCCTCACGACTCGTTATTCACACGGGCTATCAAGTCATGTTAAGGTATGAGCGTTTCAATGAAAGCAGGCGTATCATGCGTGGGTGCACTGAAGTTTTTATTTTCGGGAGGCCCATCATGCCTTTTCATTCACTTTTCATTGTGCTTCTGAATTATATGGCTATGTAGGTAAGTAAAATATAAACGTCATGTAGGATAATATTGTTTTCGAAAACGAGAAGCCCAGCTTTAGGTGTGGTGGGCTCTGGAATTTCCTGGGACCATTTGTATAAGGACTGTTTCTTGACTCGCCGTAAAATTAACTACCTTGGAAAATGTAAAAAAATACGAAAGATTTGGAACGTCTCTGCAGTTCTTCTTCACGCATCGCACTTTTTTAGCTCAAAGATATCGACGAACGGTTTGGGTTTTCCCGTTGAGAAAAGAAAATATGAGGAATAAGCCGGAACCCGCATTGGCGTAAGCGAAACAGAAATGGAGATATCAACACGTTTACTAAATGCTCTTAAACGCAACTGAACTCTGGGACCGGGTGGGCCTATTAAAAAGCGGGGTGAGGACGGCGACCGTGTGTTTTTTTCACGCCTACTTCCCGAATATCACTCTGAGGTGGGAGAAGGAACCGAAGGGAAAGTCACGAATGCTCTTCCCACCTTCATACTACTTCCTTCTTGATCCTAGACTGTTTGAGGAAACGGATGTCATTCCCGCTCAATTCTGTTACGAGGCATAGAAGAATAATAACGAGGGTTATTCCACGGAGCTCTCCCCAGAACAAAAACCTTCACGTGGTGAATGGGCTTGCGTTATTTGTATGAATCCTAAACCTGGACTGGTGGAAGTAATACTAGTTTCTCATGGTAGGGACACCCCTGCCACATAGGTTGATGGATGGGAGCCACACAGAAAGTAACCACGTAATCATAATAGGCTAACATTGTAAAAGAAGAAAGGTAATGGGGCTCCCAGTCGATTATCCATTTCTAAAGATCGCATAAAAGTCATTCAGTGCTGAATGTTTGCAACTACGGAGCTTGGGTGGGTGTCGTGCCCAGCTAAATTCGTGATCTTACGAAATCCTTACGTAGCAACAACACCTGATACAAGCAAGAAGTATTGCAGCTATTTCAGTGTAGTGACACTACTTT
Source organism: Ceriagrion tenellum (assembly GCA_963169105.1). Lineage (NCBI taxonomy): Eukaryota > Metazoa > Arthropoda > Insecta > Odonata > Coenagrionidae > Ceriagrion > Ceriagrion tenellum. The sequence continues at coordinate 65,598,434 of OY720632.1, forward strand.
TTTACGTGTCCTTTTATTAAGCGACAACACTACTCTTTTACGTGTTCCAACAGCTAAGGTCATTTTGCACTTACTGCCAACGACTTTCAAGCAGAGAAAACAATACTCGGAAGTATAGGATAGTCTGATAGGTGGATGGAAGCAGATATTTAATTTGAAGCAGATCTAAGGAAGTAGGCATTAGATGGCTTGGCAAAGTAGGCTCAGGGTGAAAGAAAATATCGCTATTTATGTCTGATAAGGGCGCAATTCAGCCGATTGAGAGGTGTTTAAAAGTAGGAATAAATTTACTGAAAAAAGCAATAAGAAGTCACATACTCTGGACAAAAGTAATAAAAAAGTAAGCCTTTTAAACTGGTGAGGCATATCAAACGCGCGTAGGATCGTTTCTGCTTGAAACAGACTATGGCATGACGATTATAAATTAAATTACACCCAGAGGATGGTTTTGGGGTCAATCGATAAGAAAAAGCGAAAAAAGCATGAATTCCACTTCTCACAGATATGGCTCAGCAATGCGGAAGGAATTACGCGGCACCTATCCAAACCATCACGCAATGAGATTAAAGTTTGCTCCAGCATCATGGTTCGGCCAAGTTTGGAAAAATGAACATCGGGGAAATGTTTCCCCAGGCAACCGACGTTATCTTCTTACCTCGAGAAACTATGAGGACTCGAATGGGAGGGGAGAGAGAGAGAGATGGAGCACTTCCATCCCTCCTAACCCTTTCCTTGTCATTCCTCTTGTCGCCAAAGAAGACACTTACCGAGCAAAACGAAGAGCCTAAGAGGATCGGATATTGCCGTATGGACAGCGGGCGTGGTTTCCCAATGAAAACAACACGGTGGGGACGAAGGCGCTGCTCATTTCCCAAGTGGCGAGAGTCAACTCCACTTCATGACAGCCAGAGGGCGACACATTTCGGCACTCAAGGGAGGACAGCGGAGGATGACACACACACACAGAGCCCAGGTCGATCGTTGAACTCCTCCCCGCGTCCGATTGCTACCCCCAGGGAGACAAGACGGAAGTACGGAGGGCAACCGAGGGGACCATTGGGCGACAGAGGAGGGAGAAAGGAGACAGATATTAGCCAGTGGAGGGAGTGGAACGATGACGCTCGCAGGAAACCACCAGATACGGTAAAAAAGACGCAGAACTTTAATATCTTGGGATTGAGTCGAACGATCGTAACATGGAGAAGAAAAAAAACAGGAATTGGTCGATGAAAATAAAAATATGAAATGTCTATTAAATCCGACCAGGGACGGAAAACTATAGGAAAAGCTCGGGAAATAGGAATCGTTCCGGAGCATGTTGTTCCGCGACTAGGGCTCGGCGGACGGAGGTATAAGAGTTTATAAACTTCTATGACAGGAGATCGGTAAAACTTCCCGAGTTCAAAACTTGGTGATTGTTTTGAGGAACTGATCAGAGCCTAGAAATTTTATGCTCAGTTTTACGATTTCATTACGGTCACACCGATCACAAAAAATTGCACAGAGATCGCAAAATACCGAACACGATCTCCAGTGCAGTTTCTGAAAAAATATTAATAGTATGATTTTCCAGAATCGAGTCACATATTTTTCTAAGATGGTATTCTCCGTTTGAGCAGCAATGGCATGCAGTTAAGCAAAATTTAAGAGATAAATCATATTCCATTCCAGTCGCTTGGATACAAAAATATATAAACAGGACTTGAAAAAGTTACATTGTAACTACGTGGAAGACACCAAAACCAAGTTCAGCGAAACTAATCGGCTTGAGTACGCTTCACTCTAGGAATGGGAGCAAGCAATTATTTACTTTTTTCATGAATGACAAGTAAAATATTTTTATAAGGAATACCTAAATTCTATGCATCTAAAGTACTTTAACCCATACATACTTCATTATCATTCTTGACTTGGTAGTTATTTTAATTGCACTCGTGAGATGAAAGCAAAAGTAAAACCGTTCGTATCTTAGAATCGTTGAACAGGAGTTTAATGCATGCATTAAAGAGGTAAATTTTTCCAGCTAAAATATTTAGCAGTTGAAGGAATAAAAATGCAGAGAAGTGGACTTTTCTGCCTTGTCATGGCAGACGGACGACAATGGCTGAATCACAGAGGAATATGGAGTGCAGCTACAGTGCGGAAGCGCGAGCACTGCTCTCTCAGCGGGGGTGAGCAGAAGAAGTGATTTTCTAAGCGAGCTGGGGGGGTTTCAAATGCGGAGAAAGACAAGCTCTTTGCTAGGCACGGAGGAAGAAAAATTTTCCCACCCACACGCACAGATATGCTCCAACTAAGGAGATATACACAAATACGAACAGGGGTACGCGAGACAGGAGCAAAGAGGGGAAGCGTAGCGGGTGGCGGTGTCGGGTGTCTTCAGGGAGAGTTTTGAAGATCCCTTCGGGGATTCCGGGAGACTTGAAAGAGGAGCAGAGTGCACAGGGCAAGTTGGGAAGCAAGACATCCCCCGCAAGCGACTGAGTGCTCTTGTTTGTATGGAGTGAAGCGAGGCGGAGGTCGGACAAACTGAATCCCTGGAGTGCCGAGGAGTGCGCGAGGACTCGGAGAGAGGGGCTCACGGTGTCACCGGGGCGGAGGAGAGAAATTGATGTGTGAGTGGGAGGGAAGGATGTTGCGCCCTATAAACAAAGGATTGGACTAAGTCACCAAACTTGAGAAACACCCAAACATTCCCCAGGAATATATCTGCTGCGATCCCCTCACACCGCTATCCCTTACTGTTAGAGGTAGTAAGCCGATTACGATAGCTTTGGATGGATGCAAAAGCAGACCCATGCCCTCGTCCACTCTTTGAAAATATTTTCATCTGCTGAGATGGACGGCAAATAATTCATTGGAAATGACCGGAAGAAAAAAAGGTTTCCTTGACCGGGTATTTGACTGTAGCCCTTAGCTTTCCTGGTCACAGCGTTGGCCACTAGGCTACGCAATCATTTTTAACGAGAAATTGGAAATCCGAAGAAGCATAGTAGTCTGCGCATTGGCCGAAGGTCTGTGGTTTGTTTCCCAGTCCAGGAAACCGTGAATCCTACTGACAAGTTTCAACCTGTCCACATAAAGCAAGATGGAACCAGCATCTATACTTCTCACTTTATCAGTTAGAATGTGATTTATACCTCCCTTCAACTATCCATAAAAGCCTAATCCTTTCCTCTCTCCTTCCTGCTTGCCCAGCGTTCTCCCTTATATCTCCCTACTATCAGCATTACCTCACCTATTATCACCAGTTCAATCAGCCACTCAGCCTCACCTTCATTTTTTTTAGCAACTACCTCTCCTTAGCCAAAATTCACGGCACTTACTTCCCCATTAGTTATCCTCTCCGTTCATCGCAACTTCTCCCTCTTTCACGCCCACACATCAATGGGCTGCAGTCCATCCGCACCCTCTTTCCTCAGGGCCTACGTTTCAGCACCGAGCATTCTACTTTCCATTCACTATTCCTTACTCCTTCCGATTCTCCCCCACTATCCCCTATTCCTGCATCCATTTCCGGGACAACCCTTGACTAACATCTCCACCCTTCCTAACTGTCCCCTCACCCACGAGCTTAACCCCTCAGCAACCGTCTCTTCGTCCCCCACCACACTCCCTCGCGGCAACCCCTCGATCGAATAAACGCAGACAGATAGAGCCCGTAAACCCCATAAACTTCGTAAGCTTCCCCCTGTTCACCCGTCTCCCCTTCTTCTGCCCGAGCGATTAACGGGCCCGCCCCGAGGCACTATGCTGCCCGCAGCCGGGCCACCGATGATCGCTCGAACAGCCCCTCGTGTCATGGCGCCAGGAATTTCAACGCCGGGTGTTCTGCGCGACAGAGGATAGCCGGAGGGGTAGTGCTGGATCGAACGGAAATAACCACTATGGACTCACCAGTCTTCAAGGGGTTGGAGCACAAGCCATGAGGTAACAGGCGGCATGGATTACGCTAACATAAGGAGTGCTCAGCGAAACTTACCTGTGGAAAAAAGAAAGGCAATATTAGACATAGATATAAATAGGTAGTAGTTTAAGGCACAGCTTAATGACTTTTAATGACATTAAACTAAAACATAGTAACTCTGTAACAACACTGAATGCTCTATATGAAAGACGACCCGAATTGAGACGTAAAATTATCTTCAGGACACCTAATCAAAATCAGGAATACCGGGCCGCGAATTATTAAGGAATCATTTTTTTCAGTAGAATCACCGAATAGATTTTATTCTAATAATATCGGTTAGCCATATAATATGCCTTTAATATATTTAAAAACAACAAATGTTATTTGAAAATCACTAAAGGCAGTAAAAGCAACTTTTTAAGACCCAAAAATCTATTAATTATGCTAAAATCAGACAAAAAAAACAGAAATGTACCACGGCATCCCATGCTGACAAGGATGGAAGTTATTTTTCACCCATGACGAGCCGGCGACCGCGGCGGGCTTACGTGCCATTTTCGATTCTAGCTTTGGGTACGTTTTCATCATTTCGTTTGAACTGTGAAAAGAAACCCGTCACTGAAATACTTAAAACGTAAAACAATATGTCTTCCTAAAAATTAGGTTTTTCCCCAATTGGACGCCTAAAAAATTATAATTCGCAGTACTAAATTAAGAAATCTAAAAATAAGGAATATTAGCGTTCATTTTACTTTTCTCAAACACAAATAGGCAGTTAAATCAACCAATTTTCTTTACCCCAACAAAGTTAGTGGTAATCACTCGTGTTTTCCGCTTAACATTGATTGTGATAATATTCTTCAGCACAAAACCTCGAGTGTTTATATGATAAATCAATCTAAATATTCCGAGGAAAGACTACTTTATTATTATGATATCAACTATATCCCAATTGAATAAAAAGTACACAAAATTAAATAGTAACTTAATATCAATCCCTTTAACTTATATACCGACAATAAGTAGCAAAAATCATATCTTTAAACCTGATAGGGAAATGAATTTCAACCGTGTGTGATAATCGCTTTCAAGAAATAAACTCTGTAGTACCAAAATATTACAAGTACTGAAAAGTATTAATGCCTTTAAGTCGGAGTATCCTTAGCGGTTCTCATCTTTCTCCTCTACGAAAGACTATACATGCTTTCAAAGCAATTTCTAAATTCTTCATTCATTTCTAAACCTATTTTACTAGCTCGGCACCATCAATGAAGCCAGCAGAATGCTGACACAAGTTCAAATTCATGTAACCCCGATCCATTTTTGTATATCCTAACCATGTCCTCCAAGCCACGAAGACTAGACCCTTTTTTATCTTGCTCCTGCATTTTACATCACCTTTCTCCCTCCTTATCTTTCTCGATCCTTCTTTCCCAGAAGTCCACCCAATGCAAGACGGGCAGACTGAGAAGCCTTCCTTTTTAAAGCAGTGAGCTATGGTTGCAGGAAGTTTGCGTTAAGAAATAACGAGAAAAGATGTTTCACATTTTCAGAACCCCTATTATGCCGGGGGAATTCGTTTCCCCGTCCATCTCCCTCTGAATTTTTTTCTTCGCCCTCGCTACTACACTCCCGTGCCACCCGTCGCTGATGCTTTCCGTGACTCCGACGGGGGAAAGCACTTCACCGCGCGCGCCTGACATTTATTTATTTTCCATCACCTTCGCCATTTCTCCTCCCGAATAGAGCGTCGGGTTGGAACCATCTTCCGCGCTCCGGATGTGAAGTTAAGAGAAGATGCGCTGAGGGCCGAGCGAGATGTGAGGCACCGAGGGGGGGGGGGAGGAGGCAGAGGAGGGGCTCCAAATGGAAGGACGCTCATATAGGCTGTGTTCCAAGTAGGTACCATGACTAGTATATTGACTCATGCCACCGTGCGAAGCCAAACCGATAACTAGCGCCAGTATCAAGATGTAGTGAAAGGAAAGATAACGAAAACAAATTTTAAAAACTACTGCGAAAAAGTCACGATTCATACAATGAATGGATGTTACGTTTGAAATTTTTAAGCTTGCAAAGTGTGATAATTTACTTAAATTGACAAATCAACTTCTGTTACTAGTACCTATGCATGTAAGAGAAAATTATTCGGCAAAATAAGTGCAATATTAAACTTTTCAAACTTAAAATCTTTAATACAGCAGAAATACTCTCAAATTAAGACCTCATCGACCTCAACGAAGTCGTTTGTCCATATCCTAAGATAATGACGTCACTCTGGAGTTTCAGAGAGGATTAGAACACCTAGTGCACTTAAACGTAGAAATCGCACGGCCAGTGTCATCCGCCTCTCCGTTCACCAACGAGAGCTCGGTCCCAGGCGGAACCCTTAAATGTTGGATGAACGCATGATATTTATTTTATTTATTTTTAATTACCTCTAAATTATCATAGAATCTTTTTTACATTACGGTTTAAACCAAAATCTAAAAATATAAATAGAAACCAATACCTTAGATAAAGAAAAATCTAACCAGTCGTGCCTCGAATGAAAGACCAAAGGGTTAGCAGTCGAGGAATTGATCCCGCCACCACAGAGGCAGACAAGGTTTTCCTTATAGTTAGTATGGCACACAGCTTTACGAGATCGTCTCGCTCCCTTCTCTCTCTGCTACACCCGACGCGTATACAGCACACTTCCTTCCGCCCGCCCCCGCCCGACGTCCAAGGCACCCGCCAACTGCACACCCTGACGGCCGAGGCGCCAGGGTTCGCGCGCGCGCGCGACGCGACCGCAGCCATGCCGCGCTCCGTAAAAAATCGACAAAAAAATTCCACCCTTCCCTTCTTCGGGATTTCGTGAATAAATAAACAAATGAAAGAGGAACGACGAGAGCAGGAGAGAGGGGGAAGGCGGAAATGAGATGAAGGCGAGAGAAAAAGAGAACTCGGCCGAAGTAATTTGCCCTCTGGCGGGCACACGACTTCACTGACGGCTGCGAATATTGAATCCGCGTGGCAAAAATCAAGCCAGCACAGAAAATCATATCCTGTCTATTCCAGAAAATGAGGGTAGTGGGAGGAATGACTAGAAAAAAATGACTCCGATCGTAACGTTTACGTGGTGGGACATAACGAATCCTCCATGTCTATGAAGACATTTATGAAATGATTTCTGTACGAAGACGGCAGACGGGTGCATTATTACCATACGCTAAGCACCAGACCGGTCACCCGTCAATTGGGTCGTTACATGACGCAACGTTTTAGTTATTTATAGGTATATATCACCTTCACGACGTAGCGACCAAAGAAAGCCATTTCAACAAGGCTAGAGCAATACACTTTAATGGCAAAAGTAGTGAAAAAAGCGATAAGTTTTATGGTAACATAAAATATGCTAATTTCACAACTCTTGGGGATGTAGGAGGGCTCTAAAGACAAAAGATAAAAACCAGGATTTCAGATGAATCAAGTGGCTCATACGTTAGAATTTTAAAGCAGACAGTGGCTCATTACATACGATAGTCTCTTTTTCAAACAAAGGGAGTATTTCGGATAAGAATAATGTAAACGAGTGAAACTGCAAAATTCCAAACCTCAGAAGCGTTATTTATTCCAGATAACCACCAGTAATTGCCCATTGTATATTGCCTTCCTCATGGGGCTCCATGAATGGAATCTGAACTTAATAAGAGCCTTCATGTCTAGTTACGCATTTAGATTAATATTTGGCCGTGAAGATTAAACGAAACAATAAAATGTAATTACCCTTTATACTCATTCTCGGGAAATGAGCATCGAATGAACGCAATAACGAAAACAAGCGTAATAACAGTATCCGAACAATTTCATGTTTGTATTCGCAGGGGCAAAATTACTTGTTTACACGCCGCTTTTGTGAAAAATATTCATTCTTGGGGAATTTTACATAGCACTTACAACACTCTAAAGTAACCCAGCAATTTTTCACTTAGATAACAAAAGCATCATATGGCATAAGCAGTATGAAAATGTCAGAAGGTAGTAGAGAGACGTGAAACAATATGCAAGTTGAGAAAAAATATGCAAGAGAGGAAAACACACGATCAATCAACTATGGAAATAATTGCACGGAGGAAACAGGAAAGAAATATAACGAAGCGGTATTAATTAAACCGCTTGATATTGCTTACGGATATCATATCATCATGAAATTTAAAAAGTAACTCACAAAGAGAAAAAGATTTCTAAAACAATCATTAAGCTCGAAAATACCTAAGCCATTACTGATAATAGAAATTTGAGACCGACGACAGAAACCTCCATCCAATCTAAACTACGGCAGAGTAACATGACGGCTTTTACAAGGGCACGGCGGAAAAGATGAAGCATGCACCTCTGAAAACTAAAACGAATTTAATGCGCCAATTTTACACTCCTGAATAAAGGAATTCCGGAAAGGGAGGCAGGAAAAACCGCATTAGTAAATTGAATCTTACTTTTGTCAGATGGAAGCGCGACGAAGCAGGAAAATTCTCCGAAGCTGAAGCTGAGCTTAGATCTCGTTTCTTTCAGCGTATCCCGCCCTCAATCACAAGCACTCCCCGCGGGCCTCAGCATTGCACTAAGAGAGGACGCGCCGCCGAAAATCTTCCTCCTCCGCTCCATCCTACGGCACACGAACGCATCCGAAGATTTTTTCGGCGCACACACTTCCTCCGCCTTCACAAGAAAAGCGGACCCGAGGCGCGAACACACTCCCCTCATCACCTCTCCGCCGGTTCCATGGGCTTATGCACTTCTGGTTAGAAGGAGGAGGAGGTCCTCACACCCCCTGTCTCTTCCTCCTCACCGTCCTCCGACGCCACCCACTTCCGATCGTGTTCCAATTTCGCTCTACCCCTGAAATTGTGAGCGTGGGTATAGCTCGAGAGTAAACGTAGAGAACATGCCTTGACATGTGCCTCGTGGTCCACGATACCGCAATTACGCTGAGCTTCACCCACCCTTGTGTACACCCAAGGACAAATAGCGTAGCCCCAATATGTGGCCGACGATGAAACACGTCAAACAAGGGAGTGACGGTGACCGTAAATTATCTAAAAAATCTCCTGTTAAAACGTGAACAGCAGCGAATTGATAAGTCAGCGAGAATTTTACCGTGCAGCGTTGGAATATCTCAGCGTTTTCTTCAAACTCAAAAGGCCAAAATAATTAACACAAGTAATCCCATTATCCCATGACCTCAGTCAGCCAGACCAGAGCGGCTGGCTATTTGGGCCTCGCCTCCCACAAATCCCACACAGTCGCTCTCGCGGTCGTGGAGTACAGAGAGAAGGCCAAGATGGCGATGTCACTTCCTGAATTAGAAGAAAGTTTAGTATGCCTTGGCGTAGACTCTAATACTGCTAACACCCTTAAAAGACACCCCAGCACGCGACCTGCCGTCTCGTTCCGTCGCTCCGACCGCGGGACACCGAATGGCTCGCCCAGACGGTTGCAGCGGTGTTCCGTAATCGCCTCGCCGGTCCTCCGCCCGTCCCTTCTCCCTTCGCCCTCTCTCCTCCCGAGATGACTCCGGCGACGTCCGCCTTGTCCCCGCACTACCCTCTCCTCCACGCCAGACCCCGACTCACACTCATCCTATCGGAGGAGTAACACTTTTTTTCTTCATTATACTCTTTCCCGCCCTCTCTGTGCTCCTCTGAGCGCAAGCTCCAGATACTGCCTCTCACTTCCGTAAACAAACACGCGCGTGCAAATGGGTCTGCCGTTGGGCGGTGAAGATGGAGGGTTTGGTGGACGAGCTCTGCGTTTGCGTCGCTGGGGAAAATGTAAAAGACGCGGCCCGTTTTGAAGCAAGTCGCAAGTCTTCGCGGGTCGTAAAAATGTCACTTCATGCGAATCGTCGATCAGCCGAGACTTCACAGCAACTACGGTGGGACTCGAACAGATTTCCTCGACCGTTTGCTTTAAGTCATTCCATTGAATCTGGGCACATTCAATGTTCAAATATGTTCCCTGCAGGTATTTGTATTCTGAACACTTGAGAAAAACAGTGTAGCAAATGGTACGCTAGTCGTTAGATCAAAAATATAGGCCAGATTCATGTAGGAGCAAACAGTTCCACAGTAAGGTTAGCTGGAAATTTTAGGAGGCGCTCGACAGCTAAGGTCATTAAAGTCATTGAGGATAGGTCATTAGGTTGGGGGAGGGAAGAAGTGTGAGGAAAAACCTAGTGTGGGCAACTGCAAGCTCTTGGCGAAAGTCGAAAAAAAGGGTTATAAAGGTTATCGATTGGGGACACAGATTACTCTACAAAATCACCGCCCAAGTCCGAATTCCAATCCGGGCCCTAGGGATGTGAAGCCAGAACCCGAACCCCAAATTTTGCTGTTAGCTACTGCCAGTTAAACCAGGATCACAGAACTTAATGTTTATATTTATTTCGTTAGAGTCATCATGTTTTACTGTAGAAAAGAGAAGTTGAACTCAAATATGATTTAAGGTTAGGCCCAAGATTGTCTACTACCTACTGTAATCATTTATCGAATGAAAGAACCGAATGAAATTACGCCGCCGAAAACCAACGCCGAATCAGAATAACTAGCTGAAAGGCAGGCACGAGAATTAGTGTAGCTGCCTACAGTTTTAGATTTTTCCATCAATAAAAAACTGGCCAAAAGCTATCGACTTCAACGGGGCAGCTAATTGGATGCACTGAGACTGACTGATATGACCACGTCACATTCACAACTTGAAGCCGAAAAGAGCCTCTCTCACATTTAGCTTGAAGATTGGTGAACGTATCACTGCAATCAATAACGCATCTACAATTAATAATTCACATCCTAATTACGGATGAATTTGACAAAATAGAGGCCTGAATTATTAAGGAAAAGATATTATTTTGACTAAAACGTGAAACTTTTCGGGAAGAGAGTAACGCACATAAAAGAATCATTTACGAAAGAAAGTGTCAATGAAGAAATCGTTAAACAATTCAAAGGACTAAGGAAGTGGATGATGCCTAATAATCAAAATGATTTTCCTTTTGGCCATTATTTCCAACAAAAAAATACAACGAGGCGGAATAGCGCTGAAATGGCGAGAAAGGACGCAGAAATCTCGACTCACCGGAAACAGATTCCTCTCAAAATTTCATTGACGTCGTTAGCATTCTGTAAAACCTAATAAAGCTCAGACCAAGGGCGACGGCTCCATACTAAGCCGTAGTTCCTTGAGCGACAAGGAGGTAAACAGTGAAGGGTAGTTTAAAGATGAAGAGCCTGGGGACCAACGGAGGAATAGGATGAAACTTTCACTACCACACCCCTCTCAGAAAATTTTCCACTTCTGCCGCATCTTTCGTCCATCTACAAACCTCCGACCCTCCTCCCCCTTCGCGGAAACGAAAAAAGAGAATTTTTAAAGGCAAGCGGAATTAAGTCAACTCTCGTTGAAGAACTTCCGGATAAAACCTTAACCCCACCCACCCGCCAACCGACCAGACCCCTTCCTCCCTCCTCACACTCCCTCTCTCTCTCAACTTTTAACGGCTCATCAGTATTCCGAAGGTAATGAACCTTCTCTCCCTTCCTCTCTCTCATCTCCATGAGGGAGAGATCTCTTGAGGAACCAGGCCGCCGAAGTGAGGAAGTGAGGACCGGGACGGGTGGAGAACGCGGCGATTATATACACGCACCCACCCCACCGTGCCATACACTACCGCACGCGTGAAGGAGAAATATGGAGACGCCGCGCCGCCGGTGTTGGTGCGGGAGGAGGCGGGAGATTGCGGAGGAGGAAGTGACGCGGCGGGAGTATGCCGATTATAATGAAGGAGGAAGATCGTGCCGCGCCATCGCGTTGACGGGGTGTTGAAAAATGGAGACGGAGCAAAGGGGAAGTGACATGCGAGAAAGGAGAGAGGCATAGCGCATCGATGGACGACACAGGGAAATAATTGAATCCGAAGCGAAAAATAATCACCACGGAACAGAAGAAAGAGAAAGTTCGATCAAAGTCCGCAATCTATTTCTGTATTCTACAAGCTGGCCGACAACTAGTATATGCACAGAGTTTACGTACACTTCCCCATTGTGGACCCATCTTTAAAACGTACATGCACATGATAATCTTAAATTTTTAAATTAAGTTCCTCATTTGAGGTTCTGCGACGCTAACAAGGAACAGCCCAAGCTTAAATTTATGGAAAATCACCATTTTATTCATTTGGTATTCTACAAACTGACCGATGACTAAGTTTTGGTGCAGAGGCAGCGTAAATTTTCCTAACCTGGATTTCTTTATTAAAACGCTCCAACTCATTTTAACAGCATTTAAAAAATGACATTATTCAAAGCCAACAGCAAATACTCTAAGAAAAAATTCGTGGAAACAAACTTTTGAATACAGCCTTTCTCACACCCTCGTGCTTACTTTTGTACCTCAACAATGATTTCAAGTTGTCTCTGTAGTTAATAAGGAACAAATTACCTTCTAATAATCACTGCTCTATACGATGCAATGTGAAATGTACGTTCGTAGATATATCAGATTGTGAAGTTACGTGGCCCGGTAAAAACAGGCTTCATGCTCTTCATACTTTTCGTCATCCTATCCCCATATATTCCCGGCCATACCCTACAAATTTACTAGATTTATTCCTTTTACGAGCGAATCGAACGTAGACTTCCTATAGCATCCCCTTCAGTAATTCCTGCCCTCTCAAGACGTCTTCCAAATGCTTCAGCTGCCTTTTCTGTACTCACGTCATTCTCTCATCACTTACCCTCTCTTCCTCGATACTTTCCTCGCTCTCCAGCAAATATTCTCTTGCTTCTTGTCTATACCCAAAACATGAAATCCAATTGTGTACCCAATCTGGGCTACGACCAAGATCCTAATAAAAAATGCTCAAGTTACTTTTGGCGACTTTGGAAACCAAGAGATTGATCATCAACGAGTGCAAGTATGAAAAACACATTCGGGAATCCACTATCGAGGATGTCTTCTTAAAAAGAGAGATCAAATACATTCAAACCTCGCTAAAGGAAGCATCAACGATTTAAGTTAATCTGTACCTGGGTCAGACTCAGTATCATCCCTAGGGGCACCAGCAATTTGCCTGGCAATTAAAGAGAAATTTTTTACGAAGTGGCCGCTCACCGTGAAAAAACAGGCTGGATTCAGAGAAAGAGTTAACTATGAATGCAATCAAGAGGAAAACCGAGGGAAGCTGAGGAAATTGAGCTCATAAAAATGCCTGATTTCTCGCTATAAAACTACTGAAGTCCATTTTAATGAAATAAACACAAAATTATGAACTTCTAAACGTTAATAAAAAACGTTAATTTTTTGCACCTAATAGTAATATCAGCTCATTAGCTAAAACTATGTTAAATAAATTTAAATTAAACATATTATGCAACATATTTACGACTTGTGAGAACTTCCATTCATTAAATTACATTGAAAATTCCATAAATAAAGAAAAGAATGAAAAGTTACACGCATTAAAGAATTCACGCTGAAAGCACAATTCAAAAGTATATGAGGCGTACCTGAAAGACAGATGACTTAGAATAAAATGAACTCAGCAGTTAGGAAGGGATAAGAGCAACGTTTATTTTTACTCCTTATACTTTACTAGTTTACTTATTTAACTGCAGTCTCATTTGAATACAATAATGAAATACTCTCAAACTTAACTTTTCTGTGCTGCATTTAATCGACGTACTTTCGGTAACCACTGATAGCATTTCGATAGAAGGGCCGGCGAAAGCTTCACACATTAATACACCAGCAGTGGTATCCGAAAGAAGTAATCGGTAAAATTAAACAATATTCTTTGTTTATTAAGAGTCTCATATTTAACAAAATAATTCGATCAAATACCAGAATTGTTAACAACAACTGGCTACGAGGTGGATGTGCGATCATAAATAATCAAGCGATTGGCGCCGTTATTTCTTCACGGAGATAATCGCTGAGATATTTTTGCATGGCGTGATGACCAAGAAACTGAAATATGTTTTCGATATTATTCCACAAAAAGATACTTACCACAGACGTTATTAAGAATCGTTTTCATTTAGTCGGCACGAGGATATTTCACCGGGTAATTTCTCGCGGCGTTTCCTTTGACAGATTTTAGTATTACGAAAAGCGACACTGAAGGGGGAAGTTACGACGGTAAAAGAGAAAATGGCAGTACATACACACCTAGTGGAGAAGAGTTACGATGTGGAAAAAGAAGCGGCAAATGTGAAATTTATGGCGGTATGAAAAGAAGAACGACCCACTTCTTTGGTATCAACATCAATATGTGGCCCATGGTTACACTTTGGCTTTCCCGGCTTCTTGCTATCCTATCCTCTCTTTCCCTCTCCCAATTAACATGGTTATGCTTCAAAGACTGTTTCTGCAGGCTATCCTCGCACATACTTATAAAATCGGTAGATTAATTAATCATATTAGGAGGTTTGCTGGTTACAAAAGTACTTTTTATACTATCTTAGATACTCAATCATGCAAAGGATTACAGAAATTAGTTGATACATTAGAAAATCAGTGCGGTAAAAATTGCGTTAAAACTGTAAGCAAGAAGAAAGCAAAAGAAATGAAATTTTTTGGGTAAGCGCGCCCAATCATAAACGTATGAGAGCATAAACTGGGGCACATAGATCATATTCGCTGCTTGAGTATTACGCTGGTTATCACAGAAAAGATATTACAAAGAGACAAGTGACGGCAAAAGAGGCGTTCACGCCAAAGAACCCACCTATTCTCAAAGGCGCAAATGACTTCAGCTGTCGGTCGCCTCCCTTAATTACTACCGCAACCCCAAGAGGCATGAGATTTTCTGGGTATCTGAACTTTCCGAGAAGCGAAAGGCAATAAAGTGAAGCAGTTTTCACCCACCACGACTGTGTGGATTTCATAAACCCCAACGCCATGGCGAAGCCAGACGGGCTCCACCCATAACTATCAAAGCGACCTTAGCATGGGATGCATACCAGCATCTAACATCGTACAGTACAATTTATATTGGCATATACATGAAAAAGAATATTTTTGCAGAATATCAGAAAAATTTATACTTCGGTTTAGATTTAGTTTTTTAAGTCGTCTTTCTTTCACATTTCTTCGCGCAATGCCAGTCAAGAGATTCTATGACACATTGAATGTTCATTCACCGACCAATGAAAGGTTGTCGGCACCTCTTGGGAGAGGCACCAAAGGCGTTATTAACTTGAGCGGGCTTAACGTCGGAGACAAGAAGCGGCGTACGAGGGGAGAAGGTAAAAGCCACTATGGAAGCGAAGGGATAAAACAGAAAGGACGTTTAGGTGCTCAGGGATACCCAGGAATGAGATGAAAAGCTCCTTTTACTCTCCTTAAGAATTTCCCATGGACCTTAGCTCTGGTGGTGACCTTATACCTTGCTATATCTCAGGAAATAAAGAAAACAACAGGAAACACAAAGGACAGGAGAGAGTGTCATGAAAGAGGAAAGCCGAAGGGGCGAATGCACTTTAAGAGCGGAAAAAGGTGTGACTGCCCCATTGCTCTCGCCATTCGTCCAGCTAAGCCATCGGCGAGGCTGCGTCTACTACGCGAGACAAAGCTACCCGCTAGCACCCCGCCAGGCTGAGGCACGGGAAAAGGAATGAAAAAAATGATATGGTAAAATCAAGCATGTGAGGAGAAAAAACTTCGGTTAGAAGACAAACTTCAGTTTCATTAATTAACAACGATCGAAAATAATGTTTTTTCACTAAAATACTAATTCCATTCCATTTAACCGCAAGACTGAGTTTTAGAGTCCGCATATAAGTAATCACAAAAACTAGACAAGTTACCACAGTTAATATTCAGTTTACTTAATAAGCGCTCGAGCTCGAAGACTGAGAAATATTACAATCCATCCCACGAGGGTGCGTGTTCACTCCACCAGGGTATACTATGCTCCAGTTTCTGCAAGCAAAGTAAAAAAAACCTTTACCTTTTAAGCGCTCGAACTTGAAACATTGTGGAAGGACACACGAAAATTCCGCTGTCGATACATTGATGAATTTTACTCAACGTTTTCTGTTCAAAAACTTCCTTCCCTTTCACCTTTTTCAATATCTGGACCAGTAATTGAAGTAATCAAGCAAGTAGACATAATAGTTCAGTGACTATGAAAAGAAAAGCAAAGTGAGTTTTTGGGAAGCGTTGCCCTTGGCATGTAGGTAATCAGAGTATGCATGAACGACAATTAATCCTATATTCTATTCCCACAACTATAACTTACGTAAAAATAATAACATATTTGCTGGATATTGCCCACGTTATGGGCCGGATGAAAATAAAAAAACGGGCTTTAATGCGCAACCCCGCGACTCTTGAAGTATCCATGAAGAGTTAAAACACGTTTGGTGAGAAGGAACATTACAAACCATCGAGGAATTGAACCATTCATTTCATTCCAATTAGTCCTCATATTAAAATGCAGTAATTTGTTTACATCTCGCTAGTAAAAACCAAAACTCCAGCGAAATAGTACATAAACAACAAAAATAATAAGAAAAAAGAATACAGCACTTTCACAAATGATCCCTGCAATCATGCTGTCTCTTTCATTTCTCCAACAAACACGTGTAATTTGGATTATAGCTGGATGAATTAATTCTTTACCACAATCAAGAGAGTTTTTGGGTGGTCCGAGCTACCAGATCCGCATCAGCTGTGCCCCGAATAGCTTTCCACAACCTACCTTCCCTGTTCGCTCCAAAGATCTTTCTCATTAGGTCTGAAAGTGAGAAAACCTCAACTTCCTCCCTCTCCGTCTTTAACCTTCTAAACTATCAAACTCACTCCATATCTACCTCGCCATTTCCTCGAGAAACAGAGGTGAAACCTCAAAAGGGAAAGATTGAAGCCTTGATTGCAGCAACTTCCTCCTTAATTACCAATTTCCATGAACATAAAGTTTGTTTTTGGAAACATACCGAGGCGCGGAACTGCGAAAAAAATGCACCACATTAAGGTAGGAACATAAGAATCCGTGTAAAATTCTAAATCAAAGGTTTTGCGACAGGAGAGAAATACGGCTTTGGGTTTACCCAAAATCTGAGATAATCTCATTCTACAAGGATAAGCTAATACGAAACAACACACGGTGGCAAAATAACAGAAAGGGGATTATATTCATCAACCATTGGATTAGTTGGCGAACGGTTACCAATCTAAAAAGCCCAGCGTCATAAAAGTCCAAAACTTAAAGGTTTCATTCATCTGTAGGGAACAACTATACTAACCCGAGACATGGGTCTATATCACCAACAACCTTCCCATAGTTAACAATGTTAGGTATGTCAGTGTAAAAAGTCTGCCAAAGTTAGCTACTAAAATTAAACTCATTTATTATTGAATAATAAATTAATATAAATACTGTAAATGATGCGGTAAGAGTAATAACAGTGATGAAAAAAGGACTTCAAAATAGTACCCACACGAGAAAGGTAAAAAGGACACCTTATTAACCAATCCAATCGCTGAAAATGTGCAAATCAATGGGCATAGGAAGAAATCTAAAACGGCACTAGTTGAAACAAAAATACATTTAAATAAGTCACCGCTCTTATTCCGCAAACATAACTCAGGCAACGACTAAAAAAATCGGTGAATCAAATCGTAGACAGGTCACTCATAGTATTAGGTGCATACCTACTTTAACTTCCTTTTCAATCTGTGAAGAAAGAAACAACATACTCTAAAGCAAAATATAAATAACAAACTGATGGAGTCAATAATTCTCACCATACTATCGACATCATTATATTTCCTCCTGGAGCACCGTAATCAATTTAGAAGTCATTAAGGCATAAGGTAACATAAGATTCCATGTAAAATTCAAAATCAAAGCATAGAATCAGACAATCTGGTGTTGAATGATCCTAGAGGGATACCAAGGAGTAAAAAACACTCTGAATGTGGATGTGTTTAGAGTAAAAAATAAAAATGCGAAGGAAAGCGGGGTTAACGGGCATTTAGAACATGAGCTGGGGAGAGTATTACGGCAGGGCAAAAGTTAGCCGCACACGCGGAAGAGATCGTAGGGACCACGGAGGCGAAGGGCGAAGCTTGTGGGTCGTTGACGGAGGTTTAAGCTTTATATCCTGGAAGTTAGAGAGCAAAGGAACTCGCAAATCTGTTCCCTTTCTTTCGGGAGAGTCGGGAGGTTGAGATTAAAAAAAAAATAAAAATTCAGAGGGGCGTGGGAAACAGAAATAAATAAAGGGGGGGAGAATGAGAGACGATTTTAATTTTTATTTTTCAATTCATGCGGGGACTCTCTCTCACTCTTTCCCCCAGTCTCACTTACAAACCAACCAACCACCACCTCCAGCAAAAGCCAACCAACGAACCAGCCCACACCATCCTCCTCCCTCTACATTTTAACTCCAGTCTTCCCTTTGCTCAAAATTCCAACCAGTCTCTCTCTCTCCCGGCAGCGTCGCCACCGCCAGTTCCCGGCACAAACTCTCCCTTTCTAACGCACACCCGCCACATCCCTCCCGCACATAAAGTTTCCCCGGCTGTCTCACCCTCTCAACCCTTTTGGTCAATTTTTCGTCTCCGTTCCCCCTTCCCTTCCCTTTTTCCAACTCCTTCCCTCTCTCTTCCTCTCAGTCCCACGGTGTACTTTTTCCGTATAAATCCCACTCTTTTTTATTAATTATTTATACTTTTTCCTCTTTCTTTTACTTCTTTCCCGAAACAGCATTATCCGCGACTCCCCGACTGCAAGCGAGCTTTAAATTTAATTTTTTTCTCTAATGTATTTATCCATTACGCGTCTTACAGGGTTCCACACCCCTACAACCCTCCCGGTTATCCATTCAAGCAACAACGTGCATGTTCTAAAAAACACACGCGCGCACGCAGTGAGAAAAAATTATGCGTGCACCAGCACCAATGCGGCCTGTGATGAATTTTTTTTTGCGCGAAAGAAGGAGAGAGACGACGAGGCTCTCCAAAATGCTCATTAGTCCACGACGACGACTGCGGATGGAACGCGAGGCGGTCCCGTGGAATCTCTCCCTCTTGCCTCTCCCTCCCTTTCATTTCTCACTCCTCTCCTTATCTTTCATACTTTCGTTATTTTTGTTTATTTACTTATCTCCTCCCAAATGCGATTCTTTCTGACGCACCTCTGCTCCTTTGCTTTCAAAACAAATAAACAAAAACGCACTGGCGTGCGTGTGTATCTTATTATCCCACGGTCACAGCCTGAGAGCTTTGCCCCTTCATCCCCCACAGTTCCCTTTTGCGACTCACTCGCTTCTTCACGGCGTCCGGGAGATGCAAACCATCATCCCCTCACGCGAAGCTTTAACAAGAGAGAGAGCAAAAGGGAGATCCCACTTTAGTGCATGCCTAACGACGTTCCGAGCGCACGCATCTCTTCGGAATGTATGAGTTAAGTCCTTCCCCTCACCCTCGACCAGTACCCAGCTTTCCATTTCGAAAACCCGTCCCCTCGTGCCAACTAATCCGCCGTCGCATTTCCTCGAAACTCACCCTCCTGACTGTTCATTTCAACTGTTTTACTCAAACGTCTCCCCGTCGCACCCATGCCTTCATGAACTCACCAAGTCTTCAGGAGTGTCTCGAGTGTTCAAGCAATAGGAATATACAGGAAAAAAATGGAATAGATGCATTGTTAAAAGCTTTGATTTTAGTTCATATGTTATCTAAAAAGGGTAAAGCCAATGACAACATAAGTAGGTAGTTATTTAGTACCGACTACCGAGCTTAACCGAATGTTGAGAAAAGCAGAATGTGATCACTTAGGGTAATATAGACGTTGCAAATGTTGTAGCCTTTTTTGCCTTTAGTCTAACAAGACTTTTCAGCTCTCTCAACTTTGTCGTGATCATCATGCATCAGCAAAATCATTTGACTTCCTCAAGCCAGCATAATGACAAGTAGCCGTCAAAACCCTAATTACAGCTGGAGAATCAGCGAGTAACATTCGCGTTTTGATACTGCGTACGGAAATCCAATTATTTTGTAACCACATGTCTCATTACGCGGTCCACCCCAGTAATGATTAACATTTACGCAGGGAAAAGCTGATTTCATTTAAATTCAGGCGGCTTAAAATAATTTTTTTCACGAAGAGCATTTAAAATAACTGTATAATGGCAGGCAAAAATTGAGAGCAAGGCTTGTAGTTATAAATATGTTATATTTTTCTTACTTCACTGGCGTCAGATCAATTCGACAGTAAGAGCTGAGAAAACCCGAGCGTGAAGCCTAACAACATGGGCTCCCAAACAGAAGAGAAGCGTAAGAGCAAAATCGTAAAAAAAAAAACTTGATACCCTAATCCCGGCGGATGAGGTGCAACCTGAGCCAGGCAAAAATAATAAAAAAACATGGTATAAATGAAGCTAACTTTAGGATACTTCCGCAATTTGAAATTTAAGGATTGGTTCAGCACTGGGGAGCACTTTTCCCTCGCGAGAAAAAAATTCAAGAAACATTTCCTCAATCAATCAACAACCCGGTTGAACAATCTGGAATAATTGAATCCGAGGAAGGGAGAGAAAGTGGCACCATCGCGAGCCTCCGAGACACATCGCCTAGCTGAAAAATTGCCATCACCTTGCTATGGAGTCCATGAAAAGAACGAGAGTTGTCCCTCGCGTGCGAGGGCTTCGATGCACCCACACTCACACGCATACACTGAAACACGAGAAACAACAATACATCGGCACCCCATCCCCTACCGCCGCTCACGCACCCGCCCCATGGGCCACGGATTAAAGAGACACACGCCCTGCGCTCAGGCACGTAAATTAAGGACGCCCGCCAAACATCCGCTCCCACCCCGTCCCATGCGAAAGGGTTAATCTCGCTAGGGTCGCCGCAAGCCGGCGAAGAGATAGGACCACGCGTCGCCCTTTACGTCTCTCCCCCACACTCTCTATTTTCCATGCCCCTTTTTCCTTCTCTCGCCTCTTATCCTGTCCCTTTTCTCTTCTCGCCTCCTCCCAAAAAAAAAAAGTTCCGAGTCGCCAGCAAGGTCCTCAGAAGACCGCCTTTTGAGGTCGAAACGTGGGCTGTACGCAGGCGGAGTGTGTGAGCGAAAGCCCCCAGCGAAAGAGAAGACCGTAACTGTTTTCGGACAAAACGAGGAAAGAAGGTGGAAGGGACGGGATTTGAGGACAGGAATAAGGGAGGATGCTGTTAAAGGTAGAATCGTACGCGGGAAAGGGCGTAAAAGAAAATAAATTAGTCCGGCGTCCGGTAGAATTTTTCTTCTTGCAATTTCACTTAATCAAGCTTTCTCGGCTTTCCCCGTTTTTAAAGGGTTGCAGCTAAAGTTTACCACGAACTCCTCTGGCCGCAGGCACTCGTCTTTTTGTATTCACTTGGTGCGTATTCTGCACCAGTTCAGGACGCTCATGCAAGAGTCCAAGGGGTTGTAAAAAGAAAGAACCATCTTTAATTAATCCTAAACGAATGATGATGAACCTCCTTTTAGGGGAATAGACTATTTTATGGGAAATATGAAATCATTATCTTGGCGTAAGATATCGCACATGTTCCGATGAGCTTTAGCTATGAGTAGACGATTTTTGCAGCCATAAAATTTTAGCCCACAGTAAGTTATGTAAAGTAAGAGAACATGGAAAAAGGGATCTGCTTCGGGGTATAGATATACATACTACACTCCAAAGCGTCAAATAAATTTTAACGCATGAATATTCGTAAGTCACTTCACCATAAACGCCCTTAGACATCCACAAAACATTTCTGTAGCACAAATACATCTCTTAAAATAATATAATTTTCATCCTAATAGTAGCACAAGAATATACATTAAATTTGTTTCCTTTTTAAGGGTAAATTTGTTTCCTTTTTAAGGCCGGTTCTCAAGGAATTCCCTGGGTATCAACGATTAAACCATTTCCTGTGTTTCATTAATATCTAATAGGTAGGCCGCTATTGAACTGAACATTCTTTTTCTGGAGAAATAAAAAAATGACAAATTACGGTAACGTTATAGACAATTAGCAAATTTCTGCAACATATGCCATGAGAAGCGCGAAATCAAACCTAGCTAGAATCGGGAGACTTTAATGTGGAGTAGAAAGAATTCAAAAATCGCTTCTGAAGGAAACTGCAGGAGGCGTGTCGGAGAGCCAAGAGATTAAAAGGCATTCACGGCAATGTGAGAGTATGAATCGAACAGTCAGCCTTGAGCCAAGTGTGCTCGATCTTCGGAAGCATTACGCTCTGGAAGATAAAAAAAGGGAACTTGGAGAAGAGGTAAAAAAAAGTATCACGAGTTCGGCGGCGGAATGAGATTATGCGATACGGCTAATGAGCGAGGGAGGCGACGGATTAGACACACTTTGACGGTTTTTAAAACTCGGCGAGGCATTATGCCCTCTCTCA
Source organism: Ceriagrion tenellum (assembly GCA_963169105.1). NCBI lineage: Eukaryota > Metazoa > Arthropoda > Insecta > Odonata > Coenagrionidae > Ceriagrion > Ceriagrion tenellum. The sequence goes on from OY720632.1 coordinate 65,620,788, forward strand.
CTCGCCCGCCATTGCCGCGATTTGCGCGAGGACCACGGGGAAGAGAGAGAGAGAGAGAGACAGGTGGAGCGAGAGAGAGAAAAGGGGAAGGGAAAAGAGAGGAGAAAGACAGAGGGACGAAGACAATTTCAAAGGATCCACACGGGGACTCGGAGAGATGAAATGAAAGGCTTTTGAGGAGTATAAGAGGATTGCGGAACAGCGGATCGAAAAAAGAGGCTTCATGACCAGTGTGCGCGCTCTGGTGGCGGGATAAAAATTAAAAAAAAAAACAACATAAACCAATCGGCAAGGAAAATCCTCACATCTCTCACTAAACCGTGATTTTGAAAAGGTCGAGAGGCGATTTCATTTCGTTCGCTCTCCATTCCGAGGGAACATTTTGTTTCGGCGTTAAGCTCTTTAAATTTTAATCTTAAGAATTATTCAGTGGCAATTCATGACTCTGAAGTGTTGATAGTTACCCCACAAAGATTTTATTCGATGGTCACTGCGCGATTACGTTAAACTCATATGCATCCTGCACACGCTAGAAGGAATCAGATACACTTTTTCAATAACACGCTCATTAAGTGACGCGCCTCACCATTCCTTCTAGACTCTTCTCCAAGAAATCTTTGTCGTAAAATATGGTAATTCTGTACATCGTTCATAAACCTACCCCTCCAATTATAAAGTAACACAAATTGGAAATGATGGAAAATAATACGCAACTATTTTAGACACATCTCATCATTCAAAGGAAACGTAAGAAATCGGCAAACTTCATTTTTTCCAGTACCTCAAAATTTACTCTTTCAGGTCATAAGATCCCATTTTCCCTCAAGTGAATGATTACTATAAGATATTCTCCGCCAAAGAGGTAGAGATACGGATATTAAAACTCACTCCGACTGAATTCTTTCATATCCAGCATGTGCGTACAATAAGTTCCTGAATTTGCACATCCAATTAGATACTATTTGTACCAAGTTATCCACGACAAATAAACTCTGTTTTTACTTAATAAGGGAGATATTTTCGTAAAAATACAAAGAAAAGTAGGAAATTAGGATCATACAACGGAATGTATACGTGAACTCCAAAATGCTCAAGACAGTTACGAAACCGTAGCAATTTCACAGCAAGAACGAAAATGAGCCGATGACCCTAATGAGCACCAAAAGATTAATAGCCACAGGTTTAATCGCACTTTAATGAACTTCATAAAACATTTTTACAGCCCAGTACTCTAGATACGATCCCGTGGCAGTGATTTTCAGGCGTGTCATATTAGCACGAAACGGCGTGAGATGAGAACATCCGTCAGGATAAAAAAAATTTGACAGAAATGGATTCTTCCAAGGCCAAGGTAATTATACCTCACTGTGGCCCACAGCTTGACATTATTATGAGGACCTTTCGAGGCGGGGGGGATCGGGTTGGTGTGGTGGCTAGAGTACTTGCCTACCACGCGGGCGGCCAGGGTTCAAATCCCTGCAGAGGTGGATGTTTTTCAGAGGAAACCCGATCCCTAATAGAGTGTCTTGTGGAGGGCACTTCAAGTAGAGTACTCCGTCTGTCGGATGAAACGTTAAGACGTGGTCCCCTTGGCGCCTTTCGTTAAGAGCAGGCTAATGCTGACGCCGGGTTTCTATCCACCCTTCCTCCCTTACCTATCCCCTATGGCGCAAATCCCTCTCCACCCTTCTCCCGTCCCCTGAATAACCCTTCTCTTACCAACCTACTCACCTCTCCTTAATAGCGCAAATGACCTCAGTTGCCCATCACCTCCCATAATAACCAAATTAATTCGAGATTAATATCAGTTATTTTCACAAAGTTACGCCACTTGCTCTCTCGTACTTCACGTAGCCGTCCGACCCTTACTATTGAGCAGACTCTTCTCTCTCGTCAGGTTCGAAAATAGAATGGGAGGTTCAAGTGGTGAGGAGGCTCAGAAGGGAGAGATAGGACGGGTGGAGATGAGATCAGGGGGGAGGGGGGTTGAGGCCAAAGGCAATGAAGTCCTTGCCTCCTCTCGGGTACCCTTCACCCTCCACATGCTTACGCATTTCCGAGATGCTCCCCGTCCAAACCTGAAAGAAGAGGACGCTGTCTCTCTCTCTTCGTTTGAAGGAGCAAGGCGAGGCCAGGAATTCGTCCGTTTTGTTCTCGCTACCCCTCCTCATCTCACAACAAGCAAGCACAAAAGAAAGAACGCAACAGAATGAGGAACGACAAGAGCGCGCGAGAAAGAGATTCTTGGTCTAGGTGAATCGCCTCTGTGGTGGATCTTTTCATATTACTCCATCAGCGATGAATGATATCCGTTTTGTTACCTATACATCATAAACAAGCCTCATCTAGCCTAAATATCAAACCACAGGGCATGCATTACACAAGTTTTTGCGATGAAATCCAAACCAATGACCTCAGAGGCAATATGATAAGAGCGTCGTGGAGACATACTCAGTAGATTTTCTCAGTGATACCCGATTCGACCTTACAACAACCGCGGCAAAAAGTTTAATGATACAATTTGGAGAAAGAGATGAATAACATAATTAAAAATTCAGCGTTCATGAAACAGATTTAAGAAAAATTATTCCGTATCTAGAAGAGACGAGATTAGATTCATCCAAGGATAGAAGACAATTAGAGACAATAGAAAAATAAAAACTCTTCCAAGGATTAGAAACAAAACACCGTTAGCCAGACAAAGAGGTGAAAAATATAAGGAAATGATGCAAAGCAGAGAATATAAAATAGTGGATACATAAATAAAAAAAATAAAACGAGCACAAAAAGAATGACTAACAACTGACTGGTGCGTATCGCAAAAGATTAACTGCCGACAGCGAAAACGTCGGTCGGCCAAGAAAAGGTGGTGCGAAAACTATATATGGTAGTATTCAAAGAGATAATAGGACCCAAGAGCCTAATATCTAGCAAGAGCAAGAAAAGCAACAACAGCCGCGGTGAAAATGGAAGATAAGTACTGAGCTGCACTAATAAATATGCAATGGCTTGATTCAGTTATGTTCGATTGTTATTTAAACAAAGGTCGACAGTCTTTAACCTGAATTCTTTAACCTGACAGCCTTTAACCTGAGTCTACCTGATTATCATGAATGTTGGAAGTTAGAACAATTGTAAAAATGGTGTTCGACAGCTATTTTGCATAAAAATAAATCATTCCTTGGAAGAATCATCGCGCGATAAAACGCGACCAATTAATTTTTAACCCTGAATTCTGCAGCACAAGTGTGCTTTTTATTAAATACTTCAAGCAAAGAGATTTTACCAGCTGATTTAATGAGGCTCTAACATCGATGGATGTTCAAGACTAAGTATTTGATTCAAAAATTTTACTTCAGCATCTTAAATAATTATCCAAAAAGGATTTTAATTGAACTTTATTTAAAAACTATATGACAACTCAATTGACCTACGCGACTCGTTAATCGAGAAAAATCTAAACAGATTTAAGGCAAAAGGAGAATATTTTATTTTAATTTTTTCCTCTAAATATTTAAAAAAATCATGCTGGCTGGATCGATTATTGGGTCTCCATTGAACCCCTTGCGATAGGAAATGGAAAGAGGGTCGAGTCCTGCTAACGGTAATCGACGCATTAATCACGAAGCCGTTACGATTCAGTCTGGCATTTCTCAATGGGTGAGAGGAATCCGGACGGGGAAGGTATAAGGGTCTCCCGAGCGACATCCCCAACTCCCCAATCGTTACCCGTCTTAATTGTCCATCAGCTCTGCGGCCCGACGCGATGAGTGCGATCCCCAAGCATGGAAGTTCATTTCGATAGAACCGCGAGGATTGGGAAGCGGGGACGTATTTGTGAAGCCACTCCGCCGACGCAAATATCCGACGGGCATAAAGGACGATGCGATTTGAATGGAGGGGGACGCAAGGATAACGGGGAGAGAGAGAGAGAGATTGAGAGATGGAGAAAAAAGGAGAAAATGGTATCTACGGTGCAGACGGGACAATGAGGGAGGAAGGTGGTAATCGGGCGGACATAACAGTCGAAGAAAGCGCGGGACCGTTACGAAGGATTAGAATGTGAGGGAGTCCATTGCCCAGGGGTCCGAGGGCCGGCCAATTATAGCGTGAAAGGGCTAGAAAGGAGGCTGAAGGGATTGAAAAGGAGCGAGTGGAGCAGGATGCGAGAGGGAGTTTTGAGACTTCGTCGGTTGAGAAGGTCGGGTGCTCGCGAATTTCGGGGTCCATGTCGAGTGGCAGAGAAGGAGGAGGAAAATAACAGGGACAGGTGAAATGACTCGTGGGAGATGGGTGGAGAGGGATGAGGTTATCGCGGCAGAGCTAAACCATGTATAGTACTCAATACCTGAATTGTCGGTGATTATGTTCCTGTAATGTAATATATTTATCGCTCTTCAACACATAAATACAATTAATAACATATTATTGAAAACAATGGAGATTAGGAGATCTCTAGGATATTTGCCTGTAGATCGGGTCATTCAGATAATAATGGCAACACTGGCGAATTAGTGTTATTAAATGTTTACAAATATAATATGTATGAAAAGTTATGTACATCCTACACTGATAACAAGTTAATAATTTACAGCAAAAAGACTATCCTAGTTGTCTTGAATGAACAGAAACAATTTAATGCACTTTGAGAGAGGCTTTACTTCATCGATAAAATGAGGTTTACCAATAGGTATTCTGACATCTTAGTTTCAAGACAGAGAGCGATAAGAGGTTTCACACGGCGAATTCGAGCCACCAGTAACGAACGAGCCATGAACTTGGCGGGGATACGAGTAAAGTTCTCGCATACGGTGCCCAAGAAAAGAGATATACTGATTACGTAAAACTGTGGAGGACAATATGAATCAGCTTAATTCCAGGAGAAAACATTTCGTCAAATATTTACGATTAACTGCCTTATTAACACGCATTTGTATATATTATGATTGAAGCAATAAACTTTTCCGTTTTTGCAACCGGTAAATTTGTGAAAATATAATATTTTCAGTTATATTCCAAATAAATATAAAAAAAGTCCATTTCAGTACGGTGTGAATTATGACGGGTACAAGGGCCGAGTACTTAACTTTCTAAAGTAATAGACTGATATGATTACCCTAAAAACTATGCGTAAGGCTATACATACTATATTCTCATTTTTATAGAGCCAGGTTTAATTCATTAGTCACTCTTATAGACATGCTAAGTCACCACGACAGTAAACCCAATATCATTCAGGGAATTTCAAAACACAACAGCTACTGAATGCAACACCTTCGCCACGACGAGAAAATTTCCGTACTTGGTAACAAGTGACATAAAAAGTTAAAAATAGAATAATACATCCCCAATAAAGACGCAAGCCTGTGGAAGCAGCTAAGAACAGTTGGAGCCGTAAGAACAGACAATAAAGAAATAAAAAGTGGAAAGAGGGCTCGTAGCTTCTTATAAATTTCTTAATTGGCTCGAACGAAGGGCTGCCGACTTACCACTCGACTGAGGGAAAAACTTCGCATAAAACTTTTCAGAATTCTTTATCTCCAAAATGTAGGAAACCTAAAATGACGACTGCGAGCAGTCTTTTGAGAGGAGGAGATAAGATAGGGAGAGGCAGGAATGAGGGGTTACCAGCGACAGTTTGGAAGTGTGATGGAAGAATGAGAAGGGGAGGCGGAGGAAGAGCACGATGGGAAAGTGGAGATGATGAATGGAGAGAGGAGGGAATATAGGAAAATGTGGGAGGAGAGGTGACAAGATGACATCGGCGCCTGAGGATGACAATTGCAAGGTAGAGCTCGGGAGAAGGAAAGGGAGGCGATCACCACGTCTAGAATTCGAGCAGAAACCCTTTTTACTAAGGTTGTTCTTTGTGCCATCGACTTTGGTTCCGCCGGAGTAATAACTGAGCAAGGTTACCAATTGAAATAACTAAAAAAAATCAGGAGTTCATGTGATATATTACGAGAAAACTGCTTTTGCATGAGTTTCCGCTATAGGAATTCCACAAAGTACGCATTCCCGGTTAATAGGCAGTACACTAGGTCTATGAAACATGTCAGGTGCTTTCCTGAAATATTAGAGGCTGAATTTCTTTTCGAGTTTTTCATCTAGAAGACGTTATGGAGAACTTATCCCGGTAAAGAATCCAAGAGGAATTTTCACTCACAACTCACTTTACACACTCACTCACTGCCTTCGTTTTTTTAACCCCTTTCAGCCTTGATTGCACATTGACTGGGGTTGTATTTTCCCACAACACGACTATACATTTGTAGACTATAAACTGGCTATAAAAATAAAAAGAAATTATCCCAAGGTTAAAATGCCGTTGGTAGTGAAAATTTGTACCGAAAATGACCAACATAAGTCCGCTTTAAAAAAAGTAATAATTATTCATAGTAATAACCAAAAAGCTTCAGCTCCATATAGCATATACATAACTTAAAAATTTAAACTCAAAAAACATTAAAAATAAAAAATACACCAATTTAGACTTTAAAGCTGTTCATAAGTTTAAATAAAAGACCTAAAAAAGAGATATTATTTTAGTCTTCAGGGCTCACACTGTAGTATACTGTTAACTTAGCTCCCAAAGAATTCATGCGATTTACTGGTATGAGATGTTGAAATTTATTTAAAAAACAGGGAGATGCTGGATACTGTTTCCTGAGAAGAAGACAAGACTTTTGGACGAACTAAAATAATATCCCATTACTTTTTGCCAAACGGCAAGATATCTTCAATGGTTAGCCGTTTCAGCCATTAAGCAAGTGCCTTCCCCGGATACTGCTCTATTGGCAAGACACCTTATTTTGCCAAGAGAAATAGAGCCTAAAGACCACCTGAGAGACCAAGAATGAAAATGGGAAAAGAAAATACGATGAACTAGGAGAAAGAGGATTTCCTAACGAAAATGAATTCTATTGATAGCGTGAGCAGGTTGCGTCGCTAAGGGCGACGACGGTTGAAAAAAAGAGAATTTACCGGAGAAACAACAGGGAGAGTTTTCAGATGACGAAGCTGGAGAAGAAATTGGAGAGAAAAAAAGAAGAGAAGGAAGTCGAGCGGCAAAAACATGGAGCTAAGTCATTGCCTTCCATCAAGACCCAAGGATCGAGGGGGAGCATTACTATGATTTATAAGGCACGCGCATTATCAGACTTTATTATTACATACTAAAATTTCCAGCATAATAACTTGGAAAACGATAATTCTTCTAGTGGACCTCTAATGTACGACTTCTTTCGATTTTTCTCTAAAAGCCAACCGGAAATGGAAAAGGCAGAAGTTTTGCGCCCAACGAGATGGTGTGAGGTACATTGGAAAGGAGAGATATGGGGAAAAATGGATTGAAGGAAGGCATATTTTTAAAGAGTTGAATGGAGGGAAGATCAAAATCTTTGAAAAGACTTTCAAATGCATTTCCGATGGACGCGGGTGAATGAACTTGGGAGAATAGAAAGGAGATTTGTACTTATCTCCGATAGAATGAAACAGCAAAATTCGACGCATCAAGTATCCCGATTTGTGTACAGTCAAATTTAATGCTCCTTTTTTCATGTGACCTCTCGTAACACTAAACACGTTTTAACAGTTGAGTAACTTATTTTCAGGAACTGAGTGAAAGTTTTACAGGCACTCCTATCGAAAATGTACTAATATTTCTCAAATGCATAAACATGATTTGGAGAAAACCAAATGTTTCGGTTAATTACGTGTTTGACGAGTTAGGAAACACAAATACAATTAATCACTAACAATTAGGAAAGCAGCAAGACATCATATCTGTTAATGAAAAGCTGATGTACTTATGCAATAAGGGAGCTTGAAACTGAAAGGCGTATTGGTGATTATTAACTATTAAGTTTTTTTTACATTTTCGCCAATTAGACACGAGGAAAAGTTGTTTGGATCAGAACGCGTGAAATATCTCTAATTAGCTAGCATTATCAACGGTAAAGGATACAAAAAATGTAATGAAAAAATCTAAACATAAGAGAAACAAATCAGAAGCGACATAAGTAGGAAACAAAATGGCATTAGCTACACAAACTATGATTCATAATCTAGAAGCACCTGAGGCTAAATACCACTCTTGCCTCTCAAACTACCTCTATAAAACGCCGCCAAATTAATGGCTACTGATTGTAAGTGAGGTAACATGATAAATCACATACACCAAACATGTGGCGACAAAATGATACCATTCTTGAAAACTCCCGGTCGCAATGTACGTCAGGGATCCTAAAATAATGTTGCGTGCCAGTAAAGCATTAACATTCAATGACACATTAACATTCTAGGTGTTTTGCTATACATTAAGAGTTATAAATAAAGTGTGGCATAGGGAGATGAAATTGACGTAGGATACCAGCTTATGAAATCAAACAGCAACATTTTGTACATCTTTCACCCGGAAAGAGACTGAAATGCCACAATTTCTGATGTCAACCATAGCAGCATTGCCATCAACTATGCTCGATAGACCCAATCATCATCCATCTGCCGCAAAATACATTTAAATCATTTAAATTAGCTTCCAAATATTCCAAGGAGCCTTTAAATAAATAAGAAATCACATTATCCTCATTAGTGAACATAAGAAGAGCAAACGCTTCAAGGGCTGCTATTTTAAGACCCGACCAGCTCTACTCTTGGCGTAAAGGAATTAAAAAGATAAAAGGGTTTCCCATTCATTAAAGGAAGGAACACTAATAGATGAATTCAATATAATGTACCAAATTATTAACAGCCATGCTTTTCATTTGCACGCTACCATGCGAAGGAGGAAAAGCTTTCCCCCTAGAGCTCAACATCTACCTCTCTTTTCCAGAACTTTATCAGGAATGGCCAACATTATTTTTTTCATACTTCTCTTCAAAACAGGGAAGCAGCGTCTTGATTTACAAAATTTCACAATGTTATATTTGAATCATATCGTGGGTGGAATAGACATTTACTTCATTGCAGGAAAGCAGCATCAGACAAATGCAAAGAGATGACCCACAAAATCTATTATCTATGTAATTAGAAAAACATTACAAACGGCGTACTTTGATGAAAACGCCTAAAATCATCTTCTATATCGCCCTGTATAAACTTATGTAAATCGTCTCATTCTACCGAAAAGAATATAAGTCGACTCACCTATCCAAAACTAACCAATTTCCAAGGTGAAAGAAACTCATCTTCACATTGATTACACGATGCTTTCTCCCCTACATTGTGCTTACTTGTTACATTGTACTACTTATATGTTTGTATCACGATTTTGAAAACATTTACACAGGAAGCAAAACTCTGATATGGAGCTGTTTGGTGCGGAGCTGTTTGGGGCGGAGACCAGGTCATTGCAAAGGGAGGATATACGTAGACTCGAGAGGTTTGAGATGTGGGAATGATGGAGAAAGTGAGTTGCTTAGTGAGGAAGACAAATGAGGAGGTTTTGAATATGGAGAGGAGAGGAATCGAGTGGCGGCGGTTCGGAGGAGGCATAAGAGATGGAAGGAGGACGTTTTGAAAGGAGAGAGAAAGTTGAAGAGAAAAAAGGAGGAAAGAACAATGGGGAAGAGGAAGAAAGAGGATAGGGATTCTGGATGAAATAAAAAGGAGACAGTATGAGGAATTCAATAGGGATCAAATGTCATGCATGGGATCCAAAACGGAACGATACGCTAATAGGATAAAAACTGTCCAAAAATCTACCAATCAGCCGGTATAATACTCAAATGATAAATGTGGTATTCCTCCATGTATCGTACCCCTTATCCCTTATCGTCCCCAAGCCAACATTCCACTCCGGCATTCCTATTACAAACTCACAATTCGTTTCGACACTTATAGAGTTGATCTTGATGGCAAAACCTTAGTAGATTGGACTATATTTGAAAATGAATTACCAATATCTCAGTCATCTGAAACAATGAATCGCCAAAGACCAATAGAGAATTGAATTTATAAGCAAATCAATGCTTATTCTGAGCGATTCTATTTGAATAAAATAAATCACTTCAGCAATACACCCCGACACATGTCTTTAAACGTAAATTACATTTAAGAAAATGAATTACCCGTAGAATGATTCATTGGCACAGAAACTAAATAAATAGATAACTTATAAATAAATGTCAAATAATCAATTAGCCCTGTGGGAACAAAATGAGAACTAGTAATAACGTACATTACGCAGCGAGGAAATTCCAATGCATCAACTGGTGACACAGGAAGACCTCAAAAAGCAATGGAAAATCAAGTACAAAGAAGAAAAGAAATCCAGGCAACTACTTAGCATCGTACCTCTCCTGATACAGACGCGGCACCGGCCAATACAACCTACTTGCAAGCCAGTCGGAGATTTTTCCTATCTCTTTAGGAGACACCACCGTCCTAACCGAAGTGAAAGAAATGCCTTATGATAAGGGAATCACGGAAGGCCAGCATAACCTCTAGGGGACCTGAAGAGAACGAATCTTACTCATATTTTTACATGCCCTCATACGCGTACACCATGAAATGGGGTGAGGGAAATATTTTCCCTGCTCCTCCGCAATTATGCAACCAGGCGTACCGGACGGAGTAAGGGAGGGTTGGCGTGCTTGTCAGGAGCTCTCGAGAATGGCTGGGCAGCTCTAAATGTTTCCACTCGTGCACGAAACGATGGACCCACGGGAGAGAGAGAGAGCTGAGACCCGCAGAAAAAAAGTGCTTGTGTCATGGGCAGAGGATTATGGGAGAGGAGCAGTGGGCTGGACAGAAGGCGGGCGACCGTACTCTTAAAAAAAGACGAGAATGGCGCACGAAGAGGGAGTGAGAGAAAAGGAATGAAGGACGAAATAAGGTCCCGCAAAAGGGTAGAAAAACAACGGCCCCTATCACTTGCACCCACACGGAGAGGTGTAGACTGGCGGGTTGGGGGCACGGAGAGACGGGAAAGTGAGGGTGGGAAGATAAGGTAATGATGGGGATTGCGGAGGATTGGAGGAGTGAAGGAAACGGGGAGTTTCAGGAGAGCAAAGCCTTTTTTGGAAGCGTCGACCCCATAAGAGCAATCATAGGGAAAGACTTCGATCCGAGTAGCATAAAGCGAAACGTATGAAATCATACTTCCAATTATAGGGAAGATTAAGTTTTGAGCTTAAAATGAGCGATCTGAGCATCAGAGAATCCACTTAAATTCGATTCCGAATTCGACTAATGCGGGGAAGATTTTGATGACGATTTTGGAGATAGAGGGCAGTATCAAGGGGCAGTGACACTGAAGGGCATTACAATGCCTTCATATTAATGATTTTCGTAAAAATATTTCTCAAAAATCGACAACCGTCGTGCAACTTAACAGGAATGTCCATCCATTATCATCAAAAGTATGGTAAAATGCAACAATTTACAAATACACTTCAATGATAACAAGAATGGAAGTACATATATGCTGATAAAGCGCCAGTTGAGAGACTCAGAAATCTTTTGTATTCAGTTGAAGCAAATGCATGTGCTCACACAAACAGACATACAACGATTCGATGAGAGGGATGGAAAACACAATTTGCCTCTACAGGGAAGAAACATACTCAGAACGCTATTCATCAAAGAGACAAGAAAAATGTTGGATTCTTAACCCCCCCCCCCCCAAAGCAGAACATGGAGCGACAGCTTGACATTGTCGCAGAACGATAATGAGGGTTGCAGAAAGATGTCGTATACACTGTAAAAATATATGAACGCTATTTACTAAGCTCAATAAAAACAAAGAACTGATCATGTGTGAATTGCTTACCTATACACCTATAAAACATCTATGATTAATTTATTACTACAACTCCTGCAATCGAAGAAAGTTTTTCGTCTTAGCATAAACCGTTGCAGAAAGATAAATCACATTCTACTTTGGGGCTTAACACGAATAAATCTTGATGTACTACTGAGCTATCAGAACTCCTTAGAAATAATAACAACTGTCATTACTTGGAGGGTATAGAGAAATAGAAAAAAGTCTCCACTGCATATAGATAACAAGATGAGGAAACAGCGACAGCGAGAAAAAAAAGGGACGAGTAACAGTAACCAAAGGGACCAGCGGAAAGATGGAAGGGCAAAGAGAGAGAGAGAGGGAGACGGTTGGAAATAAGGAACCGGGAAGACAAGTGGGCAGGACCGACGCTGTGCGCTGTGGGACAGAGAAAGTCGGAACTGAAGGTCCAAATCCTTAACTTTTCGTATATCTCTCCCTCACTCCTTCTGGTTCCCTTCCCACTCTGATCTTTTTCTGGCCCTCTCTGGAGTACCTCCCGCCACCGGATGCCGGCTTCGATTCAATCCACCCAGCCCTACACACTCAACTCTCCCTTCCTCTTGGGCGATACCCTCAAGATGGTGGCAGATGATGGGAGAGAGAGAAGGAAAGAACGAGAGACAAGAGGAAAAGAGAATAGGAGATGAGGGACGGAATGGCAGCAGGGACGAAGAAAGAGGACGCTGCAAGTGGGAGAGAGATGGGTGCGTCGCGCATGACCGTCGCCGGAAAGACGCCCGGAAAAAAAGAAATCTTTTATTTAATTTATCACTGCCTGAGACGTTGCAACCCAGGATATGGAAAGGGGAAGAAGCGAGTCGGTACGCGAATGGATCTCATCACGGAGGACCCTTCCTCTCGACGCAGAATCCCGATAGAAAATCAGAAAAGATATTCAGCGACATTGGTGACGAACTGTTCATATATTCGTGAGCAGGAGGTGTCACAGCAGAGATGAGCAGGTGGATTGGATACGTTATACTACATACAGCTTTTTACTGTTCTAAACCACCGAGTTTTTCCTTTCATAGAGTGTAGAATTAAAATTGACTCTGCCACATAGAAATAATCTTGAGATCTATGTTATGCGGTTGCTTCAATATTTACTTACAGTACAGCAAACGTCGGCGGGATTCATGGGTATACACAGCCTATTCCAAAATGAGGACCATCGATACTCACCTGAAATAATAAAATGAACAAGCAAATGAGTTAGAATACTAAATGAGTTTGAACAGTAAAAGTAAATTAGATGACGCTACTTATTAAATACAGTTCATAGCTAAACTTTCCAACAAATACAACAATTAATCGGAAAACAATCGAACTATGCACAAATTATAAGGAGCATGGACGCCTTTCGGACAGATAGCAAATAAAGCCTCTCATAAAGAGAAATTAAGTAATAAAGACAAAAAAGCAGAAAATACAACAATACCCAGCGTAAAAAAATTAAAGAAACAAATAGTCTGGTCAGGATTAATTTAGAAGAATATTGCGTAATCATTCGGCCACTCGTGGGAGAAATTCTCATCAAAGGATCTTCTTGTGAATGCTGCATCATTAAGTAATTTAACGCTATGCCCAAAGCGTAAGCAATACACAATATTTATTGCATAGCAAATCTGCACTGCAATTATTAAATTGCGCTGACTCTCTTTTATACACTCAAGTCTCCCACAGATACCGGATACTAAGCTAAATTAAACAATTCAATCTTCACAAATAGTGCCCATTTTATTAAAGAGTTTCTCACCCTAATGCATAAGAATATGATGCAAGAATGAGATGCACAGTACTGAACAAGCAAGTAGTTACGTTTTCCGCATTTTTAGAATTTATTTCTTTCCGGTTGCGTCCGTGATCATTATTTAGGAAATCAGGTGAAGTTTAAACGGAAGATTTATAGAAATTGTTTTTATTAACACCTGAAAATAGTCCAGAGCGAATCAGAGACAAGATTTTCATTCCCCTAAAGGAAGTCCTATTGACATTTACGAAGCGACTGAGCGTAATAGGCACAATTTCGATCAGTTGTGAAGCAGCGTGGAGATGGCTGGCTGCTCCGAATCGACGGCCTATAATAAGACCTTTGCCTTCCAGCTTCAAAATCACTCCCGGCTCCGTTTCCCGGGCAACGGTTCCCTCCACCGTTTTGCCATCGCAGCGGCATGGCACGGACGACGATCGAGAGAGGCGAACGACAACGGCGAAAATATGAAGTAAAAAAATGATATGGGAAAGCCCGCAATTTTATTCCGGCTTCCGAGTGGTAGAACCCAGGGGCAACCCTACTCCCGCACTTTCAAACCCTTTACCTCCCCCTACTGGTGGTCCCCACTCAGCCAGGGGCAGGCTGGAAGAAAAAAGCGGGTGGTTGGAATCTGGAAACGTATGCGACGAAAGAAAGAGCGCTCTGCCTCTCTCACGAAAATTGCGTCGCATTAAAAGAAATTCGAAGTAAAAAGGGAGGTAGCCACATCGAAGAAAAAAATTGCGAGGGATGAAACTGCGTTTATGAGAATTCTAGACGCCTACTAAAAAGGCAGAATCGATGGTAAAGCGGAACTAATGAAACCTCTGTAAAACTTGGATCCGATTACGAAAACACCAACAATGCAGTCATTATTTCGCGGGAGCTATTGTAAAAAAAAGTCAGAATTTTTGCAAAAGTGGATGAGTCATTCACATACTACATACGAATTTAATGAGCTCTTAAGCTGGATCGACACTAAAATATATTATCAAGAGCACAAAGGCTTCACTCATACAGAATATTAAAATATTCAACGAAGAATTATTTCCAAAATTCTCTCCGCATTGTTCGTATGATTATGGCCAATTATTTATTTCAGAGAGTTAACAGTAAACTACTCTTATCTCTCATTTTACCTTTTCCATCAACGGTAGTAAGATAGCAAACTAGATTACGGCCTTTCTTCCGAGCGGAACGATAATCCAAGAGTGAACTGCCCGATTATCGAATGCAAAAAAAAATATAATTCAGGATTTATAAGCTTGGCCAAGGATTCGTTCTAAGTAATCAAGCTATTACCCGTAAAGAACAATGTGAAAGAGATGGAATTATATATGCAAATACCACACGTAAAACTTCTTTCAATTTAATTCGACCTAAAATAAATAGCAACGGCGAATGTGAAATATTATAAATTTTTATGAAAAATTGGCAGCACATTGACTCCCATATCCCTACGCATATTTAATGCTGTATCTTGCATTCAGAGCATCATTTTATCACGATAGTCTATTTTAATTCTTTGTAATCTCCTTCATTCACTGCATGACCTCAATACATACCACGATATTAAGCGACTTCATTGACAGCTTAGAAAATGAATACAAGCAATATCTGACTTGCCAACAGAACTGAATCGTAAGCCTCAAAAAGATAATTATGATACTATGCAAGGAATGAATTTTATCCATTTAAATAGTAACTCAAGGCACTCTTTCAGATGGTGATCCCGGTAACCCTCAAATTCCACTGTCTGTGATATAGCAGGAAGAACGAATGCCCAAGAAGATTCCCCCTTGAGCTACCATATATCTTTCCCTAGGGTTCGTAGTAGGCCTTTGGACAAAGAGAAACCTGTAACAACTATATAAATCAAAGTTAACAATATACCGAATATTCGTTAACTACCGTCTGATAAAAATAAAGAGAAAGGTCCCTCACTGAACTACCGATTGCGACCAACTAAGCCATAGAAAAGAGCATAGTCCCCACTTCAAAAGGCTTAAAAAGTTTCTCTGGCGCAGTCACATGTAACTTATTTGTGTTAAAAGCGAAATAGAATATTTAATTATTTAATAATCCTTCAAAAATAAAACCCCGAAGTAATCGGATATCCGATTTATACCGTACATCATGAAAAAATGGTAAGCTGCGACCCCCTACTAACACTACACCCATTAAGGGAACCAAAATGATTCATCCAATCTTTCCTTTCTCTCTTTTCAAGGGCCTCTCCCCTATTCGGCCAACGGCATGTAACTCAGCGGGATGAAATTTTGGATAGTGAGAGAGAAGGAATTCCGAGTTTTGAACAGAGGAAAGAGGGAGGAAGGGGTTCGACGAGAGAGGGAGAGAAGGAATGGCTGAGGGGTTCGGGCAAAAATGAAGAGGCGAGCGGGACAATGAAAAGGAGTTTCCCCTGGCGAGGAATTACGGGAAAGGGAAGAGGTTAGGAAGGTACTGCGTAGGTACCCACCGGCGGGAGCGGCGGGCATTGTGAATCGGGAGAGGGAGTTCCGCCGGAGATCGAGCATGGAAGTTGCTCTTGGGCAAGGGTTGAGGGAATATGCGGAGGCCAAGAGAATGCGTAGGAGGGGAGAAGAGATAGTTGGTTGTGGAGAGCAAGAAAGTAGACGAGACAAGCAGGGAAGAGCTCGCATGAATATGAAATTTGCACGGGGAGCGGGTGTGTAGGACGACGAAGAGATTTAGTCGGAGCGAGGAGCAAGGAGTCTGCTCTGTAAGTTGAATGAGTTACGGACGTTGAGGAGGGTTTGGGGAGGCAGGAGAGAGAGGCAAGTTTGAAAAGGGAAAGAGGAGGGGTCGGAGAGGAGGCATCGTGGAGTGAGGATTATCCGGCGTGGTGCGATGTGAGACGGACCCATTTTCCGAGGGCATCGGAGGTCAACGGCGGTGAGGGGCAATTGACCGATGCACTTGCCGTGATTCATGCGCAGGTGCGCGCCTAATAAAGACGGAATAATGGCGTTTCGCCTCCCCTAGTGAAATTGAGCCATTGAAAAGTTCCCTGAGATGCCGCGTGAAAGGCGAGCAGTAATATGAAAAGATATCCTAATTAACGAATATTCTCAACCGTGAAATATATCAAAGTTGACCTCACGCCTTCGAGAGGCAAATAAATTGAATTTAATCTCATTATTTGGGACCATCTATCTCATTTCATTAAATCGGATAGGCATGAATGCTTCGCAAATAAGGTCCGAGTACATTTATTTGAAGGAAAAATGTCGCCTATCATGTGAATGAAAGTCATCAAGATGGGTAAGAAATAATAATGAATAAATTGGTTTACAGGTAGGAAAATGAAGTATAAACCTACAACCGGAAATTACATGCGGAAATAAGATTCCTTTACGATATTCGATAGAATGTAATGAGTCTTTCATGATCATTTTAAGGATACCGCGATCTCTATTCCAGAAATATACAACGATCCAAGGAATATATTAGTGCTCTTAAATATTAGCGTACTTGCGCGAGGAATTTTTTCGAGGATCGCTATATAATCAAATTGGAATTGAAGAAAAATCTAAAAAGCAGTCTCTGCGCAATCGCTTTGCAAAGTTTTCGATCATTCACGTTTTTTTTCATTTACCTATAGAAATCAACGACTCAATCGACAAACTGTTTAGGCCAGCTAAGATTAATAATCGACAAATATTCCCAAGACTTCGAGTACGCAATTTTCAGCGTCAAACTAAATGTTACCACCCCAGCTGTATTAGCTACCTTACTCAAATCAAGAAATGCGGTGTATTATTAAACCGTCATTCAATTTTGATAAATCGTAAAAGGCAAGCCGCTACGCTCCTATAGGCATAGAGAACGGCTTAAGACACCAGAAATGAAGACCAAATCCAATAAAACTCTTGAGGAGTTAAACGAGTATCACACCATTCCGTTTTTCCCAAGAAGCCATAATTTTGGATTCCTTTCCTGAACTAAAAAGGGACGAGAATCAATGTCCAGTCCCGTAATCCTCTTTTCCCACCTTCCACTCAAGCCGTTTTCCGCCCAAGGAAGGGAACCAACTCACGCACATGTTCAGGATTTACTCTTAGGGCAAAGGAAAGTTATGTATACGAAGGGTGAAAAAAATTAACAGCACCTTCGGTATAACGCGGCGTCTTTTCCCCCTTCCTTCCTCCATTCTTCTCCCTCCTTTCGTCTCCGAGGACGGCGAAAGGTCAAGAGCATCAAAAGACCTCGGGAGGCAAAATGGGGAGAAGAAGGAAGTCTTTAGTGAGGAGGAGAGATCAGGCAAGCATGGGGCGACAGAAAGGGGAGGAAGTCAAAGTCCCCACGATTAAGAAGGAGAGCGGAAGGTCATGCAAGGAGAAAGGCAGATGGCGGAAGGAATAAACGACATAAGAACGGCAAATGCAGTCCGTTCACCTTTCCATAGACTGAGTCGAGTTAACGCTAACTATATTTTTGCAGAAGGAATGCACCATTTTTTTGAGAGGAGGAAATCCTTTGGAAAAACAAGCGGAGAGGTTGGAGATCTAAACCTGACAGCAAATATGAAGGAAATAAATTGGGAGATCCTCTGAATTCCAACCTTCCAGGCATAATCCTGCTCGAGTATTTCACTGCGGAAGAAGCAATAAAACTTAATAGTTTTTTAACTGAATTATATAAGATATGCAGCACGGATAAGACGGAAAAAATGAACAATGTGGCTCTTTAAATATACATTTGTTGAAATAGCTATCGAGAGAAAGAAAGAAAAAGCGTATTTTAATACGTGGAGAATTTTTATCGGATTCAATTAACGACACTGGCAGTCGGAAGGAGACACCCACAAGAAATGATCTCGGGGAGATATTCTTCACCAGCAAACTCACTACACTAAATTTAAAGGGGTCCATTACTTTACCACCAAATCTTTGCGATAGAATCGGCACGTGAGAGGAAGTTATGATGAAAAAACATGGAGAGGAAACACGCCGACATCGCCACGTGACCACGGAGACAAAAAGTAGCGATAAAAAAACAGGCGGATCGCAAGTGAAGACACGGGGAGAGTGGTAGCGAGGGTTTTGATGCGAAGTGTGCACGGTGCAAGCTGTTCCGCGGGAGGAGCGAATGAGAAGGTAAAAAGGAAACGCGACGATAAAAAGGATATTGGCGGCGGCGGCGAGGAACGAAAGAAAAAGAGGCGGAAGAGATGGACGAGATAAAGTCGGAAACGAAGTGCTGAGATGCAAGAGAGCAGAAGATGTTCTGGAGGAGAGAGGAACATAAGGTTTAAAGTCGAAGAGATAGTTGAAGAAGAAGAGGCAAAGAGAAGAGGAGCGTAGCAGCGGGGAGAAGAGCGCATGGATGAGTGCTGTGCGCGGAGGTGGGGAGGGAGAGGCGTCGTGGGATATGAATGGGTGGCGGGGTTGGGGTGGTGCCATAAAGAAAGGAGGTGGGCTGGGGAGTGGTGGGGAAAGCAGAGAGAGAGAGAGAGAAGGGGTGTGAAGGGTGGGAAGTTTGTCGGCGCAAGAAGGGAAGCTGCTTGAGGAGGAGGGAGAAAAAATACAACACTCGAAAGAGAGATAAAAAGGGAGTCGCATGGGAAGTATGGGGGGAGGGATCTCCTCCATGCTCCTTCCTACATCTCTCATGAAGAAAGGAGCGAGGGAGAGAGGAAGGGAGGTGCAGCAGTTTAAAAACGGGAGGAGGAGACTCTTCAGCAAAATGCGTAAACGGTGGAGTGTGTGTGAATGCCTTGACTTTGGATAACTCCTCCACCTCCTCCCTCAAATCCCCCCGCTGCCTCCACCTCACCTTCAAATTCTCTCACCTCGTTTCCCTGTCACTTCCCCTCATCAAATATCCCGTTTTGCCCATCACGTCAATCCTTTGACGTTTTTCGCTGAATCGTCCCGGCGATGAAGTAGATCAAGACCGTGTTTCACAGACTCTTACCCAGCTATGGAGCAGGGAGAGAAATTTCTCCTGCCCAGGCAATAGCTTCCTCCTTATATTTAGTTAGTTTCTCTGGCTGATACTCAAGATTGCAGCAAATAAGGCTTATGATCGACTAATTAATGAGTAACAATGCATGCTAACGCACGGAAAGAAGTAAAATTACCCCTACTAAAGACTTAGAATCCTTTTAGCTCTAGGTTAAGCAATTAAATAAAAAGAGTAACTCAAATAATTAAATTTTATGGCACATAAAGGGTCTCATCTTCCTAAGGTTACATACTTGAAAAGTAAACAGCTTTCCTCAGTCATTAATTTTTCATCTTGAAACACCCTAAGAAAACCAGGAAATTTTAGTCCACTCTAATTTTGGCCAACAAAAAAGACTCATACATTACATATTTCCACTAAAGTATATAACACCACACTTAACATGGGTAATGAAATGGATGTTGAAACATTTATCTCCGAATCTTAAATGCACTTTCCATTTTACGCTCACTAAGTAATGAGAAACTTCGGGCACTTCAACATATGACCCAAAGTTTCACGCTCGGCTAAAATATTCGCAAGTTGGTTCAGAGACAGAGTTTAACCTCTCTGAGCATATTACCGCTAAAATGCACTCAAGGGACTAGGCGAAGTGGACTTAACATCTCGCAAAATACAGTAGTTTGTGAGCTTAACTCTTCCTTTCCCTGGCTACTCTGCCTCCTGACAGAGGCCATCAAAACTCACTTCCGTGGTTCGCTGAGGTACATTTAAACTGAAGTCAAGTGATCAAGAGGTCTCCGTAATGGCTGAAAATTACTGAGGGAGCCATTCCTCAAAAAGAATAACAATATAAATGTAAAAAACATTTGCGTCACGCATACACTTCCTTTACACTCAATGATTATCCTCTGTATTCAGAAACAACTTCCAAAACATCCATTGTGGTATGTGTGCACAGAAAGTTACAGATCATTAAGAGCAAAATATTATGAAAAACTAACATACAGCTAAATATGGGATTGGATTCCGAAATGCGACTGTATTTCAATTTTCAATATGTATGTTATTTAATATGAACCAAAGCGCTCTCAATGAATTGAACGATACATTTCAACCGTTATTTATTGGTTTCAATGAAGAATCATCTATGTGAAAACTAATCCGGACATGTTTCTAGCTAAATGTCAGTCGTATAAAATGTTAATGTTCCGAAAGCAGGAGACCCTCGTAGGGGTCCTAGAAAATAACCCGCAAGGCCCAATCACCCCTTCAACTCCCATTCACTCCTTTTTTCCTCTATCGACTTTCTTCCTCCACTGCCAGTCTCACCACAGCCTTACATATTCCTTGTATCCCTCCGCCTCCAATATTCCCGCATGCAAACTCGCCAGCTCACGGCCTCTACCCCGGCATAAACGATATCACCGATTTTCATTCGTATACATATAACATATAAAAATATGCACTCACAATGTCAACGATAAGAGAGAGAGAGGAGGAGCTCTTATTTCACAGGCAGAATCGGGGAAATAAAAAAATATCGAGAAGGAGGGGGAGGGGGGAAAGAAAGATGGAGAGGAGACGGGCGAAGATGTCTCATGGCGGCATAAACATTCACGGGCGCACGGAGGCACGGAAAGTGAGTACTCTTTTTTATTATTCATCCTCGGGGAAGAGACCAATGGGAGAAGATGTAGGGGAGTGAGGGGTTAGTGAAGGGGTGTTTGGGGGGAGGGGGAGTTTACGAGAGTGGACGTGATGGAGTTGGGGGAAAGATGTGAAATCGGTGTCGGTGGATGACTGGATGAAAGCAAGGTGAAGGGTGGAGAGACGGAAAAGGGCCCTTTGCAGTGTGTTGAGTCGGCACTGCCAAAGGGCGCCCACTGGCGAGCCGACTGGAGAGCGACGGCGGTCGCTCCCGGGTCGAGAGGTACAGGCTCATGGGGAAGAATGATGAAAAAAGAAGGGAAAGCAAGGGGAAAGAGTAAGAGAGAATAAAAAGGCAATACTCAGGGAAGAACACGGGTGCTCGCGCCGCCCTACGGCTCGCCAACTGCTTGCGAGCAGCTCTCTCGCGCGCGACAATGGAAACGCGCGCCCATTAACGGGTCGGGAACCCCAGGCCGCAAT